>CM063610.1:115078580-115678580 GCA_032357785.1 Periparus ater | reverse complement strand
ACTACAGTAAGTTGTAAAACGTACAGAAAGGCTGACCTTTTAACACTTGTACAAGTACGACAAAACCATTGCAAATCATTTCAAAAAGTAACAAATGTTTTGTCTGTGGCTCCACTACTTTAACACTTTTAAGCTGACTTAATAGAAAGCTATTTTGAGTACAATTGTATTATTAGAAAACACTGCTTCTTTTGCTTTCTGGATGGTTGTAAATGAACATACATTATATGTACATTTGCACTTAGCTCCACCTGCATTTTCTTCCTTATGATTAGAAGAAGCATCACAGAATTGCCCAGACATGAGGGACCTAGAGAGTGTCGTTTGATCCCCAATCAAACAAGAAGCACTCCTATCAGTAACTTTTATTGCTGTGCTTCCTGCAGCTTGGATGCTGTGACTGTACCACAAAGCAGAGACCTCACCATGCCCACGATTCAGAGACTGGCACATCCCAGCCCTCTGCTTCCGAGCAAGCCACGACAGGGATCGCATTCAGCAGCCGAAGACTTCAGCAACAGTACAAACCCGAACAGTACAAACCCGAATTTTCCGTTGCAGCTCTGTGAAATTATCAGATCTTGAACAGCTGACTGCTGGGCCCTGAAATGATTTAACCACCACCCCCAGATGGAGTGCTGGCCCTGGGGCTGTCCCCACATACCTTGGTGAGCCAGGCTGAGCATGGGTGCTGAGCCTGGCTGCCTTTGGCTTGGCACCATGGACATGTAACAGTTTGGGCTTGGCTTGATAAAAAACACTGGAATGAGCTAAAACTTGAGGATTAACAGGTCTGTCTGCTCACCATTTTGAAATGTGGAATCCTGGTTTACCTGAGTCTCAACTCCCACTGCCAGGCCTGTGCTGGAGTGCTCGGCAGAACTGCCCCTTCCAAACCACTGCCAGACCTTACCAGGAGGGTTCATATTGCACAGGACTTTGACAGACAGCAAAAAAAAAAACAACCAACCAAAAAAACCCCACCAAAAAAAAAAACCCAACAATTTCCCCAAACCGTTACTAACATCTTCCTAGTAGGGTTTCAGTCTTGAAAGCAGAGATGCGATGGCAGGATGAAGGTAACATTCCATTAGTAATCTCACACAAATACTGCCTGCGTAGTAGAGATTCTCAGCTTTACAAGGGGGGAGACAGTGAAGTCAACCACACTGCTCCTCAAGGGAACGCTAACTAAAATTCATCTCTAAATCTTCAATGCACTGCATAGTTCACTGCACACCAGTGAACTCTGTGAACTCTCAGGTACACAGACTGCGACTGGCACACCTGTGTAGCCGGGGTAAGAGTCAGAGATGCTGGCTTAGGCATCTCTCTCCCTTCTCCCTCAGAAAGGGACAAAGTACTTCTCACCCTTCCTGACCAAAGACCAAGGGCTGCAAAGATCAAGTAGCATCCAGGAAAATCTTCATGTAAATGTGACCCCTGTGAAACTTACCAGCATCTGAATTACAGACAACATTTAGTGATGCCATACTATTTTCACTTGTACTTGCTCTCCACTGAGAGATGCTGCATGATTACAGGTTCCTACTTTGTGTGCTTTGGTTCTGCCACCAATTTTTAAAAAAATTGCTTCAGAACGAAGTTACTACACAAACATCTTGCCTCGGCTTCTTTCAAAAACCCGTTGTGGTTCAATCTCTGTGCTCACTCCACCTATAAGCATTTCACAAGGAAGTTCCATGATACAGAAATGCATGTTATGCTCAGAGGTCCTGATTCAGCAGTGAGAAACATGAGAGGAAAAGGTTGTTTCTGAGAAACAAGGATGAACAACTCACCTGATCTCCATGCTTGACAGAATATGGGAGCTCACTCTATTCAAAACTTGAACCTTATATAAACCTTCATGAAAGAATGAAGCTGTACTTTGTGCAATCAGCCTTTATCTTCCTTTTTATTTCTTTCCTGATCTAAAATTCCCCCATGTCTTTAAAAGCTGTCAAAATAAAATCCCCTCCAATAGACTGCCTGTAAAAGCACTCCATCATTGCTGTTGTATTTTCCCCCTGTACGCCTGACTGTATCCCCACTGATAGTGATGATGTGATACATTCTTCTACACCGATCTGTATCAGGTTTCTGCTGAACCCCCTGAAACCAAACCGGTGTGGTGGAAATAGAGGAGTGTTGTGTTTGTGAGTGGTGGGACCGTTGTTACTGCAGGATTTCAAGGTGGGAGGTCCTTGCCTGCTGTAAATGGGAACAACCCTGTTGCAAAGCTGGGACAATAAATGTCTGCTTCCCCTGAGCATTAGCTGGCACACGACAGCTGACACACCTGGTTTAGCGGGATCTTCACATTTAACCAGAGCAAATCACTTACTGTTGAAAAGAACTGGGGAAAACAAGCCAAAGGAAGATTACTTCCTTAATGAAAAAGGAGAACAAAAAAATCCTCTAAAAATAGTAATAAAAAAATCTACTTGTGCGTAGCTTATAAAAGGTGAATTTTGGTTATTGCAAACGGTACCTCGTGACAGTGATATTACAAGTATTAAAAGTGCAAGGAGTATTTACTATTTACATATTTCTACTCTTACAGATCAGCTGCAGAAGCATCTTTGGATGTCTCAGCACTTCCTCAGCTTCTCTAGTAAAAGAAGTTACAAGAACCATTTGAGAAGGTCACACCCCTTTTTGTGATCACTTAAAAGGATGGAACAATGCTTTAAATAGCTTAGTCTGCTTGACCCCTGATCCAGGGAAACCTGACATTAGCTTTAGGAGGGGACCAAAATTAGGTTCCTAAATCTGCCAGCGTGAGGAAATGTTTTCTTGAACCAGGGGCTCAGCACTGTGTGTTTGATAAATAAATAAATAAAATGCATAAATACTGCAGAGCTTTCTGACCTCCTCAATGTCTCACACATGCTCTTTTTTTTTTTTTCTTCTCCAAAGATGACTTTATATTCAGCAATAGAACTGGAATTTCAAATGACTATCAATAATTAAAAATATTACCGAATGTACACAGATGTATTACAGATAGGCAACGGCCATGCACCGCTCACAATACCTTGCTAAAACAAATAAAAACTTTGCTTGAGTTTATAAATAGGTATGTGTTTGACTGTCTTAAATACTCATACATTTACAGCATCTTAGCACTTGCCGTGGCGAGAATTTATTCTTATGCAGAAACAGCTGGTTAGCACAGGGCTTCAATTTAACAACAGTTAACGCATATACTTTACTAGGTGAAGTGTATATATATATATATATATATATATATATATATATTGTATTTTGTTTCAATACAAACCTATGTTCATACATTTTTTTTTAAAAAAAATCAAAAACCTGCCAATGAATTATATGAACTTGTGACCAAGTCCCTCAGTAAAACTCCCATAGTTCTGGCTTCACAAAGTGTAAAAGGCCCAGGTCAGATCTAGAATCCCTTAATTAGATCAATTACATTTATTGTATAATGCATGTCTTTGTACAGGGAGCAAAATTCCCCTGAGGGAGTCTCTGAAAACACATGAGAAGTGTCCCCACGTACTGTGCAGTGCCTGATTATCCCAGTGGCTTGGGGCACTTTCCAGGCAGGCAGCTTGTGCTGCTTGGAGTCAGGTGCTCGGAGGCTGGTGTGCCAAGCAAGGATCTCCTTGCATTTTCTCCCACCAGCTTACTGGATCAAAACCTGCACACTATTTGTGCTAGCCCAGTGCATTAATTCCGTGTTACAGAAAGCAGGATGGGGGCCAGCCTTCAAAGCCAGAGGGATGCAGCTTATGAGAAAGTGGAAGCAGAATTCAGAATCCTGGCAACACAAGAAGCAAGGTAAAATAAGGAAGCAAGCGGGTGGCTGCTGGGTGTACAGGGATGTCTGCTCCTGGAAGAGATTTCATGGAACATCCCAACATTTATACAGGCTCCATTCGAAGTCCTCCTGTGACACCAGCATTTGCCTGTACACATGTGAAGTGAACGGAGCACTTGTTCCCTCCCTGCTCCAGCAATTATCAGCCAAAAGCAACCCTGACCAGAGCTAAGGAAAGACTTGGTCCTCAGGGAAACACAGGCCCCTGCTCTGAAAAAGGAGCAAATGTAACCCCAGACTGGCAGCAGTAACCAGTAGCCAAGGGGCCTGTGCCCCAGCAGCCCTCTCCTCTCCTCTCCTGACAGGACAAAATGTTCAGCACCTCCGGGAACCCAAGGTCTCGCTTTGTTTGTCAGGCACGCCAATGGAAAATCTCAGTGACAAATGCTCTCAGCACCGGAGCGGATCTGTAACCAGCTGCAAGCATCCTCACAGGGTCAGGCATATGGGGGTGTGTTTTTCCTCAGCTGGCAGTAAAAACGGTATGTTGAATTTGTGCTATAAAATTATCCTGTTGGCTTTTAGCACCATTCAAACCCTACCTGGCAGACAAAGATTACACTAACAAGATTTCTGTCAGGTTCTGGTGTGGAAGGTTTCAAACTCCCTTCAGGAAGTCTATTAGAAAAACAGAAACCTATCTAAAAATACCACAATAAAGTATTTTTTGCTACATAAATACATTTTAAAACATGTTGCTTTAAACAATCTGTGCTTTTTTTAGAAGCCTTCCTGAAATTAGGTGCTTCTACCCAAACCTGGATAACTTGGCAAACTTGACTGTTTGAGGCCAGCAAATAATCGATTTCATAGCCAATTTACATCCCCAGAGCACAACAAAATAGACTGCCATTTCTTACCCCATTGCTTTCCCAAAAATAAAGTGAACTTCTCCAAAAGACAGGGATCAAGTCTTCACCAGAGCTTGATTCTGCAGATTCAGTCCGAAAAGTGCAAGCAGTTTGGGCAGAAGTAAATGCTTTTTAAAACTGTGCTTCAGATTTGAGGCCACTAAGTGCTAACAGAGTATTAATGTAAA
This sequence comes from Periparus ater, assembly GCA_032357785.1. NCBI lineage: Eukaryota > Metazoa > Chordata > Aves > Passeriformes > Paridae > Periparus > Periparus ater. Next base: position 115,673,691 of record CM063610.1, on the reverse strand, counting down.
TTCCCATAAAGGTGCTTGGTCTTATTAATTAATAGTCATTTATCTATTCAGGTAAGAAAATTAAAAGGCCACTCACCCCAAAAAATGCAGCGTCCCCACCCCTTCCAGGACTCACTGCTACAAACACATCACTGACCCTACAACAGACACAGGGGTTCTGCCCTGATTTCAATCAAGTCCCTGAATACTGGAAACTCTCTTCCTGAAACTAAGCCTTGCATTCTGCTTAGTACATCCATTCAGCACACTCAGACTCTGCAGCAGCTCCTTAAGTCAGAAGTGGCTGAGGTCTTTCAAATATTCAAACTTCTCCTGCTTTCCTTAAAACCATGGCTTTAAACCAGTTCGGGTAAAGTTGTACCAACCTAAAAGGAACACTCTTACCTGGATTTAAGTCTCTTTTAGACTAACTTGCAGTGTCTGTTGATCAAGTGAAACTTTGAAAGTACAAGGCAGAATTAAATTCAGGTAAGCATGGTCCACTGAGATTGATTTTTAAAATATATTTTTAAACAAGTTTAAAGCTCCAGTGGTGTAACTTTGAAATAGATAAATCTCACACTATGGCATCTCTGTGAAATTTAACTGAAAGGATTAGGGTTTCCAAAAAATACTAATATAAGAAATATTTGTCAATAAGCAGAAAGCTATGGTTTCCTAAAAAGTTATTCAACAATACTGAATGTACATTTTATCTCACAAGTATCAATTGGAAAAGACATAGAGAAATCCCTGTTCTGACAGCAGGGTATTAAATGTTACCTTCAGGTTGCTCCACCTGCCTCGAATGTTGTTTTTTTTCTAAAACTCGACTGCTGTTCAACCTGATTTGTTTTGTCGAGAAAAAACCCCAGTCCTGCACCTCATTCTCCACAAGTCCAAAGCTAATCAATTGATTTCACCGACACAGCTGAGGACAGAGAGCTGGAAAGTAAGCATGCAAGTGGCATCACCAGTAAATTATGCAAGTGAAAATCTCCCATGCACACTTTTTATATTGGTGCTCCTATTGCAGAAAAAGTCTATTAACAAGCGCAGCACATGAATAAGAAAAATAAAGGGCAAGCAAAAAAATTCACCTTTGGTAGGGACAAAAGCAGTTTTCCCAGCATGTCTTAAGACCATCTCTTATCATATCCTCTCGTATCATTCTGCCTATGAACCTCTGTCAAAGGAAGGCCATCTGTGTCAAGCAGACCTGATGCCAGCCAAGGATCACATTATTTAAGTCAAAGTCAGAACTGCAGTGAAGCCTCTCTATGGAGGAAAAGGCTCTTTAATTTCCCTTTGAAATACTCACTGAAGATTGTCTGAAATTGCTAGGCATGGAAACAAAAACAGTCGATTGGTCCAAGAACCAGAGCAGCCTCAGACGCCAAGGTGACCGTTGTTTTGAGAAGATGAAAACTGCAAATGAATCACAGTCACACTAAAAATACCCAAGAGAACCCAGCTTCCCCAGTGGCTCCCTGCAGCCCCCCAAGCCCGGGCCTCAGAGCCCCTCGGGCTCCCTCCCTCCTCCTCAGAGCAGCACCCCCAGCCCCAGCAGCTGTGCCAGCCTGGCTGGCTCCGGCTCGGGCAGCCACGGGCATGGCTGAGCCTCCCACGGGGACACTGCAGCCAGGCACTGCCCGTGCTCCAGGGTCTGACCTCGCAAGGAACACCCCCCCGGGAAGGGAGAACCCCTGGGGGACTCAGTCCTCTGCAAGGCCCAGTAAAGCTCTGAGTACGCCCTACATTGGAATAGAACCGTCCAGGCCGCTTTTGAAGACGGTGTAAAGGAAGGAAGCCAAAATTGCCTGTTTTTTGCTCTGGGTCCTTCTACACAGACAGTGACTGTGCTAACAAGCGTGAGAGGGGCGCTCTCTCCTGGCACACCCAGTCCCTCTGCTCTATCCCAAACCAGGCCTGGACCTGACGATTTAGCTGCGAATCATCAGCACATCTGGCAGGAAGCATCGCTCTAGAACGCGCTTATCGAGCCATCCACGGCACAGCTAACGGCAGTTCAAGGTACCTTTGGCTGCTGCTTAGAACAAGCTGCTTGCAGAACATTCTGGCAACACACACAAGTATCAAAGCAAGGTGTTTCAGGTTTTACACACAACACAAAACTACAACTACTACAGTATTTAATGCACACCAGTAGGAAAAGTTCCTAAAAAATACTCATGCAGTTTTTGTGCCGTGGGATAGGTAATGGCTATTTCGCAGAAATAGATCCAACTGGCTCCATTGGAGCAGCAGTATAAATATTCAAAATAGAAGAAATAATAGGCCCTGATATGAAACTTCTTTTTTTCCTTCCCCTTATCAGCAAGGACACACTCTGCTTAGGAGCAACTGCACCTTGCTATGAAGTGGAGCTGTGTGTTTGTGGGCTGGCTTTAATGACACATGCCACATCATTGCAAATATCATTTGACTTAAGGAAGTATTTTAGGCATTTTAGTGGTTGTTATTATTATTATTCATCTTGTTAACAACGACAACAAAAGAAACAAAAACCCAACAACAGGAAGGTACAGTGGGCTTCCTAATGCAAGAAGACATCCCACATCACACAGGTAGGGCACAGGTAGGAGAAGGCTGCTCAAACCTCAGTTGCAGAGCTCAACAAGCAGCAATGCAATTGCTTTCCAGGATGAAAACTGGCGATACAGGCATCTCATCCACTCTCTCTCTACTGTCTGTCCCTGGACCTTTCCTTCTTCTTGCCAGGGATCCAGCATTCCCGAGCGAGGCCAGCAGGACGTGGCTTTTTCCACAGGACTTTGCTGCCACGCAGAGTGCAAGAGCCGGCAGTGCCTCCACGTGTTTGGTGTAACAAACAAAGAAAACCAGCTGCTGAGCTGAAGGGAAACCACAGGGTGCAGATATTTTCATTTGCAACATTTTTCCCAAAGAAAATCAGATTAAAAAAAATCAATTCCGAAAGTACAAATGAGATAAAAACTGGCTTTTCATCTGTGAACAGAACGTGCCTCTCTTCCTTTTTTTTTTTTTTTTTTTTTTTTTTTTTAAACTGGAGCTCTTTCTTTTCCTGCTGTAGTTTAGGGTTTGGTGTTCTGGGTTTTCTTCTTTTCTTTCTGTTATATGGGGTTTGCTGTACCTTTACTGTTATGTGCCACTGTTTGTACCATAGACAAAAACATCCACCTAGCTGGTAGTCTCTTAATGCATTTCATAGCAGAACATATACAAGAAGAAAAAACATACCAAATGGATCAGAAGTGATCAGTGCTTAAAGTAAATACAAGAGCCACAGTGGCAAGAACCCACAGTATCAATACATACAAATGAAGTAATGATGGTGTTTCTCAGGGGTGGAATCTGCCTGCATATTAATACAGAACTATACAAAATCTAGCAGGGATATTGGAACAATGACTAGCTAAACTTTCACAATAACTTAAGATCTGTGAGCGAGTCTGCGCTGAAGATATTCCACATTTTAAAATGCGCCATCTCAGTCTTCCTCCCTCCCAGAAGGAGGGGTGATGAATCCACATAATCTTTTATCAGGTAACTTCAACTGCTTAAGATGACAAATATCTGGCCAGGTCCAGTGTGTTCTTTAAAGAATGGCAAATTACGACTTCAGTAACTATGTCTGTGCAAAATATGCCTCTTTCCTCTTAAAGAAACCAGTGTCTGTAACTCATTTAGAAAAGTTTTCACATGTACCTATGTCCTTCTCAGAATGAATAAGACGTGAACTATTGAATCCCCCCAAAACAAGAAATCTGATGAGGCAGAGAAAGTTCTGACCTTCCATTTCCATGTGCAGACCATTAAAAACCAGGACACCTCCTTGGAAGCCCTTCTGGGCTGGCGATCAAACTATTGCTTGGAAATAACAAACGCCCTAGTAATAAAACTCCAACATTCATAGTAAAATGGTAGCAGTGTTTACCCTTTGAATCCACATTTAGCTTGCATTCTTTAACAAACCTGTACAAGGTTAACTATTTATAGTAAAAAGTCATCAGTTTTTCCTTGATCTTTTATCCATTCTTATGCTGAGTTCCTTGAATTGCATTTCCATTTCACACTGCCCTGCGGCCTTTGGATTGTTACAGGAGACCCAGCACTCAGAAGGAGAGGATGCAAGAGAGGACGTTGATCTCTGGCAAGTAAAAAAAAAGAACAAAAACAATACCCCCACCCCCAAACAAACAAAAAAACCTGCAAACCCAAAACTAAAAGCTAAAAACAAACAAAAAACACTCCCCACAACCAAAAAAAAAATTCCCATGATTCTCCTTGAAAGTCAACCTCCATACGACGTACCCTCTTCTGCATTGTAGTAATAGTCTTAAGTCATAAATTAATTAGTCTTCCATCAAATAACTTAAAAAAAGAAGGAATTGTAGCAGATCAGTTTTGACTGGCTTAACGCCAGTTAGCAGCCAGTTCATCTTGAGTCCCAGTCACACTGTTCAAAAACTGAGCTAGGAAATCACGTGGATGTTGAGAGAAACTCTTCACATCGATGAAGGATTGTTCCAGGTTGTGGGGGCCAAGGAGAGGGCAAACCTAGACGGGGCCACGGGTCCTATGAACAGTGAACAGTGAACAGGTCACGACTTGGAGGTGCACTGCATCCAGGAGATGCCAGCCGTGGCTTGTATTGCACAGGTAAAAAGGAAGCTCCTCCCGACAGTCTGCCACCTGCATTAGTGATCTCTGCACATTGGCAAGTTCACAAAAGTGAAAACATTGAATTCTGTCATGATGGAGAAACACAGGAAGATGCCGTAAAGGGAAAGGCACACACACCCTAGCTTCTTATCCAGTTTCCATTTGTTCATGTGGACACCAAAAACCTACAATAAACACAGAGTAAGCCACCACAGCAGGAACATTTTGAATAAAGTGGTAAATCCCCTCCTCAGCTACAGGAGCCAAAAGAAGGCTGTCCCCTTACTGATGATGATTAGTTGGAAGCAATCACAAACTGATCAAGCACCAAGTGATCTGAAAACCACAGCTCAAGTTCATCAGAGCAGCAGTCACAGAAGCCACCCTTAGACCACCTCACCTGTTTCTGCAGTGAATTTCATTTTGGCAAGAACAATCTCATTTAATTCAATTAGAAATGGATTTAGAGGCCAGGTTCCTTTTATTTTTTTTAAACACAAAATGTTTCATGTGCTCTTCTGCATCTCAATCTAGAGCCACACAGTCTAAGACTGCTTGACTTTGCATAGTTTGCTCCCACCAAAGACTGAAGTCTTGTGTATGTGGGAATTGTGAGAACTGTGTTGGGAGTGCGTTGCACAGGACACCGCCCCCCCCCCCAAAAAAGTATTTGGAAGATGTCACCTCATTCCTCTTCTATCGTTTCTGAGAAAGGTCAGGGAATACCAAGTACTGAGTTGAACAGAAACATTGTCAGGCACTGTTTTTTCTGGACCTGCTCAGCATTTTGTCTGCCTGTCTCACAGGACAATGGATCTCATCATGCATCAAGGGACCTGCTTCAGCTCTAGCACAGAAATACCATACTAATGGCTCTCCCAGGCTCCTCCCATGGAAAACACACAGGCAGGAGTGCCACCCCGTGGGAGTGACAGCTCCTGCGAAGAGCCAGATCGAGGCCTTGGGAAGCTTTCAACAGCAAGGAGCACCCTTATCCCCTAACAACAGACTTTGCAACCACTGTTTCAACTGGAGCTGAGAAAGGAGCAGGTGAAGAAAATGTCTATAAAAATATCTCTTTTGGTAAAGAAGAACAAAAGACTATATACATACTGTGACAAAAACCGATGCCAGCAGGAGACCGACAGAATAGATAAGTCCTCTGCTGTTTAACCGAATCTGTAAAAGAAGGAAGTTTATCAAACCATCTCACAATTTCAATCAACAATATTCCTCTCTGCTTATATTTCTGTAATCCTAAACGGCTGAGCTGCTAAACAGTGGCTTGCAAGCTGTAAATGCCAAGTCAGACCATTACATCACAGATAACTTTGCCTACTCCCTATTTTGCCAAAGAAGGAGTGTTATTAGAGGAGCATCCTTAGGACCTGACAGCATTTCACAGCGTTCCACTTCCACTTTGCCATCCCTTGTATTATTATATCATGACATTTTCTAACTCCTATATGGAATCCTGTAAGAACAAGCAGGAGAAAGGAGATTTTGCATTCAGTCACCAATTAATGCTTCACTGAAAATAAAGAAGGGGGGAAAATAAACAAGGACACACACAAGCGCCTGACTTCTACCCTACTCTCACCTTGTTTCTTCCCTACTCTTACTCCTCTTGGTGATGGAATGAGCCAGTAATCTCAAACCCAGAGCTTCAGGTGCTAGAAAATTGTCTGTATCAATGCATCATGGCACACTAACACAGGCTGGACCTGATTTAGCACTGAGGAAGATCAGACAAGGAGACAACTTACTGCCTGCAGGACTGTGTACCAGGCACATTACAGGCTCTGGTGCAGCTGTCTCCATGGCAGAGCCCCAGTTACAGCCACTGTCCAAGAGAAGAACCGAGATGCAGGTCCATCAAAGCTGGGAAGCCATTAAACTGCCACTTTTAGAGGCTTTGAGTCTAACCTAAGGAACTCATCTGCATCTTTAAGGCCCAAATACCTTTAAAACATGATTTCTGTGAGACATAAACCTAACGTTATAAAGGAAGGCCACAGGGAGTAAAGCCATCTGTCCGATCCCACGCTTCAGCTAGGACTACACTTCTCCTTGGTTTCCCATCCTTCTCTTGGGAATCATTATCCTTTTGGGCATTTTCATATGACATCAAACAGCATCACCTGCAGCATCATCAGATCCACTCAGTGGAGTCTCTCAAAGCACTTCTCTGGAAGCTAGTGTGTGGACAGGACATCCTTCTAGGGAAGGTTGGCTTCTCAGTGCTCCCATCCTTCTAGTTAGACTACAAAGAATCCCATTTTCAGGACAAGTGGGTATTGCTAATGTGACAAGCAGCACTAGAATTTTAAGAATGCAGGAATACCGATACACTTGTATCATTTTGCACTGCAGCCAGGAAATCCTGTTCACCCAAGGAGTGCTCCTAAATCCAGAGTAATGGTTTAGGTTCACTCCCCAGGGACCACTGAGGGGAGAGTCTGACCTGTAGAGTCAGAAAGGACCATCAGCCCTGACACTTGGAAACTTTGAGCCTGCACCGCACCCCACACACCCAGGATCTTCTAAGCCAATTCCTGCGGCCCGAACTTTGCTGTTCCCTTCACACATGTTAAAATACCAGCTCACACAAGTGGCACATTTTCCTTCCCTTCTGGTTGCTGACACCATGAAAAAGGCAACAGCCATGATGATCATTTTGTCTGAAAGGTACTGGAGGATTTCTTCAGGATGAATGCATTGTAAGGGTATGGATGGACAGCAGGACCATTACATTCCTATGGCCACTAAATGTTAAATACAATATTCTCATCAGACTGGCTCAAATAAATGGAGGATTTGGATTGCTTCAGGGCATGAAGACTGATTTTGGGACTGTCTGCATAACTGAAGATGAAAAAAATCATGATCCCACTGCTAATGTAAACTTCAGAGACGCACCAGCCTGCTCTGCTTCAGTCATTCCTGTGCATCCATTCCTCCTCTCTGGCTTCCACCCATCAGAATGGCCCCCATGTAACAACTAACCAGCATTTCCATCATTATAAAGTAAAAAAAAGGCCCTACACTAACTCTGTGTACTAAAACTAGAATACACGTTTAAAGCTGCTTTCTCTGCTATCCCAAATGAACAGCAGCTGAAAGAGATACAATTGTACAATAAATTCCTGTCTGGCTTCTGGTCAGGAATTTTGCTTCACCAGTGCCATTATCTGTAAAAACTGTCAGTATAAAATGTATCAATTGGAAAGGGATCTAAAGGAAAAGGAAGCAAACGAAGAAAATGGAATTATTTTAGCAGGGAAAATGTCTGAATTTAACCTAAAGTGCAGATACTGCTTCTAAGTTACAACTTCATCCTCCATAAAACCAGCAGAGCATTCCAAAGGCCTCTGTGTCCAATTTGCTGAGGACAGTGATTTGAAAGAGAGGTGTTTGGGGCTGCTTTCTTCAGACTATCTTCAAGGCTCTTCCTTGGAGGTCATTTAGGTGAATAAAAGATGCTATTAGGGATAATTCAAAAGCAGAAAATGTATGCTAATTATTTGCAGCACCTTTACCAATAAAAGAGCCACACCCATCATGCTGTTCCTATGTGGGCCAAGCAAACGTGGCAACTTCTGCAGCACGAGCATCAAGTTCCCCTCGCAGGGTTACTGCACCAAAACACAGGAGTTTCACTCCAGGTTAACAGTTCTCAACTTGGGTTTAACCAGCCACATTCCTGGCCTGGTATCTAGCCCAGCTCCCACTGCTGGGCAAAGCAGAGAGCTATTAATTAACCTAAACAGCAAGAACATTCCTGCCAGCCCTGCCACATTTTTTAACTATTTACCTCAGAAAGTGATCCTACAGAACCAGTGGTGGTTTTCATACAGTGCTGTTGAGTGGTTTTGAGAGAGTGAAATCCAAATGAGGCGGAATCCCCACGGTTCATGCATGCCTTGCTCCTCTCACTGTGTTTTTCTGTTTACCTGAAGGATCCTTCCACTCTCCCCATGTGCTGGAGGCTGCTGAGGTGAGGCATGCCCCTGCCCGAGCCCTGCAGCGCTCCCTGCAAGCCAGACCCTCGGGAATGGTGGTAACCCCACCGCACTGCAAGTCCAGGTCATCTGGAATGACACTGGGCACCCATCCATGGAATCCACCTCCCCATCTTCCCAGGGCAAGTGTGCTTTGGGAACGAGCTTACACCAATGTCCACTTGTTCCAGCTGTCCTTCTGTTGTTTCCTATCTGCTTCTCAATTGTTTTATAGCCCTTCTCACATGTTCCTTCTGTCCTTTCCTGTCCCTTGTCTGCCTGCTCCATGGCAGGGAGGTGCTATGCATGCAACACCTCCTGAGCCTCAATAGAAGTATCTGGAATTCTTCACACCTTTTCCAGTACTTTGAGCTTACCAGCAACATTTTTTCACTCAAACAGTTGCACTTGTTCTTCCAGAAGTTCCAGCTGTGATGTGTATCTAGTTCAGCCAAATGAGCTTCCTGACAAACCTTTTCTTTTCCTGAATTTGACTTTGGACTACCTACTGCTGTTTCACAAATTTCCCATCAATCTACAGCCCAGGAAGTACAGATTTAACTGATTCCACTCCTCTGGTAATCACCAGCCTACCCCATTTCTTATCATGACTTTTAACTATGAACACAGAGGATTCTGAAATTTGAAACAAAAGCTTAAGAAAAATGTGTCCTCGATCTGTCATATTAGGGCAGAAATCAGTCAAGCAGTCCTCTCATGAGCATAGTGGTATTTCCTGGAAGAGGCAATGGAATACATTTCCTTGGGATATGTGAAAATGTGCAACTTCAGGCGAAAAAAAGGGCAGCAAAACACTCAAATCTCACAGTAAGGGAGGAGATAATTTCAGGTTTTGGCAAAGACCAGAAAAAGAGTCTCAGTTGGAGTCATCTAAATTGTATAAGGAAAATCCCAGTCCCCTGTTCATTTAAGAATAGGAAATGCCTCTTCCCCAAGAGAAAACTCTCCGCAGAAGAAGCACTCCCTCATACTGCAAGGAGGAAGGATGCATATTCCCAAAGTCCCCTTTGAGGACTGGCTTGTGTGTAGGCGCTGAAGCAAGGCAGAAGAATGCTGTTCTGGCTGATCACACACAGAAGGTTTGCACACTCACAGCCTCCTGTCCGAGTCTGAGGGGGGCCACCTCCCTGCTGCTTGTGCAGCAGATGCAAAGAGGCTGCCACCAGCTCCAGCCATTCCCATGCTGCTGTGGCAACCAAGGCTGAAGCTAAACAGCAGAGGAAAAACAATGGTAATAGAAATTATTCCATTCTCAAGTTCTTTTCTGGCAGCTGCTTAAGGGAAAACAAGAAGCTATTGCCAAAACCCACACTGGTCTTGCTTCAGGACCCAAATATGACAGAAATTACCCCAGTAAGGAATTTCGGAAGGGCTACACTTTGTTTCAAGTCCCTCAGCTGAAAAAGCTGCAGATCTTCTGTATGTCTGGGTATCCTTCTCCCTCAGTGTCTCTGCCTGGCAGTGGAAATTCAGTCTAAATCCTGCATTCCCGAGGTCTTGCCCTGAAACAGTGGTCTGAGCGAATTGGAGCTTCAAACATTCACGCATTCCTGCATGTTTAAATGGAATTTCCTTCTCAAACCTGTTTTTAGACTCCTAAGAAAGTGTCCTTGTTTTGTTCCATATCCCAAAATCCACTTTGCAGAGGGTACATACCTGGAGTACTGCACGTGGCCACCCCGGGCATCACGCAGGAGATGCAGGAGCTATGGCTGGAGAGAGCTCCCATAACGCTAGGAGGTTTGGCAGTGACACTTTTGCTCTACTACAGTATGATCACCCCAATAATCTCTCTGCCATGAAGCCAGGGAGCCAGCTTTGTCCTAATGTACCATTCACCCTAGTGCCTTGGAATTAAACCAGTGAAGATCAACTGGTCAGCGAGGAGCAAAGCAGAGATGCTTCCCATCTCCATGTATGCTTTGCAAGCGTTTGCTTCCCTCTGGATTCTCTGATGCCTACATACAATTGCACTGGGATTATTCCTACTGTCTCAAGCTGCTTGGTTGCGTGGAAGAAATGTCAGGTCTCTCGCACTTCTTATGTACTGTCAAATTTTGCTGAAACTCACTGAAGTTATCAGGCAGAGGAGCAAATTGAACTGACATGATTATACTCCCAAATGCTGATGTGATCAAATGAGCCTGTCTCTTTATCCTTAGGCTAAAACTCCTGTTCTCTAAAATACTGCTGGATGATGTCTGGTTTACATGCAAAAGAATATTCCAGAGGGAAGCAACTGGATGGAAGATATGGAGCAAACATCCTTCCACTCTGCATATACCAGGTGCACTGGGGAAGAATGCTTACTGGATTAGAGAGTCAGCAACGTGTCCAGGACTCAGTGCTGGAAGAGAGAAGAAAGTGAACTCTGTCAAGACTCTCAAGGTCTGGAGTGATGCTGCTTTTCCTCTTTTTCCTTCCTTTTAAAGCCCTGCTGGCCTGCCAGATTAGCTGTGTACATAACAGAAGGCCAGAGCTGCTGCAGGAGGGTGTCCAAGTGAGCAGTGGAGATGGAAGCCCCAGTGGGAAGCAGAGAGGAAGGCAGAGTTAGTACCTGGACATTCATGAGTGTTCAGGAACAAGGACCTTTAAAATAATAAACATATAGTTGGGTGAAAGACTTGCTTGGCACTGTAACAACAGAAGGGGTCTGATGAGGGAAGTTTAATCTTGAATAGATCTGCCTTTTCATGGGAAAAGGGTCGGTGGCTTGGTCCAAGCCAGGAATTCTGGAACTGACACCTGAGCTGAAGGCAAAAGGTGAGGTACTTGCAGTGTAACCACATCCTAGGGGAAAATATTTCATTTAAAGCAGGAACAAAGAAGTAAAACCTCATATAAACCTGATGCTTCCAAGATGCAGCCTGAGAATCATAAGATAGTTTTCCTTTCCCTTCTTGCAACAAGTAAGGAAGAATAAAATAAATACTAAGCTGAAGCATCCACTGACAATGGGGCTGGGGAAGGGGCAGTCAGAAGAGAGGCTCTCCATCAAAATGCGATTTAGCAACCCAGCATCAGGATGTGTCTGCAGAGATTCACAGCTTATTTCCAGTTCTGCCATTCTCCTACTGTGACTCCAGCAAGTCCACTCGTCTCTCTGACAGGTCCCCCTCTTGCTTTTTTCCTGATCCATAGATCCGTTAGATCACAAAGCTGCCTTTTCCCACATCAGACACTATCCCATGGAGTGAGCTTGTCTAAACAACAAGTCCCAATTCACTGAATGGCTGAGAGAGTGCTGAATGCCCATGATCACAGGGCACCAGGCTGCCCCACACACATGCATGCACAGCATCAGGAAGGAGCAAATCTCGTTTCTTGAACACTAACATGGCAGAATTCTTTACACCAGGATTAACAGGGAGCAAAATCTGTTCACAGGGAATTCTGAGGCAGGCAGCCTGGAGCAATATACGTATACAGATTTTACTGATATATGAGATATGATATTAGAAATTATTAGTATGATATTAGAGATGTACCACACTCTAGAGAAAGCCCTGAGTGCTTAGAATCCCAGAAAAGAAAGGCTGGAGGGGGCTTCTAGGAGGCTCTCCTACATTAAAGTTCACCTTTAAAGGCACAGTTTCCATGGAAGTTATTACAGCTTGTTTCTTAAAATGTGTTTACTTTCAGCAAGAGCTTAACTTTGCCACCATCCACTTAACATTGAATATTCTAGGGAGGCAAACGTGGTTTTGGATTACCACGGCAAAGTACTTGTGATCAAGCAAGCCCTTTTTGTCTTCTACACATCTTTTCCTGCTTCTGCATGCAGGTCAGGGGCATCAAGACTGCTTTGAGGAGTTCCCCTTTTGGAGGAGATACTACAGAGACACATATGGGTCCTGCCAAACACCAAAGGAGCAGTACTATTAGCTCAGAAATCACCTAGTACATCTGACTCACAGTGACATTCAGTGGACAACCAGGCTGGCCTGAGCCCACGCGCCCCAGTGCAGCTAGCAGGGCCTGCTCATGCAAGCCCTCAGGAACTGGAGCTCCACATCTGCTGCCCCCTCTGACCTGGGTGCCAGGGACTATGGCCACACTCCTGGAATAGCAAACAGCACCTTGGGGCTCTAGGCACCATCACCAAGGTACACCTGACCCAGCAGCTAATGTCGGCCTTTGCCACCACAATATTTAATTACTAATAACAGTGTGGTAAAAGGGGGCTTGCTTTGTTTCGAAGTCCGATTACCCAAGGATTTGGAGAGAAATCCAGGAACAGCAAGTGAAAACTGAGGGAACTCCCTTTTGCTAATTGTGGGCCTGTTTCCAAGACTGCCTTTTCCAACCATGTGATCACACTGTACAATGGCCATTTTGGGTGTACGAAGCAGTAGCGATACAGTTACACCTCCGTGAAAGCTGTCTGCTTCTGTTCAGCCACTTGTTTTCATCCTTTTTCACAAAAACATAGATGAGCTGCAGAGAAACCCCTCATTAAAGAAAGGGATTTTATTCCTACAGTACTGCTTCCTTGTGGCACTCATATATTCAAGAGGGAAGATTTGAGGAACTAAAGGCTGGTCAGCCCAACCTTGATCCCAGGAAAGATGATGGAGCACATGATCTTGGGAACCACTTCTAAATACACGAAGGACAAGACATTGATTTATGGAGGGGAAATCCTGTTGACCCTGCCTGACAGCCTTGTATGATGAGGGGACTCGCTGGGTAAGGGAAGTGCAACAGACATTGTTTATGTTGACTTTAGCAAGGCTTCTGGCATTCTCTCAAACATCCTGGGGGACAAACAGAGGAAGAACAGCCTAGATAAGTGGACAGTGGAATGGCCTGATAACCAGCTAAAGCACTGTGCTCCAAGCCCAGCTGGGGGCCAGTCACTAGGGCCTTACCCCAGGGATCAGGACTGCTCAATGTCTTTTTTAACGAGCTGGATGATGGGGAGAGAGCAGGCTCAGCAAGTTCACAGCTCATACAAAACCAGGATGATGCTCTGGAGGGCTGTGCTACCATACAGAGGTAGCTGAAAAGGCTGGAAAAACGTGCAGGCAGCAAACTCATTAACATCTACAAAGGGAAAAGCCCTGCACTTGTGAAGGAATAACACCACATATCAGTATTGGGCCGACCAGCTGGAAAGCAGCTTGGCCAAGCTGTTGATCCTGGTGGATGCCAAGCTGAAGTCAACAATGCACCCCTGTGGCATGGAGCACCAGCAGCATCCTGGGCTACATCAGGAGAAGTGTTACCAGCTGGAAGAGCAAGATGATCCTTCTCTGCTCACATCTGGAGTGCTTGGTCCAGCTCTGGGCTCCTCACTACAAGGAAGATATGGACTTCTTGGAGCAAGTCCAGTGAAGGACCACAAGGAGGATTTAAGGGATGGCAGCATCTGACTGTATACAGGGAGGCTGAGAGAGCTGTGACTGTTCAGCCTAGAGAAGAGAACATTCAGGGGGATCTGATGGGAGATGACAGAGAAGATGCAGCCAGACTCTTCTGAGTGATATCCTTTGAAAGGACAAGAGGAACCACACAATTTTAAATGCAGAAATGCCACAACAATGTAAGAATGCTTTTAACTGTGAGAGTGGTTAAGCGACAAAGCAGGCTGCTGAGAGTGGCTGTGCAGACTCCATCCTTGGAAGTACTCAAGACCCAAGAGGACAAGGTCCTAAGCATTCTACTCTAGCTGACCCAGCTTTGAGCAGAGGGCTGGGGACTCCAGGGGTACTTGCCAAGCTCAACGGTTCTGTCGTTCTCCTGCCTTTTAACTTTGCATTCACTCAGTGACAGTAATCAACAGTCTTCCCTCTGCCCCACACTGCTGTCTGAGCGGTGCCCAGGAAACAGCAATAGCCACAGCAACTTCCCTCTAGAACTCTGTGGCATCTCCTGCTTTTCCTTCTCAGAAGGAACCCTGCATCAGCTCTGGGGAAGGGGTTGGCTCTTTTTTCACTTGGGAAGTACAGCATAAGTTCATTGGTGTTGGGTAGTTTTGTCTTAAACAGGAAAGCTCTGCAGAGTTTCCTGCTGATGCTCACGCTCTGAAACATCCAACTATTTAACAGTTTCCTTCACTTTCCATTATGTTAACAGTTTAGTAATACCATAATTTTTCCAATCAAAAGCCCTGCGGATCTCATCTATATTTTATATTTTACCTGTGTGTTTATCCCCTCTGCCTTATTAAAAACAGGGTGATTCTTACTTGGAATATAATCAAGAGTATGAAAATCCAATGCACTCTAGCTAGCAAGCTTATTTCAGCACAGACTTCTATCTTCAAGGAAGAAATGGAAGTACTTGTCCTCAAAAGGATGGGAAATGTCCAGTGACAATTAATTTCTACTTCTCCCATATCATAACAGAGAAAATTACTTGTTTTTTCAAATGAAGTCCACGGAATTTTGGACTTCTTTGTCTTCCTTGATAGATCTAGCTTATTATAAATAAATAAATAAGTAATAACAATGATGTGAACAAATGTAGGACTTACGTATGATCCGTAATTCACTGCTAGGGTCTGCAAAGCCCATGGAAGACCTAGGCCAATTAAAATATCAAAAACGTTGCTTCCGATGGAGTTGGACACGGCCATATCCCCCATACCTGCAGGAATGGAAACCACATACTGTCAGACATGTCTCAGAAAAGTTTTGCAGCTTTAATTTGAGGCAATCCAGGCAATCTCCACTGCTTAAGACTAAGATTTATGGAAGATGACCCTCACTCCCTCCCTTCCCTTTGCCCTCTCCCCATCATACAAGGCCAGCAGGCTTAAAGGGGCTTAATCCACCTTCCTTCCAGGATCATTTGAGAATTCCTCTCCACTAATCCTCTGCTGCTGAGAGGCCCCGCTGTGGTGGCTGTGACCTGCCAGCCCTCTGGTGCCATGTTCAGGGGGGCTTTAGACACTTCACTGTGACCATGACACGTGAGCTTCTGTATCAGACTGATTGCAAAAGGTCTTTGAGTTGTCTGTTCAGCAGCCGCTTATTTCCATGAGGAGCCGCTGGTTTTGCTTCCCAAAGCAGTACTGGCACTTGCTTTTCCTCCTAACACACCTGTTGCTGGGGCCACAAGTAGGGGGTAGCTGCTTTCCTTAGAAACAGTAGTATCTTTCAGTCCTTATGACTGTGAGGAAAAGATGCAAAGGTGACCTGAAAGATTCTTATGCCATTAAATAGCTCTAATACCACTGATATTCAAATTAAGAAAATTACTGTGATTTTTGAGGAAGGCTTGAATTTGACAATAGTGCCAGAACTTGTTCCACACTGCTGTTGAGAACCTGTTAACTGCCTTGCAACAGCAGCACAATTTATTTCCTTCTTTGTTCTTGCTTTAAATTTCAGGCTCGTGAAAAGAGCTCTGTATATTCTCCTATTGAGGAAACATCTGTGCTACCTGAAGAGGAGGAGAATGTCAGGACACTTCCACAGCAGGATGCCATTCCAGCAATGACCCACCTTGCCTGGCCACGATAAGGCTTGCCATGCAGTCTGGCACACTGGTTCCTGCTGCCAAGAAAGTGATGCCCATGATCACATCTGGAATTCCCAGTGTGTACCCAATGATTGTCACCTAAGAAAAGGAAATAAACTGTCAAGCTGCTTACAAGAATTAAGACCCGAGACCAACTTGGCCAAAATCTGCAAGATGCTGTGAGACAGAGGGTATCTCTCAGTGCAAACTCACACTACCTTTAAACAGAGGCTTTTTTTGTGACAGGCTTTATTTGGTATATTCATCAACTGGCAGGGAATAGCACTCACCTGCTGTGTACCCTCTCAGGTTAGTTGTTCCATACATGTCATCCACAGTTTTCCTGATACTAACCTGGAAAAGAGACTATATGGTCGCTCGCTACCCTGGGTAACTGTCTCCTGATCTTAGATGAAGTTTGTAAACATTATTACATACAAATACTAGCTAAGCAGACACAAAACCACCCTATGGTTCCAGTTCTGCAAGAATTTGACTGAATGTCACGCTACTGTTCATGTTGAGTTCAAAGCGTTAATATTCACAACTCCACATCTCTTGAGCTTGCTTGCTTGCTAAAAGAGAGTGAAAAGTTGGTAATTGTGGCCAGATTGTCACTTAGCAACCCTCACACTACCCTGCAGGACTGGGAGACGTTCCACTGCTGCAGCTCTAATTGTTGCCCAAGGTGAAGAATCTGGATGAAATGCCAGCCCTAAATCAAGTTCAAAGGCCATGGCTACTGGCCCCTAATTTTCCTCTCTAAGTGTGGACAGGTCCAACAGAAATAGAAGCAAACCTAAGGTTTCTCACCTGAAAACTCAGGCGTGTAGAACTTCCTACGCATTTTTCTAGACTGACAAACCCCCTCGTGTTTCTTCTCCCAGGCAGTGGTTTCTGGGTTAGTTAGTACGTACCATCCACACCATCATGTAAGAAAAAGCTGCAATCCACAGGGTAGAAGAAGCAAAGGTGACCATGAACCATTTTTCCAAGTGGGGTTTGTTACAGTTGGGCACTGTGAAGTACAGGACAAAACTCAAGGGCAATGTGAAGACCCACTTCAACATTTCTATCTTGCCAGCTGTCAAATGACAAAACAAAGGGAAACAACCACAAGTCACGTCTACTGTATTTCAGAACGCTATTATTTTGCTAGCATGTGCAAGCAAGATGCCAGGAACACCTCAGCCTGTTATGCCAACATGCCATTCCTTGTTCAGAAGATTATGATGTGATGGCAGATAGGAGGGCAGAGACAGGCACAGGAGTATGAAGGACCTCCCTGAGAGTTTAAGTAATAGGTCAGACCACATGTGCTCCCCCTCCTCCCCAGTCAAGTTCTTACAGAAACCACATAAAATGCAAGTCCAAGAAGGATCTGATTCACCTTCAGTCACCTAATAGGAGGGTACAGAAAAGGCAGGCCCTTCACAAGAGAATTACAAAATTCCTTGCACAAGGGGAATTACAAAAGCCAATAGACTGAACTTCCAATAAGGGAAATTCAGAATAGATGCTACCTTAAGTTGTGCATTTTCTCTTTTTTTTCTACTGTGGGGGTGGTCAAACATTGGAACAGGTACGCAGAAGTCTGTTGGATGTCCATCCTTATAGATAATCAAAAGTCAACTGGACACAGGCTCAGAGGACCTGCTCTAAGCAGGGGCTGGAACCAGAGACCTCCAGAGGTCCATGCCAGCCTTTCACATATGAAAGTCCATAGGACATCTAAACTACTGTCTTTAAGGCTCAGGTCTTCTCCTCGCTCAAACTACAGAAATGCTGTTTGAGTGAGACCTGAACAGCAGTTCCCAACATTTTTTTTTTGCCTGTAAAGTGTAGGACCAATCCCTACAGTATTCCAGCCTGCCTGCAACACAGCAGATCTTGCCAGCTATGGCAACTGTGACTCAAAGGCAGGACAGCATGATCATGATCACCCCAGGACCAGAGCCCTGATGTGGTAAGAGGCACTAGGCTAAAAGGAGATCTCCATCCTTCAGGTGCAATGGTCAGCAGCCTGAGGCACATGTGGGTTCTCACGAGTCACGCAGCTGCTCTGGCTTTCTAAGCCCTCCATGCAGAGCAAGAAGCACTGTGGCAGTGCCTAGTGAACAGCAGGAAAGCAGAGACACTCAGGACCACCCTGTGTCTCTGCCCCACATCAACATCCCCAGTGCCTTGCCCACACTAGCACTGCACTGTCCAACCGAGGCAAGAGCACACCTCACCTCCCAGCAAAGGTATCTCCTAGCCATGGGCACATCTGACTTTCATTCAGGCTCCTTGCCAGCAGTCCAGGCACCCTCAGCTTCCTCCACAGTGAGCAGAGATCCATCTCTCCAGGGGGTGAGCCATGTTTTGGGGGCAGAATCAACCCTGTGGAGATTGCTGCATCTTCCCTATGACTGCAACAGCAGCACAGGCCAACACAGGAGCTGCAGCAGAAGTGTGCCAGCCCCAGGACCCTGCACCCTGAGAGGTTCCTGCTGCTTCCCAGTTCCCCATCTCTTTTACATGAGCCTCACTACAAAGTGAAAGCTGATGGAAGCTCCCAAAGACCTCTACATGAGTCCGCAATGCTTTCCACCATATTCGAACACCACACAAATGCAGGAGCTTCTTACTGGGTAGGTCAAAAGGTGTGTATGGCCCTTCATGGTCGTTGTCATCGTCATCATCATCCTCTTCCTCGTCGTTTTCGTTGTTCTCGTTATCCTCGTTCTCATTCTCGTTCCCAGCCTCGGCCACGTCCTCGTCCCGCCGCGTGCCGTTGACGCCCCGCTCGGCAGAGTTGCTGGGGCCTGTTCCATTCTCCACCACGTGCTTGATGGGTATTTTGATTGCTACTTCTGACTCACCATTGGTGTAAGTCCTGCTGTTGATCAGCCTCTGTCTCTGTAAATAAAGCCAAAGTCTTGCTGAAAGATAAGACATTTTTAAACTTGAGGTTTTTTAAGCAAAAGGGAGGAACAGAGATAGAGAAATGTGTAGAATTCTTTAAAAATTTATCTTTAAAAGCAAAAGGAATGATTTTCAGCAAGTACAACATGATGCTTGCTTGCAGACCACTAGATAAATCTCACACGTACAACTTTTACAAGAGATGGTCCAGTGGCTGTGGAATTGACTCCAGGAGTACTCCAAGACCAGTGACACGCTAAGTGCAGTCTCGGGGTAGTACCATGTTATTAAACATACCTATGCAGGGGGCACCTCCTGTGAGCAACAGCTACATGTAACATAACTGCATAACAACCTGTGCTAGAAATCTCCACAGGGACAGAGAGCAAGGGATGATTCAGCGAAGTCAGTGTCAGAAGGATAAAATCTGGGAAGGCGCTATCAGGGATCCAGAAGAAACACCAGAGTTGCATTTCAAGCCAAACACTGCCATAGGAAAAGGCAAATTCAGAAAGAAAAGGGCAGGTGGGGGAGATAAAAGACACACCTCATTGATTAACATACGGCTGGCCATGGAGAGACGTGTTTTGGGAGGGAAATGGCTGGTTATCATGATCCGGAGCCCAGCTTCGGAAAATGAAAGCTGGTGTGGGTAGGCAGAGAGCAGCTCATCAACCATGATCACTGAGGCTTTACGGTGGAAATTTCCTGTAGCCAAGGAACAAAAACAAATTGAGGCCTTCTTCCAGCAGTCTCTCCCTCTGCTCTGTGTGGCTCTAAGAAGAATAAACCCATGGGTTCCAGAAGTTCTTTGTAAGAACCATTCTTTCAGCTACACCATTCAAAATAGGCCTCATCTGCCCTTAATTTCTGCCTTCTACACACTCTGTATTCCTGTTTTCAAATAAATTGCCAACATGGAATCATCATCCATGCTCCTTACAGAGAACTAAATCTGCTCTGCACAGCTGATCACAGATCACTGCTTCAAGAGCAGCTATCCCACCAAGGCAGCTACTTCCCGCTGTCACCTGCACTTCTGTGAGGATATTGTCCTCATCCACGCTGTGCTCCTGCAAGGTACCAACTCAAACCAAAAGAAAGTTCCTGCACCCTGGGCTTGCAGCTCCTGACTGGGAGCTGCCACCAAACCCAGCAGCAAGTGCACATGGCCACAGCAATCCACAGCATGGGAGCAAAGGGACAGGGAGACAAGGCCGGCCCCTGGGTCGTGCTCCACCTGGGGCACAGTGCCGATGCCCGCTGCCTCTGGGGTTCATTCTTCCTGCACCTGCATGACACCTTAGGCTGTGAATTCTGCACCAGGACTGGGATTTGGCAGCAGGGAAACCTGAAGCCTTATCCAACAGACTTCTGCACAGGTTTATTAAAACCAGTCTTAAACACTGGCAAATGTTTTGTGGTATTGCCATTTTTAACCATCACTGCTGGTCTTAGTTACAGAAGACTATCCCCTCAGCCTTCATGCTATGTTTCTTTCTCTACTGAGGCTTCCACGGAATAGGGTAGATATGTGAGCTCTGCCATATTAGAGAAATAAAAAAAACAAACCAACAACAAAAACCAACCAGACAGCTTTTCCTTGTGCATTTTCCCACACTGGCATTTGTTGAATGGCACCTGGAAGAACTGCCAAACACAGAAATCTTTCTGTTCCAGACTTTTTGGTCCTCTGTTCAGAAAAAGCTTCAGAAAAGGCCTCAGAAGACAGAGTTTCTGAAACCCCCAGGCACCCCATGGCAGCAGGTGCTGTTGGTGGCCCTGTGCCCCTGGCTGGGACACAAAGCAGCACCGCTTGCCTTTCCAGGCCTCCCGTGGCCCAGTGCCAAAGAAATACAGGAACAATCTGCAAGAAGATGAAGCAATCCTTTTGTCTTCCTTCCTTGGCCAGTAACCGCAAGTGTCCAAATCAAAAAGTTACCAGCAGAGTATGCAAAAACCCACTGTGGGAACACTTAAACCAAATCCCACCATCAGAACTAACCCTGAGGACACTGGTTAAAGCTGGATGTGCCAGGCCTGAGTTTGTGCTCAGTGAGTTTTCCCAGTCCAGCTTTCCTGGTTTTTCCTGAGTTTTTCCACTGCCAGCACAGTGTTCTGCTGTGGAGAGCTCCAGGCGACAGAGAGCCGTTCCCAAAAAAGCAGTTTACCCAAATCAGAGTGCACAGCACTGCTGACAGGCATCCCTCTGCTACAGACCTGTAACTGAGAGCTGGCAGACTCCAAGCATTTGCTGCTGCAAATAAACCCCACTACATTTCATGTTTAACTGCTTCCTGTATACTGACTATGCCTATCAAGCCCTGTGTGCAAGAAAAGAGACCTATTTTTGGTTGGTTAGGGATTTTTGATAGACTTGCTAAACAAAAGAGGCAGCCCATCTGTCAGAGACCACAGATGACAAGACAGACAAGACAGAGCTTCTTCTCAGGCTAAGTCAGTGCCTCAGGGAAAAGTGAAGTGTTATTTCTGAGGACAGGTACATATACATCCCAAGCAGATACTACACATGCTTGGTGACTGTTTTAAAGACAAAATAAATCCACTGTGAATACAGTTCAGGACATCCTTGCAAATGCAGACATTGAACTGCTGCTGAGCTACAGGATGGGGTAAATTTTTTTTAAGCTGAAGAAACACAACCACTTTTATATATGATCATGACTAAAGTCAAACTGGACCGGATTTCAGCTGAAGTGAAACACCCTTAAAGACCACTTACATGGAAAAGTTGGGCATGGTAAAGCCAGCAAGTGCAGTAAGAGCACAGTACCCAGACCCACACAGAGTCCTCACTGTCCCTTCACTGGGAGTGAAGTGTACACTGTGCACTAAGTAGGGCCTTTTTTCTTGCTCAGTTGATGTCCCTTTGGAGTGGAGTTAAATTTAACTGGAGATGCTGTAAATGGGCAACTTCAGCGCAGAGTAACAGTGCCCACAGGAGGATTTTAAATGGCTGTAACAGGCTAGATAAGCAGCCCCTAGGCTTGAAGGAGTCCTTGCAGCCAAGCACTTGTCCAGCAGCAAGAATCAGCCGCAGGAGGCCTCAGCCACCTCCAGTAGCACAGGCTGTGGTGGCTGGGATCACCACACCATGCCCCCCATCTGTGAAAGGGGTTCCACAAGGGCCACCTGGCCCCTCCTATTTCATGGCTTACAAGACAGCATCAGTGCCCACCATGTGAGCAAGGAGAGAACACCCAGAATGATGCAAGTGAGAGGGTGACTTACTGGAACAGTTACCTTTCTTTAGTAACACCACTGTGGCGTCGCAGTTGCTGTTGTCGTCCATTTCCGTGTTACTTGCTAAACCATTCACCATATTTGCAGAGTTTTTTGTCTTCCTCTCAAAGCAGTGATGAATGGTTGAGTTGTACCTGCACAAATGAAACAAACTCAAGGATGTACTTTTACTTCTTGACAGTCTTCCTTTCCTAGCCTTGTATCATGCAATACAGCTAAGGGAGGGAAGACAACTCCTCTGGTTTTAAGGAGTATCCCAGAGCTCCAGCTAAATTGTACATCACAGAGTGTCTCTGTATCCAAAAGGCTATGAAAGATAGAAGTCATAGATCTTGAATGACATGCACGTTTATGTGTTAGGTGCAATGAATATTCTGTATCATAAGTAATCTTTGCTTGTCATCATCCAAGTTTATTTTTTATCACATAACCACACCTGAGTATCACCATTATTTTACTGGGACGACTCAACATAGAAACACAACACCTTACGCTAAATTCACCTCAGCTTTGGCAGGGGCGGAGAATAATCCTTGCTTCTTGGAGCATCCGAGAGTGGACACAAATATGAGCCAAGACTCTCCCCATGACACTCAAGGGTAGACCCCTATATACACCAGGCAGAGGTCCCTAACTAGGGTGACCACCTTTCAAGCTATATCCAAACAGGTCTGAAAAGCCTGTTCACATTACAATGTTGTTTTTTAGGAAAAAAATTGCTCACATTACAACTGTCTTGCTGGTCAGTTAATTGTTCCAACAGTGAAGCTACCCTCCATGTCAAAATTTTCAATTATTAGATGAATTCTGACTTGTGTTCCCTTCAGCCAGCCTGAGTGTTTTGCTGTTCTCACTGAGAATTGCTTTCACAATATTTACTCTACTCATCATTTCAAAATAAATCTCTAGTCTTACTTGTGGAGACAAGAGTCAGTGGTGTGCTTGGCAGCTGGTAGGTATTGTTGAATGTTCCAGTTTGAATCTGGGTTTCCTTTCCACTGGCTTTTGAAAACAAGACAGGAGGAGCAGAACAGACCAGTTTTAATAGCAAGAACTTGTGTGGAAGAAATCACACAGGCCAGATGCTCAGAGAATCACTGCTGACTGCTGTAGTTTTATCACAGCTCTCCAGGTAAGCAGAATTGCTAAGAACTGCTGCAGAGCTTTGCACCCACAAAAAGTAGACTAGAATCTCACTCCTGCTTATTTCTGAGTAGGAATACTAGAGTAAAGTCAGAAGAGACTATTTTGGTGGGACTTGAGAATGGATCCAGGTCTGTTCTCTGCCACAGGTTGTCTGCATTAGCCTTGGTCAGTTCACACAGATCCATAAAGCACAGATTCACAGGATAGTTTAGGTTGGAAAAAACCTCCACAATCATCAAGTCCAGGGTTAATTCAGCACTGCCAAGCCCACAGCTAAGCCATGTCCCTAAGCACCATATTTTTACACACCTTTTAAACCCCTTCAGGGAGATGATTCCACCACTGGCCTGGGAAGCCTGTTCCTGTGCCTGACAACCCTTTTGGTGAAGAAATTTTCCCTAACAGCCAAGCTAAACCTCATCTGGCAGAACTGGAGGCTGCTGCTTCTTGTTGTAAAGGCTAGATGGGGCAAGGGGAGCAGGGAGCCTTAGAATTTAGATAAGCTGAGGGCACGTTTGACTTACTTCATTATAAAGATGTAGATGACGTACATCAGCACCAAGACTAAGGACTCCCACCTGGAAACAAGAGCAACACATAAACACATCAGAGCAGGGCACGGCATCAGCCATTCCCCATCTGCCACACCACAAGTGTGCAGAGAAAGGCCTGACCCTCCTGGGCTGCCTTAACATTCCTCTAAAAAAAAAAAGGGATGCGTAAAGAAACGGCTCGCACATCCATGCATGGTGCCACCTTTGTTTTCTTGGCCTCTGTGATTTTACTTGGCCAAACTGACCTGTCAGCCAAGAACAAGAGGCAAAACCCAGGAGTTCAGTGAGCAAATCGCACACCAGGACCGTAACCATGGAATGTGGTCAAGGGAGGGGAGCAGCCACCCTGCTCTGCCTGCAGGGGTGTAGAGCAGGATGCTGGGCTTTGTAAAGCTGATCATGCTGAGGCAACCTGAGCAAGGACAGCTGCTCTGCCACTACTGCTGCTGCATGAGCATTGAGTGCAGCAGACAGCAGTACATACTGACAGGTTTCTTCCCTCTGCTGTTTCTGGGTCAAACTAATGGAATCATAAAACTTGTATGAAAACAAATTACAATATGACTTTTAGAGCTTATTTCTAGGTAATCTTTTTCACTGTCCAAAATGTTGTATTCTGCTTCGTTCCCCAAGACAAACTGTTAGCCCTTGTGGGGAAATCATCCATTATCAAACTACTGTATGCTAAACTCATGGAACACTTTCTCCACAAGGATTGTGAGATATTGCACTAACTGTATCAATGTCTCATTCCCTGCTTCTGAAGATTCAACTTTCAGCTTCTGTGTTATGGTTTAGTTTTGTTTCTTTTAAGAGCACAGTTAAATACAATTAGCCCTCGAGTGAATTTCAGTTTAAAAAAAACCACACACAAAAAAATCAACACAGAAAACAAGGCCATTGCCAAGAATGGGTATTTGAAACCTGCCTCTGAAATGAGCAAGAGCCAGTGAGGAAAAACACCAGCCTAAGCAGCCTGATGCTCCCTAGTGCTTGTAATCCAAATTACACCAGCTGGGAGTGATACCAAAGCCAACGCTGTCACCTCCAGATGTCACCACAACACCTCTGGAATGCGTTGGAAACAAAACCATGAGACCAAAGCAACTGAGAAGTATCTGCAGCCCTCCTAAACCACCATACCTACTACACTGCACTTTAACACATTAATAGGGATATATGTTTTTATTTTTTTTTTTTTTTTTTAATTTCTTTAAATTGGCCATTCACTAAATTATGAAAAATACAGCTATACACTTATTTATGATGGCTTGGGTGGTCCCTTCTGGCACACCCACAATTCTGCAGAGCACACTGTCATCCCCAGGCAGCTGCAGGGCATGCAAAGGGCACTGACTGCTGCCACTGTACCAGGAACAGTCTGAGTGACACTCTCCTGGGCTGTCTTCTCTAGCTCAAAAAATTACTTATTCTAGCCTGTCTTGTGCTGACGTTTCTCACACAGCAGCAAATAGCTGCCCTGCAGAACTTTTTAGCTTTCTCCTTTTCTCCTCATAAACACTAATTATAGCAGCTTTTATGGTATAACCAAAAAAAATTGAAAAGGGATTCACTTACCAGGAAACTCTTTCATCATAAATAAACTGTGGAGAAAAGATTTTAAAATAGCATGTTATACATAAAACCACAGTTGAAAACAACTCATCACCTGAGGCAGGGGACAGAGTAAAGCAAGCCAGGGCTTGTGGCAATTGCATTAAGCTCAGGTGTATTTTGGCACTGCCCTCCTTCCCAGCCTTTGAACTTCTCAACCTTTAGTTTCTCTCACCTAGTCAAGGCAAGCAGGTACTCCTTCCCAAATGCCACCGGATCCTTGTGCAGCAGTTAGAGGGAAAGCAGTGGTGAGCCAGGGACAGGGCTGCACCACTCTGACCCGCCTGGCTGTCTCACCAGACACGGCCTCCTCCCCACCGGCTCCCGGCGGGACACAGAGTGACCTGCCAGCAGATCCAGGGCAAGCTCCGCAGCTGCTGCCACATCCCGCTGGGCCCAGCGTGCTGTCCCCATCAGCTCGGGGTGAACACTACCTCAGCTGACTGTAGCTACAGGGACACCTGCTGATGGATGGGCACTATGGCTTCCCCAACAGCGCTGTGCAGCCTCCTAGGGAAAGGAACATACCTCCTCCCTGAGGGAAGGAGCAGCGCCATGGCGAGGGGCGTGAGGGAAGGTGCGTGAGGGAAGGTGCGTGAGGGAAGGGGCGTGAGGGAAGGGGCGTGAGGGAAGGGGCGTGAGGGAAGGGGCGTGAGGGAAGGGGCGTGAGGGAAGGGGCGTGAGGGAAGGAGCAGCGCCATGGCGAGGGGCGTGAGGGAAGGTGCGTGAAGGATGGTGCGTGAGGGAAGGAGCAGCGCGATGGCGACGGGCCTGAGGGGAAGTGCGTGAGGGAAGGAGCAGCGCCACGGCGAGGGGCGTGAGGGAAGGGGCGTGAGGGAAGGGGCGTGAGGGAAGGAGCAGCGCCACGGCGAGGGATGAGGAAAAGGGCCCGCACTGGCAGTGGCTGAAGGGCTGCACCGGCAGGTGGCTGCCGTGCTCCGTGACCAAGCCCCTCCCCTTGCTGTGCTCCGCCAGCCCTGCTCCCCGTGCCCCCGGCTCTCCTCCCCCGGCAGCGGGATGGCTGCAGAGGGGACCCCCGGTGCCGGTTCCTCCGCAGGAGGCTGGAGCTGGGGCTGCACGCAGCCCTTGCGGCCTCAGTGACGGGCCATGGTCCATTCGGCCCTTCCAAAGCACCAGCAGGGAAATGCGTGCCCGCACTGGGGATTAGAGATCCAAAGCTGTGCCCCGGGGAAACAGGAGGGCAAAGGCACGAGGCCCTGAAAGCACAGTGAACGCTTCCCGTTGGCCATACAGCCGTAAATAGCAACTCCTGTGTGACAGCCGGCACGAGGCAAGAGTTACACTGGTTACTGGAAGAAAACATGACTACAAAATGTCGTAAATTACAGTTCCCAGTCACCGTGATCTAATCTGACAAGGCCTGTTCTAGGTTACAATGTTTTGGTGCAATGGGATGTGAAAGCGTGTGCATTGACTTCTGTGACTAAAAATAGCACCAATCTCAATTTTGCCACTAATGACTCTGACCATGTCCCTTCAAGTTAAGATACAGAGGCATCTTTTTCCTTTCAAGAGAGTAAGTTTTGCCAAACTCTACAAGAAGACAAGGTATCATTGTAATATTATTATAGAGTTAAAAATAAAATTGTAGGGCTGAATCAAGATGAATTAAGTATGGTAAATGTGGCTTATCCACTTCTAACCTCTGTGGTTTAGAGCTCTCTCTCATCAAATGGCTAGAGCATCAAACAGGTGAGTCTATATTGCCTTATTTCTTAAAACAGCGTTGTACTTCTTTTTCTAGTGCAAATGGAGACAGAGTCATATTGATTTACCCAGCACAGTATCAAGCTTTTTAAAGTTGCTGTAACGCAGCATTGGGAAGAATATATTTATTTCCCCTCAGGTGCATATATGATTAATAAAGATATCAGCAGAGTGGAACTTTTAACACAGCACCACAGGCTGTTGTTTAAAACACCACAAGAACAAACTTCTACAAACAATATAATTCTTCAAGATTGATGACTGTATTCCAGCTGCAGAGAAGTCTCCATGCCCTCATATGGAAAAATTATCCCTGCATATAAAGCACTCGTCTTCTAAAAGGAGCACACAAATCTAGTGAAGGGGGAACCACAGGCAGGTTATGCTGTGCCCTGCACAGAGCCTGTGGCTCATCTCCCACCCAAGCCATGGGGGACTGGAAAGTCAGAATTTGAGGAACAATGTCCTGTCACCTCATTGTGATTGTCTTAAAAGGACAGGACAAATTAGAGACACTGGGAAGTCAGGGCTTCCTGGGTGAATGAAGGGAAGTAGAAATTTCTTAAACTGAAGCAGTGTTTGACTCTTGAAAGGAAAAATTCTCGTGTGCTATCAGCTGGGGAGCAATATTGCATACAAAAGGGTTGGTACGTCAGCTAGCAGGAAGCTAAACCTTTAATCACAATGTTTTCCCTTCCTCCCACCTTTCTCTGCTTTTCCCTAATACGTGTTTAAGTCATTTGCAATGATTTTTATGGAGTAACACTGAAAGACCTGGGATGCACTCCACCTCTCCCAAGCCAAATTAGCCAGGTAGTGCTGTAACATGGGAATAAAAATTCTAGCAATGCCTTCAAGCCATTAAGCCACTAATGCCTGGAGCTGCATTATCCTGCTACCCTGGCTGCCTGGAGGGCCTTGAACTCTGCCACTGAAAAGATGAGCAGAAGAGCTGGCATATAGCTGGAGAGAAGCTAACTCATGGCTTAGGGGAAAAATAACCTTATCCTGGTATTATGTGGTACACTCCCTAAAGAGTAGGACTCCTGCAGTTCCGTAATTGCAAAGAACAGCTTATACAGAAATAAAGTATTGGAGAGAAGTCTTAGGAGTAACAGAGATGTCTGTTCTGCAAGCCACACAACTTCCTCATGGCACAGAAAGAGTAGATAGGAATTTCAAGGGTGCACTGGACACAAAAGAGTAGAGAATTGTTCTCTACATCCTGATGCAGCTGACAACCACAGGGATGAGCCAGGCATGAAAAAAAACCTGCCTTGCTTAAAGAATTTAAAAGTAATGACTGAGTGAAGAGATTTTCAACTTTTCTGCCTCCACACAATAAATGAAATGTCCAATCCAGGCACCAGGAGACCAGATGCCAGGCAGATGCCCACATCTGTGCTTCCTGTGAAGTGACCTAAGAGAATGCTTGCTGGATGTCTTTAAGCTTGTGCAATGGAATTCACTACAATTAGTATGTGTGGCTCTGTTTGCTGTTTAGCAACACTTTTTGGTATGAAGCTGCTCTGTAGCTGTCAAAACAAAAAAGTTTTTTGGTCTTGCAGCTCATTGCTAACAATTACGTAAAGAAGTTATTTTTCACCAGGTACAAAATGTCTGGCCGTGCAGTATGGAGAATAAAAGTACAAACAGGTTGAGAAAGATTCCCTGTTTGGGATGAGGCAGATAGAGGCCTTTGCAGCTACAGAGTATGTCTGGAAACACAGGCAGGAGGAAACAAACCAAAATCCACTGTTGAAATGCACTAACCAAAGTAACACAGACTGCAGAAATGCAAGTGAGCCTCTTCTGACTCTTAAGTCCCCTTCTTGCTGACATATGGAATTTAACCTCACAAAATCACTCCTCCTGTCTTAGGGAGTCTGGGGTACTAGACTAGGCTGGGGGGAAAAAAAAAGAAGTGCAACTGCTACCTGAAAACTCAATTTTTACATTTCTTGGCATTGTTTGGTATTGGTTGCAAAGGTAATGCTA
Source organism: Periparus ater (assembly GCA_032357785.1). Lineage (NCBI taxonomy): Eukaryota > Metazoa > Chordata > Aves > Passeriformes > Paridae > Periparus > Periparus ater. The sequence goes on along the minus strand of CM063610.1, from coordinate 115,644,347 downwards.
AACTGACAGCAGTGTCTTTACCTAACATTTGTGCCAACCTGATTTCACCAAGTAGCCCAGTTCTGAGAGATCTGGAGAATTTTCTCAGCTTGATGAAAACCGGGATAGGTGCAGCACTAAGGAACCACTCAAAATGTAGTCTTTGAGGACTTGCTTTCAGCATGCACTGATGTCCTATGATGTGTGGAAAAACTAACCTGAATGTTTTATAGTAGCTGTTCAGATTTCTCTCCTCTGGGCACAAGTGCTGCCTCCTTATAGTTTAGTGACATGTTTTTCAGCAAGTCATGAAGGCCACTGCCAGGAGAGCACTGCAGGGCTGCTGGGGGCTCAGAACGTGGGTTTAGCTCTGCACCCCAAGTCTGCACTGGGCCACCACGCCCCACCTCAGCTATCCCCTCTGGGCTCTCTGGACACTCCTGCATCTCCTGCCCTCGGGTCAAACTTCCCAGCAGAACCAGGGAGATCACAAGCAGTTTTCCACAAGCAGTAATCTCCCAGCTCGAGCTGGGATCCCAGCTACAAGACTGTCATGCCATGCAGATTCCCTTTACAGGTGGCAGTAGACATGGGCTCCCACAGATGAAGAACCTTCAAAAACTTACCACGATGAGTGCAACAACAGACAGCGTGTAGTAGATTGAATCTCTCAAGAGACTCCACGAGGACAGTGCAACAACCTGGGGAAACAGGCAAAAAGAAGGTGTCAGCCAGGCTCTCTCCAGCAGTGTGTGTGCCCAGGTTCTGCCCGTCACTCTGTGGGAGCTGTCCCCACGTGTGCTGGGATCTCAAGGAAAGAGGCCCAAGACGGGAAACACTTTTTGTGGCTGCTGGGGGAACAGCTACAAGGGAAGCAGGAATGGCCACAGCTGAAGTACCTGCGGACTCAGCTGTCCCCCACGATGGGCTGCATGTCCCCAAGGAGTCTGTGAGGGGTGCTGCTTTACAGGAAGGGAGGGACTCAGGCTTTACCAGCACTGATGAGCATTACTACAGCTCTCTGTGCATCTACACAGGTTTTGGGACACTCAAGTCAACAAGCCAGCAAAGTGCCACGAACAAAACCCAGGAATTTATATGCAATGGAGAATAAAAACGGATCACTGTGCAGTTCACATCACTCGACACCTTCCAAAGCCACAGAAATTATGAAGAATTCTCACTGCAGGCTGCACGAGCCTACAATTCAGATCTTACAGGAAAATACCAGTGAATGAATTTATCTTTAAAGTTCATTAATAGTATTCAAAAGGATAAATTAAAAGCAGTCATGGAGTTAACATCTTCAATATGATTCTACTTTTTGCAGCTCTAGGAAGTCCCCTCTCTAGAAGCTTCTCTTCAAATCTCTATTTCCCATTCCTGGAGTGCATTTCAAATACTCTGGGTCACATCCTTCAAAGGTGTAAAGCTGAAGGAGGAAGATGATTCATTTACACTGATCGGATCTGAACACATACATGAATTTTCTGACCATACCCTCCAGTCTTGCTTGTGTATGAATTCAGTCACATGAACAGTAACTTAATTTTCAGTTCTATTTCAGTGTTAGCAAGAAGAGTTGCCCAAATTTCTCTTCATATTACCTCATAATATTGGATTTCTCTGAAACTGCTTATGAAACAAATGCTGTAAAAAGATACTAACCATTATACCTAAAAAAATCTCTACAGTCTCTTAGTAGCATGGCTTTCTAAAATTGATATAATTTATGCCCGGTGTAAAGTCTCTTTATTCAACCATTTACATGTTAGAAACTCCTACCTGAAGCAAAAAAGTAGGCTTTTAAAGCCCTTGGTCAAACCAGATTTCTACCAGCTGACAATACATTTCAAGGCACACACACACAGATGAATGAAAATGCTTTCTGATGGAAATTTCCAAACGTAGGAACATGGGGTTGGGTTCATAATTCTATTCATGGATCCTCAGTTAAATCTCACATTTTACATCAGTGTGCCCCTTCATTCTGATTGAGCACATTTTGCTCCAAATAGTTTGCAAGAAATTTTGCAATAGAGTTTATAGAACAATTTGACGTTATTCCACTCAGTTTTCAGGATTCTGCTGAAGGTCCTCTGCACTTGCCTCAGTGTGGGTGCTGGTGGGGATTTTACAGCTGTAAACTTTGGCTCTGCACACAGAAGCCACGTTTCTGAAGCAAGGGACAGCCCCTACAGGAAGAGGCTCTGTCTCATAACCTCTGTCCCTAGCCTGAGGGGTCTCACCACACAGCACAGCACACCTGTGAAAGCAAGGCTATGAGGAGTCAAGGTAGCCTTGACAAGTCCTGTTCTTTAATATTCTACAATGATCCTGAAGGTGCAGGATAATATTTTCCCAAGAAGTTTTCCTCAGATACCTGAATGAGCACAGTAAGATCCAGATGCTTAAATGGAGCTTTCTAGTAGGGACCTACTGCCCAGAACTGACAGATCAAGATCCTGTGGCAATCACAAGGACTCTTCTGCCGATTCCCGATCGGACTGAAGGGAATGTGCTCATGCCTGGCACCTGTACAGGCTGCCCAAATTTCACAGACATCCGAGTGGGTCTCCCTGGTGCAATAACTGGGGCAGTTAAATCTCCGATGTCTTTAGGGCCCAAGTCACCTAGCTGAAGCTTCTGAAGCATTTGGTCCACGTGATACAGGGAAGCCACGCACGTAAGGCAACCACGTGCCGAGGGTGAAAGGAGCTCATGAGCACTGAGGGCAATGGCAGCGCTCAGCCTGCTGGTCAGAACCACGTCCTGAGGCAGAACTACCGCGCTCCTGAAGGCCTAAGTTGTGCCTTGCAGCCACTGAGGACTCCCCATAAACCTAACATGCTGGAAAACACTTAAACTACAAATCAGCAAGGCAGAAAACAAATCAGAGAAGCAAACAGCTTGGGTAAAAACATAATCAAATTTGAGATTTTTATACTATCCGTACTGTAACCCAGCAGTGAGCTGGTCCTGCAGGAGCTGAGCATAAGGAGGCAGCTGTAGAACCACTGATTGTCAATCCAGTGATTGCTCATTTTGAAGCAAGCACCTGAAATTCAAATCCCAGACAAGTGCCCTCTTAGCTGTCCCTTGAGCCAGCTCCCCTGAGCTGAAAAGAAGAACTCTGAAGTAAAGGCTTAAACAAGAGCGTCCTCTGATGGCTCCTCACAAGACACACTGAGCCTGCTCCCCTGCATGCCACAGCATCACACCTAGGGGTAAACTTACCTATAATGGGTACCTGGTTTCTCACAGGTAAACTTTCACCCTGCAAAACCCCACATCTAACATTTACTGCTCAGAATGCTAACTTCCCTTTTTGATGGGCTGGAGAGCAGGAAAATCAAGATTTTCTCATTTCTTGATTCCTGAGGTTTGCAACCCCTGAAGCTGTGGCCCTGTGCAGCACACACCATCTCCTCCACCTAGCACACATGTGGAGATCGAACAGCAGAGGGAAAAATCCCCTAAAATCAGACACTGGTGTCTGCTGCCTGTGTTGAACTGAAGTTGGCTCAGGGTAACCAGGACCTCAGTAGCAATATGCCCCATGCCTCATCCTGGAACTTCACCATTTATCCTCTGTAAAACTGACCCTTCTCTCTTCTGCTCTTCCAAATTGTTTCTCTCCTCTTAGAAGTATGGAAGCGCTTCTCCCATCCAGGAGATAACCATCACCAGAGGCCACCCAGCTGGCTGCTTTCCAGCCTGCTCTGCCCACAGCAGCACATGTGGCAGAGCACGTGTGCATTCCTGAGTATTCTGGTTGCTAAACTTCCAGGAGAAGCTTGTAATCACATCCATGTTCTTCAGGGGTCTTCCTCACTCTGAATTATTTTGGGGGTTTTCCTCATCTCATGGCTGGTTCTTTGCTTGACATTCTCAAGTGTTGATCAGCTACTAACACTGCTGGGAAATGCTAGGCTTTGGAAGCAATCTCCCTAATCTTGTTTCTCGGTTACCCTCTGGCACAGAAGGTCTAGATTTTTAGGTATTAAGAGCTAATAACCTAATTTGCTGTTGTGGAGAGGCAGGAATGCTTGGACGAGGGTGTCAAAAGATTAAAGACAATCCCTGCAAGTGATTAGCCTTAAGAGTCTGTGGAGGTCAACAGAGATGTAGCAGCAGTAAATCCACCACTGTCAAAAGGCATCCAGAAGCAGAGAATCTGGGTCAGACCTCATGCTTCCCCTCTTTGATGTGGACTGCACAGAAGTGATTAGGGAAGCTCTTACAACACGCTAGCAGATGCAGGAATCTGGCTTTAGAGCGCTGTTCTGTGCTGCCTGACAAAGCTGCTGCTCGCTGTGATCCCTTGCAAGCCCCTGGCCCACGACAGCCGGCTGCCAGCACGCTGCGTCAGTCCTCTGGGTCAGCTGCAGCCAGACGTGTGCTGGAACCTCCTCACACGCTGCTCCTGGTTTGCAGGAGCTGCCCTTGGAGCTGAGGAGGGGCCTTCTGAAGCCTGCTGGGGTCCCCTCCAGAGGGGGCTGTGCTCCTGACACTATTGTTCTGGAAACCCTCAACACAATTTCCAATCAGCCCCGTGATAATACAGCAGGATCTCATGCCAAAGCAAGAGAAACAACCGACTGCTGGCCACTGCTACAGGAAGAAGTGAACTCAGGTGGAGGTCTGGGACAGATTTTCAGGGAATCAGGCTGGCCACAGTTTGCAGTTAATCCATGTCTTATGCATTCAAAATTATACAAAAATAAAAAGGGCTCTACCTCAGGTATCAGGACACACACTCCATCTTTAAACTTTGCAGCTGATTACTTTGCTCAGCTCAGGTAATTTCAAAGACATGGCCACCTGCCTGCACATTCTCACTGGTCACAGTACCAGTGAAGCATCAGAGATTAATGGGAGAGTGTGTCAGTTCCTTACTTGTATTCATCTTTACATTAAACTAGGCTGTAGATCCACCTGTGGCTGTCAAGAAGCCATTGCAGAACCTCTGCACCTTTCCTGGGAGACACATGCAGGACTTGGTATGGTTTGGAGGGTGGTGCGTTCTTAGTGGCACTTTTGACACATCCATAACTCAGAGAATCAGCCAAGCAGGTCCAACAGGATCTCAGAGGTGCCATCTCCGGAGTCCTGATCCCACACCCCCTCCTGGCACACTGAACCACTCTGCCACAGCAGACCTTTTAGACAGATTCCCGCCTGTGCAGAGCCCCAGGAAAGCCAGCAGGCAGCCAGCATCAGCCAGAGGCCCCTGTGCTGTGACTGACAGCACAGCAGGATGTCCTGGACTAAGTGGCACTCCCTCTATACCCCATGGTCATGTCCAAATATCCCAGGAAACTATGAGTATCCAGCTCAGTCTCCAGACCATAATTTTGGCCAAAGATCCCAGGGTACTATGATGCAGCATTTGGGCTTGCTTGAGGCTCTGACCAATACTAACCACAACTCCCAGCTTCAGCAAAGCACCAAATAAAAGCACAGGTCAGGCCAAAGAGAAATCTGGGCCTTGAAATATCCATCTCTCTCAGACAGTTAAAGCAGCCATGATCTAAGGTACTCGCTGTGAGGAAAGCCTCCTTCCAATTACCAGCCCCTTAATTTCACCTCTGGTTTGCCGTTCACTGCAGAGCTCAGCTGTCACTCTGGCTCCCAGTCCGTACACTGTGCACCAACTCCATCTATTCTCATTACTTCCCCAAGAATATTTGCTTTTTTAAGCCTCTCTTGATATTTTCATCACTGCTGCAGCAATCTGTCTATGTGACATTCTCAGAATGGAAACAGTGGACACTCTCCAAACCTCAGGACAAAGCCAGAAATATTCCTCTGCTCAACTGGTAGTCATAATCATCCCTGAGTTATTTGGACCAGCATGTCTCTTTAGCTCAGATTCCCACAGTGCTGAGGCAGCAGGACCCCAAGGCCTCTGCTGGACCACAAGATCCACAGCAGAATTCAAGGATAGCTGTGGACAGGAAGGTGTGCACAGAGTAAACATCTCTGAGTCTCTTCAGACTGGCCAGTCCTTGCCAGAAGTAAAAAAATAGATTTTATGATCTCCCTTGCTTTTACACTATAAGTGATTTGAGAAAAAATCCTACAAATGGTACATCCACAGTATTGATCTGTATGTCAATTTTGACAGAGAAAACTTAACCTAAAATGGTGATGGTGTTCTGTGGCAATTAGGAAGTAGTTTAGTTTTGTTTAGTTTGATGCTGAAAGGATTCCATTTGCAACTCTTCTGATTGCCTTGGGCAGCATCTCTGAATTAATGGCACCCACACCTCTCTGTCCCGGCTGCAGCCTCGGCACCTTACAGACCGCCTGATGTTCCACAGCATCCTGCCAGCATTCCCCTCTGCTTTCCCTGTACCTGGCTTTTCACACGCCACAGCCATGCCAGCAGCTCTAGGTACCCAAGGACCGCAGCCCTAGCTTCTGGCACTACTTCAGTCCGACTTACTAGTCTGTCCCACGCTTGCAACACAGCCCTTGCAGTGAAAGACCAGGCTCACGGTCACTGTAAAATGCTGCCAGCACCAAACTCCAATGTGCCCTGGGCTATGAGAGCAGTGAACAGCCCCAAGAGCTGACATTAAGTCTTCAAACTACTTCCCCAGAGTTTCACATGTTTTCTACTGATAGTCACATATCAATGAAGAAAAAGCAACAGCATTTCAACTCTCCCCTTTTAAAACTCCTCTACAGTCAAGGACAAGAAAATAAAAAAAGCTCATGAATGTAATCATAAAGCCAAAAGTCAGTAACGGCTGCAGTCTGAGTTGTGAGTGAAATTAAAGCTTAAAAGATTAAGAGGCATGCAAGCTGGCTGAATGGCAGAAGTGGGGTAAAACAGATTACAAAGTCCCAGTTGCTTCATTAAAAAACGTTCTACCAGGTTATTAAACCTTGTTTAGTGTCCTTGCCAATATGCTTAACACTATTTCTCAGGAGTATTTTCCAGTGACATAACCCATGGCAGCTGATAATTCCTACAGGCTCCTCGGCTGGCACAAGGATTCCATGACCTGGACAGAGGAGAGCCTGCTGAATTTAGTTTACTTCCTGAGGTAAAATAATCCCACTGGAAAAGAAGGAGGCAGGTCAGACAGTCAGGGTAGTTATTTTCTGCTCCAGTATGTTGAGGAACAGCCTCGTCACCCACCAGACCCCTTGACAGAACCAGTAACTGGAAGAACATCTGTGGTACAACCCAGCATTCCTGGTCCCCTGCTCCACCCAGAGAAGCCTGTCTATTTCTGGGGAAAGGTAAAATAGAGAAACTTGGACTCAACTGAAAAACAGAGCAGTTAAATACTAATTAAAAAAATCAAGCCATGCACACTCAAAATTACATGGTAATGCCAGAGTGATTTGCGACTCGTGGTTAATTCTGCTCTCACATAAGCACTTCTCACCCTCCTCTGCAATGCTGCAAAACACTGAGGGTCAGTGCTGGGAGAAGACAGAGTGGGACAGGACGGCGAGGCAAGAGCAGCAGAGCTGCAAAAACAAGATGAAGCTGGATGGGGGAATGTCCAAAACCGAACAAACTTTGCTTGTGCTGGCTTGAATGAGAGCTGAATTAAGCAAGGACTGCTTCCGAGAATGCCGCGTCCTCGCCGCCAAGGACGGTGAGAGGGCAGGGGAAGGAGGGGAGAGCCTGAGAAGCACAAACATGAGCGTGAGAGAAGACAGGACAGAGTAACGGAGGCCTGGAGGGGACCCCAGGCTAAGGTCAAGCTCCCCACGCACAGCTGGCTTGCAAGCACGGAAAAAGCCCAATATAATCCATCACAATGCAGACAGCAGCCTCCTCACTGCTATCAGGCATGTGTCCCCATGAATGCTGCTGGACTAATGAAGGGCTGCATCTGCTGCCATTTCATTCTCCCTCAGTGTTCCTTTACCTCCTCATTCCCCCTTTGCCAGAAGGAGGCAAAGCCGACACAGCAGCTAAAAAACAACATTTGGGTTAGGTGCCTTAGCAGCTGCCTACCTGCAGGGAAACGTGCTGGTGGCCCAGGTGTAGGGACAGAGGAGGAAACAGCTGCAGACACATCCAACCTGCACTGCACAGCTGGGGAATGAGGACAGCTCCGAACATATTTCCATATACTGAAACCATCTACAGCTTAGAAGTTGCATGTACCGCCTGGATGAAATAAGAGTAATCCTCCACTGAGTGTGAGTGCTATGCAGAATATTTCAACAGGCTGCAAGAAGAAAGCAGGAGGAGCTTCTAAGGCTCACTGCTACAGGCACATGGGCAGCATTCACTGTCCACAGGGAAAACCTAAACTCTCTCTCCAAACATGCCTTGGTCAAACACCTCAACACACGCCAGATGTGAAGTTGTTCTGCTTCTGCAGAGTCTCAGTTCAAGGTATATTTGAAAGCTCTGATTTTCAGAGTGTGGATGCTAGTCTAGAAAATCCAGCCTTTAGGGTATGGTTCTCGTCTGGCCATCAAACACACGTGTAGCCTGCATCCACTGTCACTTTTTTAATCCCTCCAGTCCAGAATCTCTGGAGAAGATAAAAATAGGGAAAAGTATTATTTCCCTGGCTGCAGAGCAGACTCCTGTACCTTAAGAGTACAGTACCCGCCCTCGCCTGGGTAACATTAGCCAGGAGAAGTCAGGCCAAAGAGAGAGAGAGCAGAGGAGTGGGGAGAGGAGAAGGGATCAAAACCACTCGAAGAAAGCTGAATGCTCAAAAGACAGCTATGGGTGGATTCATGACCCAAGGGAGGAATCTGCTGAAAGCTTTTCTCCCAGGCCTCAAGAGCTGGAGTGGGAGTGATGAGAAGGAACACCATCACACTGGCAAGAGCAACCACTAAACGTTAGGAGATGTAGTTAAGTCACTTGCTTAGCTCGAGACAAGAACAGCCCTAGGGGTGAGGGCAGGGCTCAGGACAGAGGCATTCTGTGTGGTGCCCTGTGGAAGGAAGCAGGAGTGAGAAGAAGAAGGGGGGCTCATATGGCTCAAGGAGCTGAATGCTCCCAAGGAGTGCTGGGCTGTGTGGAGACTGACATGGCCACTCGAACCAAGGCCAATCTAGGAAGGAAAGCCCTGTGGAGCAGCAGAAGCAGCATCTGAAGCCAGGACCCACAAGCATGCCACAGAATGCTATGCACCAGGCAAAAGAGCAGGCTTGTGCCAGCTCTAATTGGCTCCTAAAACGACAAGTTATTCTTTTTTATTTAATCTCCCTGTGCTTTGTTTCCCCATCTTTAAAACATCCCTTCATCTCACAGAGGTTTGGGGAAAATTAATTAACTGCTCATCAACTGCTCACATACAATAGCGATGAGATCGGCAGAAGTTCAAGAGGAAATTAATAATTCTGCCTCTGGAACAGGGCTTGAATAGAGCCTGGTAAATAAGGCAGAAGGGCACAGAGTGAACAATAAGAGAAAACAAAATCCTGAATAGCTGCTCATTAAGTGAGCAAAGTCCATTCTGTGTGCAGAGGGAGGCAGGGAGCCCATGGAGAACACGGCAAGGGACCCCATAATTAAAGCCTGGATAATAATGCACACACACTGGGGGGGCAAATTAAGGGTGCACAGGGAACCCCCACACTGCTATTTTCTAACTTTTCAGTGTTTGACTTTCAACCCTCACAATGCTCTTGCAATGCCATTTTTTTAGGTGTGCAGTGTCACACAGAGGCGTGGGCACGCTTCCCTTCTCCTGTTCCAGCAGTGGGATGCTTATTCAGATTTATCCTGTAAAGTGTGCACACAGAGCCAGTAAAGGCTTGGAAGAATAAACAATATGGGCTGGTGCTCAAGCAAATGCATACCAGGTTTTGGGGGCTGTTAATTTGTTTCTTTTTCTAAACACGGTGTACATAACCAAACCCAGTCTTTTCTTAGGCCAAAGAACAATACATCCAACACAGCACATACAAACTATACCCTAATTTGAAAATGAAACATATCCTGGAGAGAGTTGGGAAGTATTTAAAATTCAACTGTTCACCAGTCACAAAAATAATAAAGACCAAACCAAAAGACAGCTTTCTAAAAGAATGGAGCTGGAAACACAGCAGAAGGCTCCTGCAGGTCTGATCTCTGGGATTCCCAGCCCACAGGCAATACATCTGAAAATCTGAGGGCTCCAGCTGCTCCAGCCACAGGTCTGAGCTCAAAGAAAAACCCTGGAGCACAGCAAGCACAACCAACCCCCAGGCTTACCTGGCAACTTGCTGCTGAGATGCAGGTCCCCAGCAGAACAGAAATCTCACCAACAACCAAATTTACCACCTATGTTAGTGCCTCTGCAGAGACACTGTTAACAATAAAACCAAATTCCTATTCATGCTAACACAAAACAAATGATGAATCACACCACTAAAATGGAATGACGTTTTGGTGAAAGGCTGGGAGTGGGAAACAATGAAAAGCATAAGAATTTTATCGAAAACATTGGAATTATTGACACTGAAATTTCTTATTTGCTAACTAAAATCACAGTTCCACATGGTGATGTCTATCATTCCAGTGCTTACCCACCCTCCAAGGGTTAGACTGCAGCAAAGAGAGGTTATGGGACTTGACAAAACCACACACAAATCATCAGCAGAGTCTCAAAGAAAACAAAGATGTGGCGAAGCAGTCAAAATCTCAACTCTTGGCTTGAAAGAGGCTCACAGACCATACTTAGGATGATTTGAACATCTGAAAGCTACCACATCTGGAAGGCTGAAGACATTTACAAGAGCATTCTGGCTGTGATTTATCCTTCTAAAACAATGATCTCCCACCTGTAAAAGGCCTCTCAAGAAGACAGACATTCTCTGTCAAGCCCCAAACTCTAGCAGGCCTTTTCCACTGAAAGCTGTGATTTGTAGCCATTTTTTTAGCAGGTTTGAGGCACGCAGTCAATACTGTGGAGCGTAAAAATCAGAATTGGCTCTTCTGCCATCATTAACTGCTAGACAGTTAATCACTTTCATTTGCATGAAAAAAAGCAGACTGAGAAGGAAGTCCTATTGATGACAGGAGACCACCTCTGGGGAACAGAGCTTCATGCCCTAGGAAGGCTTTGGTCATTAAAAATTTACCTCAGTTAACTGGGTTTTCACAGTATGAGTTGCAGCAGAACCACTGACACATTGAGCATCTGTAGCTCCTAGCTGCATGTTCCATGCAAATCAGGACACATGGGTGGATAAAAAGTACTGCTGTGACCTTATCCTGAGGCCTCCTCACACTGAAAATGTTCCTCTTCGGCCTGTAGAAGTTCACTGCTAATGAAAACAGAACTGGATCACACAGAAAAACCCATTTCTCTGCATCTTTTCCCAGGCTCGCCAAGATCTCTCCACAGTTCTTCTTCCATTGCCCTGTGCTGGTAACATGACCCTGCTTCTCCTCTTTACAAATAAGTCTGCATAGTAACATGTCAAAGAACATTTACAAGATTGTAAAAATACCTGGCACGTTGGCAAGTGCGAAGGTAAATGCAGATTCAGGTATTTAATTATACAGTCAATCATGTCTGCAATTCAGACAGCAACTCAGATCTCACAACTTAATTACTTTAATTTCAGATGAATAGCTTGTGTTGTCAAGAGCAGTTTGACACGCTGGAGAACAGTCACAAACTACACTCGGAGCAAACAACCAATGTTTATTCCTCTGCCCACCCACACACCTTGGGCAGCTTAAAGTGCCTGAGCTGACGTCTGCTGCTCTGTTTCTCATTTCAAAAATGCGGGAGGAACAGCACAGGGCTCTATTAAAAACAACAAAGCCAGAGAAATTCGTGACAGGGTTATGAACCTGGCATCTGATTTTGCAGTACAGCCAAGGCGCAGGGTGAAGCAAAAACTGTAAGGAATCATTAAATGCTCTTACCTGTCCTGCAAAAAGCCCACACACACCAATAATACAGAGGATGTTGAATACAGCTGAGCCTACAATGGTTCCAACGCCTACATCTCCTTTTGTGATAAAAACACCTGAAAAACAAGTTCAAGAGAAGCTGTGTAAATGGGGAAGAACTGACTTTTTTCACATAAAATTGCAGACCTCATACTCTATTAATGAATCTAAAGGTAGGTACTAGTTCAGCCACATTTTCCTCATCTCTAATAGTGCAAACTGCAGAGAATTGCTTTCTGAGGGGACCTGGATGGATTGTGTGACGAAAACCAAGCACCTCAGACACATCCAAGTTACTAACTTCCTGGTCTTGTGACCCAACATTATGGCAACACACACCATAAAACACTGCAAGCTTGTGGTAGCAGCTGGCAGGACATAAATCTGCAGGAAACTCTCCCATAAGATATTCCTTCTTCCCATATCCCCATCCCAAATGGTTTCAGTAGGGATGAAGCTTCAGTAGAAGCTGGAGATGATTCAGAGCTGTCTGGCCACAGCTGCTCACAAGCCAAGTGATGCCTCTCAGGATGAGTTACGGGGCTGTGTTACAAGCTTTTTTCAGAGCTCTTCTGTCAAATTTGGTTAAAATTGGCCAATGAGGTGAACTGACAGACACATGCATCACGGTGCTGCACAAAATCCTTTCCTTAGGAAGCCAGCCTAAAAATAACACTCCATCTCCTGCTGGCTGTCAGACTGTTTAAATTCACCACTTGCTTTTAAGGTCCCAACACTATTTATCTGGCCAGTGCAGTTTACATATTTTTTCCCACTTCATCCTTTTCTCAGAAACACAGAAGGATTCACCTGCTAAGTGACACACGGCACCTGGTAGGTTATGCCACAGCAGGAAAATGATCTGATGACCATCAGGGCTTCTTAAAGTTGCTAGAAGGAATCTGGCTTTATTTTCACCCTAGTACTGTACTACCCTTAACCGAAGCACAATCCCAACTTGGTCCAATTTAAGTTCCCAAATGATAAGACTTTGCTTGGGTAATCAGATCTCTCTGCAGAGCACACAGCTTTGTGTGAATTAACTCATGCTCTGCATCTGGCAGCTGTGACTGAAAGACAGGTGTCTCCTAGAGAAAGTATCTGAGCTGAGAACTAATTCTGCTCAGTGATGGAGAGCCCTCCGCACCCTCCCAGCTGCTGCCCTAATGATCCCCTGCCAACGGAGATGTGGGTGAGTCAGACTGCAGGAACACCTCACCCTCATGCTTAGGCAGAGCATCACTCTGTAACAGTGCCTGGAGTGCCCCTCCCTCACAGTTGTGGGGGCACAACCAGAGTTTCCTGGGTTTTGCACACTTAAGGACAGCTGAATCCCTTCATCACACTTCCCTTAAGTGGAGAGCTGCTTTGGAAGTGTGATGCTCTGACCAACCTGTTGCTGTGAGAAAACATTTCAAATCCTCCTCTCATCCCCAGACTGGCTTTTCCAGTGAAAAACCGTGTTGGAAGACTAACCAGAGGGGAGGTGATGGCAGAGAACCTGCTGCTGGGGACATGAGCAGTGTGTCAGGGACCAGAGAGGCTGGGGAAAATCCTTTCCCACTGGGCCTGGAGCCGGTGTGGCAGATAGGGCAGCAAAGTGGCCAGGAGAGGATAAGGCTGTAGGTGCAGCCTGGCTGATGTGCAGCTATGGTGAAGTGCCCACTAGTCCTGACTTGGCAGGTCACATCCAGGCCCTGCTGTGACATAATGGCACTCCCAGAGTCACTTCACTTGGTGAGGACTCCCCATAGTCAGTGCCACGTGTGACCAGGAGGGATTATAACACAGTTTGCAGGCAAGCAGGAATCCCGTTTCAGCTCTGAAAATGTGCAGGTTTTGGGAAGCAGCAGCAGGCTCCTTACCTATGACAGATGTGAACAGCTCAGGAGCAGAGCTTCCTGCTGCCATGAAAGTTGCCCCAGCCACATCTTCACTGAGATGCAAGCGCTGCAGAAAAACACAGAGTCACTGATTACCACACTGAGCAGCTGAAGGAATTCCAGTCCCAACGTTAACCTGCTGGCCAAGAGCAGGTACCTGTAAGGGTTTGTGTAAACAAAGATTAAGTACTGGGGAAAAGTCACCACAGGCACTGGCTACTGAAGTCAGCATGGCCTGGCAGAGAGGTCAGGTGATGCCACTGACATACCACTGACATTTTAGAGAGGAGGGAAAGGTCAGCACTCTAGCCAACAGGAAGGCAGCTTCACCACTCACAGGTCTGTCAGCTCCTCGACCCCAGCAACACACAGACACCTGACCTCTCCCACTTTGGCCTGTAAAGGGCAGGGCTAGGGCTCAGGCTGGGTTCACCCCCAGCCACCTTCCCAGGTACAACTTATGCCTTGGTTTACCCTCTCCTTACCCCTTTCTCCTGGACTACATCACTTACCTCCTGTACCTGTTCCACAGCAGTACCCAAGGACTCTCTAAAAAACGGGGGCTTCTGGAAGGGAAAGGACCCACTGTTCCAAAGAAACTTCATCAGCATATGCTGCTTCCAAAGATTTCCTTGGTTAATTACACAGTCTATGTTGTCTGCACTCCCACTGCTCCATCTGCACCAGTTGCTGCTCAGCAGATGCCACAAGGCACCTTCTCCTGTTAAACAGGAGCAACAGCCAGCTCCTGCCATACGGCCACCACCCTGAGCTGTTACTACACCAAGGCAGCAGCTGCCACTGTGGGAGCACAGGAAAGGCAGCCAGGAACACGCAGAAGGCAGCCCAGGGTGGTGGAAAGTGTCCCAGGCAGAGCTGGCTTTTGAGGCAGCCCCACCGCCCTGGCAGGACACAGGACACCTCCCTCTGTCCCTGTTCCCCTGCAGCACTTCAGGGCTCCTCTGCTGCTCCATCCTTGCCAAAGTACCTTTGCACAGAGACAAGAGAGCAGAAATCTGCACAGCAGCCTTTTCTGAAGATTCCACAATGGAATCCACTCCTGGCCCCTAAGGGAGGGTAACTCCATCCACTGCCCATGCATGTGTAACAGCCCTTCATAGATAAGTTATGGGGACAAGGGAAAATGTGCCCTCACCAGGAATGCCTTCAAAGCAGAACACCACAGCATTGCTGGAGTGCTACAATGCTTGTGGAACCCAATAAAATACAGCTTTATGGAAAACCATTTTAAACAGGATTAAAACTATCATGAAAGAAGTTCCCAGGACCAGAAGCAGATCCCCAAAGGCCAGGTTCTTCTGCAGGATGCTCCATGAAACTATGGAGACAGCTATCCTGCAGCAGCTGCTGGAACTCAGGGTGCCTCTTGAAAGCAAAGCCACCAGCCAAGGAAACCAGCTGTGCTGACTTCCTGGGGGGGCAGGTTTAATTCAAAGCTACAGTACATGCCCTTGAGGGCAGTTCCTAGAGAATTCACTGAAATGCACATGATGATTATGCTAATACAACAGAGCAGAAAACAGCACCCCGTGTAGGAGGCAAAAATCTATTTGCAGACAAATGTGTGCCACTGACATAGTGTAAATGCTCTGTAACACCAAGAATGGAGCAGCCAGGCCAGTGCAAGTAGAAACAAAATAAAATCAGGGTTTTGTTGTAAGTACATCTGAGCTAACACAGAAAGCGAATGTCTGCCACAGCGGGTGTTCTGGAGCAAATTCTCATGTCAACACACATTTGGGAGCACAAACGGCTTGCTGGCTCAACTCAACAACTGCTTCCCAAACTAGATGGAGCTAAACCAGAAAAAGGACATTCAGTTTAGAATTAGAGCACCTAAACTGTGAGAAGATGTAGAACAATTACTGATAGATCTTCAAGGCCAAAAAAGCCTTCAGGCAGGAGGCCTGAATTCTTGGTGTGTAAAATGCATAAGAATATTTGAATGTCTCCAAACAACATCTATGGGCTGAGAATTATCTCCTTCTGGGAGATAATCAAGCAGGAGCAATAGAACAGTTAAAGTCTGATCCATTTCTGTGATCCATTTTGATAATCCCTAATGCCACAGCACCTTTCTCCTGGACAGTAACTTCTCAATACAAGTACTCCAGATCTGGTGGTCAATTGCTGAGCTTTCTCTTTTACACACAGTCGAATAAAAATTGTTACTGTCATCTTATTGGTGGTGCTGGATAACAGAATGGTTCAGAACCACTAAGGCACACGAGGAATTGTTGTGTACCATTAAGAAGACAACAAATAACCAAAAAAGCAGAGACCTAAGCAAGTGAAAACTGCCCTTCCAGGGCCCAGGGGCTTGCAAATACTGCAGTAAATCACACAGGGAGGGTGTTTGTTTTTTAGACATCAGACGTCTGTACAAACCCAAGCACATCTGAGAATTTGTCAGAAGATCGAATGGCACTGTCAGGCTGGCATTTGTTGGACCAGCTTCTGGGGCAGGTCAGACACACAGATCCTGCATGTGCAGAGAGTTAATGACCATAAAAGAGTCCCTCGATTGTGACAATGAAGTCTACCACCAGTGAAGTTAGACACTGGTAACATCATGCACAGTGTTTCCTATTGTCATTTGTAAGCACAGTCAAGGATCAACTTTTCTACTAAGCAGCGCAGGAAACAGAGGTGCAGGGAAGCAATGGAGCTTGTCCAGGGCCACCCAAAGCCCCTGGCAGAACTGCAACAGGAGCCAGTGCTCCACAGACCCAGGCCAGGCCTCTCGGCCACGAGCCAGGCTCAATCAAAACACACTCATGGGTGGTATTTAAAGAGTGCTCAGCCAAGAGAAGTAACAACCTCCCTCCATCTCCTGTCTCCCTGTGTCCCTCTGGATGGCTGGCTTGCCCTTGGGCATATTGACAGCACCCCAAAATATTAGCCTGTCCTGGACACTGTCCTGCTCAGCTTTGGTTTTGTTCATCCACAGACACCTGAGCCAGCTTCTAGAGCCACATTTCCCAGTGAGGTTCACTTACCTGGGAGAGGGGACATCAAAGAACTCAGCATGTCTACATTCCCCAGCATCTCCTATCCCCATGTCCACAACAGTGTTCCCTCTCCTGCACCTTGCAATGGGGTTCCCCAGATTCAGCCCCAGAGGGTGCAGGACAGAAGCTCCTGTGTTGTGTTGTTACCTTTCAGTTACCTCTATACTTAAACACCAAAAAGTGGAATTTCTTGGGGGCTTTTTTCCTTGATGATGCAAAAAAGGCCCGCACAGAAGGTTGCTGAACTTCCAACTATCAGGTTAGTTTAGAGACGGCTTCCATGGGTGCTGTCAGCACAAATGACTTGTCCTGTCAACTTCCCCACCTCTCCCAGGGCCAGCGCAGCCCACGCCCTGACGGATGACACTTGTTCCCAGGCACGTGGGCAGGCGTCTTCTACAAATGACACGGACCTCTCACTGCCAAGACCAACCATATTCTCCACACAGAGAGATTTCACTGCCTGATCTGACAGCAGATACAGCTCACAGTAACTTTGGGCACACGGTCTGTGTTCGCTCTGTGGCTGTCTGAGCTGATTTAGGCTGAAATGTACTCCTTGTCTTTTAAAATGCAGGCATCCTGACCTTACCAAAGAGAAACAGAGTCCCCTGCAATTGCTGGAAGCATTCACAAGCTTCTTTACAGCTGACCTAGCTGTCCCTGCTGCTTTACAGCTTACACCCACACAACACAAGGTATATGACAGTCATGACTTTGAGGGCAGGGTACAAAACCCACGATTTCTACTGGGGTAAATCACCGGAAGCTTTAATTTGTATCAGCTAAGGCTAGGGCCTGGTGTTTCTGCAGAGACATCAGCAAAGACATGCAAACGAGAGGCCACACAGCAATCCCCACAGTGTGAATGCCCGGAGCACCTGGAGAGCCTGTCCTGCAAGGAAGAACATGGAGCTGAGTCAACATGCACAGGTCATGCTGAGTGACAAGACAAGCAGCACGGGCAACACTGCAGGACAACAGCCGATACATCGTCACCACACCCCAAGGTTCCCCAGAACTGCTGGGAAAGCAGCACAAGAGAAAGGAACATCTAACACTTACTTCGCAGATCTTTTCCAGCGAAGGGACGAAGAAGTCATCGCAGACGATTGCCAAGGCGTAGAACATGTACACAGCCTGCAACGGAGGAGAGAAAAGGCTGAGTCTGGAGACACACAGAACCCAATGGCAGCATCCCTACGCATCTCAGGTTTGATCTGGTATAGGCTTTTCAAGAAAATAAAATGCTCTTGCAAGAAGAATTCATAGATGAATTCATAGATGAATCCCAGATGTCTGGGATTTAATTGAAAGATCATGGAGTACCTAGCCAAAAGTTCTAAAACTATTGAAAGCTGCCAACGTTTTATCTTCACTATAAAGACTGCTTTTCTTTTTTTTAAATTCTCTGGACATTGCTAAGCCACACTGAAGTATTTTTACGTTCCTTTTCTTCCCCGTTGTGCAGTGCAAGGCTTTTTTATCACTCTGTTCTATGAAATCTAAACCCTGGAGGAGTAATTTTTGAAATCTAGTGTTCTGAAAAAGGGGAAAGGAGCTTGTTTTGCTGGACTGAAGCGCCCTGCCATGTCACCTGGGTCCCAGTAGTAAATCTTGCCGTACTTCACACAAGAACAAGTGAAACCAAGGGGGAACACAGAACTTGAAAGGACACAGAGCCAATCAGTTCTTCAATTACATGCAAGAAACATTTAATCTATGTTTCTGCACTATTAAAAAGAATGATCTCTGCCCAGAGAGGCAAAGGACACAGTGTGGCTCACATCCACACAGCAAAGACCTGGAGGGCAACCTGGCCCATCCTGCCCACAGGGCAGGAGCTCACTCCCCACCTTGACACAGAGACCACCACTGGATGGGAAAATGCCCACTGGCACAGGGGAAAACCAGGGGAAAAGCCCCAGCAGGGCCCACCCCCCCCAGCCAGGCTGAGTCTACCTCCCAGCCCACTCTGGTTTTCTGGCGTGGACACATCCCAGACTTGATGCAAGGTTCAGAGACACCTTTTTGGTGACACCTGCCAAGCACCAGCAGAGTTGTTTCTAGAAGCAGTGAAGCTCCAGTGACTAACTACAGCTGAGAAAAGTGGCCAATATTTGTAGAAAAACAGTGTGTTAATCCTAGGGAACCACAGTTCCCAAGCACATCACCAACAGATCCTCTGGCTTTGCTTGTTGTTGAAGTCCTGCAGAAGCTCAGGTGATGGGAGGAGACCAGAGTATTTTTTTCTGGAGAGAAAGCAGCAATAAAAATGGCCTCCAGATTTCCAGGTTTTTGTTCTTATTTTGATTTCCCAGGAACAGGTTTAAATCCCCCAACCCCATCAAAAACACAGATTCTAATTTGCCAGAATTACAACTTTGCTGCAAAAAGCCAATAATTACTGGACATCTCAGCCATGAAAACTTTTTGGGCTCAAAAATAATTCAAGTGTATTTTTTTTCAGGATTAGAGATGGGAATTTCATCATAACAAATGACTTTGACGCTATCTTGACACAGTAGGCGCTTGAATGTCACTCGTTTCTGTGCTTCTTTGTCCCTCCTCATAAACATGAGTAAGTGTAACTTAGGCTTTTTGAAAATCTTACGCTGCTGAACAACCCCGAGGACCACAAGAGTAAGCAAAGCTCCAGGTCTCTGCTGGGTGCAGCAAAGAACCTGATCTTGCAAAGGGAGCACCAGCTGCTGCCACAACACCAACTGTGAGCAGAGATCAAGGAAGGAAATGGCTCACAGGCATTGTGCACCATAGGAGCAAGGATCAGAAAGGGCTCCAGAGAGTGGTGTGGCCAAATTACACGGAAATACAACCGATAGCGGGTTCCTAACTTCAGCCTGGATTTCTGATCTGCGAATCATACTAATCTGCAGTGGGTCATGCCCTCGCTGTCCTGTCCAAACACACAGCAATGTGTCCATCAGCATCATCCCCGTAAAGTGAGCGTGTCCTTTCTGTTTGACACGATCCACACCCATGGAGCTGCTTGGGCTTCCTGCTCACCCCAGACGCCCCACACGTGGCACACACGCACTGCACTGTCTGTAGCTGTCCTCAAGCAATGCCGAGCTCCGCGGGGCTCACCAGAGGCACCAGGGGAAAAGCACCCAACAGTTTGTCAGCTTAGGAAATTCCTTCTCTGGACTTTTACACACACATTCAAATGATCCCAGGGGAGGGTTTGTGTCACTTCCAGATGCCAAAGCATCTCCATGTCCCAGCATTAAAGTGGACTCTCATGGTGTCCAGATTTTTAGAGGGCACAACAACAACTTTCAAGGGTGACAAGGGAATTTGCTTTTGTCCCATGCTTTCTCATTAGTAGGATCAGGTACAAGACAAAAGGCAAAAAAGGCACTGAAATGAGTAGGAAAGGAAAAATAAATGTGAAAGAACTGACACCCCACAGGCCCTTGCTCATCCTCCTCAGGAGTGGGGACTGGCACCCTGCTGCAGGAGCTGGAAGCGTGAGCCAAACCTCTGCACCCCTCAGGATGAGCACTGGCACCAGGCTGACAGCACTGACCAGGCTGAGCCCACGCGACCTGTACACTCCAGCATTTACTTTAATGATCTTGCTGCTGTCACAGATCTGGTTTTGGCTATGAGTCTTCTCTAAGTTTATTCAAGTGGCTTGGGTGCAATAAACTGCGAATCTATAAATAAAGTGTCAGAACCTAAGGAGTATCTGGCTAAACCCCAGCCTCATTCACAGACTAAACCACTGGAAGCTACCCACAGTCAGTGAACACATGAGGATAGTAACTATTACTTCCTTGGAAGTTCCTCCGGCTTTTTGGTGGGGCTTGTTTGTTTGCTTTTTAAACAAAGCAATGTTTAGAGTTTGGGCCAGCAGGGACACAAGCAAAACATTTAATTTAATATCAAGCCAGACTCGGAAAGAGACTAGGGACCAGTGGGGGCTTTTTTATACAAGAGGGAGGAAGGCAGGAGCATCAGGGAGGCCAGTCTGCATGGCATGTCCTGCGAGGAGAAGGCTAACGGCACGGCTGAGACACCCAGCATAATGAGCTGGTATCATCTTCCATCTAAGCGATACTGAGATTCCACCAAGGAGTCCCACAAATTTTTCCTTCAGCACATGCTCCCCTGTCCTCGCAGGCACCGTGGGAGCAGCAGCTCTGGAAAGGAGCAGGGCAGCACCAACTGAAGCCTGTTCCACCTGAAATTGCCACTAGGAATTAAGGAAGTGGTTGGGGAACACGGAACCTGGCCTGTGCAATGGCAGCAGAGCACAATGTGGAGGACTCAACACACAAAATAAGGCTCAGCCCCATCCTCACTCAGTTGTGTTCAGCTCCAAGTGATGATACGGGAGTCTTTAGCCAGGCAACATACTTAAAAAAAACAAGCTCACTCCTCCTCCCCCAAAGGATATTAAAGAATTAGGAAAATGCAATGGCCCTGCATAAAAGGATTATAAATGCCAGATTAAGTACCACATTAGGACTGATTTGAAAATGATGATTCTAACAAACAAACATGCAATCTCTGCATCAAAGGTGATTAAGTATCTTATTGAAAATACCTGTTCCACTGCACAGGACAGAAATGGTCATTTTTCATGTTTGTCCGGCGGTCCTTTGCGCTTCCCACGACAGTCTTCATACTTGAACTAAAACTCGCTTCACTGAGCTAAAGCTTTTCACAAGAGAGCATAATGTCATAGAAGCAGCAATCCCTACAGCCCTGCCTTCTTCCCAGGGGGCTGGAAAAGGCCGAGGTGACCATCCCTGCTGCTGCCCCACAGACCCCTGCAGGGGGCAGGACTAGCAAGGGGCCACCCCTGAAACCACTCTCACTACATTACAAACCCAGCTAAAACTCCATTGCTGGAGGGAAATTAGAAAACCCCAACCAAAGCAGGAAGCCACAGAGGCCGGGTTGACTCTGGCCAGCAACCTGTGTACCACGATGTGCCCAGCAGCGCTCCCACAGTACCAGCGTGGATGGCCAGGGCACCGGAGAAATCACCGCTCAAAGGAGACAGCTCTGTGCTGCAGAAATGAGACGTGTCTGGGTATTGATCTGATGCAGAAATAGATGGAGACAGGACCTGTCCGGGGTGACCTACATTTCCTGAGCGCTTCGCAGGAGGGAGGCAGGTGCCTGTTAGATCCCCTGTTCCCATGGCTACAAGAAGCGGTGCCAAGCCAGGAGCAGGAGGGATGGCTGAGCACAGACACTGCTCCTCCACCCTGCTCAGTGTGGACAGGCTCAGCTCTGATTGTGCACAGGCTCCTCACACTGGCAACCCAAAATATCCTGGCACTGCACTCCAAATCTGCTGGAGGAAGCTGGGAAAAAGGAAGCAGCACTGTGCTGTCAAAAACACTGGGGTAATCTAGAGACCCAAACCCCCCGTTCTCAGCTGCCAGGCAAAACCTTGGGAATTTCTCAGCAAAGCCATTTCCCTCCTGTCTTGAGGGGATAGCTGGTGCCAGTGCCCTTGAGCATGGCAGGGCTGAAGTTCTGCACGGGGACATCAGCTGGAACAAACTGAAAACCAGGAAAAGGCTAAGAAAGCAACTACAAAGCTTTGCAGTACACAAAGGGACTGCAAGAGAGCTGGAGAGGGACTTTGACAAGGGCTTGGAGTGACAGGACAAGGGGGAATGGCCTCATGCTGACCAAGGGCAGGGCAGATTGGGTATTAGGAAGAAATTCATCCCTGTAAGAGTGCTGAGGCACTGGCACAGGGTGCCCAGAGCAGCTGTGTCTGTCCCTGGATCCCTGGAAATGTCCAAGGCCAGGCTGGATGAAGCTTGGACTAACCAGGGGGAGTGGAAGGTGTTCCAGCCCACAGTAGGGAGTTGGAACTGGACAATGTGTAAGGTTCTTTCCAAACCAACCCAGTCTATGATTCTACAACAACGTTAAAATTGCAAGAAGAAGTCCTTGCGTGCTGGAGAGCTCTCAGGCTGCAGAAACAGCACCAGATTTAAAATGCAGACCCTGGTGCCTCCAAACTGAACACTCCAAACCAGCGACTTAGTGCTGAGTTACTCTGCAGCTCAGCCGCTTCTCAGAAGGGACATGGAAATAAGAAATGGCAGTGAAGCAGTCAGCTGCTGAGCTCTGAAAAAGTATCCAGAAGAAATTAAACACCATGACTTCAACCAGTAATATGCCTTCAGTGGCCCACCTTTCCTTCAAACCAAAGTACTTGCGGTTCAGACCTAAAACTATTGCTGACCTGCCCAGTTTTCCCTAGACTTTTCAAGTGTTTAGGGGTTAACTTTCATCTTTGTGAAGCATCAGATCATGGTTAGTAATTCACACAACCCCACTGTGAAGATTTGCTGGGGTCTTTTTTCCCTTTTTATTAAGCAATAGGTACAAGATGCCCTGGGAAGCCTCCAGCACTTCCCCAAGGTCCCAGTGATAGCTTCTGTCCTGTCCCACTGGTTTCTGGTGAACCGGCTTCGCCCTGGTGTCTTTCAGAAATAAACATGAAAGTACGAGCAAAGGGGTGGAGCAGAGAGAATGACATTTTTACTGAAATGAAGAGAAACTGTTTAAGGGGAGGTCACTAACACGAGAAGCACGGTGATGATGTCTAATCATCACTGCATTGTTCTCCCTACCATTACAGAGCCCTTTCACCGTCCAGTTTCCTCAAACCCATGAAGAAACCTCACTGGAGACAATGAAACTCTTGTCTGTATCCTCTTTTCCCCAAAAAAGTGCATTTCTGCTTCTGCTCTGATTTCATTACACATTTGGTAACCGTATTTCTGGGAGGTAAAAAAACAGAACTGGAGGTTCATTACCCCAGCACAAAGAGCACCCCTTCCAACCCAGACTAGAGGCAGGTTGCTAAATGCTGCCCGTTTTCTGTTTTCTCTGAGTATCACTTTTTTCTTTGACAAGAGGTTGTCTCTAGCTATCCCAGCACTAGAGAGGCTGAATCCAGCCAGGTCCTGCACCTCAGGGACCACAAGACAAAGAGCGGTCAGCAGATTTTCCTAAATCCACCAAACTGCTATGTGGAACAATGGAGCACCGACAGATCAAGGGAGCTCCTTGCTATTTGCTAGCAGGGAAGAGACTGAGTACATTTCTGCTGGGACGGGGGATGCTTTTCTACTCATTAAAAACAGATTTTTCTTTTTATTCTGAAGTAGACCATTCAGTCCTCCAGACTCCATTTTGATACATGTTAAAGGCGCATTCAGAACCGAATTTATACAGGAGTATTCTTGTTGGTGATAAAAATCCAGCTTGGGTCCAGTGCTCAGTTTCCAAAACATTTCAAAGCTCAGTGTTTCCATGGAAACTTGGGATTCTTGAACTTGCCAGGCACGGTCAACAGCAACGTTACTCAACAAATTTCTGCAGCTATTTAGCCAAAATAAAATCCTAACACAGAGGGTTCACATTAAAATGCACAATGCAATCTAATTTATACTCAAAAAGAAATCATGAATCACTTCTCACAGCTAGTGGTGACTGCTCATTTAAGCTGACTAAAAATTGTTAGAAGCTTCTAAACATTCATTAGGAGCAGGTACTTTTGCAGCCGCTTAAGAATGCCTCTAATGCAACCCATAGAGCTGATAAAGCAAATCTTCCGATCCAGGTAATCCCACAGATACTTCTATGTCAATAATTCTACCCCATGCATTTCAGAGTGTTACAGAGTTACTTCTTACAGAACTCTTGTATCTTTTAGCTCTCTGACATTTAGTTTTCATCTTAAAGATGCCTAAATGTCCCATTTACAGAGACAACTTTCTCTTTCCTATAGCCTTGACATGCTAACAGTGTCTGCAGAAGAAATGAAAACAGGAAGCGAGTTTAAACCATCCTTCCATTATTGAGTCCTTTTTATCAGAAGATCCCAAGAACAAAAAACTATCACATCCCTGACTTCACAGTCCATACAGGAGATGAAAATGCTCGGAAGAGAAAATAACTTCAGTCAGAGCTCTGGAGCACACCGGGCCCTGTCCATGCCAGCAGGAGAAGAAAGGCAAAGTCACAACACTTACACAGAGGACGTGCAGGACCACAGCTCCGCGTCTCCTGTCCTCGTTCGTGAAGATGTCATTGGGGAATTCATGGAGAGCTGCAAAAAGTGGGGAAGGAGGAAAGAAAGCTCAGATGTTTAATCAGCTCCTCACACCCACCCCATGTGCTGTTCAGTAACACAGCGAGAGGCTGCCCAGCCCAGCCCTGCAGTCGCCTGCCTGAGGCTCTGCCTCACCTCCCTGTGGCTCAGCTTACCTTGTCCTCGGGAACCACCTTCCCCAAAAGTTTACTGTGCTGTTTCCTTCTGTGGCCAGCACCACCCTATGACCCACAGATGCCCAAGGGGGGACAGACACCCCCCCAGAGCACAGCACACCTCCTTCCTCAAGGGAAGCACTCAGAGCTGTCCAGAGCAGGTGCAGCATCTCCTGGAGGGGTTGGGAGCTCTCTTCCCACTGCCCAACAATCCACGGAACCACTGAGAGGAGCACACCACGCCCTTCACAGCCTTTGCTGCAAATGCACTGTCGTAAGTCACTGAAAGACAAATTCCCTCCATTTGCTCAAATGCTTTATTACTGCTCTGGATGTTAATTGGATTATAAAGCTCTTAGGGACAGCCTGCCAATTAAGCTGCAGGAATGGCTTTGGGTTATAAACCAAGAGTGCGAAGACGATGCTCTAGCACTCAAGTGCTTCTCAGTAATTCCAGATTTTGGAACAACAGCTTTCTACTAATGGTCAGCTCTTCACATTCAGCCATCAGCTGGAAAAAATCAAACTGCCTTTCACATCTGTAGCATTAATAAAGTTCCAGCAATAGGAACTTAATTAGCAATTGCACAGAAGATTAAATGGAAAAACAATCCGGCTCACTCTCCCAGTTTTGCTGCCTCTGAAGCCCTAACTGAGCAAAAGGCAGCTACATTTTAATTTTTTTTCTCATGCAAGCAACAGCTCTACCCAGGCACTGCACCTGAATAAGAAAACACTCTTTTTTACATACAGTCTTTTGCCCAAAGGCTCAGGTTATTACTGCTAATTGTATTCCTATGGACTGGTAAATTCTATAATGAGTCCTAACAAACTAGCAGGAGCTACTGGAGCAGTACAGACAGCATCTTTAAAATACTCATAATGGAGGAACACAGCAATATCCTTCTCCTTTATGAGAACCAGCGATGCCTGTGACTTTTTACCACCAGTCAGGACTCATTCACCAGGAGCTGTGACTCCTTCCTTCCGAGGCAGAACTAGTCCTGCCAGGCTGCCTTCCGCTCCCACCCCATCACCCAGTGTGCTGTGGTAGAGCTGCCAGAGGTTGCCAGAAACACCCTTAGGTGTGCAGGTTAAGGAAGTAGCCAGGGAGGTACCAGCATGAGGACCAGCACAAGGTCGAGAAAAACCCCAACCAGCAACAGAAAGCAATATGGAAGCTGGGAAACAATGAAGGTAAATCAGGGGAAAGGATTCATCCTTCCTCAGCAAAACGTCATTATGTGAAAACCCAATGTTTCCCTCACAGCTTTAAGAAACATTCCTGACCTTTCCCTGGTCCGCGAAGGAAGGAAACGTGGCAAGGTCTGCATGCAGCAATATGCAAAATGGTTTGCTACCACACGTGTGTGTGCTTCCCCTCCTCCTGCAGCTGCCCCTGAGATTTTACATTCATTACAGACAGATGATAAAAATCCAATCGCTTTATCAAGAGTCTCTGGGAGGTTCAAGGAGCCCGAAGTGCACCCAAGGTAAAAGCATACAGGGAAAGAAGAGCACAAAAAGAGCATAAGCTGTCTCTAGTGTCGGTGGCTGGGAATCCTGGCCCTCCTTCCTGCGTGCAGCAGAAATGCCCAACGCTCCCTCAGGTTCAGGTTCCCACCCCACACCGGCAGGAACTGCAACTCCTTTTCAGAGGAAATCCAAGATGTCCATCAGCACATCCTCCACAGCATTGTCCCAACACAAATGCGTTTAGTGGGTTACACTTGGAAGCATGCAATTATAAACTAATGTATGCAAATTTGAAATCTGCTGCATTTTTATTAGCTGCATCAGGTGCAGATGAGTACAGAGAAGAGGAAAGCTTTGCAAAACACAGGAGCTCCTTTCTAAGAAGAAATAAAGGGTGCTGCTGGAACACCACTCCAACAACAGCTGCCCTATTTAGCAGGTTATAAAAGCTCAGACAGTTTGTTATGTCGCTTAAAGAGTCCCCAGCCTTTGTACAGAAAATAGGTGCAGATTTTGCTGGGTTTATTTTGACTGCACAGAAAAAAAAACCCAGCCATCCTGCCAATGAACCTAAACTGAAAGAATAAAAGACTTCTGCCTAATAATCCACTCTGGTCCTGCAGACTTGGCAGGTATCAGCCTGGAGCACAGAGCTCAGCACCTCCCCAATCACCTCCTGCATGGGCATTAGGCACAATTCCAGGAGCAGCCCAGCACCCAGCGCATTCCCAGGGGTCTCCAGCCCTTGGACATACAAAACTCAGTCTCAGTTTTCAGTTCCTGAGGGTCACATTCCCAGAAAATCGAGGGCTGAAGTCTGCAGCTCAACACAACACTCCTTCCAGGGGTTCTACCTTGCAATGGAGCAACTTGTAGAACTATGAATTAATCCCAGGATTATTTGCATTTGCAAGTAACTGGAATTAAATGGCCATTAGCAAGGTATGGATTGGCCTTGGAAAGGGAGCTAAATATTACAGGAACAGATGATAAATATTACAGGAACAGTAGGTGTGAGAAGCTGTGCTCTCTTGCACTTGACTCCAGGTGTTCTGACAGGCAGTGGCTGCTGTGCAGGACATGAAGCCCACACCTTTTAGAGACACCATCACAAGGGTATGGCCAGATTCAGAGGAAAAGTTTCGATCTGCACCCGCCAAGAGAAAATTATTTTAGTCATAATACAATGAGATAGAATGAATTCTTGTCTTGTTATTCTCAATCAGCGTGCAATTCTGTACAACTGGAACCCTGTTCAGCCCTTGCCACAGGTGACTTGTAGAAGGTTCTGCATCACACTGCACTCAGAGGATTGGCTGCCACAACACAAACCTGTCTCTGCCCAGGCCAGGTGTGCAGGGAAGGTGCTGCTGTACCATTCCTCAGGGGGTGGCACTTTTCACAACCCTCTTCCCAGCTACTCCTTTCCCTCTCACATTTAATGTTCCCACCTCTCCAAAAGGATTGCTTTTCAAAAACACAGCACTGCACTGGATCAATAGTTCTACAAGCTGTGACATCCACTTATTTTTTAAGAAGTCTTTATATTGCTAGCCAGTGTATGTACTCTGGGGACAAGAAAACCCTTGGGAAATCTCCCACTGCTTTAAGAGACACAAGATGTTCAGCCTGGCCAGTGAGTTACCAGCACAGAAAACATGCAAATTTACAGCCTCGGTCTGTTTTCTCCTGCTGTCCCCACAATTCTTTCTCTGTGAATTTTGCTGCTGTCACCTATGAGCGACAGATATTAGTGGAGCAGACCTTGTGACATGAGCCCAGGCCACGTCTTTTCCATCTATGCTGATAGCTTTTTACACAGGGAAACAAAAGTAAACTTTAAAGCAATCAGTTATCTTTCTCCCAGTACGCTCAGAATCACTGTTTTAAACTCAAGCTCAAGATTGCTGCTGGGTTCGGGGTTAACAACAATATCACATTCAGCACCTGTCTGCAGAGTGTTTCATCCAATTCCCTGACCTCCAGCAGCACCCCTGGACAGCAGCAGCTCTGCCTCCCTGCTATCTGTCCCTCACAGGGAGCAGGGACCTGCCAGGGTGAACCTGCAAGCACAGGAGGTGAGTGAGCTCAGGAAATGCTGGATCTGTGCAGCCTCACAGCTCCCACTGCCTGGAGACCAGCTTGAGCACACCAAACCCTGTCAAACTCTGTTCCCATGGGGAACAATGTCAAATCACACAGCACAGGCAAGGGACTGTGAACATCTTTAGCTGCCTTTAAAATCAGTGAGATCAGTCAAATTCTCTCTGAAGGGAGAGTGAGTAGCTTCTCTTTTATATATACGTGTATATATATATATCTAAATGTTTTACTGTGTACCAAGTGAAAATGGTGTTTGCATTGCAGTGGCATGAGCTAAAATGCAAGGAGAGCCAAACTATGGTGATACATCAATAGTAAAACATTTTGCTAATTTGTCACTCGTGTCTCCGCTTAACTGCTGCACACCAGCAGCTGAAGCAGAGCAGGGCACAGACCCCGGGGTAAATCATGCAGCACGCCCAGAGGCACCACCCCACACCTCGCAGTGGCTTTTCCAGGCTCTGTGCCTGGCCCCTGGAGCAGCCCCTGGGGGCACAGACAGCAGCCATCCATCAGAGGTGGCAGCAAGAGGCAGAGCGGTGGGAGCACCCCTGCTGAAGCTACTGAGCCTGGCCAGGTACCTGCTCACAGGTGCCTCTTGCTGGGATCAGCCAGACAGGGTAGGCGTGGTGTGAATAAAATGGGTGAGGTCTGCGTTTCCATTGAGTAAGTCAGGCGTGGGCTGGGGGAAAGAAAGGAGGGAGAAGATGGAGAAATACGAAGTGGTGCACGAGATGCTGAACCCTGCGCACCACGGGGAATTCAGAACTGGCAGCTCATTTGCGAGGGAAGTGAGAACAAACATTCCCTGCTACTCTGGAGAAGCAGTGGAGAGAAATGACGGCCTGAAAGCAGGCGGCAGAGCAGCCCCCAGGGCCCCGCAGCCGGGAAGCAGCTCCCGGGAAGCCTCACTTGTGCCTCGCAGCACCAGCTCCAGGAAGGGCAGCTCTGGCCAGGCCCTGGGCCCGGGCTGCAGGGCTGTTTCACCGGGGTGCGAACATGCACACACCTACCACGGCGGGGTTCTGTGAGTGTCCCCAACAGCTGAGCTGCTTGTCATTCCTTGCACATCTGGCTGCCAATTCTCCAGAATTCCAGAAGTTTGGAATTGTGCAGAAATTGAAAAATGCAATTCCTTTGAAAGAGGCACGTGAAGTGCCCAGCCCTGCACGCCCCATACTGTGCGGTCCCCCTTTTCTCTGTACTCTCCTGGCTGTGTGCTGGGTGGCACTGCACCCCCAGGCTCAAGTCCTGCTCCATCGTGGGGCCCCTTCTCTTCGCTGGCTGGCTGCACACACACTCTCTGACACTTTCCTCCTCTGCAGGAAGTAGTCTTGAAGGAACAAACCCCTAAACATAAGCGGAGCCCTTGTGAAGTCAAAAAGGTTCTGCCCTGGCTTCACTGCGAATGAGTCGCTTGCACAGGTCAGAGGCACATCAAGATCCAAGGCCAACAAGCAAATATATCTCAACATAAATGTAGGAGAAATCAGAAATAATAAATAACATGCAACAGCATATGGTTCAGAGAGAGTTTAAGTCAAATAACAGCAGCAAGTGACCTTTAAAGAGAAGGTTATACTTCCCTTTGTTCAGTACAGGGGCTAATTTCTGTCACAGTAAGAATCTGGCAATTGTTTCCCAGGATCTTTGAGCTTTTATATTCCTGTGTTTCACTTGACCATGCTATATAGTTAAGCTGCTTTAAAAAAAAAACAAAAAACAAAGTGTGTATTTCTATCTATATATATGTATGCTTAAACTGAAAGAGGGCAGGGGGAGATTGGATACTGGGAAGAAACTCTTCCCTGTGAGGGCAGCCAGGCCTTGGCACAGGGTGCCTAGAGAAGCTGTGGCTGCCCCATCCCTGCAAGTGTCCAAGGCCTGGTTAAACAGAGCTTGGAGCACCCTGGGGTAGTGTAAGGTGTCCCTGTCCATGGCAGAGGGTGAGACTGGATAGGCCTTAAGGTCCCTTCCAACCCAAACCGTTCTGTGGGATTCTGGGGTAGATTTTGCTCTGCTCTGTGCCCCCGTCCTCATCCCGAGCAGCAGTTGCTCCTGTGAGAGGAAGCACAGGGAGCTCTCAGCAGAACTGCCAGAGGACAGCTTTTACAGACCTCAGCACAGCTGGTGTTGGATCAAGATGTTTCCCTTGACAAATGCAATGCTTCTGCAAAGTGATCCATTATCAACCACACACTCTGGTCAGAAATAGCTGGCACAAGGAAGGTTCTTAACAAAACCACAGCAAGAAAAGAACAAATCCCTGGCTGGCTCCTGTCCTCACACGAACTGCCAGAAATTCCTAATAACTTACTGGCTTAATTACAGCTGTTCTGGAGTTCCCAGACTTCTTCTGATTTGGAACGGAATATAGTCCCTCTTTCATTAGCTTTATTTTGGGGAACAAATATTTATATGGTGTTCATATCCATGGGCAGACTAACCAAAAAAGGCAACTTTATGAGAAGCACTTCTATAAAGCCACCTGGAAAGGAAGAGATGCTGCTGCTACCTATCTTTTTTCCTTGGGAGGAAAAGGGAGGGACTTTCTAATCTCTCAGTATCCCAAGTACTGGATGCAGGGATGCCATGAGTTCAGAGGAGGGGAACAAATTCCCCTGTCTGCTTCAGTCTTAGCCCCATTATAGGGGTGGGTGGCTGGGAACCTGGATTGACGCACACAGAACAAAACAACCTTCTGCAAAGACTCAAACTTTTGGATTTTGCCAAAAGCATGTTTAAAGTTGTGGCTCAAGCACATGGTCCAGGAATAGAGGCAGCTGACACATGGGCCAGCCAAAGCCAGCCCTGCCCAGCAAGCAGCAGGATGATGCCACTGTGAGCACCTGTAACGTGCACAGGCACAGCGCCTTGGCCCAGGAGAGGGTGTAAGGGGGACAGAGACCCTGGAGTCACAAAACCCTTAGGCTGGAAAAGTCCTCGAAGGTCACAGAGTCCAGCCCCCAACACAGCCCTCCTGCCAAAGCAGGCTCTGCTCCAGGCCACCCCTGCCCTCTCAGCCTGGAGGCTGCCAGGGGCTGTGCCTCCCACATGCCACCAGGGCAGGGATTTACTGCCTGCAAATGAATGTCAGTGTTTGAATGATCCAGGCTCATCAACAGAGCAGCTCTAATATGCTTTAAGCTGCCCTGGATGTATAAATTCTTAAGGCTATTACAATCTCTTTGTTATTTTACATTAGGCATCCCATTAACTATTTTCTTACTTTGATATAATCAGTGTTTACCATTATTTGGAGATTAAGTCTGGATAATGAGTACACATGGCCTGTCTCCTGTAAAGGCCAAGAGCTGGTTGGAAAGGCAGGGCTGCCCTGCCACACCAGGGAGCCATTGTCCTGAGACCCTGGGGAGCACAGGACAGGACCCCAAAGTGTGTTAGGATTTTCCATTTAAGAGGATCTGGTCCCTTCCCTCTCAGCCACAACAGAAGCAAAGACATCCTTTCCTCTCCCATTTCCATCCCAACACAAGGTGCTTAAAGTGCTCAGGCACTAAAATCTTATGTAAATTATATTTAACAAATCAGAGAGAGTTCCATGCTTCAGACATCCATCATTTTGCTCTCTGCATATAAAACTGGCAGGGAAAATTTCCATTCCAAGATTGCAAGGTTAAAATGCTACACCTACCTAAAGCATGTATAAAAGGGAAATTAGAGCAATCCTTTACTTTGATAGAGCAATGAAAGTACATTAGAAGGGAATTCTTGAGGGTGTAAATGTTAGCATGGGGGGGATTTTCAGGTGACAAAGTAGCATGGCTCTCAGGACGACAGCCAGCCTTTTCCAAGGCATCCCAAGGGCTCTGGCTTCAGCCTGGCTTGGGATCAGCCACAAGCCCAGCTCTTCTGGAAGAGAGCTGCAGTCAGCTCTCCGCCTGGCTGAAACCCACAGCGCAGGGCGCTTGTGCCCTTTGAGTGTCATCACCTTTTCTAGTTCCTTGGGATTTCTAAACACCACTCTGCTCCTCCAAGAGTACCTCGGACCCTCAGCTCACACCACCAGCACACCTGACAGGTCCCCAAAGCTACCTGCTAATGGTCTGGGCATTATTTAATCCCATTTTTCAGCTATTGCACTGTGAAGTTCATCATGTCCAGGCTCAACTGGAAGGTTTCTCAGCCTACTAATTACCCTGCCACAGCAAGTCCCTTCCTCCAGGCTGAGATTTCACCAATTTTCTCAGTGTTACAATGCATTCATCATGTACTTGGCAATGACCATCTCAGAGAAGATTAAGACACGTGCTGTCCCAAGAAACGGGATGAATCACATTATTTCTAAAAAGAGTTGGGGCAACTGCACACCATTCTGCTGAGAAGAGTCAGCTGGGAACTGGGGATGGCTGTGGAAAGAGGAGGATGCGGCAAGCAAGATCCTCTATGGATGGGAACCTGTCTAAACAAACCAATTGCTTTCCAACAATTAGCACTGACTAAGGACCTCCAATTGACTTCAATCTGCTGCAATGTGACTCCAGCAGCAAGGCTGCCACAACACCCCTTGGAATCAGTGCCCTCAGAGGGCTGAGGTCGGTGAAACTGCGGGTCCTGGCTCTCCAGCACAGCCCTGACAGAGTGCATGCTTTCTGTTCCCCACATCTCAGCTTCTGAACTGCACAGGAAGCTTGAGACATTTTTGTCTCCTTTGAAATTATCTGTATAGTGCCACCCTTCCTTCTTGCTCTCACTTTGTCCAGAAGAGTGTCCCTGAGGAGCTCAGTGCTGCTCAGGGGACCGAGCCAAAGAGCGAGCACCATCAGGGTCCAGACCTTTGGAAAAGCCACACCCAGGCTTTGCTCTATACTGTGCCACATGGCAGAGCTGGGTCCTGCCCTTTCCTCTGGGGTCCCACCGACAGATTTCAGTTTTGCTTTCCTGTTTTCCTCCCAGCTGGTTCCTACCCAGCAGAAGAAGACGCAGTTCAGTTCATTCTATGACTGTGGGGAAAAGCGAACATGCAGCACATGCAGATGAAGCAAAGTACACGGCAGGTCCCTCTGCAGTTATTCATTTTGCTTTATGGTGACAGGCAGGCTTAGAGCCCAATCTCCAGCATAAAAATCACATCAATCAATGTCAACATACTATTCATACATCAGAAAGACAACACTGGCTTTAAATAGGTACCAGTGGTTGCAGAAGACAAGGTGCTTCCAGAACTTCATCTCTGAAGCGCCTTTCATCTCAACCAGAAACTGAAAGCCCCTAAATATAGGACTACTGTTAAAAATTCATGAGCTTCAGCAGCTATTTATCAAAGTCGGGGAAATAGGATATTTTCATGATGGTGAATGGGTTGACATTCATTACTGATAAGCAAATGTGCCCTTTATTACCATTTGAGAACAGAACGTCGCTACCGATACCCAAGGAACGTTGCATCACCACTGGGCATTAGCATTAGCTTTGCTACAATAGGCACATCATTCCTGCCATCTGCATGCCTCACGCTTCTTAGCTCCCAAATGATGATGTGGATGAGGCCAGCTCCGTGGAGCTTGACCGCACAAGGCTGCTGGGAAGGTGTGTCCCAAAGGTGGGACTCCTCTCCACCAGTCATTTCCCAGACCTCACCTCCAGTGACCCCTCCTCCCTCCAGGCCCCTGGATGCTCTCAGCAGAGCTCACTGGAGAGTCCCAGCTCCTGGGTGGCAGTGGCCACTGGACACAGGCAGCAACCCCTGATCACTGCAGGGCTGCAGATCAGCACCAGTGACACTCATGTGGCTACAGCCCCACAGCAGGTGACAGTGCTGACTGGGACACCATCAATGGCAGCTCCTTTCACACCCCATTCACAGCCTCCTGCCTCAATCACTGGACCTTAAAGGAGTAATCAGAACGCAGAAGTGAAAGAATGCTTCCTCTTGGTGATGGTTTAGGTTTTACATGTCTTTTACATACACAAACTTTCACACACTTCCTATGCTGACATGGAAAAAGCATTCATTGCTGTCTGCTGGGAGAAAGGAGAAGCAGAGAAGAAGGAGGAACCCCCTCACCTCCCTCGAATGACAAAAGAAAGCTGGACGCAAAACTGGGGTGGTCTCATTTCAGTGGATCACTGAGAATTTGTTCTTCCAAACAATCAGAGGGAGATCCAAGGGCAGCTGTAATTACATCTAAATCCCCACACAGGGAGAAGTCTTTTACATGTGGCTGGAGAAAGGACCATCTGTTTTATGAAGGTACTGCTAGGGTCTTCTTTAATTTTCTTTTTTATCCCAATTATACTATTTTTCTCCCCTTCCTCCCTAAATGAAGCATTGCCTTGGTAATACCTAGAGTCTTAAAATAAGATTGTCTTTTCAAATGAGAGAGTCTTTAAAGTAGGATTATACCTCATAAAGGCGAACTAGTCTTTCAATCAATTCCGGAGGATACACTTACAACTTCATTACTCTGAAGAGCCTACATTTACCGGGCAACAAATGAGAAGCCTTTAGAGGAAGTGTCTCCAGCCTCTCCTTTGCTGAGCACCCTAAAACTGCATTCTGGTGCTCCTCTGGAGCGTCAGACCAGACCAGGGTGTGGTCCTGGTTTCAAAGGTGCCATCGGCCAGCAGGAAGCTGAGGATGGACAGGCCGGGTGACAGGAAGGGAACCATGGCACAGCAATCTGTGGGGGCTTTTAAACTATTTCTGCTTCCTCCTAGCTCTTTTCTACAGCAAAATCTAGCATTATTGAAAGGCTGGCTTTCCAGGGTGGTGCTGGCATTGCTGATGTTACAGCTACAGCTGGAGACAAAAAGAGCAGCCCAGACATGTTCGCCCATCAATACCTTCCTTAAAACATTCCACTTTTACATCAAATATCACCCACCTCATCACCCCGTCCCCCTCTCCTGCCACCCTGCCTTCCAAGATGGAGAAACAAGAAGGCAGCACTCCAATCCTCAAGGAAAGTCTCCTTGTGTGAAGGGCTGATCCCTGAGGAAGCCAAACATGACACACATTTTATACAGCCCCCGCCAGCTCTCGGCAGGCCTGGAGCTGCAGAAGGGTCACATCATCGACAGGAATCCCTCACCGCACTCTCACTGAGCAAATTCCAGAGATTGCCAAAGAAGGAGATGCACAGACCAGGGCCATGAGCTCACATCCTTCCTTCTCTGGCAGCTGTGGATGCACTCCTGGGATGAGGAACCCACCTGCACCCCACAGGGTCCAGGACAGGCTCCCACCCAGGGCTTCGACCACCTCCAGCTGCTGGGCCCAAATATTTACTGTGTGCTGCTGCCTGTGCCCCTGAGTGACATGAGATCCATCAATCCCATCCCACAGCTTACAAGGGCAGCTCATTGAAACTGGGGCCATCTGTTGTTGCTTGCTGCACAAACACCTGAGGAGGACGGTGCTGAGCCCTACGATCCGCTCTGGAAACTTGCTCCTCAGCTGTGACCAGGACCTTCCTGAGCCACGGGGAAAATGCAAATGCTTCAACTTCTGCCATTCCGTATTGTAAATTCACAGTCCAACTCCGCTTCCTAACAATGCACATACATGCTGCAGCAAGAAGTGGCCCAGAGCCCCTTCCATAAAGCATTAATATAGGGAAAACCCAGTTGCACAACATGTGGCTTTTAGTATTAATGGCTGCAAGGAGACAAAACACATTTAAAGCAAAGCCAGGGAGGATAGCAAGCATCTCCTTGCGTTTTGTCAGGCTACAGGAAAAGCACTGTACCACTGAGGACGCTGAGCCAGAGGGCTGGCAA
The DNA here is from genome assembly GCA_032357785.1 of Periparus ater. Lineage (NCBI taxonomy): Eukaryota > Metazoa > Chordata > Aves > Passeriformes > Paridae > Periparus > Periparus ater. The sequence goes on along the minus strand of CM063610.1, from coordinate 115,607,970 downwards.
AGGCACAGGCAGCAGGAACAGCCAGGCAGCCCAGCGAAGGACACAAACCAGCTCGGGATGTGAGCAGGGATACAGATGGGACACTCCAGAAACAAGTGCAGTGAGCCAGCCAGGCTGTGAGCTGCTCCTGGCGATTCCTCCTGTCAGGAGGAGGCTTCCCTCAGCCACACAATGATCCAGGCTGATTTCCTCTGCTGACCTATACGCCGCTATGTCACACTCGGGGAACACATGCCAGACACTTTCAAAGAGCTTTGGGGAGGTTTAGCCAGAAGGGCAATGGATTTCAGTGGCAATCACACAGCCAAATACCACGTTTCCCTTGGTGGCATAACCTTTGCGTAAGCGTTACACCTTCCTGCCGTCAATAATCTGCAAACAGTCTGAAAAAGGCCTCGTGTGTCCCTAGCACGACCCATTTCACAGGCACACCTGCCAAGGTGCACACCTGTGCACCGCAGTGCAGTCTCTGAGGGCGTTACTGCCAGGTGTCATTGCAGCCACACAGCGGCCCAAGCACGGCACCTCTCTCTGCCTGGTCAGGATCCAGCGGGGATCCAGAGATGCGTGTGCACAGCAGCTGCAAGTCCTGGCAGCAGGGGAAACTCCAGGTGTTTGCAGAAGGCCGAGGACACAACACAGCACCGGGCACTACCGGGCCTTGGGGCCCGCGGCTGTGGCGCAGACCCTGGGGAAGCGGGCAGGAAACAGTGAATCCTGTGGCTGCAGCGGGCTGGGAAAAGGGGATTGCTGAGAGCCAGGCACGCCTGTGCATGCTAACAAGCTGCTGGATGGCAGAGCCCTCCGGAGCCGGCCGAGGAGAAGCACTGCCGGCACTGCAGCAGCTCTGCCGTGCCCTGCCCAGCCACAGGTGCATCAGGGGGCTCTGCACAGCAGCACCTCGGTGCTCACAGTTTCACACCCAGGCCCTTCCTTGGGCCTTACACCCCTCTCAGCCCCGCCAGGGGAAGCGGAGGACAAACCACAGTGAGCCCAGCCATGATATCCCACACAAGAACACAGCAGTAAACAAACAGGTCCCAACTCAGACAGGTTTTGCTGGTGAAGGAAAAGCTCTACAACATTTTATCTACATGCTGCCGTCGGCATCTCTGGAACTACGCTGGATTTCCTAAAGCACAGGGGGAAGCAGCAGAGTTCACTGTCACACAGGAGATGCAGAGACATCTCAGAGAAAACAAGATGACAACACCATGGTGCTTGGAAATCTCCTGCTCTGCTCTCCAAAAGAAGCCTGTGTTTTCAGAGGCATTAAAAGCCAACAAGCTGGGACCACCATACAGCCAATGCATTTGGCTTGCCAAGAAGCAGAATGGATGCAGAGGGAAGGCAGAGGCAAGGAATCAGGAGCAGCAAGGCAGTTGTGACCCCCTGAAAGCAGACTGAGGTGCCAGGGCACAAATCAGGCCTGGCAAAAAACACCAGCACCTTCCAGGGTTGCCTTCTGTCAGCTCTGAGCCACTGTTAATCCCATCAGATTCCCCCTGGGGTTGATCCCTTTTACTCTACAGCTGAAGACACAAAACCTGGACACAGGAGACATTCAAAATGCAGCTCATTTCCTTACCCCAGTTATCATTCCACATCAGTCAGACAGCAAAGATTATTACAGGGTAAAAGGGTTGAGAAGAGAGTTGCTGAAAAGGAGTATTTGCAGGGGTATTGGCAAACCAGTCCCATCGTTCTGCAGGAAGGGGCAGCACGGTTTGTTCCTGTGTGCTGGTTAAAGCACAGCAGCCTGGGATGCGGGGGTCAGCTCTTGTTTGGGGGGTTCTGCTCAAGTCTAGGCAGCCTCTGCAACTCCTGTGCAGAGCCACAGCCCCGCTGCCCTCAGCACAGCCCACGCCTTGCCCCTCCTGCAACCCAGGTAGCAAACAGAAAAAAGAAATAATTCTCTTTTTCCTTTCTGCCTCCTGACACTCTCTGTCCTCTTTCTCACAGCTCCAGGATATTGATCCCACCACCGAGAGGCCTCTGCTGATGCCTGGGAAGGAGAGTCTCCCTCCACCTCCCTCCTGCCGGGGGTGCACAGCTGCCACTGCCCACAGTATGGCAGGCTGAGAAAGGAGAAAGCCCCAAACGACAGAGGCCACAACTCCTGACCCCCTCCCCCTGTGCTCAGGACTGCCCTCAGAAAGTTCACGTGGTGAGGAATACTCCTCATCCCAAACACACTATAAGCTGGGTTTGCAATGAAAGGCTTTGATCAAAACTGGCATCTATTGCCAGCAGCCCTTCCAGGAGACAGGCTGTATGGCAAACACAATATGGAAACCCCCGCATGTGGAATTGGATCCGTGCTGCTGTAATCTGGGATGAGCACAGAGCTACTTACACAGGGCACTGGTAAAGAAATAATTACTGGAATTAGCAGGGGGCAAGATCTGCAGGAAAGCCTTTCTCTAGTGACCCAAGGCTACATTTTTTCAGGGCACATGGAAGCCCTCACACCTTCTCTCTAGATTCCTTCAGTACCAACTTTTGGAGACAACCACAAACACCTCCAAGATCAGTATCACCCTCACCAGCGTGCAAACATCAGCAACAACAAACTGTAAGAAGGCTGTTGAAACAAACACAGCCCTAAATGACAGCAGGACCCCAGAGATCCTTGAAACAGCCCCAGCACCAGTGCTGGCCATCCCTGGGCTCTGCTGGAGCCATGGCACAGTTGAACAGGAGATCCATGACAGGAATGACCGCTGTCCTGCGGTGTGGCACAGCCCTACATCTGCCACCAATACTCAATAACCAGCCACATCAAAGTGCTTCTTATGGCCTGGTCAAAAAGCAAAATATTGCACAGATATTGCCAGGCACCCAACACTAGGGATTGACAGCACCTCTGCTACGGGCCCTGACAGAACAACGCACTTCCAAGCAAGGTTTAGCAAAGCAAAATATCACCAAAGAGCAGCTGAATATTAATTAATGAGACTGGAAGCCACAGCTCTTCGCCCAGGAAAACCCTCCCAGCTATTTTGTGGAACATGGCAAACATGGCCAGACACAGTATCTTTACACCAGCTTTATTTCCCTGCACTGTTAGTTCCCAGCAGCAAACAGGAGAGGAAAGCACTGCTGGGTAGACAAGCCTGCCAGCTCTGACCCTCCAGCTCTTTCCTGAAAGAGGCACAGAAGTTCCTGAGCTGGAAAACAGGAATGTTTCTGGGTCATGGACCCAAACATGCCCTTCCAACAGACAGCACAGCTGGAGGAAGCCACATCTCCCTGCCCTAGCTCAGGGTAACTCAGCCCCCCTCTTCTCACAGCCCCAGGCACCCTCCAGGTGCCACTGCTCAAGCCCCAGAGAAACCCAGACCAGGTGACCTTCAAAGCTTTCCGCCAGCCCAAAGGATGTTATGATTCCATGATAATTAACACAACAAAACCCAAACCTGCTGTGTAACAGCAGTGACCAGAGTGACCCAGCACATCTCTGCTGACTGCCTGGACACTGAGACTGAGGTCACCAAACCAGGAGGGTGACAGCCTGGTGCTGGCCACGGTGAATGCACCCCTGCATTCCTCCACAAAGCCAGCTCTAGAATGATGGATGGCTGTGCTCTGCACGAGGGCACACAGCAGCCTGCTGGCAGCTGCAAATTCAGAATTGGGCAAGAAGCGACCAAGTATTTGGATCACAAATACCCATCTGTTCCACTGCTAAGGCTCCTTTCCATAAGATTTCCCAAAACTGCTGCGAAGAGCTGACTAATCCTCTCACGGCACAGGCATCACCCCTGTCACTCCACTGAGCAGCACGGAGCTGCAGGGGGGTGAAGTGACTCGACAGATACCAAGGGACTGCCTTTCACACTCACAGACTGAAATACTTTCTCCCTTTTCCACCGGGCTCAGCATCGCACCAGAAACCACCCCACCCCTTCCAAACCCAAATAAAAACCTTTCAAGCCTGATCTTATGGGACTCAAACCACACAGCTTTTATGGAAAATGAAATTATTTTTGTAAAATGCCTCCCTCCTGCCTCCAAAAAGCCTGATTTTATTCAGCTCTCTGCTGAGAATTTCCTTATTGTTATCTGGCTCAGCCAGAGCAAACCAAAACCAAGGGAAGCTTTTCTGCTTACTGCTTTAACCCACCTGAAGCCTGAAACATACAGGGCAGGCTGGTTTCCAGGACAATGGTGCAAGCTGGGAATAAGACAACTTCAGAGGTGTGGACCCCTTGGAGGGGACCTGGAGATGGAATACAGCTCAGGTACTGAAAGACAGAGGATCTGACCCATCCCAGTGCTCAGTTACTCTCATGGAAATCTGGGACATACACTTCAGCTCGCTGACAATGCCACAACTTAGTGTTGAGACTGAGAGCAGTATCTGACCCCCCAGAACTACTCCAAGCCATCTCCCTTTGTACAGAGTGACTGGAGGGAAGGAAGTACCCCAGCTGAACCAGAGCAGGAACATCCTGGGGCAAGGAGTTAGCCCCTGCCAGCGCTCTGGCATTTCCCCCTCTTCCCTTTCCACACCTGACTTTTCCCTGGCCCACTGTGCAGGTGTCTGCAGGTGGCTGGGACAGAGCCCCAGATCCCACACAGCACACACTCTTCCCAAAGCACACACACTGACACTGTGCCACAGCCATGAAAACGGGACACACTCTGTGCTTTTCCCACAGCAAGGCTCCATCGACCAGTAAAGCAGAATATTTTTGCCCCAGCCACAGGGAAAGAATTAATCTGTAAAGCAGCACACCCTTGGATGATGCCTGGGGAAGGCATTACCAACCCCACCTAATGCATTTTCCGATGAGTTTCCTGAAATGCCTCCCGGCCCGTGACAGGTCAGCCCCGCCAGGGTCTCTGCCATTCCAGCACAGCCGCCTGCTCCCCATCCAAGCACTGCGGAGGCCAAGTTTTCCTTTTTCAATTGTTTGATATATGCAGTTAGAGCTCTAATATGTGGATAGGATCCCCAGGGAGGGTTTGTGGTTGGCTGGGAACATTTCCTAAGGTGTTTTTGAAATCTCTTTTAACTCCGAGATTTCTCCCTCTTCCCTGTTGTTCCTCTTATTGCTGCCAAGCTGAAACATAATGAGTTCATTTCAACTGGATGTGGAAAGGTTTGCAAGGGATCTGTGAAGCTTTAGCTGTTCCCATGTCAGGGACAACAGCAAGCAGGCCTGGCTGAAACATCTGTAACAACAGGTGTGTTTCAAACAGAAGAAAGAACCAACGAAACTCCCCAATGCTGAAATTTCAATTTAAGAAGTATTTCAGTGCTTGTCAAGCTCCCTAACGAGGCTTTACCCAAGCTGACCTTCCATGATCTCCCTGGCACCAGGCCATGGAGGGAATCCCCAGACTCTTTGCTAAGGTCCCATCACCCACAGCAAAAAAAATCAACGGTTCATGAACAGAAACACTGGGAATACAAAAGCACTTCCAAATCACATCTCTCACTGGTCCCTTCCTGCCTACTGTGCAATTTACAGGTCCACCTTTAATGCCTGGCCGCCCTCACCTGCCACAGGAGCGCGGGGACGCGATCTGCCTTTTGCTGCCACCTCACAGACACGACAGGGATTTGCTAATCAGCAACTCCTGCTCACTGCATTTTCCAGGTTAGACCTTTCCCCACCCAGAACAGGCCACGAGGACAGAAAAACCACATGGTTAACATCCTCACTGCTCAGGAAAGAGTCAGGAGGCTTCACCCAAGATCCAACCATGCTCTGCTGCGCCTGGCACGGACAGCAGGATCCACTTGCATCTTCTCTTAATGAACAAGACATGCAAAAAGGTCCTCCCAGTCTCAGCCAGCTAGCTGGTGGCAGATCTGGAACGATAAGCTCCAAAATTCCCACTCTGCTCACTGATTTTGGCCACCAGTCCTACATCTGATGAGACCTGTGTGACACAAAAAGCCACCCTAGCTCCCTGGGATTTTAGAGATGGCTAACACTCATTATGTTGGTGGTGAATTTCAGTGGACTGCAGAGACCAAAAGGTTTAGATTCATTTAAATGAAAAAGTTTAGATTAATTTAAAAAACACATTAGACTAACTCACAGGAGACAGGTCCTGTCAGTGCCTATCAGACTCCTCAGTTCAGATGCAACTGCTGAAGAGCAACTGGTTCTGCTGGGGCTGTGATAGCAAAACCAACCTCTGGCCTAGCCCACTGCAGAAACTCTCTGCACCTCCTAAATATACCAAGGCACTCACCTGCAGCACTTTCTCTGTGGGGCAGGATCCAAAAATAGCCAGATTCTGCATACAACACCTTCTGAGCTGGCATTCAGGGATGGCAAAGGTCAAGTGTGCTTTGTTTTGGCCCTGCTCAAGCAAGCCTGCCCCTTTCCAGAGAGGGCAGCCAGACCAAAGATCCTATTTCCAACACCAGCCGCAAAGTTTATGTTTCACCTCCATCCTTGGCGGCCGTTTGCAGTTTTTACTGTTTACCCTCACGTTTATTCCAAAAACAATACAACATGCTCAACAAAGATCTGTCAGGAGAATGCAGCACACAAAATAATATCAGCAGGCAGGTCACTGGAAGTTTAGTGGCTGGATGCCAATCAGATAATAATTTGGAAGCTGTTTCTCAACACGTGGGTGAGCACATGGGGACCCTGGGCTCCAAGCAAGAGGCATGTTTTTTCTAGGAGATGAAGTGCCCTCAGCACAGAAGATGCCAGCCTACAGAGTGATGGGGCTACTTGAAGCCGTGCTTAGCTTTCAGTCTCATGGCAGTTCATTAAACAGAAGAGAAATGTGTTGCCACTGAGCTCCCAGCACTCTCTCCTGGTGCCCCAGGAATGCCACTCAGCTCAGAAATGAAGCACAGCAGAGCATCCACAGGGTCCTTGGGACCCCTCAGCTCCCGAGGCACAGATTCCTCCACCCGAGCAAGCTGCTCCGCTGGGGCTGCAGTCTGGCACCTCCATGAACACTTCCCTCCCTGCAGCCCTGTAAAGCCTTTCTGCACAACACTGGATTTGAGCTGGGACCTCACCGGTCCCAGTCTGGGCCTGGGCTGGCTTTCCCTCACAACCCTTTCTAGGAAGCTCTTCCACACCCCCCATCTTGTGGCTAGAAACTCGTTTCCAGCCTGTGTTTATCCATTGCCCATTCCTACCCCCTGCTGTTGTGCCAATCCTGCCCACCAGTTTAGTGCTAGCCCCTGGGTATCCACAGGTAAGATAGCACATTAACTTTTTTACTTACTGCACCAAACAAGACCAAGGTGTTTTCTTGTTCTGAGCCTCCACAATCCCCTGACCATCCCAGCACTTTACATTTACCTGCTCCAGCCGGAGTTCCTTCCTCGGTGTGCTGACACTGTTGCAGCGAGCAGTTCTAACAAGCTCTTGGTAGAGCTGCAGGATGGGGCGCAAACGTTTTCTGATCCCTGCTGGAAATGCTTCATGTGCCAGAGCTCAGGAACTGGCTGCCCTCCGTACAGGAGCTGTGCTGTGAATCCCCTCTCACAGCTATGGCTGCTGCGCTCATCCTCACGGCAGCCCGGTTCCAGTTCCCCTCCATCCCAACTCACAGCTGCCTTCCAACCTCTGTACACAAACCATCACCAAATACACAGAAAATGACCAAGCCAGGACCCAAATCTGGATGAACTCCCCTACTAAACTGTTCCCAAGCTGCCTGCTTCTGCAGGAGGATAAAACTTTAGGGCCATGCAGCTGGGCAGCGCAGATCCTGCCTGAGGGATTGATTTACTCCCTTGGTGGTTTCCCAGGGAGCTTGGAAATGGCATGGACTCACCCTGTGCATCATTTCCCTACCTCACATGTCCTTAAGACCTCAGAGTGCAACGAGTTCCACTTCACAGTGAGCCTCTCCCTGCGCTGTGGAAAGAGCCCAGGGCAGTGGGATGGTGGAGCCACCCGAGCGCGGTGACGGTGGCACGGGCCCAAGAGCCAACACTGGAGCGGGCATTCATTCCTTTTGGCCATCCACCATTCCCAATGCCTGCCTGCCTGCCAGGAGAGCTGGCTCTGAGCACCCCTCATGGTGCAGCTGTCCCCTCTCTGAGCCATCACCAGCACAACAGTGAGGGCTGAGGAAGCAGCAGAGGCCGGACAGCACCACTGAGGATGCCCAGGCTGCAGTAAAATCCATCTGGCTCCTCACCAGGTTACTCCCCATCGTGCTCCTGTCAGGAGTCAAGAACTGTTGGTGACAGCAGCAAAGGAGAGCAGACAGACCACACAAGCACAGGACACCAGATCAGAGCTGGCACAGCATGACAGGGTGAAGTGGCTCCTGAAGGGGTGCCCTGGAGACATTACAGCTGACCCCTGTCTCACTGAATATACCTAACCCGTTCAACAAGGTGCATGCAATTATTTTTGGCTACGATTACTGAATTGCAACATTTTTGACTCCTTAAAGAAAGCTGCCTGATGTTCCCTAAATATAATCTTTTGCAGAAAAGAAAGGCTGCAGCCTTCTTGCTACCTGCACAGATAACTCTCTCATTGGAGGCAGTCACAGAAATTTCTTGTTAGCAAAACAAAGTTTTGTACGTGGACTATAACGATATCAGTTAAGTAAAAAGGGGGAGCTCAATAATTTTTCCTTAAAATAACAGTTGTCTTTCATACACAATATGAAAAGTAAAAGACAAACAGATTAGGAGATTAGCTCTCCAGAGGCAGACAAATGCCATCTGGTTTATGAATCATATTCTAGGTATGACACCCTTCTGGCAGATGATACATCTTTTGACATACACAAATGTGTTTTGGTAACATAAATAGACAAATAAATAAATACACAAATAAATATAAATATGCTTAAAAGCTGCCTTCCCTCAGGTAACACTCGATAAACCCCCAAAGCTGCAACAGAACATCCTTCATTCCTTAACAAGGGCCAAGGAGTGATGGTTTGAAGCTGAAGGAGGGTGAGTTTACATCAGTATTAGAAAAAAGGTTTTTTAACAATGAGGATGCCGAGGCTCTGGCACAGGGTGCCCAGAGAAGCTGTGGCTGCCCAATTCCCGGAAGAGTCCAAGGCCAGGCTGGACAGGGCTTGGGGGAACCTGGGACAGCAGAAGGGACAAGAGACGAGCTTTAAGGTCCCTTCCCACCCGAAACAGCCTGGGATTTTGTTCCAAGGCCTGCCAGACACTGGCTCCTGTGGCCCAGCAGCAGAGAGCCTGGCAAGACTCTGAGACCCTGGCATGCAGAAGAGCTTTGGGCCCAGCTGGAAGAAAGACACCAGGAGGGGTCTTCATAGCGTTTACTCTGGATTTCAGTCTCTCCCCCCTTTTTCAGGCTGCACCTCCCCTCAGCAAGACAAGTCACTCCTTTCCAACCCAGGATCTTTTTGTTCCAGGGAATCCTAGAACTAACTTGCCTTTCGTTGCTGTAAACTGTTCCCATCGGGAATGCTGAGTCAGGAACCCCAAGTCTGCAGCAGTTGTACTGTGGTTAAAAACAAATCCATCCTCTTTCAAGACTTTCCCTGTGTTATGTGCAGGGTTTACTGCCTTTCTAGAAGTTATTACATTTCCAAATTTCCCGCAAGGCTTCAGTCTTGAACAAAAACACTGAGTTACATTTAACAGAAAACCACAGAGTATTTTCCTCAAGTTCACATATAAGAAAAGTTATTGGGCAGAACGAGAAACACAAGCAGCTATTAGGAAATGATTACAGATACCTAGAAGCAAGATGAAGATTTCTCTTTTGCTCCAAGAAAAAATACCTTGACTCAGCTACACAAACATTTATAAAGGTGGGTGTGAGTGAGCAGCTGTGCCCCAGCCCAGTCCAGCAGCTCCTGCTGCCCCAGCCTAGGGGGGCTCTGCCTTCCCTGAGGCTCCAGGGCTTGCAGAAGTGTCCAAGATGACCAGAAAACCGCTGCTGCTGCTGCCGGCCACTTTTGGATTAGGGTGTTTGGCTTTTCTAAAAGTTTAATTCAACTAAGACCCTGAATACTGATTAGATCCAAGCCCCAGCCTAACCCCTCCAAAGTTATGTAATCCCTGAAATCCAAAAAGCCTTGAAAAGCTTAAATGTGACAGCGCCAGTGATGTCATGCTGCTGAAAGGTTTCCATGGAAACCCCTCCTACCACTGCCATATGCCTGTGGCTCTCTGAGCGCAGCATCCTCTGCACAGTGCCCCCAGCACCACAGCTGGGGACACCTGGGGGGAAAGGGCCACAGCCCCCAGGTGCCCTCAGCTCCCCATGCTCCCCATCCTGCCACAGCAGCAGCCCAGCCGCGTACATGGCTCCATCGCCATCAGCGCCCCAGAGACCTCCCCAGCCGACAGAACCCCCCAGAGGGCCAGCCCCAGAGCAGGCAGTGCTTCTGAACAGGGGACACTCCATCCTGGCTCCCCCCAAGGCACATCCTCACTCCCATTCCCAGCTCCTGTCCCAGGCAGCAGCAGGGCCACATGCCAGCTGCCCTGCAGGACGGGCTGGCAGCCTTCGCTCAGTGCCACCTCACACAGCCAGACGGGCAAATGCATTTTCATCACACACAAGTTAAAAAACAAGACCAGAAAAACTGAATAATCAAAAAGCATTCCTGAGTCCTCATGTTTGCAGAAAAGAGCTTAAAAAGTTTTCCCAAACCTGAAAGCAACTAAAAAAACAAATCTACTGGCTTTAAAAATCTCCTTTTCCCCCCAACTCTTCTTCACCAACCTTGTTATTTCTGTCTAAGTGCAGCTGTAAGGCTTTGTGGTTTTTTCTAAGGAATAGAGCTTAATTTTCTGACATATCTCTGCCTGAGTTCACCCTCGCCCAGCTGACGAACTGAAATAAATGCAACAAATTAAACTTTGGGTGAATTCAAGATGCAAGCAAAGGGACGGCCCTTATGGGTTTATTTCCCTCAAAGACATTGATACATTCCCCCCTTAAAGGGGTCGGCAATTTTAGTCATCCTCTGATCATTCTGACACGCCCTTACATAAGGGTTACAAACAGATTCCACGTGCTCAGAGCCATCAGTGGCTCTGCCTGGGTTTGGTGCCCACAGGCAGAGGTAAGAGAACACTGGGAGAGTTCAGCTCAGCCCCAAAACTGGAGATCACCCCGCCTAACCACGACCTTACTGCAGATCACACAAATTACACCCAATGGAGCACACAAGGCCAGAACTCCTCCTGCTTCCCTGAATGCCAGGTCCAGCTGAGCAGAAGGGCCAGACCCCTCCTCACTGGGTTTACATGCAGTCCCTCACCCTGGTGTTCAGAGGCAAAGCCCCAGCAGGGGACCAGGGACACCCAAGATCTGCTCTGTCCCACATTTACCCCCCAGAGCGGTTCCCAGTGGGAGGCTGAGGAATCCAAGATGGATTTTTTCAGAATGCATCACGTACACTTTGGCAAAACACAGAACAGTCTCAAAAAAGCTTGAGGGAAGCATCAAGCTGCTGTCTCCTCATCTCCATGAAATCCCTGCCAAAAAGCCTATAGCATAACGCAACAAAACCAAACTACAGTTGTAACAATTTTTAAAATTAAATGATGAGTCCTTATATTTGAGCTTAGCATCAATTCCCTTTTTTGGCATTCACAACTTTGACAGTTATGCACATGTTCCAGCTTAGTTATCCCCAAAACATTATCCAAACATTACTATTTCAGGACATGCTGTGGGGCAAATTAACCCTTCTGGATATGGGGCTGGCTGCTTTGGAGCATGTGCCTCCTGCCAACCAGACACGGTTTACTCGAGTCCCCCTCAATGAACCCTCTGTTTTCCCCTCAGACCAGGAGGGTTTTGCTTTGCTTTCTCCCCCATATTCCCTGCCAGGCCCAGTGCAGCTCTGCAGGTATCTCTACCATTATTCAGTACAAGCAGAGGACAAGTGAAGCAGAGCACAGCCTGCCTGGAAAAGCAGTGGAATGGCCAAACACCACGGGGAGATTTTGGGCAGCCTCCCACGTGTGCTAGGCAGCCCTTGGGAGTCTGTCCTGTACCACATGCGGCTCCTCAGCTGCCACCTCCTCCCCTCCCTGAGGACAGCAGCGAGCACCCAGCGCACCCCGGAGAGCTGCAGAGCCTCCCTCTCTGAGCCCTTACTCGAGGCTGCGTGCTGTGTGTTCCTGCAGCACTTCCAGGGACGCGGTGTCACCCCATGACTGCTAAAGCTCAGTCCTCATTCCCACAGCAATGACCTTCAGGAAGGTTTGCAGCCTCTCTGTTTAACACCATCACGCTGAAGCCCATAGGTCTCACAGCTTGGTTTGCTTGTTGGCAGCTGCATTTCATTCAAATTCACACTGCAGTTTCCTGCCGAGTCCTGAGGTAGCCAAGGACCTGCTCCCAGAGAAGTCACTTCCTGATGCCCCTTGTTCTGAAACTGATGTTCTGAACTATAAGGATGTATTTTCTGCCATACTGTTTGTTTTCTTCAAAGCTCCAACCCACTTACTCCATTTGTTCCTAAGAGAGCCCAGCTCTCACAAACTCTCATTTGGTGGTAAGTTTCTGCAGTCAGCAAGCAATAGAATTCCCTTTGAGCCGCCTTCTGTAGCAGCACGATTCCTATGGCATGCCTTGTCCCAGACAATGGCACGCTGCTTACCCCGAGCTCTAATCAGCATTCTTTCATTTGCAAGCAAAAAGAAAAGAGAACAGCATAAAGAACTGTGCATTTCTCAGAACGGCGCCTTATAAAGGAACTCCCTCAAAAATACCATTCAGCAAAACTAAGCAAGGAAAACGCACTCCTCCTCAGCTCCTCCCAAACACAGCCAGCCCGGTCAGGAACCATTCCACGTGTCCCTTCTGTCTCTGGCCTCCACAAAGCCAGTACCTCCAACAACAGAGAGGCTCCCAGCTGCTGTCAGCCCTCATGATCCAGCAGAGAGAGGGGTTTCTGTTGTCTTCGTGCACCAGCCACAGAGCCTGATGATGAGCACAAGGCCTTGCAGGCAGAGGGGTCACCCACACACAGGCAGAGAAAAGTCCATTTATTGTCCAGCTGTTCCCTTACGACTTCATTGTGCCATTTCTAATGCTGGGAAAGTTCTTCTGGATCTCTGGCTAAGCTATCCATATAGGCTTTTCACTGACTCCCACTTGTTCTTCCTCTAAATATGCAGGCTGGTAAATAAATGTTTTGCCTTCCCGAGCTAATGCATAATGTATAAATCAGCCCCAAACACAAAGAAACCTAAAAACAGTTCTCATAAAAAAATTGAGATTTTTTTTTCCATAAACAACAGCTGGCAAAGTATCTCACAAAAGGGGAAAAAAAAAAAAGATCCCACTTTGCCGATACATTTAATTGCTTCAGGATTTAATGCTTCTCCAGACTTGTTTGCTGCAGCCAATGTTAGAAACAAAGTATTTCTATCCAAAAACTGCAACTCCATCTCCCACTTCAGGACACACTGCCTGAGGAGAGCTGGAACAGCACAGGTTTCTCCTCAGCCATCCCAGCCTTCCACGGGACCCTGGAGGTTGCTCCCAGCCTCCTGAGGGGATGCATCACCTGTGGAACCACCACACAGACAACTCCACACTGAAACGTGAAGATGAGGGTCTCAAGCATTTTCACCCACAAATTAAAAAGCAGGTGAAACTGCTCTTTTTAAATTTTGAGTGAACAAAACAGTACTACACAGAAGAGCCGTGAAATGTTTAAAAAAAAAAAAAAAGAGAACAATAAAGGCAACAGAGGAAAGTATTCTGACTTTCCTGTAAGTATTTTCACCCCCACAGAAACAGTGCACAGCCATGCCAGAGTGTGTGCTTGCCTGTGTCAGCACTCTGAGGGCCATCCCACTGTGCCTGCTGTTAAGCACGTCAAGAAATAAAGATGGATTTGTCCCGACAGCCACACCTGAGGTTCCGTACAGAACCTCCCGGGAGGTTTCCGCTTACCCCAGATCTCAGATGATCTCATTCTTACAGGCCTGAGCGCCCCAGCCCTTGATGCTGTGCCATGCAGCTCGTCAGATGGGTAACATTCCTGAGCCAAACCATTCCTGAGCCTCCCACAGCCCGTCCTGCCCAGGAAGGGAATCTCTGCATACTGGAGAACCTCCCTTCTCTGCAATTTCCAGCACCTCCAGAGCCATGGACACAGAGCACAAACCTGCCACAGCACACAGCCTGTCACCTTCCCAGCACCAAGCACGAGCCTCCAGTTTGTTTCAATTTTCCATACACTAATCATTCACAGCATCATTTGAGCAGTTAGTTCACTTAGTTCTTGGAGTTTTACAGATAAACTACAAAGTGTGTGTTCCTTCTACTGGTCCTGTGGGAGTAGAAAAATAAGGCAGTAAATTAAGCCCAGTCTGCTTGCAAACCTCCTCCCTCTGAAATTGAGCAACAAGCTCTGCTTTAACCCCAGCAGCCCTCTGCTTGCCCAGGCTCCAGCTGGATTGGCAGCAGCCTGCTTGTGGGAGAAGGGGATGGTGACAGCCCTGTCCCCCAGAGTGACGCCCCAGCTTCACCTGCAGGGCTCCCCCAGGAGCAGTGTCACCTGGGAAGGCTGTGCGGGACCACCATCCATGGGGCTGGGAAAAGGAGCGGAAGCAGCAGGACTTTTTCTAGTTCCACTGGCTGCAGGCAAGTCTGCACCTCCACTGGGAACGTGTCATAGATCTGCAAAATCAAAATAGGATGGGAAACTGACTGATTGCACACACCCTTAAAAGGTCATCCCATCCTGATTGATAGGCTCGAAGCAGCAGGGAATTTCCTACATGGAAAAATCTGCCAGGGGAAACATCAATCCTGTCTTCAGCTGTGCTGTCCCTGGCTGGGCAGAGCACTCCACGTGCTCTGCAGAGCAAACCAGACCCAGCATGCTCAAACATGGATGCACACGTGCCTGCACACCAAGGTCTCCTCCAGCAGTCACCAAACACCACTGGGACTTGGCCATGCAGGTTATGGGTAATGACATATCACATCACTCATCTGTGGGCTGCTGGGTCCTCTCAGCTTCCTGCGTGCTCGCCCACTTACTGAAGGCGGGTTAAATATCCCTGCAAGTCTTTCCCAGGAGAGTGATTCAATCCAAACCACTCAGCACAGACGCAGTGGAGGTAGGGCAGAAGATGTGCTGGCTTTCAACAAAAGCCTCACTTGGAATTTATGGTTTGTTGGTTTTTTTTAAGAAAAAGTGAGTTTGGAAAAACACGTCTAAAGAAGGAACCCAAGTGCAAGCAGAACATAAAATTAATTCAAGCACAGAGGCTGCACGAACAGCTCGATTCCACCACTGCCAGCTTCCCTCAAGCACACGAGCAGCGGTGGCTCAGTGGAACTTTCCATCTTCCCAGTCCAAGTATTTGTCAGCTCCTGCATCCTGATTAAATCTGCAATCCTGGTAACTGGGGATGGGGGAGAGGGCAAGGTTCAGCACTACCCACAGGAGCCTCACTCTGTAGGGATCTGACAATCTCACTCCAAGACACGGCTCATGGGATGGAATTCATCTGCCCTCCTCTGTCCACTGCTCTCTGAGCTGTCCTGCCCTGTCCCTTGCACATCCCCAGCTTAGGGGGCTGCCAGGGCACGATGTGGTGACCAGAAAGGATCTGTCAGCACAGCTGGACCATGGCTGCCAGGCTCACCTGAATGGCTGTGGGTCACTTCACTGTCTGGCCTTGCAGCCACACCTCTCTTGTAGGTCCATCAGTGCAGGGATGCCTGCAGGCACCACCACATTCCCCAGCTGTTGCTATGGCTACAGGAAGCTGCTGCATCCCTGCATGCAGCATCCTGCCTCACCGAGGGTCCTCGCAGCAACCAGCTGGCCTGGAGGACATCCTTGAGATGCTGCTGGCTTCAAGAGTGGCTCTGATGTCCCTCACAGAAAATCCATGCCCCTCCTTCCCTTTTCCCCAGCACACTGGCCTCCTCTCATGAGGAGGAGCTCAGCAGCTCTGACTGCGGAGCACAAAGGCTCACACAGGGCACAGTGAAATTCACAGGGAAACAGAAACACAAGGAGCTGTTTCACACAGAGACACCAGTTACTGACTTGTTGACTGGGAGATGCGAGAGTGCACACCGGCGAAGCGTCATGCAGCTCACTGGCCCAGTGACAAACACCTCTCACGCTTTGCTTGCGCTTTTCCCAGTGAACACGGTGCAGATGGAGCTCGAGGGCAGTGTCAGACACACCCCTCCTGCCTGAGCAGCCCCTCTGCCACTGCCAGGGCCCTTCTCCAGGCGTGCTGACCTGCCCATGGCACACTGACACGGCCACGTCCACCACAAGCATGGGCAGGGATCCCATCAAGCACTCAGCTTGCAGCCAGATCTTACAGAACAACAGGTTTACGTCCCGTGGGCAGCAGCCCCAAGAAACCCCCAAGCAGCCTCCTCCCAAGGGAAGCATCCCTGCAGGGTGGCAGGGCACGGGCCCCCCCGTGCCGCAGCCCACGGGACACGTGAACCCCGACTCTGTGAGCCGTGCTGGAGCTCTGACAATGAATAATTAATTGCCGGTTTGTTTTCTGCTGAAATTCTATAGCAGTAATTATCTCTGTTTTAACACAAAATAATTATCACTTTCTCCTCTCCTCCTCTTCTACCGCCAGTTAAGAGATGGGAAGACAGCACCTCTGGCTCAGGATTGCTCTGAGCCCTTCGGGGCTGGAGCTGCAGTGCTGGGGAATCACCAGGATGCTCCCCCAGGCCCAGCTTGCCAAGCTGCAGAGGGACAGAGCACTGCAGCGCTTGGGGCACCGGGGACTCGCACTCATGGGGGCAGGACCTGACTCTCCAGTCGCTGTCTTCTGAGATTTTTAATGAGTGCTAATTAGAAGTGGCCACTCAGGCCATCAGCAGCGGCCCACCCATCACCAGGTGCCTGAACTGATGCTGCTTCTGTGTTCACCTGGCTGTGGTCTCAGGTCTGGCCTTGGGTACAAAAACTCTGCTCAGGACTGCTCATTTCTCTTTATCCCACCTCTCTTTTTTCTATCCATATACATGTAAAACCAAGGAGAGGGTTTATTCCAAAGTATTTTCCCCTCCAGCAGAGTCACAACCACGACTGTGCAAAGAACCTCGAGAGCTCCTGGCAGATCCTCATCCGAGCCCGTGCCTGTGGGGGACACTGCCAAGACCAGCGGTGAGGACAGAAAGCTGTGGCACTGCCACTACTTTTGGTCACTGGCAAAGGCACACAATGGGCTGGGGGGCAGCAGTTCCCCCTGAGAGAAAGCTGCCAGACAGCTCATGCAGCACTGGGGCAGCTGCTGCCCCACAATCAGTACTTTTTTCTCTAAAGCACCAGCATAAGCCTTTCAAAAGATATTAGACCCTATCCCGGAATTTCAGGGTATCTGATGACAATATCCTGAAATGCCAAAATTCAGGATGGAAGTGAAACCAAATCTGAAAACCTCCCAGTACCTCTGGATGAGATACACACACAGAGCACGAGCAGCTCTCCAGGCTGGTGACAAGGGGCTGTCTGCCTGGTTTCAACACTCCAAGCAGCTGGCATCCTGTTCTGTTTACTCCCCCAGCCCGTTCAGAGCGTGCCCTGCTGTCACTGACACTTCTGGACTGGAGGGGTGACCCCTCTTTCTGTGTGGTTTCATCACACCCAGCACAGAAGACTTGGATCCCAACAGGAGAGCCCCCGAAGAGTCTGGGCCAAAGAGGGAATTCTCCACCCCTCTGCAAGCACCAGGTACCTTGGGATCTTTGGGAAAGAAAAATCACTCGCCTCTCCATTTCCTAACAGGAACAGCAGGGAAAGGACAAGGGACCTGCACATATGGGCAACCAGTATCTAATCTAGGATTTTTTTAAAATGCAGTCCACAAAAAAAAAGGGCATTTTAATGAAATATTTTTCGTTTACCCACTGCTGCACACTAAATCAAAGTGCCTCAGCATTAACATAGGAAACCATTATTCTGTGCATGCATAAGTGAATTTACGCACATGTCTGTATATAAAAACTATACAATTAAGCACTGCTTAAAATGCAGATGGCAGATGATAAAAACTCCATCCTGGCTGTACTAAAACCTGACTTGGGATGTTGTATTTGATTCTTGGTCATTTAAATGTAGTGTAAACGCAATTAAGCCTATGAAGCCAGTAATAAATTACACTCGTGGAAAATCTGGACCTTTGATTTTTAACTACTAACTACTGTCAAGAACCAAAAAACAAACAACAAAAATCCAGTTTGCAACATGGGGCCAGATGTTATTTTTCTTCCTTTGCAGTAATAGCTCCAAAATACCAAATCTAAAACACAACTCTAAGAAAGGCTTGTCCTGGATCTTAGAGCTACATCAGCTTTCAGCCCTGAATTTTAAATTAATGCTTGAGGCCCCTGTTTACACATTCATGTTCAATCTGTGAAATACAGTACAGACACACCAAAATTTAAAGCAGGTGCTGATAACCACTTGCTCTGATTTCCTTCATTATCAGGCTTACTCCTTCTACCCTTCTAGCATCACAGAGGAAGTTTCAAACAGCTCAGGAAAGATACTGTCATTCTTGTGATCTGATCAGGAACCTCATACTCTGTCCCAACTAAAACAAGTCACACATTTTACATGGCCTGGGTTAACAGGCACTGAGGCAAATGACTTCATTCCCAAATTTCTTGGTAGTGCAAGGCTAAAATTTTTAACAACCAAAAATTTACAGCAGCACAGATTCTCATGGGGAGAATTAGGACATTTTACAAAAATGCAGCAATATATTTTTAAACGCTAAGTGGACAATTTGCATTTACCGTGCCAGGCGAACAACTCAGGTGCTCGAAAGAAAGAAACTACTCTGGTGTCTGGCCAGAGAACATCCACATCTGGGGCACAATAACTGTGATGTTTTTGCAGCTGTGAGCGGCCATCTGCACCTCAGCAATGTCCCGAGGCAGCCAGAGCCACCAAACAAGGGGACCACACTGACTCTTCCCAGCTGCCAGCCCAAAACCCTCCACTGGCGCTGCTTTCCATGCTCAGCATGTGAAAATCCAAGTGCGTTTTCTTCCCAGAGAAAGGAGCAAGTCTTACTTGACAATTTTTTTTTCAATGCCTCCTTAGAAATTCAGGTCACAGGCTTCATGGAAGGCTTCTCAGATTACCAGAGTGATGCACAGCAGCAGCCTGGCATCCTCAAGTGTCAGAGAAGTGAAACCCGGTTCAGAGAGGTACAATGTGATATTTATTCCCGTCTGAAGTCATGCTTTGTTGCTTAACACCTTTTAAATGCAAAGGCGTTTAAAGATTTGGAAGCAAGGGTCCCCTTTCAGTATTTTAAGCCTCTCTGCTGCCTTTTCCACAACACATAATAACCAAAGGAGTAACCCAAGCTCACTAAAAGGTCAAGGAAGCAAACCTCATTCCTCTAGATACAAAGAACAAACAAAAGAGTAACAGAGGAAAAAAGCCAAAATAAATCCAAAAACCAAGAAAATTTCTGGGTGTTTTAAAGTTATTCCAGAAGGGAAAACATAATCATAAAAAAGGACACAGGGCTTCTCCACTCCACCACTGGAGAGCTACCATGCAGATGGGGCTGCACTTCTGACAGACTCCCAAACATCCCCCTTCTGCGCCTTTGGCAGCAGCAAGCGTACAGGGTCTGTTCCTTGCTCTCTACAAGGATTATTCCTTTCTTTCTGCCCACTTGCCATCGTTTCTCAAGACTACTGACACGATTCTTGGGTAGCAAAAGGCAATTAACTTTGGTGTTCCTCACTCCTCACGCAGCATGACACATGGATCTTCTCCCAGCGCTCTGCGAGCCCTCCCTGCACAGCCAGCCCGTCATCTTCCACCAGAAACAACAACTAAAATGGGAACGGCCTCATCACAAGCATCACCAATCGAGCAAACAAGTCCCAGTCTGAGAGATCTTCCCACACTACAGGTGCACATCCCAGCTGTGCTGTGGCACTGGAGGTCCAGACAAGGATCTTTTCTGTCAAGAACAAGATTGATTCACGTGCAGTTACGTATTCTGGAAAAACCGACAGCAGCTTTCCGAGGAGGACACTCTGGAGCTCACCACCTCTCCTCAGTGTGAACTCTGGCTTTGGAGTCTGGGGCTTGCCTTCTCCTTTTGTTTCAACAATGCAATAGAACACGCCTAGGATCAACTGGGTAATAGCACGGCCACCTCTTGATTTTAATCACACAAGCTTTGTGTTATTTTTCTCCCTGAAGCTCTGGTTCCTGGAGCTGCACACGTGGGAACAATGGCAAAATTTCAGCAAAAAGAAAGGCACTGGTCTCCTGCATGTGCCCAGAGGGCCCTGTTTTACAGGGAACTGCATGGTTTTGGTGATCAGTTCCGAGTTTTCAAGTACGCAGCAAAAAGCAGCTGTTCTGAGCTTCCCCTCTGGCACATTGTCCAGGTACAGCCCTGCTGTAAAACACAGCAGGTCCTGCCTCAGAGTGATGGTGCTCAGCTACCTGCTCCCAACTCAGCCACACTTGGATGGCTGAAGAATCCTAGAGAAAATACTTGTGACCACCTCTTACTCCTAGGAGATCCTACAATCCAGCAGTCCCACAAAAAAGCCCAGCCCAGAAGGCGAACCCCAAGGCCCGAGCGAGTCCAGAGCACAGCACGGAAAAGGAAAATATCCGCAGTTGTTTCTACCAAAGGAAGCCACAGGCTCTGCGAGGAGAGCTCCTCAGCTGCCTTGCACATTGCCCTCAGCCAGAGCTGCAGCTGCTGGGACACAGCCAAATCCAGGGTCTGGACACAACTTGGGCACCAGCACTGGGCTCCCCGAGTCAGCACCAAATCTCAGCCCCCGGTCCCCACCAGGAGAACATCTCTCCTTGGCTGCAGCAAGAGAGAACCCAGCTCCCTGCCAGCACAAGAACCCAGAAGAAATAAGCATGTTTTTGTTCTTATTTTTGAGGTTTTAACCCAAACATTCTGGTTTTCTGAGGCTTCAGGTCTGAAGTTGACTAACAAGTAGAGTGTGAAAGCAGAAGTTCAAGCAAATTTCTGTCAAATTCACCAAATTTATAGCTCAGTGAGAGAACATCTTTTTTGCTATTCCTCAAGGACATTTTGTTACTAAACTTACAGCAATTTATTTTTCTAACATTCCCACAAGTGAAAGCAAGGTTTGGCAACTTGCAAGGCAGGAACAAACTTTTACTTTTCATTTTGCTAAGATAAAATTAATTTTGCTTGAAGGAAAATGACTTTGTCTTTCAATTGGATTGAGGTTCAAAGAGGAAAAGGAAAAAAGGAACAAAAGGGAAACAAAACAAAATCACTCTTCACATAGCATGCTGTACCTGCTTGGGAAGAAGGCATTTCTAAACTCTGTAGTTCTCTGGACTTCATTCTGGGCATGACGACCCAGCAGAATGCAGACCACATAAAGCCCAGCACATGCATCAGGAGAGAGAGGAAAGAGATCAGAAAGCTCAGCCCCAGCCAAGGGGCTTTGGGTTTGCGGGCTCAGGTTTGTGGCTGGGTGCCAAAGGGGCTCTGAAGACACAGCCACAGGCAAGCAGCCTGCAAGGGCTACCTGCTCCACAGCCAAGCACTACAAATTACAGTACACGAGCCATGACTCACTGCAGAAATATTGATAAAGAAGAAAGTTGCTTTTGAAAGAAGATGAGGACAGTAAAAAATAATTGCACAAAAATGTCTTTGGCTGTTTAATTTAAGCACTTTTATGCCTGAGGGTCTAAACGAATACACTGAGACCTTTTTGTTCCTTCAGCAATCAAGTATTTCCTGCTATTACTGATAATGACTTTAAAACAGCACACTTAAGCAGGGCTGTTACTTTATTTTCAGCCTTTCTGAGGTGGGAGTGAAGCGCTAAGGCGGGGGAGGAAGGAAGGCAATGACAGCTCTTCAGGGAAAGCACATGTCAGTCTGGTGAGGAGCTAATGAGGGCTGGCACCAGGACCTCCCCCTCCAACCTGAACCACCAGACAGGTGACATCCCATCCTGACACAGCCCCAGAGCCCCTCACCTCCTGGCAGCTAACAAACCCCATCTGAAACAAGAGCAACCTTCGGAGATCCTGCAGTGCAACCTGAGTTCTGAATCTGGTAGCACAGGGACCTGACCCAGAGCTCAACATTAAACCAGCTTAATCCTTTTTCGTGGCTTCCAGTGGGTGAATCACATTTCTGAACAGGACTGGGTGAGTAAATGGTATTTCACCTGAACTGACACAAGTAATTCTCACTCTTTCCTCGTCATCTTTTGCATGAGCTAAAAACATGGCCCAGAATCACAAGCGTTTCATTTAAACAATATCACTACTTCTGTGAATAAACTATGTCCAATTTTTTTGTCCACCTCTAGTCTCACACACCTTCATGTGGATACCACAAGGACAAGGGGATGGGCAGGACAGGCTGGAAGAGCATCTGGTGTCTGACAGCAGACATGAGAAGCCACCAGGGTCCAAGAGGGAGGGGACAATCAGCTCTGACTGCAGGGCTGGACACTCAGGGGACAGGCAACAAGAGATGAGAGGCTCCTCAGCAAAGACAGCAGGCTGCTCTGTGGTTCTGCTTCCACAGACACTCAAGAAAACCACAACCAGCCACAGGACCAGGCCAGAACCCACGATGAGCATTTCTCAGAAAAAGGTCAAAACAAACAAACAAAAAATTCCTAAAAATGGTCTTTAGGCTGGATTCAGTCCATTTCACCCCTCTAATATTTCTACAGCTATTTTTGCAGAGGAAAAGTAAGCAAAACCCCCACTATCTGGAGCAGTTCTGATGATGAAATGATACTAGATAGGCCACTGGATAAACCATTAGGAAATGGAAGTAGCAACCAGCAAATGTCATGGCAGGCATTCAAATGAGCCTGCAATCATCTGAGCGGCTAAAGAACACACATCTTCCCTTTAGCACAGCAAGGTGTGTTCATCGCCAACACAGCACAGAAACCAAGCACTGAAAAAAAACCACAACACATTTTAACAGGAGGCATTCCACTTCCCTCCAGCAGCAGATGAGGTAAACTGCTTTCTTAAACAACCCACTTCTGCCTAGCTGCAAGGTGTTTACACAGGTTCACTTGGGAAGCGAGGAGGAAAAAGCCCTTTTCAGGCAGCATTTCCCTGTGACACCTGCCCGAGGGAAGGAGGAGCACCTGAAGGCCAGCACACGTCGTGCTGTGGGGATGCTGGGGAGGTTTGAGCTCTGCTGATTCCCAGGTCACAATGGGCCCCCAGGCTCTGGTTAGGCAGCACTCGTGCATTATGCTCAGCAGCATCACAAACTGCCCCAGTTTCCTGGAGCAGCCCTTAGAGAAGGCAAAGGCAGCCGTGCTTGCTGAAACACCAACTGCTGTGCCCCATGTGGGGCCTGAGCCAGCAGCAGCACAGCAAAGGGAAGGACTCTGCTGCCCTGGGATGGAGCCTGCCATCAGCCCTGCCCCACAAGCACAGCTCCTGCTGTCAGGGCTGTACTAGGATTTGAGCCACCCCACTCGGGGACACACTTTCAAACACAAAAGCACAGCCAACACCACTTTGCTCTCATGCTGGAGGATCACAGGCAGCTCCACTGTCGTTCACAACACGCTGATGTGCCGTGCCCTTCTGCCAGCTCCTTGCACCACTCGTTCGCTGAGCAGCGGAGCTGATGCATCCTGCAGGTGATCCTCAGCCCACTGAGCTCGACAGGTAACTTCCACAGACACTGCAATTTGGGGACATCCCATTCCCAAATGCTTCTGACTGCCACCCGGCCTAACACCAACACGCTCAACAGTACTTAACGTTATTTACATTTACACTACGATAAACCCAAACAAAATCAACAAAAGCACACACAGGACTCCGTTACTTTCACTTTCTGCAGTACTTTGCATCAGTTTCTACTACGGAACATCACATCATGGCAATTTCAAGAAGAAACAGCAAATCCACGTGTCTAGGTAATTCTGCTTTCTCTCTCCTGAGAAAACACAAGGTACTCAGTAGTTATTGTTTTACTTTCTGAAAAAGGGGGGGTGGGAAAACCCACACACCACCCATGCTTCCTACAGACCACTCCATTCGGTGAGAGCAGCAGGAGCAGCTGCAGTGGTGAGACAGCAGGTGCTGAGGCACAGAGAAGGAGGAAAATATTACTGCCAGGGCTGATGTGAGGCTGCGAGACTAGGTCTGTGCTATGCCAGAGTTATGCAAACAAGCGAAAATTGAGTAAGAAGTAGTTTTGTACCAGTTTTTGCTGTCTAAAAAAGACCATAATCATCCATCTGTCCAGAAATGTTATTAAGGATTATGACAGAGGAAAAATTATAGGCTGAGAAGTGCAGCAAGAACTGCATTTGTTAGAATTTCTCCTGGGGCACATAACCTACATTAGTCCCGAAGAACAGAGAAAAACCCTTTTACTCCTCTCCCCAAAATTGAGGAAATGATATCCAAGCTCTAGTGTGAAAAGCAGCATTCATGGATGTAAAAATAAGTAAGTCTTGGCAGTACAGATGTGAAGAAACCAACTGCAGGACTGAGGAGCTAGAGGCAACTTTCATTCCTACCTGGCTCGGTGCAGTTTCTGACGTAGAGCTGCCCCCCGTCCTCTGGGACGTCAGTCACGTTCTGCTCACGTGCTTGCAGGAGCTGTCGCGTGCTCCACTTGTCACCATTTTCCACAGAATAGCTCAGGGCATCGTAGCCTGAAGGAAAAAAGCAATTAGATACATGAGGAAAGGCAACTCCTGATTCTGCTCCTGAACACCTGAAGCAGACAAAACGTTTGCACTTCAAAAACCCCACGGCCCCGGGGGTTTAAAAGGGCAGTGTTGCCAGGCTCACTGCCACAGGACGCTGCCAGCAGCTCCCCATCCCACAGGAGCCATGTGCATTCCTCCACAGCTTCTGAAGCTCATCCTAGAAGAGCATCTCTGCTTTCCCACCCAGCACCACCTGACTGAAGCCAGATCACGCCTCTGACTCTTTTCCACACCTCCACTCTTCCAGTAACAGAAGAAAAGAAATATCCACAAACACAAGGGGCATTACTTTGTCTCACCACCTTTTACTCAACCCTTGGTCTGCTCTCCCCTTCAGCTTTGCCTTGATGCTGCTAAGTGAAGCTCTGTCTTAGCAATGTCAACAAAGACAGCTGGCTGATTTCCACAATGTTCCTGGCACAAAGCTGGTCAGCCCTGGACATGCCATGTCTGCCCAATCAGCTGGACACACATGCTCATGTGTCAGCTCCATGACTCCTATGCTGGCTCAAATTCAAGGGAGGAAGGAAAAACTCCTGTGTTGTTTTTTTTTTTAAGCCAGAAGGTATCCACACACCAAATCAGCCCTCTTGCAATGGAGACCTTGCAGCCCTCCAGTAACAAACAGCATTTGAGAGGGATTTCTTCCCACCCATCCATCTCCTTCCCACCAAGCAGAACATGGGCTCTCTCACAAGGACTTCTGAATTATTCCTGGTTTTGTCCACTACTTTGGAAATGGATCACAAGCAAAAAAGCAGTGGGATAGAGATTCAAATCTTGGGCCAGTGCCTCAGAGGGTGATTAAGGACAAAGGAAAAGGTTCTCTGCAGGTCCCAACCCTTTTGTTAGGTTGCCTGGCACATCCAGTTGAGAGAGCTGCCCCACCTGAGACCTGTCTGCCTTGCCCAGATGATGCTCTGCTCAGGTCACTCCATGTCACACTAGCAGCAAGGAGGGAATGTTTGGGAAAGGGCTACCTGGGAATCTGCATCCCAGGCCACCAGCAGTAACTGGGACCAATGCTCCCAGGGTACACAGGAGTCACCTGGGTGCCTGTTTGGCGGAAGAGCTGCAGCTGCACAGGCAGCCTGAAGCATCCCAGTTTTCTAAGCAAAAAAAAAAAAACATTTACCTTGGTAAACCAAATGCCATCATTTGAAGCTTCAAGCACTTTGTCTTTTCAATGCCTTACAAAAATTAGAGAACAGAATTTGCTGTCAGTTTACTCTGTGAGCACCAGTAAGATTAAGCTGATGGAAGCAGACTGCATTTCCAAGAAGGAGCACAAGCTGTAATGCAGCATCAGGGATCTCCCATAACAACACACACTGGTAGCCTGAGCAAAGCAGTTTCAGTTCCACGTACAAGATGCTTTCAAAGCAGAGGAACTCTCCTACAAGCAGGAGAGGCTTCTCTGTGTCACTGCATGGAGCAATGACACGAGAGAGGCAGAACACAGGGACTGCCATGGCCCTGGAGTTCTGGGAGAACCTCTCCTGCTCCCTCCACTCTGCCTCTCTCAGATGGCAAACTCTTCCAAGTGAGGGGTAAAGAAGAAGAAGGTCATCTAAGGTGACTTTGGAAGGGGAAGAGCTTAATTTGGCAACAGGAGTGTTTATAAAGGCTACATCCAGCACACTGACAAACTTCAGCGTAAATAGCGGTGGGCCGGGTCCACGGCCGAGCTCGATGGGGTGACTGCCACCAGGAAAAGCTCTCCTCTGGCACATCCACGCTTGAGCAGGGCCAGCTGTCCTACAACAGAATTTGCAGCCCACCACCCCCAAAATCCTACCCAGGGCATCCCCATTCTAAAACACACTTCACTCAACAGAGCAATAGAAAATAGGAGATAGAGATGAACCCTTTTCAAAGCTTTGGCCTTCCAAGGATTTCCCTGTGAAAACAGGGACACATTGAGATTTTAACCTTGCTAACAAGGACACTCAGTGACACATAAAGGGTCCCTGTGGTTTTCCCATGTGCTGGCACCAGTCTCCTTGCAGTGTGCTGCTCCTTGGCTGCTCAAGGCCTGCCCTGCTTTAGGTGCTGGTACGAGGCAGAAGCACCAGGGACATCACCTTGGCCATAGCATCCCACAGCGGGGCTGCCAGGCCACCACCACAGCCAAACTCCTCTTCCAAAGGAAAAGCAGGAAAACTTACAAAAAATAAAGCTAACAGTTTTCTTTCTCAACTGAAATTATTCAGGATTGGATGATTTTTAATGGGAACCATGGCAAAGAGTTTTTTTCATTTTCTCAGCAGAGATAAAAACCGCTAAACATCCCGCCTCAGCTACAGTGCCATTTTGGGCAAGCCAGATGAAACACTTTTCTTATGAATGCTCTAGCTGCTGGCTTTATACTAAAATAATACTGTGACATCCTCTAAAGCTCTGGTACAATGAAAAGTTTTTCCAAAGTTCTGTACCATAGTGTATTTCAAAGTGAGCGAATTATTTTTTTCAAGCACTGAACATTGCCACAAGGTATTTTCCACAACTCCAATTATCCAGCACCAGTTTTACATTACACACTCAGAACCCAGGTTCTGGAGAGCTTTACTCGTGCTTCCTCCTGGAGATATTCCCATGGACAACAAGCACATGAGTCATTTTTCCCTGTCTTTGTGCCTGCTCCACATTTCATAAGAGAACTAAGACAATGCAGACGGTGCATTTCCAGTGGCCACGTCCCTTTACATAAGACGGGGAGTACACGAGCGTGTGCTTGCTGGGAGCTCCTGCCCCTGCCAGGCTGGGGTGGCAGGGACACGAGCCTGCTGGGCACAGCCTCTCCAGCAATACTGCTCACCTGCTCCACTTACGAGCATGAAAATGAGATGGAGTGGAAAGAACTGATCGGACAGCTCAGAACTCCTGGAAAGGCTCTGTGTGTGACCCAGATCTCCACGTGGGAACTCAGGAGCTCCTTACACTATTCCAGATGGCTCTGGCTGGAGTTTACAACTTTCAGTGCTGCAGAAACACAGCCAAACGCCTGCTGGCTGCACTTCCCAGCACAAAGAACACCACCTTACAATGCTGAACAACATCCCTGTGTTCCCCAACTGCACTCTGATCTCACAAGCGCATTTATTTTCAGCAACAAGGCGCAGGAATCCCAGCAAGATGGAACAGCAGCAAAACCTTGGAGCAAACACCCAGTTCCTACCGCGGATAAAGCAGGCTGGTGTGGAGATGGGGGGTCCCATGGGACAGGGAGGCCTTTGCACAGCTGGCCCAAGCAGCCAAGTGAGACAAGAGCACCCAAACCCAGCGCTGGAAGAGGAGAAAAAACTCATCCACCGCACTGGAGGGTTCAGCTCAACAATGCTGAGGTGAAGAAGGGCAACAAAGATGGAAGGTGCTCGTGAGCAGCCAGCTGGAGCAGGGAAGAGCTGACGGGCAGGGGGCTGACCCAGCTGAAGGGACAGCTCTGCCACCACTGCCTTTCCCTGGCACAAAGCACTGCTGCACAGGCAGGGCTCTGAGAGCTGGCTGGTATCCACAGCTCTTGCTGACAATAAACTACTTTCTATGCAAACTGCTGGCCGGAGCCAAAAACAGCACAGCTTTTCCGAAATATGCTTGCCCTTCCTCCTCTCTCATCTGTCCCTTTTATCTATTGTTTTCACAGTGGTAGCTTTGGGTTTTGGAGGGCTGGTTTCACAACCAGCTGAATTATCTCCGTCTCCCTGAAACGTTCCTGCAGTTAAAACAACAGGGAAATATTTCGGAGAAAGAAAAAAAAGCTGGAAGAAGCACAAGGTTCCACATAAGGCAGCGCTGAGGTGGAGAGCAGCGGTGTGCTGACCCCAGGACAGCGCAGGTGAGCCCTGGTGGAGGAGCAGCGCTGAGCTGAATGAGCTGCAGCACTGCTCCACAGCTGCCCTCCCACGGCCGTGCCCCTGTGGCTGCTGGCCCAGAGCCTCAGGGACATGTCCAGGCAGCCCCTGCACCACCGGGCCTGCTGCAGCCAGCCACCACAGAATCTGAGCTCGGGATTGCATCAGCACCTCATAAATGGATCAGCGCTTTGCCTACGCTGATTTGGGAGATGCTTTTCTGCCAAAATCATCAGCAGCAAGGACCCTAACTAGAGCATCCTCAGGGGAAAAAAAATCCCAAACAAACAACAAAAGCCCCAGAAATCCTACTCCTGGCTTCCATAAGCAACCTGCTCCTTACACCTGATTTCAAAGCTGTATTTCCATGCATCCTCACCTACATGGAAAGGTGCAGAAGGGCAGGGAAAGCATACTGCTGATAATACCTCTACCACATACATGAGTGAGGCACGGAGGCCAGAGCCAAGCAGGGCAGGGTCCCTGCACCAACAGCCCCTCACCACACACATATTTTCTATGTGACCACCAGTCGAAAAAGCCCCACAGCTCCCACACACCTCTCGGGGGGCTCCCCTACTCCCTGCTAAGGAGCACAGAGCCCGCTGAGGGCCCCACAAAGCTTCTGCCCCTCCCAGCCCAGCACTGCTCTCAACAAAGCCCAGCTGGAGTCGGGAGAGCAGAGCATGCTCCAAAGGTCCAACAACATCTCCACAGCTCTCATGGCAACAGCAAAATGTGACTTTTGGTTTATTTTAACCCTGAAAAGCTGCCCACTCTCTGCAAGTGAAATTTTCACACACATTCTACTGGGGCCTGCCCCTGCTCCCACCCTGAGAGCAAAGCGAATTTCGAGTTCAGTGCAGCAGAAATGCACTTACGGCTCACCAAGCTCCAGGTGAAGTACCTGCACCATCTCACACAGCAAAGCCCAGGGGATGGAAAAGCATCCCTGCAAGAGATGAACAAATTCCCCAAGAACTCCTTGGTTACTACATCCCAAAGAGTGCTGGATTAAGCTCAGTTAAGCGAAGATAAAATTCTGTCTTGTGCTCATGACTGTGTTGTGCCAAAACCTGTTACTGGATATGGGATTGTTGCAAGCTTCCACGGTTGTTCATTACCAGTTTGTGCAAAAACCTATGTTTTCTTACGTATTCATATCAGCTTGACCATAAAAATGTCCACTCCATTCTTCTTGATCTATGCCTAAGCACAAAAGGAACGGTTCTGCACCTGGTAAAAAATAGCACCTTTTACCTCTCCCTGTCACAGCCTCATGTGGCTCGGCTCCTCTCCAGAGCAAACAGGGTTTTTCTTCTCCTGACAATCTTCTCATGCTTCTATAAATTCCCCAGTTTTACCATGGACATACCTTTGTGACCCTGCCCAAATTCAGGCAATTCTCAAGGCAGCAGCTTCCTTCTCACTGGCCTGTACAACAGCACTGGCACTGTGAGCCCGACTCCCTGCTCTGGTTTCTCAGGGATATCTCACTCCCTGCTCTCATTAGCATTTCACCTGGCACAAGTGGAAAGTCTGGGCACTGCTGACACGATCTCTGCGCTGGCAGCCATGGACTGCCCGGCGTGATTCCCACAGCTCACTGGCACAGCACATCTCCCCTGACGGAGCTGCTGCCCGTTCTGTCTGCCTTCTGTCCCAAGCACGGGACAGCCTCCTAGCACCAGCCAGAAAACTCTGCTTTTTGCTCCTGCTGCTCCTGTGCCTGTCACAGGGGAAAACTGCAGGAGCAAGTAGTGCAGCATCCGTCACATTACCCTGCTGCAGGCACCAGCGCTTTCCCCCCTGCCCCAAAGAAACAGAAAGGAAATGTTCAGAGGCAGACAAGGAAGAGGGAGAGCAAATTCCCCTTTCCAACACACCCCTGGGGCAGGACCCCTCCCTGACCAAGCTCCTTCCCATGCACCTCGCCCTCATCCCTGCACCCTGTGAGATGCCACGGAATCCTAAAGCACATCCAGACTCCCTGCTCTCTCCCTTTCCTGCATTTCTCTAGAAAACCCTGCTCACAGAAGGAATCACAGCAGTGAGGGTGTGCTACAGGTGGCTGCACATCTGGGTCATCCCTATCAAAACCATCACGATTTCCCTTCTTCATGGTAGACAGAGAGGAAAAAAAGAGCAGCAATGAATTAATCTCCAGCTGACTTTCCATCACTAACACTGCTACTTTTTATACTGTTCCAAGATCCTGTGGCTGCTTGAACCTGGAAATCATGACCTTACAAGGCTGGAAAAGCCGTACTTGGGAGCCTCACTGTTAGCAGACAGAATCCTTGTTTCTCGGAAGGATTGGGTAACATGTTACAGAAAGAGCTAACTCTCTGGAGAAGGCATTTATCTTTTCAAAAGCAGTGAAAAAACAAACTGTACTTCAAGCCCCTGTGACAGAGGCGAATACCTGGGGTTTGACAGGGCACAAACCCGCTCAGGAGCTGAACAGTCACTGTTCCTTCCCCCACATTTATGCATTTCTCTTCTAATTCTGAGCTGACGCAGTGGGAGGAAAGACGGTTTTGGGTCAGATGAGATGTTTTAGTGGAATATAAGATTTTATTTTGGTTTGCTCTCTTTTACACTTCTAGCTAAATATAATTCTGCAGAATTAAATTTAGTCTTAAAATACCATAAAAATGTGCTGGGAAAAGAAACATAGCAGCTCTTCCACCAAAAAAAAAAAAAAAAAAAAAAAAAAAAAAAGGGAAGGGAAAGCATGACTTTTTTCACAGTTAAATTCCAAAATATATGAAGAGTGACACCCTTGCAGCTTTGCCTGAACAATCCCTGTCGGTGCTCAAGGCCAGGCTGGACAGGGATTGGAGCAATATGGTCCAGTGGAAACCACTAAAAACAAGCCATCCCTCCCAGGAAAGAAAGGAAAGAAACACTGTCATAAACCCTGGCTCCCACTCTGATATCTCTGATGATAGGGGAAACATCACAAAAGAGAGATTTTTTTTCATACTTTTCTCCACAAAAGATGAAGAAAAAACTGGATTTTGCAAAAAAGTAAACAAGCACAAGGGAGAAGGAGCTTTTGTGTCAAATTTCAATACAAGCATATTTTTCAAGTTAAAAAGACTATTTCTCCTGTCCTTTTGCCTCACATCTCCTTTCCCCTTGGGTTTCCCTGCAGCACCACCACATGAATCTGCAACAACTGGCATTTGTTTAACCACTGTTATTGACTGTTTCCACCATGCTGGAAAGGCTCTTGGGGAACACAGATGAGCCTCAGCCCCAGACAAGACATCAGCTCTGGTATTTAACCCCACTGTTCGGCACCAGGTCTGGATTTGCTGCCTAAAAGCACTTCTAATGTAAGGTGACATGGGAAAATTCACTGAGCAGCCAGCCCTCACCAGGCAGTGCAGAGCTGCAGTGTTGAGAGTGAAAGGACAGGAATGAAATACAGCAGTACAGGAGTGTGGAGGAGCTGGGAACTGTGAAACGAGCAGCTGGGGACAGAGGTGTGAACCCAGGCCTGGCAGAGGAAGCAGTGCTAATTCCCCCTTTCCTGAATGCACTCAGAAAACCCCTGAGATGGCTTTTGTCAGTGCTAAGAACACGCTGAAGGGCAGTGCTGGCCTGTAACTGATGCTGTGCCTTCCACCCCAGGAAACGGAGCTCCTGACACCAATGCATCGCCTTGTCCTGCAGCTGGAATTAACACGGGAGAGCAAGGTGCTCCAGAGGTTGCAGGGTGCCTGTGCTCCTGTTCCCTGACAACAGCCAGCCAAAGGATCTGGTCTGGAGCTGCCACAAGCCATCCACAGGCAAACGGGCCCCGAGAGCAGGAGGGAGCACCCACTGAGCATCCTGGTGGAAAGCCCGGTTCCACCACCCCTCTGCTCCCACCACAGAGCCCCAAACTGCACAGGGGTTCCTGCCCTCCTTTCAGACTGATCTGTGTGTCTCCAAGCCAAGATGAAAATTACCTTAGTGACAGAGAGTGTTTTCCCTCAGGTACCCACTTAATTAAATATTGAAAGAGCTATTACCTTTCAGGGATGCCAGTGCACTGGCTGTGTCCATTATTTATAACATCATGTATTCATTACGCATTTTATCCCATGCTCCTATCTGCTGATCTCATAACAGGCCCTTAAACACAATTTTAAGCAATTAATCCTACTTTAATTACAGACAAATAATATATAGAAGCCTCAGGACATCTCTTTCTTATATTTATTCGAAGTAAGCAAACATATCTAGAAATAAATCTGGTAGTCAGGGACGAGAGGGATGTGGCCAAGCAGCCTGGGAATCACAGAACAGGAGCCAGGCACACTTCACTTAAAACTGCCAGCTTGGGCTACCTGGAAAAAATAAGTCTTGTCCTGCCACAGATCCCTACCATGACAGCCACTTCCCTGCTGTGAAGTGACGTGGCTGTGAAGCCCAAGATCACTGAGCACATGGGTGCCAGCCCCAGCGCTGGCAGAGCCTCAGGAGGCAGGGGAGCCCTGCTCACTGCACTCTCCTTTGTGTCTCCAGGTCCCTTTTCCCAGTCCCACAGGAGGGAACCGGCCCTGGATCCCCGCAGCAAGAGACAGCTGCTCAGCCTCGTGTCCCTCTGCTGCAGACTCTGAAACATAACTCCAGTTCTCTCTCCCATACCCAAACCAACACAGTGGTGTGGTGACCGACAAAAACTTTAAAGAAAGGAAAAAGGAAAGAAGAGAAAAGCCTCTCTGGACATATCCAGGATGCTCCTCATGAATCACCACAGATCAATACAGAAAACTATCAAAAACTATCCCTGGCTTCAGCAGATTTTGGACTGGTCCTTATAGGGTGGCCCAGGAGCACAAGGCTGATGAAGCCTCCCAAGGGAGATCTGTGCTAAGGCTTGGCTGAAGCTTCTAGAGGCTCCTTAGCAGATCCCTGAAAAGGCAGCCCATCCATAAAAGTAGACGATGTCTTTGCAATGTCCAAACTGGTAACTACACTCTTGCTTCTTCCACCTGGGGAATGTTCCCTACCTGCTGGAAAAGACAGGCACAGAAGCAACAGGTACCAGTCCCAAGCAGCACCCCTGCTCTCCTCTGAGAAATGAAGCCAGCCTGGAATGCTCCAAAATCTTTAAACGAAATAAATAATACTACAGAGGGGAAAAAAAACCCACTTCTATATTTAACCAGAGGTCCTGGAACAAAAGGACAGTGCTCCACATCATACCAGAATCAAGGGTTTGATGCTGTCCTTCCTTTATAAGGCTTTAAGATGGGCAGACCCTCCAAGAAGCAGTAAGCAATTCTTTATTTACCCTGAAGTGAGACAGTGCAGACCCGGGTTTAATTCACTGCTCTGCTATTAGCCCGTGAAGTGACCTTGGACAAGTTGTTCTGTCCAGATTCTCAGCTGGTGTCAGCTGGCACCGTGCCACCACAGCCAATTTAAACAATTGAGACACCAGCCCCAGAGCTCCCAGGTCCTCGGCCTCCCTCTCCCGAGCAGCTCTGCCACCCGCACGCAGCCCCACGCCCGAGGGGCACCGGTGGAGGGGGGAGAGAACTCGTGCTTCCCTTGGACACAGTACACAGTTTTCATAAAATGAAACAAAAAGCCTGGTTTGGTTTCTGGGGATTTTTTAAAGCAGCCCTACGATCAAGGCTTTAAAAACACTGCTGTGCTCTGGTGAGACCCCACCTGGAATCCAGCTCTGGGTCCACCAACACCAGAAAGATGGATGGACCTGTGGGACCAAGTCCAGAGGAGGCCACAAAGATGCTCAGAGGGCTGGAGCTCCTCTGCTATGGCGACAGGCACCCCTGCAACCTCCCTTCGGATCATTTCTTTACTCAAGAGGCTTTTACATTGCTCAGTTACTTTCTTGGACAGCCCCTCCACTTCTCAAGAACAAGAACAAGCAGAAATCAAGAACAAGCTTGATTTGCTGCCTCCTCTGATTTAGTGCAAGAACAAATCCAAAGAACACAAAACTCAAATTGTTCTACTCTGTCAACAGCCAGCAGTGAAGTTAACTAACTTGAGGGTGCCTATAAGTGCTGCCTGCCTCCCCTGCCATGGCACTGCTGTCCCAGGGGAGTGCAGAGCCAGCAGCACCTTGCTGTCAGCACAGCTGATGGAACCTGCCAAAGAAGCAAGCTGTGCATGGCAGCCACTGGCTCAGACCAGTTTCCCCTAAAATGAATTGCTGCACTGTCTCAGCACAGGCAAAGCTCATTTTCCAGAGTTTCTTTCTGCCCCATCCTCTCAACAACATACAAATCAACTACCATGTAGAGGTGCACTGAGAACTGGAGAGCAGATCTCAGAGGAAAAAGGAATGTCCATGTAAGGCTCGTTTCTCCTCCTGCTTTATGTTCCAGGATGTTCTGGCCATCTTAGGGAAAAAAGCCAGTTGAGTGTATCTCTGAATGAGGATGATTTTAATAGCAGACCCTTCAGTTGTTTGTAGCTCAGTTAGCATGTTTTTGGCTAGCATAGCAAAAAGATTCTTTTCCTGGACTTCAGCAGGCTCTTCCCCAATCGAGCCACTAAAATCTGTTTGCAGTTCTCACGGGATAGGTGATGCCTGCTGCTGGAGCAAACACTGAGGATGAGCCCTGGCACACCAGTGTTCCTTTTAGGGGCTCAGAACTGCCCAAAACTGCCCAAACATGTCCTTCTCCTCCCCTGGCACTGAGACTGACGGGACACTGCGATGTCTCAGCCACCACAGGGACACGGCACCGTTCCCAGGGCTCATGCACAGGGACAGGGCAGAACACTGGGGACTGGAGTTCCACCTAGGTACCTGTCACTCCTGAGCCCAGAGAAGCCCACAAATTCTCTTGTGCCTCAGTTTCCTCCCTCGCAGTCTGAGGACACGCTTGCTCACCCTGTTTCCTGTGGCAGGACCAGGGGCTGAGGAATGGCTGGAGTGAGGAAGGGCCTGGGTAACCACCTGAACTGAAGCCCAGCACTTCACACACTGCAAGTGAAGCCCTTGTGCCTGGCCTGACTGCCTGTGGACACAAACCCAGCCCTGAGCTGAAGCTCAGCACACACCATAGGAGAAGCAGCAAAGTCAGGCCAGGCTGTGCATCCCAGCCACTTCACACAGCTGCTCAGCTAGCAGCTCGGCACAGGAACATCCCAAAACAACCAAATCCGTGTCTCCAAACCCTATCTGACGCTCCTTTGTGCCCAAGTGCTATTGTCAGAGCAATATGAAGCTTCTTTTAAGCACATCCGTAAGAAACTTCATCCCAGTCTTTTCATTGTACCCATATCTGGCATCTTTATACTCACCCGACTCCATAGTGCACTTCATCTTAATGTCCATCATCATCACGCTACCTTTTAAGTCCATCCATGGAAGCACTGTTTTTAGATAGCATCCCCGAAAATCCAAGGTACAGATAAATCCTAAAGCAGTGCTGGGGAGGCAGGCTGGCTCTCAGCACCCATCTCAGCCCTGCCCCAGCATACATTTCCCCCTACTAAAGGAAGGTATTTCCCCTTCCCAACACACACCCACATCCACCAACACAGGAGCCGTGCCCGGGCCTTGCAGAGCTGAGCAAGAGGACAGTGTGGGGCACAGCTGGAGACGCACCCTGCTCCCCTCTCCTCCAGGCCATTCCCTGGTCCCAGCCAGGACCTGAGGACCATCTGCTTCCCACTGGCAAGGCTTATAGGCAGATGATACTCCATGTTAGCCAAAAGAGTCCATAAAAGGCCATAAAAGTCCAAAGTTCCAGCAAGTACTGTCTCACACGGCTTTCTCCCTGGAGTCCACATCTGGACTCCTCTTCAATACCTCCTTTTTTCCAGAAGAAAAAGAACCAGGACCTTTCCCTGGAGTCCTTGGTACAATGCTCCTACTCCCAGGAATACAAAAAAAACCCAACCCCACCCCAAAAAAACCCAAAAACAAAACAAAAAAACACCCCAAAACAAAACACAAAAAACCAACCAACAAAAAAAAACCCAAAAAGCAAAACACAAAACCCCAAAAGAAACCCCAAAAAACAAAAACCGAAACAACTAACCTAAAAATAAAAACAAAAAAAATCAACTCCACAAACAAACCGAAAAGAAACACAGCAATAAAACCTCAGCTTAAACATCTCCAGTTCACATCAAGTTTCAGTCTTTAGTCTGGCCTGTAGTCCAGCCCCTTCTGCTGGATGCAACATCCTGTCCCATTCCCTTCCCTTCTTTTCCCTCCAACAATCAAACATACTGAGAAATCCTGTTATTTCCAGAGTCTTCTCAGCCTGCTGCTAAAGAAAAGCTTACCATCTAGAGACTGTACCCACTTTATTTTCAAATCTGAGCGCTAAACTGAAATCCAGCCATGCAACAGTATGGACACAGGGTCTGCACCTATTTCCTGTCTCCAGTACAGCTGGTCCTCTGATGTAGCTGTCTCCTGGCCAAAGTGATGGAGGCCTCAAAGCCCTCCCCAATTCCTGGGCACAGCAGGCTTATCCCATGGCCATCTCCCCACCCCAGTAGCTCCACTGCTATGGGTCCCAAGCTGACAGGATCGGGCCTCAGTCTCACCTGAACATTCCTTTACCGGCTCATGTGGAGACATGACCTTCTGCAGGAGGTGATGCAAGAAAAGGGAACCTCAACCTTGCTGTGAGACAAGACAGAGGGAACCGACCCCGAGGGATCTCCAGCTCACTGCAAACTCCAGATGCCCTTGGCAGTAAGAAGGACAGGCTGCTCAGGGCTGCAGGAGTCTGACAGCCCAGCAAGGATCCCACAGGGAGGAGAGACAGAACACCTGCATCCCTCTAGGGTCAGCCAAGAACCCATTCACAAGCTGCAAATTACACACATTCACCACTTTGTTTCCAAAGGCTTTCCCCTTTGATGCTGTGAGTAATGCAAAGCAGCCACAAGGGTTTACTCACCGTGCAGCCCTACTCTCCTGAGAGCATGTCTACAGGAAGGGATGATTACCGTGGAAGGACCTTGCACACGCTGCCCACACCTGGGCATGCCTGACCACTCCTGCCCATAAAGCCACAGCAGCGGAAAAAAAAATAGGATGAGGTTACCAGTGGCTCTTGGCACCGGTCTGATTTGGCTCCTGCTGATCAAATCCAGAGCAGAACAAAGCTTCTGAACATCCCCAGTGCTCTCCAAAGCCCCAAGCCTAAAGACTGCTCTAGAGAAGGGCAAGGAAGGCAAGGCTAGAAAAAGAGTAAAAACCTTAAACTCTTAAAGTTTTTTTTATTTTAAAAATGCACTGCTGCAGCTCATCTGCCTGGCTGTGGGCTGTGAAAAGCAGGGGGAGAGAGAGCACTGCACGGCGCTGTCCCACCACCACACAGCACAACTCCGCTGCCACGCCCACAGGAGAATCCTGTGGCTTCGGAAGCTGCTACACTGGATCCTAAGGTGCATCCCTCAGACCCTGCACTCCTACAAGCCTCATGTGGTTTTCATTCCAAAACAAAAAATTCTGGAGTTTTCAGGCACAGGTTTCATGAAACCTGGCTGTTTTCTTCAAGTTTTTTATTAGGGAAGGCTCTATGAAAACAAAATTTTCTATGCTCATTGACAGGAAATCCAGAACGGGTAACTTAAACCACTCCAAAGGAACAGAAACCAGAAAAAAACCCCATGATCTTCCTAGCCACGAGGAAGTTGCCATCAGTTTAAAGAACAGAGATAAAACAAAGTGCCCCTGGGACAGGCTAACACTTAGAAGCAGGTCAGGTCTAGGGTGAGGGGAGTTTTCCAACTGCAGGGCTGGATGCTGATCTCCTAAATGACCCTGTCCCACAGCAGCACGGACCTTTTCCATGTCCATATCCTCCCAAGAGGTTGCAGGCACAAATACCTGCCACATGGATACGTGACAGGTTTAGCTGAGTCTTTTGAGGATCTCTGACCAAAAATGGACAGTGTGACCAGCCTGCCTTTTCTAATTATGGACTAGTGAAGATTAGCAGCAGGAGGGAAGTACCAGGAAAGAGCTGGGACAGACCCAATCAAGCATGCCCACATCCTCATGAGCCCTGCTGTTCTGACCACAGCCTCCACCCAAGGGCTCTCTGGGCATGGCCTATTAATGCCCCTCACCAAGTCATTTCAGTGTGGTGCTAACTTGACAGTAAATCTCCTTTATTTATCCTGGGCTAGTTTTCTGCTGGGTTAGCCTGCTGCAAAAGCTAAGGGACACCACCATGCCAGAGCCCAGGCAGGAGGCACCAAGGAGGGCAGGAGCAGTCACAAGCCACGGACAGACCAGGACTGAGCCCGCACAGCTCCATCAGCACAGGCAGGTGTGCAGCACAAGCCCAGCTCACCTCGACAGGTTCAAAGGAACATCAGCTGCCGAGTCCTTCTGCAACTCGCCCTCTCCCAGCCTGGTGTTCTCTCTGCTGCTGAGCAGCTGGGACGGCCAGCAGCGCTCTGCCCTCACGCCCCGCTGAAGCCAGAGCTCCTGAGCATCCCACATCCTCATCCCAAGCACCACGACCCCATGGTTCCAGGTGCTGTGCCCGAGTCCACCTCAGGCACCCAGCCTAGGCAAGCCAGCCAGCCAGCCAGCCTGGCACGCTGGTGCTCCCATAGCACTTTAATGGAGTGGACTGCAAACAGACCCTGAGATGTGGGAGTTGTGAAGAACTGCTGAAGGCAGCTCTTCAGCCCCAGCCAGGTGTGCAAGCCCTGCTCTGCTGGCAGCTGAAGCTGACAGTCAAACACGGCTCTGGGCAGGTCCCCTCGCCCCTGCAAGCAGCACCGCATGTCCCATCCCTGCTGCTCCCTGAGCTGCTCAACGCAAGGGCTCAGCCTCAGTCTGCTGTCAGTGCAGGACCTTGAACAAGTACTAAATAAATGAACAAGTCATTTCCTGCAAGGCCAAACACACTCCCTGCCAAAGAGGTCACATACCAAGCTCTGGCCTGATGCCTCTCCCCAGTTTGTGAGGGTAAATTCCCATATCCAGGGGTCCAGCAATTACAGCAATACATCTGGGCTAGGATTACTCACGCTGAAGCTAGGATTACACTCCGCTGAAGAGGTGAGGAAAACAACTGCTTTTGTGCTTTCATTGCACGACCTCTGAAGTTGGGTTTGGGTTTCTCGGTTCGCACAAACCAAAACATTCAAATGAAATCAGGGAGTTTTCGCTTTAACTCTCATCTAGAGGACCGGTATCTGTCCCACCAAGGTTCTTCAGCATTATTTTGGCAGTAAGGAAATCTGTAAGGAAAAGCCCTTTGAGGCAGGGCCCGTGACAAAGCGGTCAGAAGCAAACAGCCTACGTGGCTCATTCCAGCCTTGCAAGCTCCTCCAACCAGCACAGGGGTGGAAGGCGGACGTGCCCAGGATCTTTGCTCCCCATCTCTCATCACGCCACACAGGATTGCTCAGAGGCTTTCTGGGAGTGCGTTTTCATGACATGGATGCTTTCAACACACCACAGCCCACAAGGACCGGGCAAATACCAAAGTGCTGTGAAAACAGCCTGAGCCTCACTTTTAGGGAAGTCTCAGAGCCAGTCAAAATGCACCCGGCAAGCCCTGCTCCACCATTCTGAACACTTCACTCCCATCAAGTTTAAACAAGACTTAAAAGAAACCCGGATCTTCCACACTTGAATCACACAGGCAACTCCATGTGTTTGGATGTGCCCATCCCCATGAGTAAGGGCTCCAAAATCAGACCCAGCTTTTCCTCACCGTCCTACCAAAGACACAGACACAAAGAAGATGAGAAAAATCCCACTGACTGATGCCCCTGCTATTTCTGCTGTCTGTGACAGCAAACTGGTAAAAGGCTTGACTCAGAAACCTCCCTTGAAAAATCTGAATCATTACAACTTATATGAGACCATCTTCTAATGAAGCTTCCACTCCTCCCTCTCTTTAGAACAGAGAATTAGAGTCAGGCTGATGGGGGGCGGATAAAGAAGAGAAAAAAAAAAAAAATAAACTAACTTCACACTTTGTTTGACCCTTTCTGTGCGGGTGGCAGCCAGGCAGCCTGTGGTTGGCAGCTGGATCTGGGGTCTGCAGAGCTGTGTTTGCTCTCAGTTACACCTCTCAGTTATCAGTGTGACCTCCTTAATGCCAGAGCATAACCACAGACTCACACTGCCAGCAAGTGAGAAAGAGGCACCCCAGCTGTACAATCACCGCCCAAACAAACTGTGTGAACTTGGATTTCTTCTTAGCACCGTATCTATTTCCGAAAGCTCGGCCTTTGTGGAATAGAGAGATCACTGGAATAAGCCTCAGAGAGCAGTATAATGTTTTTACACTTTGTTATTACACATCATTTAGCATAAGGAGATGTCAAACTCACTTCACAAAGTGGCCTTGTTTTTGAGACCCAGCCAAATGAGACATGGAGAGATTTGATTAAGGCCCTCAGAAAAGCAGGGGGAGCCACCAGAACAGAAACGCAGAGCTCGTGCCCTGTCCCTTAGAGCTGCCTGCTCCAGACGGTTTACCATCTAAACTGCTGTGGTTACCTGCATCTCCAGAAGGGCTCTAGCCTGTTTCCTGCAGGGACGTGCCAGCACACACACCTCACAAGGAGGCTCTGGCACCCAACACCCTCTGCACACCCAGGTCAGCAGGGACCCGAAAAGCCTGACTCTGGATCCAGGCCACAACTGAAACGGTGCCTGAGGGGAAGGGGACTGACAAGGAAAAACTGCAGCACGCTGTGTATCGTGCAAAGAGGTGATTCAAGCCTAGGGTTTCTGAGCTGGATCATGCCTTGACACCAAGGCTCTCCAGAAGCAGCAGTCACTGCAGCATCCTGGGGAAGCCTGCACCCAGCCTCACGCTGCCATCAGTCCCTCTAGCATCAAGGATGTTCGGAGCTGCATATGCCACGTGCACTCCAGACAGCACACAGTGAAAACCATCCTGGAGACTCCTGGCAGGGCAGTGGGGAGAGAGATGCCATTCAACCATTCAACACAAAATCACCACATTCTAGTCAAAAGTTTGTGTTGGATCCTAAATGCTGCATTTTCATGTGGGAAAAATACTGGAATAGCTACTCAGAAATACACCTTTCCACCTCCTGAGCACAGCACAAATGCCAGAGAGCATCAGGCTGCACCTGAAGCTCCCCAGAGAGCTTTGGGCCTGTGCAGCTCCAGCGGGCGCTGTGCAAAATTTCCACCTGTGACATGATTCTTCTCGCGGCTCTGCGTGGCAAAAGCATTCCTCACCTCTCAGATTTACTTTGAGCAAACTCTGACCACAGTGTGACAGGCTCCCAAAGCCTTCCTGAAGCAAAGCAGCCAGAGCCCTGACACAAGTCTGCTGCACCAGCTGGAAACACTTTGGCAGCCCAGGCAGAGCACAAATGCACCTGTGGCAGCAGCCTTTACAGCAGATGGAGCTCCTTCTGCACAGGCAGGGACCCCAAAACACAGCACGGCAATGAGCACTGCACTTGAGAGAGAGGAGCACACTCTGTGCCCTTTTAAAATAGGTGTGAAAACCACCCTTGCCACATCATCTATTAATATTTTGTGCGGCAAAGGCAGCAGCATGCAGCCAGTCTGCTCAGCTGGACACAGATCATCATCCCAGTGACAGGAAGGGGGAAGAGAGGACAGGTCTGGCCCCAGCAGCACAGCCCTTCTCACCTGCAGCCTTTGAAGTTTAGGTAAAGGAAGGATGGACATTGGTGTCACATATCTGCATCTTCCATGCTGGCAGACTTGAATATACCTCAGTACACGCATAAACTCCTGTTTACTTACAACAATGCTCATGTTTTTCCTGGCCTTACTTCTTGGAAGCAATCACCACGTTTGTGAGAAAAAGCGTAAATTTTAGAAGCCATGTTAAAAAAAAAAAAAAAAAAAAAAAAAAAAAGACAATTCGATTAAATTGAGGACATAAAAGTCCCGAATCTTAAAAACCCATCCCAACATCGTTACACTTCACAAGAAACACTGCGTTCAAACCGTAGCTGGTGTTTGTGCTCTTCCCTGAACATCAGAGCATTCCTCACACCATGCTGGACACCGTGAAACCCTTCAGACACGTCTG
The DNA here is from genome assembly GCA_032357785.1 of Periparus ater. NCBI lineage: Eukaryota > Metazoa > Chordata > Aves > Passeriformes > Paridae > Periparus > Periparus ater. The sequence continues at coordinate 115,565,418 of CM063610.1, read as the reverse complement.
TTTATTTAAAAAGCAAATTCGAGTCACGGAGGCGTACGCTCTTCTTTTCTTAAAGGCAAATAAGCCTTGCCTAAATTCTGCTTACATTCGCGGCTCTGCAAAGCAACAAAGAGATCCGCTCCTGACCGGCCCCCGCGCAGCCGGAGCGGGGGACCCCCGGCCGGCAGCACCGTCCCTCCCCGCGGGAGGGCTCCGGGCACCCTGCACCCGCCGGGACCCCCGGGGCGAGCGGGTCCCGCTCCGCCCCTCAGCACACCCGGCTCCACCAAGTTTAGCGCTGCTCCCGGGGCCGCCCCCGGAGCGCAACGCCCGGCTCGGGGAGCCCGGGCCGAGCCGACCCCCGTGAGGGAGTCCCAGCCCCGCAGACCCCCGTGAAGGAGCCCCAGCCCCGCAGACCCCCGTGCGGGAGCCCCGGCCCCGAAGACCCCCGTGAGGGAGCCCCGGCCCCGCCGACCCCCGTGAGGGAGCCCCGGCCCCGAAGACCCCCGTGAGGGAGCCCCGGCCGCGCAGACCCCCGTGAGGGAGCCCCGGCCCCGAAGACCCCCGTGAGGGAGCCCCGGCCCCGCCGACCCCCGTGAGGGAGCCCCGGCCCCGAAGACCCCCGTGAGGGAGCCCCGGCCGCGCAGACCCCCGTGAGGGAGCCCCGGCCCCGAAGACCCCCGTGAGGGAGCCCCGGCCGCGCAGACCCCCGTGAGGGAGCCCCGGCCCCGAAGACCCCCGTGAGGGAGCCCCGGCCGCGCAGACCCCCGTGAGGGAGCCCCGGCCCCGAAGACCCCCGTGAGGGAGCCCCAGCTCCGCAGACCCCCGTGAGGGAGCCCCGGCCGCGCAGACCCCCGTGAGGGAGCCCCGGCCCCGAAGACCCCCGTGAGGGAGTGCCGGCCCCGCGGCGCCGCCCTCCGCTGCCGGTCTCCGCCGGCCCCGCCGCCGCCCCCCGCCGCGGCCCCTCACTCACCGCCGCGGCCGGCCAGCAGCAGGGCCAGCGCGGCCAGCGCGCACAGCTGTCCCCGCAACAGCTGCCCCCGCCGCCGCCGCGGCCGCCGCCGCTCCGCCGCCGTGCCCGGGGCGCCCATCGCGGCCGCTCCGCTGCGCTCCGACCGCTCCCCGCGCCGCGCCGAGCCCCACCGGGCGCCGCAGCGCCGCCTCCGCCCGCCCTCCGCGGGCGGGACGGGGCGGGGGCCGCACGGCGGCGGGGCCGGCGGGGCTCGGCCCCTCCGCGGCCGGCACACTCAGCCCCGGCGCCCTGCCCGCAGGTTCCTGGGCGGGGAGGGGAGGGGGTGGCCGCGCATCGCTTTCGCTGCGCATCGCTGTATCGCACCTCTCGTCCTCTGAGGCGCTCGGCACCTCTCGGCATCATCGCCGGGGCTCCGGCCTGTAGCGCCCGGGCAGCGCTGCACACCCGGCAGAAAAGCCCCGGCTCACCGGTGCCCCCTCACCCGCGCTCCCGGGGATAGCCCTCGCTGCCACTCCTGCGCCTTTCAGACACCAGCGAGGTTTCTCACCGCGAGTGGTTGTGTGTTTTTTCCCCTTGTCACACTCTGTCCCCAACGTTTTGCGGGGTGAGCAGCCGCCAGCCCCACCTGCCCTTTGGCCCGGTCCTGTGCGAGCCCTCGTGCTTCCCATGGCTGTGCTGGGCACCCTGGTGCCCCGGCTGACACACCTCTGGAGAGCTGTGCCACCTGCTCGGACACAGGACAGCCCACACACAGCCCTCCTCTGCTGCGGCTGCCGGGCTCCAGAGCCTGCGCCGGCCAGAACCTTTCTTCCCCCTTGTCGTAATCGCTCCTGGAACACTGACACAAAAGGCTGTGCTGAAGCTGGAGTGTTGCGCGCACACGAGGGAACAGCTGCCACCGCAGGGCCAGCACTTGTGCAGACACACCATTATTCAGGAGAGGCCCTGGAGTTGCATGAGGGATCTACCTTTTTGGCTGGAAAGCCACCTTCAGCTGAGATGAACAGGAGAGCAGAAGGAACACCTCTGTTCCTAAGGTGCGACTGTTTCCCGAGAGCTGCCGTGGCTCACTGGACACAGAATGAAACGGAAGTAAACATCATTGTCAGTATTTGTGGTTAGTTACCAGCCTTTCTCAATACAGTGTCATTCTGGGGACGGCAATGAATATGTGCACCCACCATCTCCTGAAAGCATTTCTGCCAGTTCTGAACTTGACCAAGATGTTAGTTTCCAACATTTCCAAGTTTCCAACCCTGCTTGTGCTCCTACAGACTACTTTAACAATGCTGGTGTCCCCGTTGGTCCAGGGTAGGCAGAGCCAGCTCCAGACAGTAAATGGAGTTGACAACTGGCCTAGGATGTAACTATGGAAGAAGTGTTTTGTTTTGGTTTGTGTTTTTTCCGGGTAGGATACACTCCCTTCCCCCTGGCAGGGCAGGTTTTATCCCATGGTAAACAACTCTGAAACCTGTAGCGCTGTCAAACACTCCAGAAAGTCACTCCAGCTGAGGAAAGAGAACCTGACTGTCCCACTGCTGCCTCTGATTGATGCCGTGAGAAAGCAATCAACCCACCGCGGGGTGAGAGGGGCTTGGGGGTGAAAGCACCAGTTGCTGACACAACAGAACTCTATGACAGTGCTTCTTCCTTGGTAATTAGTACAACTGTGACTTCTCAGGGGTGAGGCCACCTGTAATCCCTTCTTCTACACCTACAGGAGCTCACTGTCTTGGGAATGGAGACTGGGACTATCTGGGACGCCTGTGAAACTCAGGAACCAATTTCCCACTTGGAATCACAGGGTAAGTTAGCGACTGCCTTACTAGCGTAGTGAGTACTAGTTCCTGAAACATCTCAGTTTCTGGGGAGCGTAAGACAGAATTGCCTCTCCTCTCCCACCGATAAACTGCTGTGTGGGTGGAACAGGCTTTGAGCATCTCCGTCTGCCAGAGGAAACAGAAGGAAAGGAATCACGGTGGATGTTACTCTTCTGAAAGAAACACTCTATATTTATCTTCTGCAGGAGTCTTCTGCACAAAAAAAACCTGCTAAAGACCAGACGTGACTAACATGCTGCTGAGCATTATGGAGTTTGCTTTGTGGCACCTCTGCCACTGTCTGCCACGCTTGCTGCTGTGTAGAGCATTCTCCACAGAGGGCCACGGAGGCTCTGGAGGAGGTCTCCTTGCTCTGTGAGGACCCTCGGAAGGTTCCCACAGAGCTGGCTCTCCGAGGGGCAGGAAGATGTGCTTTTGTTCTTTCCACAGCGCAAAACCACATAAAGCACTGGGAGCAAACTGTAAATCGCAGGATACAGATGTGCAGAGATGACAGCCAGATGTGCCTTAGCGGAGCTGGGGAGCAGCCGTGACTGTTGCAAGGAGAGCAAACAACCCTTGCGTACTTGGCGTTTTTCACTGCAAACCACGCCAAGTTCTGCACTTCAGACCAAACAGAGATTTTTCTTCTGTTTGGACTTGCAGATTATGCTCACAAACACCTTTCAACTCTGGAGAAAAATATCTGGGATTCACTCAGAGCACAATCGATGCACATTGGCCAGGCAGAACCCGGTTGCCAGGGAGGGTGATCCCAGCCGGCAGGCAGCACCCCAGGCCTGTTTGAAGGGCTGAAGGGGGCTGCACTTGAGAGTGGCCCTGGAGCCTTGGCCAAACATGGACAGGGGCACCATGAGGCTGGGGCTGGGCAGTGCTGCCCAGCAGAGAGCACCTGTGCAGCAGAATCACCGCGTCTCGCTGCTGCTGCATGCCACACACACAGAGCTGCTGTGGAGATCCACCTGCGGGGATCCAGCTGGGTCTCAGAGGGCAGCGGGAGGGTTCCCTGCCTTGGCTTCCAGTCCAGTTCCTGGCCTTGCAGCACAGCTCCTGTGCCCTCCCTGCCAGTGCCTGCCCACACAGAAAGCTGTGCCCTCAGCCCAGCCGTGTGCTGCTGGATGCGGCAGCTGCCTGCTCCTCCTCTCTCAGCGGCTCGGTGCCGGGCTGTGGCCCAGCACAGCTCCAGTTCCAGGCTAAAAGCAGCAGCGAGGCTGCCTCAGCATGGTTACCTCTCCTGCCAGGTAAGAGGGGCTGGCTTAAACCAGCTGTTTACCCCACAAACCTTAGAGACACACACACACACACACACACACACATCCTCTGCAAGCCGCAGAGAGGATGCAATTAAACACGCTGCTGATTGCCACTGCTCTCTCCTTCCTGCCTGCTCAGCGGGCAGAAAGCCTGCCCTGCTCCCAGGTAGAGTTTCCCATCTGAATGAGCTGGCTTCAGCAAATGCAGGCAGCCGTGCCCCGAGGGAGGCCAGGGAGCGTGTGTACACCGGGGTGTCATCGCTGGCTGCTGGCTGGCAGCTGAAGGAGCCATGCTTTTGGTCAGCTCCCGGCAGTGCCTCATGCAGTGATGACAAACCTCCTCCACCTTTCAGTCATGCACCCGTGCTCCAGGTTCAGGGTGGTTCAAAAGGCTGCCCAGCTGATGTGATTTTCATGTAAAAACACTTTAAAGGAGTTTAGGCTACGCCTGTTCCCATTTTATTTAAGAGCATTTAAATAAGTTTGCATCTGCTTAGATAAAACAGCTTAAGGTCAGAGCCTTGGATAAAGCTGGGTGTCCTCCTCCTGAAGGCTGGCAGCTCTCTCCTTTCTCTGAAAAGCTTGAGCAAAACTGTTTGCGCTGATGGGCTTGTAGTGAGCTCAGAGTTTTGGGGAGGCCTTTTGTAAGGGAGGGAGCAGAGGGGACGCACTCTGTGTTTCAGCTCTCTGGGAAAACAAACTGGGCTGTGACAGAGCTGGTTTCTGGCTCACCTTCTGCCAGAGGGTTTTGGGGTCTTTGGTGGTTAAAGGAAGGCAGCAGCATCCGGCTTCCTCGCTCTTTTTCTGGTCTGTACCCTTTCCTAGACAGATTTTTCTGAAGCTTTCCATGTCCTACCTTCTTGATTCACAACTAAATACACAGTTGAGCAAACAGACTAAAGAAACCGTATACACTGTATTTGTGTGTGTATTTGTCCCTCTCTGAGGCTTGGAGGTATTTTCTCCTGCAGCCCTCTTTTTGGGTGCTGTTTTCTCTTACCCAGGCCAGAGAGGCAGGACAGAGAAGGACAGCCCTTCCCCGCTGGAGCTGCTTGTCCCGGCACTTAACCCTCTGCTACTGCAGAGTCTTTGGGAATATCCTGTGTTTCAGTGGCAAGGAGAAGCAATTACCAAATTGAGTGTGCAGAGCATAAAAGCCAACTAGGGTTCTTTCTGGATGAAAGAGGCAATAAAAACGCTGGTATTTATAGAAAAATATTTATTACTTCATGGGATATCAGGGCTTCCTGTGGTTTGAGGCTGTGCCTTGCATAGCTCATTGCTGAATGCCTTGGGATGACTCTTTCCTTTTTTTCTTTCAGCAGCAGCTTGTTTGCTCTCAAATCAATGATCATATTTACAGAGTGATTCTGTGTCCCCTTATGGGCCGTCCTCTGGTGCTGCCCTCCCCTTCTGCGGGCACAGGGTGGGCTCGGTGGTGTGGGTGTGTGTGTGTGCGTGCATCCTGCCTTGGGGATAGTCTGGGGAATAACAACAGCTCCAGAGGAAAGAGCAGCTCTTCTACCTGCCTGATGGCACTGGAAAACAGCAACATCTAATAAAATTAAAGGGCAGGCAATTCAAAACAAATGCAAATGAAACCCTATTACATGCAGTGAAATTGCCCTGGAGGACCCTTTGCCAAGGGAAGATGTTTCTGAGGCCAAAAAAAATTCAGAAATGCAGAAAAAGGATGGGTAACTGTGTAAATATTGAAAATAACAGTGTCAGAATGAATCCTAACATTGGTATATCCAGAGTTCACAGTTTACAGCTCATAAAATTCTGAGAAAACAAAAAAAGGAGCATGAAATCTAATATAAATCTCGGATCATCACCTATGCTTCTGCCCTCCTTTACTGCTGGACCCCTCCCCAGCGGCCTGCCTTCGAGGGATGCTGTCCTCCAAAAAGCACTGTCACACTGGGCTGCTCTGGAGGATGGCAAGCACATGGGAGAGGCTGTGCCCGCCCCAAAAGGGACACATCCAGCACATCAGCACTGTTCCTGCCAGCCCTCTGCTCCTCCTCGTGCCCTGGATGGCAGCCCTGCCTCCTTCCTGCACTCTGGTCTGTTCCCCAGCTTGGGAATGTCCTTGGGCTTGCCAGGGGCATGCTCTGGCCATTCCCGGGTCTCTCAGAAGGACTGAGCAGCACCAGCCTGTGAGCAGTGCTTCCCTCCAGGGTCTCCATCGCCTCAGCTCTGCAGAGGTGGCTGCCCTGGGGTGATTCCAGTGGCCTCTCCCGGGCCACCCTGTGTGACTTCCCCTCAGACAGCAGACAAATCTTCCTCTCCTCCCTCCCCTCCACCCTCTCGGCAGTGTGCCTGGGTGCCAGCAGGAGAGAAGCACCCGGTCTGCAAGAGAGGTGCAAGAGCCTCCAGTGCCGGGGGCTGTTTGTTCCCCTGGCTCTGGAAGGACCTGTACGCAGCAGAGATCCCTGGGACTGTCTCTGGGCTCCTATCTGAAAGCAGCTCATCAGCACTTCACACAGCAGCTGATGCAATCCGAGTGCAGGGCTGCAGCTCCAGGAGATAATTCACAATTACGGGGAGGAGGAGAAATGCTGCTGCTTGGCTGAGTGAGCTGAACTTACTGGCCCAGCCGCAGTAGCTTAATTAAAGCCACTGGAAGGAAGCTGTGATCATCCTTCCTGTGAGCAGAGATATGGTTTATTGCTTGCCATTTCTTCACCATTTCCATATATAGGAGAAGATGGAGGAGTAGTTCATGTAGGAAGCTTCGCTGGCATCCTAAACTGTGAGTGAAACCTCCCTGGGTTGACAGAAGACCAAGAGAGCTCAGTGGGATGTTTCCCCCTGTCCAGCCCTCACTTCTCTGCCTATAAATGTGCTATGTGACAGAATTTGTCACCAGTTCTCAGCGACAAAGCGTGCTGCAGAGGTTGGCTCTCATTTCCAGAAGAGGCAGTGACAGCAGGCAAACGGGCCAGCTCCTGCTTGGACTCAGTTCCAGCCCCGTTCCAGTCCCGGATTTATCAGGCAATGAATCTCAGAGCGCTCAGGTTGCTCCTGGAGACATCTAGTGAGGCATCAGCGTAATGCAAAGCAGCACAGCCTCCCAAAAACATCCCTGTGGGGACAGAGCTGCTGTGGGAGAGCTCTTGTACGCTGCTGGTGCAGCAGCTCCATCGCTTCTGGTCACCGAGTCCTTCTGCACCCCAGACACAGCAAATAGCGGGGGTCACTGCCATGGGTTGGGCAGTCATGGAGCAGAGGAAATGACAGGAGGAAGGAAAGAGAGAGAGAGAAAGAGAGAGAGGGAGAAAGAGAGAAAGAGAAGGAGAGAGAAAGAAAGAAAGAAAGAAAGAAAGAAAGAAAGAAAGAAAGAAAGAAAGAAAGAAAGAAAGAAAGAAAGAAAGAAAGAAAGAAAGAAAGAAAGAAAGAAAGAAAGAAAGAAAAGGAGAGGAGAGAAAGAAAGAGAGAGAGAGAGAAAGAGAGAGAGAGAAAGAGAGAGAGAGAGAAAGAAAGAGAGAGAGAAGGAGAGGAGAGAAAGAGAGAGAGAAAGAAAGAAAGAGAGAAAGAGAAGGAGAGAAGGAGAGAAAGAAAGAAAGAAAGAAAGAAAGAAAGAAAGAAAGAAAGAAAGAAAGAAAGAAAGAAAGAAAGAAAGAAAGAAAGAAAGAAAGAAAGAAAGAAAGAAAGAAAGAAAGAAAGAAAGAAAGAAAGAAAGAAAGAAAGAAAGAAAGAAAGAAAGAAAGATCTTTGCTGTCTCCTCAATAATACCTAAGTTAGCCAAAATATTTGCCCAGCACACACAATGTGCTTCAGGTGTCAGCAGGTGACAGTTTGAAGCAAAATTTTGTCACTTTCCAAAATGGTGTGGCCTGACCTACATAACACAACTACAGTAACCCCATACTCTGACATACGTTACTGTTTTGTTTAACTAGATTGGCACCAATTTTCATTCATAAATGTATCTATAATTTAGCCAAATTTATTTAAAATCTTTATTGTAAAATTAAGTTATATTTCCAAAGTATCTCAGGAATTAGTATCCAAGTGCAAAAGTTCTGCTCTGTTTTCAGTGGTGCCTGTTACTGGCACGTTTTCAGCACGCAGTGCAAGCCCCTGGCACTTTTAGCCCCAGGGACGAGGGCAGCAGCCCTGCAGGAGCTGATAACCCCGGGCTGGCTCCGGCCAACGCCGCCGTTCCCAATTCCCTGCGCGTGATCTCGGCCAGCGGGAAACAGCCAGCACGGGCAGGCCAAACAGCGAGGTCCTGCCGGGCAGGGGAGTGCAGGAGCCCCGGGCTCATTCCTCAAATCCCATCCTGTGTAACACCTCTGGCAAGCTGGGCTCCTCTGTCCGAGGAGCTGTGGCACCAAACTGCCCGGGGCTGGCACTTGCCAGGAGAGCCCTGACGAGAGGACATGGCCTCAAGTTCTGCCAGGGGAGGTTTAGGGTGGGTATTGGGAAAAACATCTTCATGAAAAGGGCTGTCCAGCCCTGGCACAGGCTGCTTGGGCAGTGTCAGAGTCCCCATCCCTGAAGGAGTTTAAAGGCCATGGGGCACCTGGGGACGTGGATCCGTGGTGGCCTGGGCAGTGGCTGGGGGAGCGGTGGGCCTTGATGCTCTGAGAGGGCTTCTCCTGCCTCTGTGATTCCACATAAAGAAGTTGTGCTGGAAAAGAAGCACAGTCAATCCCTACTTCAGAGGGAGAAATGGGTTAATTTGTGGTGAACTGAACTCCTGATTAAACATCCAGGATCCCACTTGCTTGCTCTACCAAACAAAACTTGTGCTTACCTGAAGCACAACACTTTCACCATCTCCTGTGTGAGCAGCCCCACCAAGAAGAAGGGCAGCCACATCCCTCACCTGTGCTCTCATTTGTTCAGTGACAAATTAGCCCCAGCTCTCCTGGGTGACCTGGAACAGCCTGCCATGTAAGCACCACGTACAAGAAGCTGACACTCATCAAGACACTGTATTTTGTAAAAAAACAGATAAAGAAGTATTTTTAAGGTGAGTGGGACCATGAGATCACCTGAGACCCCTACCCATCTGCTGCACTGGGTGCTGCCTCAGGGACAGCAAAGACACTCTCTGCACTTGCTTCAAATTCTTGTCCTTTATACTGTATTTTTCCCCAAATAGACATGTGCTGTATTTCTAGTGGCTGTTTAGAGAGGAGAGAAACAAAACCTCATCCAGACCATGACTTCATGTTCCCAAATATATATTTTGTGTTTAATTTCACACTTTGGAACCCAAAAATGTGATTTGTGTATGTGGATTTAATTCTGCTGGTGGCACACCGTTCCATCCGAGTGAAGCAGGGTGGGTTGGAAAGCAGTGTAAGGTCTTTCCTAGACAGACTTGCTCAGGAAAAATAATCTAAATTAAGTCACTGCTTGACTTTAAGTGGATTAGTTAAAATGCATTCAATCCCTCAATGCAAGTTCTTATTCAGAAGCAAAATGACCTAAATTTGATTTACCTGCAGTCATTTCCAAACTTAAATAATATTAACGCAGCTTTAAATCAGAGGGGACTGACCCCGTGTATGTTAAATTCAGCTTAAGCAATCCACTTACATAGACAAGAGAAACAAAACAAAACCAAAACAAGTGAATATTCCCAAGCTCCAGGCATTAAACTGCTAATTGCTGGGCCTGCTTCCCCATGAATTGGGTAGTTAATGGTGGCTGCTGAACAGCCTTGCTGGATGCCTGGCTGGTGTCAGGTGTGGGTCAGGGTGAGAGGAAGGCGTTGGAACCCGGATCATCCCTTTGTCTGGGACAGAGATGATGGAGCAATTACCGTATTTGGGTCTGCCTACACGCCTGCGGCTGCATTTTCTCAAATAAATGATGAATGCTGCAGAAATCTAAACATGACTTTTTATAGTCACTCCTCCAGGCACACAGCTATGAAATGCTGAGCTGCCAGCCCCAGCTATGCAGAAATTATGACTCAAGCCCCCCAAATCCTGGGGCTGCCCAGAGGGCTGCAAGATTCACAAAGCAGGGCTCATTCCTCATGGTACACCAGCTTTAGAGGGAGGGAAGGGATAGGAGTAAGCGCTCAAAAGCAATAGAATGGATCCAGAAAAGGTGCACCTGATGCCTGCTCACTCACAGGCTGGCCCCAGGAATTATGCTGATAAAATTTTCTAAGTTTCTCTTTTCCTGTTAATCTTCTCTGCTCAAGCGAAACAGCCCTGAGAAAGGGCAGAGTCATTACACACCTTTGGGTTTGTTTTCCTTGTGGCAAAACCTGTTTGGCACCAAAGAAGAAACAGCAAATCTTTCTAAGAAGCAAAAGTACCATGACCCCAAATCCCTGCTGCCTGCAATAGCCCTGAAGCCTTGTCAGGGATGCTCTGGCTTGCCCTGCAGCTCCATGATCCCCCTTCCCTGTCCCACTTCCCAAGACTGAGTGCACTTGTTTGTGAAGGAAACACAGATCAGCTCAGGCCTCTGTGTTTTTCCATGGCCAGTAGGCACGTCTGGAAAAGCGCAGGGATCAAAGCAATGGGGTCAGGCAGGAGAGGATGAACGTTTGTGCCCTGCCACAAGGAACAAACCACATTTCCGCTGGTGGGAGCACGGGGAGCAGCCTGAATAAGTGAAGGGATCCGTGTGCTAGCTCTGCTGCAGGCCAGCCAGCCACACATGTGGATTTCTGCACAGTTGCTGTATTTGTGTGTGCTGGCCCCTCATTTTACCCCTCATGATCTCTCCAGGCAGCGTCCGAGGGCTCAACACAACTTGAGGGAATTCCCTCTTTTCCTACCGCTTGTACCCAGGAGAAGAGGCTGAGCCCCCACCTGGGCTCACAGCCTCCTTTCAAGTAGCTGTAGAAATGGAGAAGGTCTCCTAATGTTTGGAAAAAATGACGGAATTTGCTCTGAAATCTGCCCCAAGCCTTATTCCAGCCCCTCACTGTCCTTTTGTTTATAAGCCTTCTCCTTGTGCTTAACAAACTGCCTCAGGCGAGATCCCAACCCATCCCATTCTTTTCCTACCCACAATAAAAACTCATAGAAAACAGCAGTGTTTCATTTTGGAGCTATTTTGAAAAGGAATGTAATCTCCAAGGAACAGAGTAATGTCAGAAAGTGACCAAACAACACGATAAATCGCACTCGGAGCTCCAAAACTGTCCAGGCTGAGCACTGGCTTCCAACAAGTCCCTGTGAGCAGTGACACAGGAAAACTGCCCTTTCCAAAGCTCTGCCTAACGCTCCAAGAGCAGGTTTTAACACTCCAAGATCAGATTTGAGCACTCCCAGTGCAGGTTTCAGCAGTCCAAGTGCAGATTTTCATGTGGTGGGCTCCTGGGCAGGAGGAGCAGTGCAGCAGGAGGAAACAGGGGAATTCAGCAGGCATTTCCCTGCCTGCCTCCAAAGCTGCTCCTCACAGCCTGTGCGAGAGCTTTAGGAGATTGAGCAACTTATCCACAGCCTCTCTGGCACTGGGAAGGAGTCTCCCTGGGGATCACTGGACACTCTGGGTTTTTATCAGTACAAACAGGGTTTAAACCTCCACTTTAAACCCCCGTTTGGCCCTGGAGGTGGCCACGCAGCTGGGCAACATTATGAGCTCCTAGAGCTCAAAATCCAGGACTGTCTGTCCCAGGGGCTTCCCTGCTTGGAGAGCAGCAGGATCCCCAAGCTGCCCACACTGACAGGCATCAGCTGTGCTGGAACCCCCTCGGGAAAAAGCCGTGGGGAGGCTGGGACTGCAAGAACATCCCTCTGCTGGTCCAGCTTTGTTTGTGCCCCTGCTCCAAGGATGTCAATGTAACTGCAGCAGAAACAGAAACTCTCCAACAACATTTTTGAGAATTAGAGAATTAAGGCATTACTTTGTTCTGTCCAGGATGTTCTTCTGGCCAGGATGTGCAGCAGGAATAATTTCCTCTGCCCATTGCCGGGGCTGTGCAGAGAAAATCATTCCTTTATTCGTGGTTTGTACCAGATCTTTCCCATACCTACACAGTCAAAACCCAGAGAAGTTAATTGGTTCAGTGTGCACTGGTCCCAAGTTACACAGTTCTTCATATTTGATTTCCTACTGGTTACTGATCCCTTCAAGTTCAATGTTAATTAGGTTCTCATTCTTTGAGGGCAGAGGCCCCGGGGTAGCAGCCAGCCTGGAGCAGCTGGGATGGATGTAGAGGGATGACCAAGGCCTGTGTGCTCCCTGAAAACCTCTGCCCTGGAGATGAGACTCATTTCCATCAGTACACAAACTTTTCCTTCGGCCCTTTTCCTGGGAAGAGTGACTCACTTGCAATATTCCTCTGAAACGATGTTCTCCTGAGGTATTTTTAGACAGCAGTGGTGGTGGTCCAGTGAGTCACGGCTGCAGCTCTGGTGCTGCCCATTAGTGCAGAAATCCCTGGGATCCAGGATAATGGATTGCTTTCCAGGGCTGCTTCCATGGCGCTCTGCTTCGCCAGCACACCAGCCCTCACTGCCACCACCGTGTTTGAAGCATGGTGTTTGTTCCCTCCTCAAAAACAAAACAACTGGAGCAGGCACCCCAAAGCCCTTCAGCTCCAAATCACTGTAATCCAACCTGATTTCACTGCATGCACCAGTCATTGTTCCCAGTGCAGGAAAATACAAGATAGGAGTGATGGGGAGGAAGAGAGGGAGGGAAAGGAGGCAGCCTGGAAGTTGGCAAGGGAAGGAGCTGGGTGGCTCTGGAGCCTGGCCAGGGGAATAACTGAGGCAGCAGGAGTGCCTGCTCCTTGTGCTAAGAAGGGAACAAGGCACTGAACACTTTAAAGGGCTTCTGTGGTTTACCTACAGTAAATCTCACCCTTCAGAGGGCTGCAGAAGCTTGTGGGGAGGGCAGAGCGAGAGGAGAGGCTGCCCTGCTGCCTCCTGGCACAGGGTGAATGCAGCAGAGTGTTCTGTTTGCTCACCCCAGGAGTGCCCACTGAGAGTTCTGTCAGAGCTCAGCCTCAGTGACTGGTTCTGTGACTGGACCTGGGCAGAGACAGCCCTGCTCAAACGAGGCATGTCAGCAAAGTCACTTTGAACAGCTCCATATCTGCATTTTGACACAAAGAAGCCGAGGCATGAGGGGTCAGGATGGACACAAGGCCTGTGCAGGCAGAGAGAGCCTGAACCAGATCCAGCCTGACAGCAAACTGCCTCCAGGGAAAAACCAGAGGTGATGCCCTGGGTCTTCCCTGACACCAGCAAAAGGCAGAGAAATGAAGGAAAATCTTCCCTGGTAGCTATTCCCTGGTAAATGCCCAGCCAGAATTCCTTGCTGGGGCATTTCTCACACCATCAGAGGAGTCCTGCTCCCCAGCCAGAGCTATGCCAGGCTGCTTAGAGAGATGCTGTAGCCCAAAGCTGCTTTTAAAGCTGGTCTGACCAACCAAAAAGGCTCCACTGACAGCACTGATTTCAGACAACTGCTTGATAAAAGAGCAAGGCAGGAGGGGAAAAAAGAAAACCAAAATACCAACCAGAACCAAAAAAGAAAAGCCCTGAGCAGCATCTGGAGATTTAAGCCTCGTCACAGCATCTTCAAACCATTTAAATTGTTAGTTTTACTGAAAGAACATTTGAGGGAGGTGTTCTCATTTCATCCATTTTCAAGCAGAGAGGCTCAGGCTGCCCTGCTCTGTGGCAAATGGCACTTCTCATGTGGTGAGACAGAAATGAGTTCTGTGTGTGTGTGCAGTGTTTATTGCCCAGGCTGCACTGGTTGGGGGCATTTCTGTGCTCCTGGCTGGACAGCCCCTGTCCCCAGAGTTCCCCCCAGGGATGACAGACCCCAGTCCCACCAGAGCATCCTGCAGCACCAGTGCAGGGGGTGCTCAGTCACCCACCTGCCAACCTGAATGGGCCAGGGTTCTGAAAGCAGAGCCCAGAAGCACAGAGGGATGGGCTGGCAGCATTTGGGGCTGAGCTAACATCAACACTTCGGAGGGTTCTGCTCCCCCTTGCTGCCTTCTCAGCTCCTCTTTGTGGCTGTTTCAGGGAACAAAGACCAAACACTCACACCTAAAGACCCAACTCCATCCTCCCCCAAAACTCACCCCAGTTTGGTGCAAGGAATGGGACAGTTTTCCTGACAGGGTTTTGGAGCCAGCAGTTGCCACAGAATGTGTGCATTTGACGTTCTTTTCTCACCGCAACACAGCGGGCTGGAAGCAGAAAATCATCTGTCGTCAGGACGGGAGGAGGTTCTGCAAGTGCAGAGAAGCACTTTTGTGTGAATTCCAGCTGAGACAAGGTTCCTGACAGCCAAATGTTCCCAAGTAACAACTCCCAGCAGCTGAGCCGTTGTCAGGGGAAGGAGCTTTGACAGTGATCACAGAATCCCAAACTGGTTCTGTTTGAAAGAGAACTCAAAGTTCCACCCCTTCCACGATCCCAGGTTTCTCCAAGCCCCGTCCAACCTGGCCTTGGACACTTTCAAGGATCCAGGGGCGGCCATATCTTCTCTGAGAAGCTGTGCCACGGCCTCAGCACTCTCACAGGGAGGAATTTCTCCCCAGTATCCCATCTAACCCTGTCCTCTGGCAGTGGGGAACCATTCCCCCTTGTCCTGGCACTCAGCCACTGATGTGGGATGGAGAGGGGCAACTGATGCTGTCAGCAAGGACCCAGCATGAACCACACCCTCTGTAGATCAGACCATTTTTAAATTCCTCACTCACACTGCCTTCAGGAGCAGAACCTGCAAACTCATCCATTCTGCCTTAATTGTGGCAGAGATTTGTTTTTTTTGACTGAGAGCCAGAAGTTATTTCCCTTTTAATCCATTGGTGTTTACACATCAAATGAAACCCCTCCAATCCTTTTTACCAGTGCCTTTGGCTTGTCAGAACAGCATTGTTTCTTCGTGCTGTTCCACCCTTACAGTCCTGCTTTCTGGAGCGAAGTGGCCCTTCATTTCAGCACCTGCACCGAAATGTTTGTGAGACACCGACTGATCAGGATTTTTTACTGGTAAGATTATTTTCCCTTCCAAGAGTCCATGAAAACCAGCAGCGTATTTTCATAGGACCCCCAACATAATCTCTGGTTACCAGGGAGACTTCCTCGGGGAATTTTCTATTGAGAAAGCAAAAACAGTTTTTAAAGAAAACTACAGTAAATTGCTCCAGCACAAATGGGAATGTGAATTTCAATAGCAGTAATTGGCAGCCAGTCTGTTGTTTTCCAGCACTTAACAGAAGCCCTAAAAGAGGTTTGTATTCAGACTGGCATCGTGTTGGTGACTGCTGGGCATTTCCAGCAGGAAAGCTGCGGGGCTGGCACGCTGGGACTCACAGACAGCCCTGCCACAGGCCCTGGCTGCAGTTTTGGGAAGGTGGGAGCACACAGCCTCTCTGGAGAGCCCAGCTACACAGGAGGTGTGAGGGGCAGCCAAAAACGGGGAGCTGGAAACAGCCAAAGGCAGGAGCAAGCCCGCAGACTAATGGGGCTGCTGTGCTGGAGGGCTGAAATGCCTTTCCCCACTTGGCACATTTATTATTTGCATTGAGCTCTGAATCTCCTTTGGCGACCGGCACAGGGTGCCCAGAGAAGCTGTGGCTGCCCCTGGGTCCCTGCAAGTGTCCAGGGCCAGGCTGGACAGGGCTCGGTCTGGTGAAAAGTGTCCTTTGCCCGTGGCAGGGGGTGAATCCATTGGAGAGGGGCTGAGGGAGCAGCAACTGACCCAACACCTGTGAATTTCCTCCCCAAAAGTTTGTAAATGCAGGAGCAAACCCACACTCGTGCTTGTTCTCTGAATAACAACACTGGCAGCAGTAGGAGAGGGTAAGGAAGCTGTGAAACAGAAAATGTTCCAAACGACCTGGGGCAGCACCAGTCCAGTCCCCAGCGGTGCTCCCAGGCAGGGATGCTCCTACGGGGAGCAGGCACCAGAGCAGGGATATTCCCTGCTCCTGTCTTTCCCTGTACCTGGAGGAGAAAAACCGCGGGCTGCAGCTGGGGTGTGACTTCACACAAGCTGAGCTGCAGGCACTGGGCAGACTTTAAATGGTGTCAAGAAAAGCAAGATGAAATAAACCCTTCACAACTCACCATAGGCTCCCAAAGCTTTACCTGCATTTCAGTGAATTAAAAAGCCGAGTCAGTGTGGTTGTGAACTCTCCTGCCCCCTATGAATGACCTTTTACGAGGGAATTTATAAGCAAAAAGCTTCAAGGGGAAAGCCAGCCCCCGGTCCCTAGTTATCCCCAAATCTGCAGCCACATGAATGCAATGAGCAGGTGGATTTAGGACAGCAAACCCTGAGGAGTTCAGCTCGTTCCAAGGTGTGACAGCTATGCCTCAGCTTCTTCCCCAAGGGAGCGAGGTGTGGACTCAGCCTGTCCCACCTCAGCCTTGCCCAGCCACAGCACCTGGGGATTTCCTGAGCTGCAAAATGTCTCTCAGCCCACTGCAGAGGAGCCACTAATAATTCTACTACACCAATTGGCTTAATCATTTTTAAAAACATTTTTGTTTCTGGCTTTCCTACGTTGCCAGACCAACTGCCTCTGTTCTCCTGGGGCTCCTCTGCTCCAGGACCCCAGGAGCCTGCACTGCCCAGACTGTCCAGCAGCCCCACCCTGGCCCCAGCGTGCAGGGATACCCAGGAATCCTGCAGTGGATGCAGAGGAATCCTGCAGTGGATGCAGAGGAATCCTGCAGTGGATACCCAGGAATTCTGCAGTGGATACCCAGGAATCCTGCAGTGGATACCCAGGAATCCTGCAGTGGATGCAGAGGAATCCTGCAGTGGATACCCAGGAATTCTGCAGTGGATACCCAGGAATCCTGCAGCCATTCTGTGCCTGCAGGAGGCACCACGGCCAGGAGAGAGCCACCCACCACATCTGAGAAAGGCAAAGACCCAACTCCCTCCTGCAATCCGTCTTTCCAGCCCATCCCAGTGGCTTCCCAGGACTTGCTGGATCCCTGATCAGGGCCCTGGTGCTCCTCAGTGGCCGCACTGTCACCTGCCAAGGATCAGTTAGCGATGCACAGCCCTCACAGGCACCCACTGTCGAATAAACTCTGCTCTGGCCCCTAAAAGCCTTCACAAAATGAGGGTTTTTTCGCATGACAGACGACTGGCAGCTGACCTTTTCCATCAACAGCCTGATTCCTGTGGAAGGAGCAGGGTGCCCACGAGGTGTGAGGGTGATAACCCTGCACATGCAGAGGGCCACGGGCAGCACCGACCCTGCAGAGGGGACTCCTTGGCAGCACTCGGAATTAAGGGAAAGCTGGGATTTATGTCTGAGGCAGAGCACATGCAGCAGGAGCCCTTCTCCCAGCAGCAGCTGCCTGCAGACATCTTCCTGCTGCTCTGAGCCACCAGCCCAGCCTGGCTTGGGACATTCCTGCACCCTGGGAAAGCGTGGCCTTCTCAGTCCTGCTGCTCCTTCCTCATTTTCCATCCTCTTCCGAAGGCAATGGCCCTGAGAGGAGCAGGGTCCAGGCCTCCTGTCAGCCTTTCAGGGGTCCTTTGGAGATTTTGCATGACAAAGAACTGCAGAGAAACCAATAGAAAAGGGGGTAAATGGGATTCTTTCAGCTGAAAAAAAGTATATGATTGTCATGGCATGAAAATTAGTGCTGAACTGTTACTTTACAGTCCTAAAGCATCCAGCGTCCTGTTTTCAAATGCAGCGGAGAAGAAGAGATTGATGGCAGCGCTCTTTTCCCAGCAGACATGGAGGAGCAGCAGGGAAGCCCCAGCAGCTGCTGGGCAGCAGTGCCTTTTCCCTGCGTTTTCCGAGGTTCCTTCTCCTTCCCAGCACAGCCCTGGCCCGGAGAGGGGCACCGAGGAGCTGACACAGCTGCGGGGTCACTGCCACTCCAGGGAACGAACAGCCCTCCCTGTGCAGCCAGGGCTGCTCCCTGAGCCCAGGGAAAACGGGAGCAGGGGCTTGGAAGCTGTCCTGGTTCCTTCTGAAGCTCCATCTGAACGAGTTCTCACCTGCCCAGAAGTCTGCTCAACACCTTGTGCAAATTCATTCAAATTAATGCCACGTAGAGGAGAGGACCCTGTGTAAAAACAGGAACCCCCCTCCCCTCCATCTCTGACCACCAGGGAGGATTTAAAAAGGAATAAAGAATAAAATTCCCAGCAGCTTTGTGAGCGGTGTTTGATGTTGGGATGTGTAAATTACAGCCCAGACTGAGCTGCACGTGTGGGAATACGAAGGAAGGGTTTGATGAGCAGCTCAGTGGAGCTCAGCTCCAGCTGAGAGGTGAATGACACAGAGGAGAGAAACTCTGAGCCCTCGGTACCCAGCACCATTTCCATTCGTGTTTGGCAGCCCAAAGTCAGGGCTGGAGGGGCTGGGAGGTTCCAGGGAGCAGCCCCAGGCAGCCGGAGGCATCGGGAGAGGCGCGGGACGCGGTGCCTCTGCAGCCTGCCAGGGCTTCCCAGTGTGGTTCCTCAGAAGGACAAACAGCTGGACGAGTTACCTGCCCAGACACAGGGGCTGAAAGCACAGGGGGTTGGAACTGGGTGGGTTTGGGGTCCCTTTGAACCCAAACCATGCCACGATTCTACGGGCACCTCCATTAGCCAGAAACAGCTCAAGTCCGAAGGATGCCAGACTCAGGGGGCAGGAATTGCTTTTGAAAGGAAAGGGGTGTAGTTATTAATTTCCAAACATCACACTCAGACACCTGAGGAACAAAAATATAGGGCACCCAAGGATTTCCAATGATTTTGAAAGCATCAGTACAGAAACACCCCTGGGGCTGGAACACAATCTCAAACACAATCCCAGGAGGAGCTCCCCAATGGCTCTGATGAGGAGGAGGCTGTTTACTGCAGGCTTTGTGAGCTTTTGACATGAGTCATCAGGCAGAACTGACGCCAAAGGAGGGAACCAACGAGGGCATCGGGCATCGTTAGCAAAAAACAGGGGAAAAGGAAGATCTCCTTTCACCCACTTCGGGGAGCTGAGAGGCTTTTTAGAGTGACTGAAATACACAGCTCTCCTTTAGTGCCCGAGGTCATGGCACCTGCTTCCAGCCCACCCTGAGGCTTGCTCTGGAGTCAGCAGAGGAGAGGCCACTCAGGCATCTCCACTGGTTTGAAAGAGCAGGTGGGAACAAGTTTAACATCTAAAATTAGATGGGAGCATGAATGCTCTTCAAATTTGAAGTTTAAATTACATTTTGAGTGCCCAGGTTTAGATGTTCTGATTCGAGAGAAGGCCTCAAATCCACACAATTCACTATTTATGAGCCTGAACAAATAGCCTGACACATGCTGAGTGTACAGGAGCTTTTCAGCTCACTTCCCAGGGCGTGGAGTCCCGAGCTCCTCTCTGCCCAGACCCCTGGAAGCAAAGTTTTGAGTCAGGAGGAGAAGGGGGAAAACTCCCAAACCCCACTGAGCCCATGTGATGCCTGGGTGTCCAAACTCAGGAGCTGCAGAGGGAGATGTCAGAGCGAGGGGACCTGTCCCAGCCCTGCTGCCAGCCCAGAATCAGCAGCACTGTCAAAATTCACCCTCTGGCACATCCCAGGGAGTTCTCCCAGGCTCCAGGTGCTGCTTCAGTGCAGAGAGGGGGAGAGAGACACGTTCCTGGGGCTCTGTCCAAGTGTCCTGGCCGAGTGACACCTGCTCCTGCTGGGCTGAGGTCACCCTTGCCAGGGATGTGTCTCTCTCCCTTCCTTCTGCTCTTCTCTCTTCTCTGCTGCCTCTTCTGAGGTCCATCAGGTATGCACCAGGAAAAGAGAAGGAGGAAATGTAGAAGATAATAAAAACATCTTCGCAGAAGATTTAAGAAATGATAAATTTTAGCATTTGTATAAAAATGGCAGCTCAAGCTCCCAGTGCATGCAGCAATAAAACAGACAAACTGCTCCATGAGATGCTTCCTGTGATTGTCCCGGGTTTGGCTGGGGTAGTTTTCCTCTCATGAGCTGGTGCAGGGCTGTGCTTTGGATGTGGGGTGGGGGTGATGCTGGGGGCCCACGCAGCTGCAGCTGTGCCCCCTTTCTCAGTGCCCCAGCGGGGCACAGGGGGCTCAGGGACACCGAGGATCAACAGCTCCTCAAGGGACCGGGGATGCTTTGCTGGGACACCCCATCAGCCTGGCCGGTCTGTGTGATCTACTGCATCCCTCCCACTGCCACCAGAGCCACCCCAAATCCAGCACATCTGTAACTCACTGTGGGGCCAGCAACTCACTGTGGGGCCAGCAACTCACTCGCTGTGGGGCCAGCAACTCACTCACTGTGGGGCCAGCAACTCGCTGTGGGGCCAGCAATTCACTGTGGGGCCAGCAACTCACTCGCTGTGGGGCCAGCAATTCACTGTGGGGCCAGCAGGCATCTGCAGGGGGAGGTCCCCACGGATCAAACTGGCTTCTGCAGGGCTAACGAAGGCTGTGGATTTTAGAGTTTAAGAGCTACAGAAGGGACCTGCAAGTGGGCAAGACCTTCAGTACAGAGCCTTAATTCTGCCTCAGCTCAGCCAGCCCAAGGGTCTCCGCATTTGGTTCTCATTTTAACAAACACCGCTGGACTCCTGTCAGAGCCAGAGCCCCCCAGACCGTCCCAGCTGGAGCAGGGGCCTCACTGGGAAGGTAACTTCAGACAGACACGAAGCAGCAAACGCTGATCCTTGTCCCCTGGAGTGGCCTGGAAGAACAGCCGGTCCCGAGCCGAGGGCACGGATGTGTCGGCGGTGCAGCCGCTCTCTGCCCGGCCATGGCCACACCGCCGGGGTCAGTGCGACACGGGAGAGCCCCTGGGCTCCTCCAGCAGCCCAAAGCTGCTCTCATCACCAGGACAGGCCGGTCTCAGTGCCTGGAAGGCCTTTCCCCCTCTCCCACAGCAGTTCCACCCGGCTCTGAGGTCTCTGCCGAGCAGAGCCGCCGGCAGCGGCGGAGCCGCTCCATCAGCGCATCCCCGGAGCATCGGCAGCCGGGGAACAGCAGCTCCCCTGGAAGGGTCAGGGATGGCCCCGGGCTCACAGCAGCTCCCCTGGAAGGGTCAGGGATGGCCCCGGGCTCACAGCAGCTCCCCTGGAAGGGTCAGGGATGGCCCCGGGCTCACAGCTCCTGGGGAAGGGTCAGGGATGGCCCCGGGCTCACAGCAGCCCTGGAAGGGTCAGGGATGGCCCCGGGCTCACAGCTCCCCTGGAAGGGTCAGGGATGGCCCCGGGCTCACAGCAGCTCCCCGGGAAGGGTCAGGGATGGCCCCGGGCTCACAGCTCCCCGGGAAGGGTCAGGGATGGCCCCGGGCTCACAGCAGCCCTGGAAGGGTCAGCGATGGCCCCGGGCTCACAGCTCCTCGGGAAGGGTCAGCGATGGCTCCGGGCTCACAGCTCCAGCTCCAGCCCGACAGATCCAGCAGCTCCCAGCACACACAGCCCCGGGAGCCGGACGCTGCCGTGGGAAGCCTGGCAGCGCTCGGAGAGGGTCTGTGCAGGGACAGCGATGTCACATCCTGACACCTCCACCGTCCCTCTGTCTTCTGCAAAACCGCTCAGAACTTTAAAAAAGCAAACAAACCCAACCCAACAAGAATTCTCTGGGAAGTGGGTGCAGTTTTTTCCCCAGTCTGAAGCTCACATGTGCCAGCCCCTTGGCAGGAGCTTGGTTACCCGAACACAAAATTGAACAGACAGAAAGCACCAGCACCTGGATCTGTATCAGCAACACATGAACAACTTAAATTGTACTAAATGTGGAAAGGTGATACCTGGCCTCGTCTGCACAGAAACACTCTCCTTTCACCCTTAGAAAAAGTCAAAAGCGCATTAGAGAGGAACAAGGGAGGGGATTGCGTGTTCTTCTGTAATGCTCCTATACTGTGTTTGCTTAAATTGCTGGATTAACAAGGGAACCGGATTTCATTACATGCATGAGAAAATTAATACAAAATTAAATTAATGCCATTATTTGTATTACTGAAACAGAGCAAAATGCAGAAGGAGCAGCATTTTTAAGTGGTAAAAGGGCAGTGTATTCCTTTTTCAAATACAGAAAATTGTAGAGTTAGGGAACCATTTGGAAAAGACATGTAAGACCATAGAGTCCAACTGTTAACTGAGCAATGAAGTTAAAAAGAAATAATTTTAGTTCTCTGAATGAAATTCACATCAGCTTCGAGAAGGAGCAAGAAGATTTATTTCCTGCTCACAGCCCGTAGCAACTGAGACATCTGAGTTTGCAGAGACTGTCCCGGGACTCAGAGACGTTATGTAAACCAGGAAATAAACTATGGGTTCTGCACAGCCATAACCCAACCCCAGGAGCACCCCCCAGCTTTACACAACAGCATTTGGATGAGGCACATCCCTAATGAAAAGGGGGAAAAAGCCTAATTGGGTGACGTGGCATTGCAGCATCATTCCCAGCGGGGATGCGGAGCCGCGCTCAGATGAAGCAGCTGCCAGATCATCTCTGTGATTAATGCCCAGGAGCTCTTGCATTCGGCTCTGCTGCTTTTACACGGCCCAAAAGCCACGAACCAAAATGGCAGGACCCCTCAGGGCACAGGAGATGCAGCTCTGTCCTCTTCCCACCCCTTCTGGGGGTGAAAGACACCCGGGTTTTGCTGCATGGTTACTTTGAAAAGAGAAACGTATAAAACTATGGACATTTATTTCTAAAATCCACTTGGTGCAATATTTGCTTTTTCTGCCAAAGGATGTGCTGGACTTTGGGCTCCCGGAGCTGTGCAAATCCACCCGAGGATGCTGAACTAAATCAGCCGGCGGCCAAAGCTCGGCTTCTGGTGGCAGCGTCTCCTCATCATCCCCTGGAGCCCCAGGAGGAGCCCGAAGCTCAGGGGGAGCCCAGAGGCAGCGGCAGGAGCAGCCCAGCACGGAGGGAGCTGGCTGCAGGAGTCAGAGGAGCCTGCTGGCAACCAGGGCTGCCTTCCTCCAGTGCCCCTGTGGGGATGGCTGCAGGACAGACAGAAAAGTCCTCTGGGGCTCCGGGAGCTCTGCTCTGCAGCCTCAGTGCTCGGTGCCTCAGCCCTCGTTTTGCCCTCAGTGTTCCCTTTTCAGCACCAACACATGAACTCATGGCAAAATTTAATGGCTTTCAGTTACAAAACGATTTTTATGGGAAGGAGTTCTCTGGTTTCCAAGGGGATTTTGGGAGAGCAGTGGCCAGCAGTGGCCAGCAGTGGCCAGCCCAACAACATCTGCTCTAAATAAGATGTTTCATCGATAGCACACACACAGGGCTGAAACACAGACGGATGGATTGAACCATTCAATAATTTCCATAAAGAACAAATGCAGCCAACTCACACTGGAGCAGTAATCAGGCATTCAGTGAAATCCCCCCTAAATAATTCTGTAACTCAGGAACATTTTAATTTTTTCCCTCTTTTTAATTTTGTAGTTGCCCTTGTTTTCTCCATTTATTATTGGTTTTCACTTTATGATTCCCTGAGCCTTCCACAGAAAGAATGCTTGATCACTTCTTCTAAAAACCACCGATAAGAAAATTAAATCCCTTAGGCATCACTGCCCAGGGTAGTTGCATAACAAACTGAGTATATATAGAAATTGCTTTCCAAGTGTTTACATAAGAGCTTGGAATAACACAGATGTAAAAAAAAATCCAACTCAATTTACAAACCAGCCCTGCAGTGCTTCTGTGTCTGATAACGTGGAGCGAGCGAATCAGCTTACCAGTGGTACACAGGGAATATTAGTCTGGTGCTATTTACATAACTGGGAAAGAAAGATTAAAATGGGGCAGACAAGTGTGTATAAAAGGGTGATTTGCTTATCTTGGAGAAGATCCTCTGTCTGGCCAGAGAAACTGGCACAGAAGTTCATGCTTTAAAATAATCCAAGCTGTCCAAAATCTCCTCTGGTCTCTTCGTGCAAGCTGATGCCTGTTCTGAGATCAGAACTCCACAGACAACTCTGCAAACTCGAGAGTCTCAGTCACAGCACCCAACAAGAAAACCCAGGTTTGTTCTACCAACCTCTTTCAAGACTGAGCAGCACAATCATTTCTCTCCAAAATGTTCCCATTATTCCAGTTCTGGGGCTTGGAGCATGCTGGGCACCAAGCATGTCAGTCCAACCAAATGTAAAATCCTCTTATGAATAAAATGGCTCTTCTCAAGAACCTTTAGGCTTTGAGCCCAGCCTAAGGGTCCTGTGCACACTCCCAAAGGAGAGCAGCACTCATGGTGTTGGTTTTAACTAAGCTGCACCTTGGGCGCGTTGTGTTGATGTCACCCAAACCTCAACCCCCTAAAGCCCAGCTTTCCTTCTTCTGATCTCCCCCTCTGCAGCATCTGGATCCAAATATAATAGAATTTAGAATTTAATAGAATTTAATTTATTTCCTTCTGGACAGTGATGGAACAAACGGGCCTGTGGAGATCAGTTCAGCCTTCTATTACTGTACATGCATTAAACATTAAAAGTGCCATACTCCTCCTGGTAGGGACATGAAAAATGCACAGAACATTCCCAATTTGAATTTCATAATTATCCATAATGCTCTCAAAGGTTTCTGCTCTTTTCAGATGTCACCCTGTCGCTTTCCTGAGAGGCCTCATCAACCTCTGCCCTTTCTCACTGGCTGCTTCTCGGTGGGTACAAGCTGCTCACAAACCAGACAGGTTCCACCACTCCCAAGTGGGAAGAATGAACATTCACCCTGGGCAGAGCTGACCTTAGCTGGGCACCACGTGGCCATTCAGGGACAGAGCAGAGACATTTGCTGCAGCCTCTGGCTCCGTCCAGCTCCCATCCCACAGCTGCTGCCTTTCTCCATGAAAATCAGGATTTTCCAATGGATACACCTGACTCCCAAAAGGCATTCTCTGGACCCACTTCACAGAGCAATGCTGGGAACTGCAAAGCTGCTGCAGACCATTAACACAGATGTTACATTTTCTGTAACATCTTTTTTTTTTGCCAGGAGCAAAAAGAAATCTCTGATTGACCCCTCTCTGGAGGATGACTTCTTGGGAATTCTCCCCCAGCCACAACAAGGGCACTACTCCAACCCATCATATCCTGAACTCTGTCTCTTCCAGTGTTACATGTTAAACCAATGTCCTCACATTCCCATGAAACAGCTCAGAGTTTTCCCCGTTTCAGCTCAAGGGAAGATTTCAGCCGGGGAGCCTTCTGCAGCCTCACTGCTGAGCTCCTCCTCTTGCCCTGGACATGAGGAGTCCTTGTGTCCACCAGGGATTTGCCCACCCCGTGCCTGTGGCACAGGTGGGAGGGAACAGCTCAGGTTGCCCTCTGGCCACCAAGGAGGGCTCCAGAGCGACAGAAACCCTCACCCTCACCCACACTGGGCTCAGCTCCCACTGGGGAAGGATATTTTCCATATGTGGTGCTCGGATCCATCTCACTTCTGAGCTCTTGGAGCAGCAGATAAACCATCCACTAATAGAACACAACTTCCAAGCACAGAAAGCATTTATCTTCTTTCAAGTGCAGCATTTTATTGACTGATGGTATCTACAGAAGAGGAATGAACACAAACACTTTAAATCCTGCATGAAGAAGGATTTTTTTTGTAAAAACAGGTGAAAAGGCAGCTTCACAAAATACACTGTGCAGAACAGAGTCAAGAAATAAAAAAATACGCTCCCTAAAGCCCAAGGGAGTTTGCAGCCTGTGAATTCACTAATTTCCAGACCCCAATCCAGCAGCAGCTGTAGCTCACTTGGTGGGAGACAGGGACAGCTTAAGTTGTGCCACACAAGCTCTAGAGCATAAAATCTGTTTACTCCATACTTAATGATGGAGTCAGCCCTCTCTTAAACAAGCAATTCCATGAACAAATGTGGTTTGGAATAGCTGTCCCAGAATAAAGGCATCCTAAGTCCCAACATCTTTTCATTGCCCACCCATGGACCCTCTTCTGCCAGGCAGCAGTCGACTGATCACCTTTCCACTGCACAATTCCACGTTCCCTGTTCCCTCTTCCACATGAAAACCTGATTTTTGCAGGATCTAAAAGCATGCCATACTCCCAAAGCCCCTGAGGTATCAGGCTGCCCTGGGGCTAAACCTTGGGGTGCTGTTTCTCCAGAGGGGCGTCCCCCTTCTCCTCTCTGCTTCCACCAGGAGTGTTTCTCTTCCACCGGGGCTGCTGATAAATCCAGGCAGGCCAGGCAGGAGCCAGGAGGGCACTGGGGCTCTATAACCAAAGCCTGAGAGCCCTCAGCTCTGCGGGAGCGAGGCGTGGACACAAATCAAGCGGGCAGGAACATCCCAGCTCCTGCTCCAGAGCACGAGCTCAGGGAGGACAGAGGCTGCTGGAGCTCAGGGCACAAAGCACTGACAGCACCCCAGAATGGTCTGGGTGGGAAGGGGCCTCAAAGCTCATCCAGTGCCACTCCTGCCATGGCAGGGACACCTCCCACTGTCCCAGGCTGCTCCAAACCCATCCAACCCGGCCTTGGGCACTGCCAGGGATCCAGGGGCAGCCCCAGCTGCTCTGGGCACCTGTGCCAGGGCCTGAGCAGCCTCACAGGGAACAATTCCTTCCTTCTTCAGTTCAGCAGGGCAAAATCTGAGTGAGGGAAAACCATTGCTGTAGATCCCTGGAAAACTGAGCCCCACTGCTGAGCTTGGCTTCCCCATTTTGGAAGTGTGCAAAAGATTAATGCTGAAATTGTTCAAGAAGCACTTTGGGTTCATGCTTGGTGGAACAGAGGCCAGGTCTGGCCAGGTGCTCCTGCAGAGTGTGGCATCTCTGGCACAAAGCTTCTGCTTCACAGGTGCCTCACACGTTCCAAAGGGAAAGAGAGAAATCTGTGCTCAATGTCACTCCCCAAGGAATGCTTCATCCATGGAACCATTCACTGCCCAGAACTCACATTAGCAGATATGTTTTGCTTTACTTGTAAGGGAATAAAAACCTTGTTTTCCCTATTCAAGATGGGCTTGTAAAGGGAGGGTGGGAACGTGGCTGTGGCAGGAGAAATCTGTTCAATCCATTCTCACTGGTGCTCCAAAGGGGGAACAGTTTTACTCCTGGAAGTGCTGTGATCAGGGTGTCAGTCCAGATCACTCCTCATGGGAGTTTCAGGGTTTGAAAAGGCAAAAAAAATTCCAAATCCTGTTCTTACAAACAACCACCCCACAATAATCAACCAAAAAATTGAAAATCCGAAAGTCTGGTCTTTTAACTCGGGGAAAGAATGGTTCATGCAAGACCCTGTGCCTTGTGGCCCTGCTGCTTTCTGCAGAACTGCTAAAGCTCTCTTTGCAGACACAGACAAGATGCTCACCTGAGCCCCTGCTGACAACTCACTATTGGCCTTATTAGGAGAGAAAATATCACAACTGACATAGCATGCAGGAAAGCTGGCAAAAAAAGAGGCAGGGCTCCATCTTCAAAAAAGGAAGGATTTCCTGAGATAATGCAGTGCTCAGAGAATGAAACAATACAACAGCAAAGAAACAAACAAACCTGTCCCCACACGCACAA
Organism: Periparus ater; assembly: GCA_032357785.1. NCBI lineage: Eukaryota > Metazoa > Chordata > Aves > Passeriformes > Paridae > Periparus > Periparus ater. The sequence continues at coordinate 115,537,965 of CM063610.1, read as the reverse complement.
AATAAAAACCACACAAAAAATCTCACTGAAATATACACAAGACAACAGTCTTACCACCTCTGAAAACTCTGTAACAAATTCAATGAAATTAAAATTAAATTCAATGAAATTTAATTGAATAGAATTAAATGAAATTAAATGGAAAAACAGAGATAGGGAGTAGGACAGAGGGAAACATCAAAAGAAAGTGTGAAAAGCAGCGAGGCACAGAGCAGCAGGAGGGATTGAAAGAAGGAAAGCAGAAATGAGATTTGCAGCCCAGTGGGGTGCAGGTCAACAGGAACACTCAGAGATGGGCGGGCAGGGGAGGAGAGGCTCAGGTGGGGCAGGAAAAGGCTGCTCTGGCCAGAGTGGTGCCCAGCCCAGAGCAGTGACACAGCCCTGCTGGTGTCTGCCAGGACATGGAAGTGCTCAAACACAGACTGACTGTGTGATGTCTACAGCTTTGTCCTCTAGGGCCTACTTTCACTCTATTTAACTTCTAGTAGTGTCTCCCCTCAGAGCTTTCTGGGATAAAAGAATCCTTGCACAGGAAGTGGACCAGGTTGTGTAGTTTTCAACTACTCTCCTACCCTTATATTTAACAGAATTACTGTTAAATTCATCAGAGATGATGGCTGGAGACCTCTCTCACTCACAGCAGGTCTGCTGCCCTGGCACATGAATGCCCTTGAGCAGTGCTGGGATGGGCTGGGGGAGCCTTGGACAGGGCCTTGTGGTAAAAGTGAACTCAGCAACCAGTTCTCCCAGTTTTCCTGTCCCTGGTGACAGCTGCAGACCCCTGCACTGCTCCCAGGACCTCTCCTTTAGGTGATGGACACCCACAGGACTGTTAAAGGGAATCGACCCCGAGCCGGCGCTTGTCTTCCACACCAAATCCACCTCACATCAGTAATACCAAAACTCTCCAAACACATTTATTTATCACCAATGAAAATACTGTACAATGGCCCAGGAAAGGGATGGGAAAAGGCAAGGCATTAGGTCTGGCTTTCATCAATGTCCTTGTCAGGATCCACGGCTGCAGCTTCGCTCTCCTGCTGCTGCTTCTTCCAGAGCTTTGCCATGGCCAGGAGTTTGAGGTTGGGCTGATTGGCAGTGTCTTCTGGGAAAATATAATCATAGTACTCCTCCCATCCAGCATCAGACTAGAGAGAGAAACACCACAAAGCCAGTTTAATTTGCACGTCAGCTATTAGGAGGTGCTGCTAATAACAAATTAAATAACAGAAAATTAAAGCCGGTGTTTGCCATCCCCTGCCCAGAGCTGACTCCATAAAGCACAAAGGCACTGAGGGCTCACAGCCACCACTGCCAGCGCTTTTCCTTACCCCATCTTCGGCCTGCAGCTTTCTCCTCTTCTTTATTTTCTCAGGCATCAGTTTATCTATCCTCTCCTTGGTGGCATCGGTGCCGAACTCTTCCTCGAAGCTCCTCCAGGACTCGAGCAGCATGACCCTCTCCTCCTTCTCCTCGCAGCTGCGCATGGCCTTGTTGGCCTCCTCGTAGACCTGGCGGCAGCGCGGCAGCCGCTCCTCGCGCCCCGCCGACAGCTCGAACTGCGCCAGGCTGATCCACACCTGCGGGCACAGCACAGCTCCAGCCTCTGCTCTGCGCCTCCATGGCCAGGGCACACGCTGCAAACAACACAGCAGCAAAAAAAGGGCAAACGCCAACGCCAGCAGCTGCCCAGAAAATCCCCTTGTTCCTCAGGAGTGAGATCTCCCCACTTCAGCGGGACGCAACATCCACGTGAGGCACGTGGATCAAGCCATGAGAAATCTGTGAGTTTAGTTTAGCTGGAAAATCAGTTTTCCTTGCAATGTTTCAGCAACCAAGATCCCAAAGCTGCTCAGCAAGGAGGGCTGCTCGGATCAGCTTCTCTCACCTGAGACAGGCCTGTTGCTGTACGGAACTCAGGAACTTCCCTCCCCCCTTCAGAGCACAGGCACAGGCCTGACCCTGAGCTGATCTGGGCCAAGGCAGCCCAGGCTTCCCCTGCCCCGGGCCAGGTTCAGGCCCAGCTCAGTGCCCTGGGTGCCCACACACACCTTGACGTGCTGCGTGCGCTGCAGCAAGCGCCGGTAAAGGTTCCTGGTCTTCTCATACTCCTCTTGCTCAATCTCAAAGTCAATGTAGGATTTCCAAAGCACCTGCAACAGAGAAGCCCCTCATCATCTTCATTCTGAGCATGCTGGGAGGGGAAGAGAACGGATAAAGGTGAAATTTCCCTGAGAAAAGGCTCAGGGATCAGGGTGCTCACTGGTGGCACAGGCACTAGGGCTGAGCAGCACCAAACATGGTGCCCATCAACCATTCCTCTTCCACCTCCTGTTTTATCTGGTGGATTATTCACATGTTCATCAGGCACACTGTGCAATAAACCCCTCAAGGCAGTCCCCCCGCTCACCTCCGGCATGTCCAGCCGGGGCTGGCCGATAGCCAGCTCGTAGATGGCCCGGGCGCGGTCGATGTCCCCAAGGATGGTCTCCAGCTCAGCAAACTTAATCCAGGACGTGCAGTTTTCTGGTGCAAACTCCAGGAATTTCTCATACAGCTTTCGGCAACGGTCAAACTCACGCAGCTGTAACTCCAGCTCAATGTAACCTTTAAACAGTTTGTTTTTTGGACATTTACCTATGGATGTCCCCTGTTATGCAACAAACAAACAAACAAACAGACAAACCCTTAATGATCTTGCAGTAGAATAAAACCCCCACTCGATTTTCTAAGTGTTTGAACTACAACTCATTGTTTTGCACTGTTGATTCAGCTTGCTCAAGGCCAGTAGCAAATTCAACCCGTGTTTGCAGACCAAATGTGCATCTGTAAACACCGAGAGCCCGGGAAGCAGAAACATCTGTCACTTGTCATTGTTTCACATGACGTGGGCTCCCCACGGAGTGGGAGTGGAACCCACCCTGGTTCATCAGCTGAGCACCTGAAGGAAGCACAGTGCCACTCTGTACCAGCCTGCCAGGTAAGCAGCTCCCAAGCATCCCAGAAAACAAATGATACCAAACAAACAGACAAACAAACAAACTGTGGCCCCACGCTGCTCCTCCTGGCACAGAGAATGGCTGCTCACCCCAGCCACGCTGCCAGCAATGGACAGGTGGAGAATAATGCCTTTACAAAGCATTTTCTCTCTGATATACCTCAGTCTCTGAAGAAAACTGTCAGTCCTGAGCCAAGCTGTGAGAGGCAAATGAGAGAACCTGGATTCTTAATTTGGGAATCTCTTACAGCAAGAGTTCAGAATGGGCATACCTGAGACAGGCTGTAGTGAACTTGGCCTTGGAGTCACTTCCATAGACAAGTATTGTTTACTAAGCAATGTGAGGTAATTTGTGATGGAATTCCCTTACCACAGCTCTCCTGCACATTGTTCCTAGGTGTTTAATACCTTGGAATTTATTAAAAATGCAGGAAACCACTACTTGGGACTATCAGTTTGGTCACTGTTATGGCTCTCCAGCTCTACAGATGCCACTGGTATTTCAGAATGTGCTCAGTTCTTCTCCATGTGCCCTCCATCACAGTTTGAGTGGAAACCCCATCAGTTTGCTCTTTAAAGTCAAATCACCTCAACTGCTACCGACACTGGCTTTCTCTCAAAATGCCTGATGCTATCCTTAGCTTACTAAGAATACAAGACAGGAAAGGATGGGAAAGGAAAAGGAAAGGGGAAAAAGGAAAGGGGAAAAAGGAAAGGGGAAAAAGGAAAAGGGAAAAAGGAAAAGGGAAAAAGGAAAAGGGAAAAAGGAAAAGGGAAAAAGGAAAAGGGAAAAAGGAAAAGGGAAAAAGGAAAAGGGAAAAAGGAAAAAGGAAAAGGGAAAAGGGAAAAGGGAAAAGGGAAAAAGGAAAAAGGAAAAGGGAAAAAGGAAAAGGAGTTTTCAGTTTCAACAGATACCATTTCTTGCTGCCCCATCACACCCTGCTGTCCTTGATGTGCTGACATTCACAGAGTGAACCTGCTTGCCGGCTCCTGAGCCTGCCTGAAGTCCCTGTGATTGCTTCTGTCAGCAGCTGGGACTGGCACACAGTTTGGAAGGTCCTAACTTCCTCGACTCAGACCTCCCATTCACCTACAATGCTTTTTAAAACGCTATTGTTAGAACAAGTATGAGTGGAAGCCAGCAGCAGCAGAGAACTTGTAAGAGCACTGAGCTGATGTGGGTGCTCTGCATTCAGAGGAGTGCTCTGTCATTTCTGCCTGGGGCTAATTCATCAGAACAAGCTACATCTCCTTTTAAATCATACATGACTGTAAATGCTAGCCCCTGCAGACTCCTCAGATGCTTTATTTTAACTGGATTAAACCACCAATTCAAAAAGGACAATTTAAGATCTTCTAATGCCACTCCTGTGTTACTATTTGTCAGTGAAGTCAATTATGGCTCTGACAAAAGCTTACCAAAGCCCTTCTGGCAAGGGGGAGGTTTTTCTGGCGAATTTCAAACTGTGCATACAGCAGCCACATTTTGGCAAATGTAAACTGGAAGAAAAAGAACAAAGTGCTATTTAGGTTGGAAAGTCAGTAGATGATACTATATACATTGATTAAAAAAATAAGCATTCTGTCTATACAAGACATGACTACTACTGCAGGTGATCTCATTTGATCTCAGTGTTTTCCTGCTGAAAGGTTTAGAATTCAGCTTAAAACAACCTCTATGACAGGACAATATATTGGGGTGAAAAGAAAAATGGCCAGGACAGAAGTCCTCTAAACTGGAGGAAATAATTTTTAACCAATCAACAACTGGCAAAACATCAGCTATTTGTGAATCAATGAATATCTAATTAGCTCTTAATAATGAGACATTAATCTGACACTCAGATGACACAATAAATGACAAACTAGGAAAAGAACATGAACAAGGATTTTGACACTCCAAGGCAATGCAGTTGTAAGGGTCTGGCCACAAAGATATTTTAGTCAAAGTTCACAAGCCAAAAATAAACCCACAAAATCCCAATCAATCAGCCCTGAAGCCCGACTGCAATGGGAAGACAGACCTGAAAGCTGTTTTGTCAAACGCAGCTGCCTCAGGGGTGACCATGGAGGCCACTGGATGCTATAAAAGGTGTTAACCCAGCTAAGCAGAGCCTCAGGTGCCCTAGAGAGACTGCAAGAGACCGGGCTGTGAGCAGCTACTCAGCATCCTGCCTGAGGAGGAATGCAAGCAAGCAAAAGCTAAGTGGTCTTCCCTCTTTTCTGACTACCTGTAACCTCATCTTCTTACAGTCTACTTAGCAACTACTTTGTAATTTGAAAATACTGGAAAAACTCCTGTGTCTCCTGTGTAGGAGGAAATCCTGACACCAGTGCTTGCCCTGCAGTTTCCCTCTGTGATACAAATGACAGACATCCTGCACTCCAGCTTGAAAACTTCCCCATCCATTTTGGAAGGTGGATGTTTTGAGAAACTGGAGGGGATGGTTGAAGTTTTAAGCAAAGTCTTCATGAACCTGCTAGCAGCTGTTTGGAGCTGCTGACACCCCTGAATGTTGGGGGAGAAGAGAACTAAAGGATCTTATCTAAGGCATTTTAACCCAAAACTCAAGCCAAACTGCTGAAGGAGCCATACCTTCTTGTGGGGCAGGAGCTCAAGGCATGCCTGGTACACCTGTCTGGTTCGCTCTGCATCCTGTAAGGACAGGCAGCGTTAAACACTTTGTTTACTGCTGAGATTCTGCTGAATTTGAACCCTGAAATGACTGCAAAACAGTATCTAAGTCAAGCTGGTTAGAATCAGGAATGCTTATCTACTTAGTGTGCACAATTCATAGGTGATGGGTTCTGAATCAGCAAGACTCACCTTTTCAAAGCAAGGTTTAGTGCTAGGAAGCTGACAATAAAACAAGGAGTGTCCCAGGCGTGGGAGGAAAAATATCTCTTTTCTTTTAACAGACACTGAAAAGCTGTTCTGTGCTCAGAGCAGCTCTAGTGTTCCAGGACTGGAATCAGAATAAATACTTGCACAACCTCAAAGGCCACTGTAGCAACAACGTGGCTGCTTCACAAACAGTTTCTGGTAGATATAAAACTACTTCACAAGTTCAGGAAACAGTCTGCCATGGGCAGTTCAGCCGGGGCCACCAGAAATACCCACTCCTGCTTCTGTTATCAGTGCGTTTCTGAATGAATTGGGGTAAAATGAGTTTGGTTTTTTCCCTCCCTTATGCAGAGGAGGGAAAACCCAGAAGAATGAAAATTCTCTACATTTAAACAGCAGATCCTGCAGCACGTCACACAAAACTAGCAACACCAAGAATACCCAGTTCTCGCTTTTCCTACTGAAATATCAGCAGCAATTTCCTATCCGGAAAGGGAAAGGCCCGAATTGTCAGCACTTGCCTTTGCCTCCAGCTCCTCATAGAGTGCATAGTTAATCCAGAGGTAGATGTACCTCTTCCAGTGGCGCTTCTCCTGGATGGGGGGCACGTTGGCGATGGCTCTCTCGTACACCTCCCGCACGGTCTCGGCGTCGGTGTCGCTCTCCACCAGCCGCAGGTAGTCGAACCACGCGTCGTAGTTGTGGGGGTTTGCCTTCCAGAGACAGGGGAGCGGGGCAACAGCAAACAAACTGCAGTCACTGAAACCAACACAGCCTCATCCTCTACCTGGTCAGAATTTCCCCTTTCAAATAGATCACTGGAACATTAACAAAAACTGTCAGTCTTGGGGATGCTTCTGGTAGAGCTTTTGGGTTACAAGTGACTTTGCTCTAAATTTTATTGTTTTTATTTTGCCCTCAGCATTGTCTCAATGAAGGCAATCCAAGTAAAGTGTGAGAAGGGACGAGGAATGATGAAATGTGGAGTGTGGCACAACAGCAGACAGCTGTGGCACAGCTGTTTTCTCACAAAAAGGTATTTATGCACAAGGTGAGGTATCCTGCAACAGCTATTCCCTAACTACAGTAGTAACTACAAGCTAAACTGCATTATCCCTAAGGGTACCAAGCTTTGTGTTCAATCCAAAACCCTTGCCTGCACAATCTAATTAGAAAGCAGAAACAACGAAAGTGGTGAATGCAGGTATCGTTCTCTTCCCCAGGGAGGGAATTCTGGCTCTAAAATGAACATTCCCTTGGGTGTGTTTTTGGACTGACTCAAGGGTAATGTGACACTCCTCAGCCCTGACTGTCACAAAATACTCGTGTCCCTTACGCTCCAGCTGGCTGTACAGTGAGCCTGGAGGGTCCCTGTCCCACCTACCTTCACCTCCTCCTCGTACTGGAATCTCCTCTTGCTGACAATGATGTCCTCGATTCCTCTCCTGTCTCCAAACTTCTTCTCAAAGATGGTGTAATTCTTGAAGAGATTCTGGGCATCCTGCTTTGGAATTCTATCCAAGGCGTATTTGTAGATAACCCTCACTCTTTCAAACTGAAAACATTAAACATAATTTGACAAATATTTACAAAGCAGTTTCTGTCCTCCCCCATAGTTTTTCAATGAGCTTTTGGCAATATTTAATAGACTATAGAATTGTGGAACATCCCAATGGAAGTGATTGTTTTAGAACAGGACTAACACAGTTCTCCCTGAAGAGTAAACTTCTCAGGGGGGAAAAATAAACCTGAAAATGTCAGTCCCCCTCATCTCTTATTCATTTACAGGTTTAGAATATTTAAACCAATTCAAGAGGTCTTCAATTTCTTAACAGCCTGGGAACCTTAGAGAGCGTGAAAAACATCTGGGCCCATCCAGTTTTCTATCTATAACCTCTCAGAACCTCTCCAGTCTGAGGATACAGGTTTGAGCCAATGCTGCTGGTCTTGGGCTGGGCAGATCTCCCTTAGAGCAGGTTTTGTTGATGTCACCAAAAGACAACTAGAGGCGAGCAAAAAAACCGTCTCTCTCACTCAGACTACAATCACAAGACGCTGGGAATGACGAGCATTGCAGCAAATGTTAAATGCCTTAAGTTTTGATACTGAAGGAGGAACGCTGGCACGGCTCAGATGTGTTATCAAGAAGACCTTACCTCTTTCTGGTTCTCCTCAAACTTGGCGAAAGCCACGTACAGGTGCTCATCCATGTGCTCCTCCCCGAAGAACTCCACCGCCCTCTCGTACACCTTCCTGGCGTGGGCAAAGTAGCTGTGCTTCTCCTCGAAGCGCGCGTACTTGATCCAGTTCTTCACCTCGGGGTGAACCAGCACGAGTACAGCTCTCGTTAAAGAAACAGCCCTGGCTGAGTGGCACATCCCCAGCTCTGCTCCTCCCAGGAGGACTCAAGGACCACACCACACGGCTCCCAGGATGGCACACAATAAATGCAGCTGGCAAGAACACACCCACAGGTCTAAGCATGCAAAGGCTTTGTGCCTTACTGAGAACTTAAAAAGGGGTAGGGAAAATCTGAGGAGAAACCTGAAACAAACGATGGCTACAAAAGAGCTGGGTGCATGAGTAGTGCAGGTAAACACATGCTGTTGTGGCAGGACCTACAGCCACTTCACTCAGTCTGGAGGCTTTCCCTAAACATCCTTTTAACACCTCCTGCTGGCTCCCAGAGTGGTGGCTCATTCCCAGCACAGCACCGTGAAAAGGCACAGGGACACTGCTGGACACTGAATACTTGGGAAGGAAATAAAGAACGGAGACCTTAACCCAGGCAGGAGTCACAAGGCTCTGGAAAGGATATATCTCTCGTAAATGCTTCGTGCTCTGTCCACCTCCTTGTATCTCAGCTCAAAGTTAATGTAGGAATGCCAGGCTTGCTCCTCTGGCTGCCACTCCATCCAGCGCTCAAACACCTGGCGTGACCCAGCAACGTTCCCCAGCATCTCCTCCATGTACGTGTACTTGTACCTGGGGAAAGGACACCGAGCTTCTGCAGTCACAGCCCCTCAGGGATCCCTGGAGAGCCTCCTAAGAGCATCCCTGAGCTCCCCCCACCTATTTCCTCCCACCCCAGAAATGCCTGTAGGCACAGCAGTGGCTGGTGGCATCCAGGCACACAAACATCCTTCTCCCCCAAGGCTCTTGACACTTAAAAAGTTCAAAACCTTTCCAAAACTTCAGCCTTCCTCCTTTTTTTTCAGACTTAGAGAAAAAGGATAATCTGCATAAGCCCAGGACAGCCAAACGCTGTGGGGTTTCTGGGGCTAAAGGGGATCTCGCTGCTCTGCTGCCGTACCAGAACTGGTTCACCCTGGGCAGGGTGGTGATGGCCCGGTCCCAGATGTTCCGGGCGTGGTTGACCTGGCGGTTCTTCATCTCCATCTCGGCATATTTCAGCCAGAGGGTGACATTCCTGTAGTCCACGTCCAGGGCACGCTCGTAAATGGAACGGGCTCTGGAAAACACAAGCACAGGGCAGGTAAAAATGTGCCTCCCAGACTTTGGTGTGTCTAAAAAGGCTCGTAAGGGATGCCTGCAGCAGCATCATCGTTACCTCTGGATTTCCTTCAAGCTTTCCTCCCATTGTGCGTACTTTATCCAGTTACTGATAACAGTCCTGTTCTTTCTTATGTTATCTTCAAAAGTCTGAGGAGAAAATGACATCTGTAAGTCAGAAATCCTTCTGCAGACCATTCACATCAAAAATGGCTTATGGAGTATAATTATAACCATTAGCAATATGCTTGCTTTCCTTAGGCATTTTCAAAGCAAAAAGCCAAGCAAAACCATGGGTAAAACCTGTACAAGCAAAGCAATTAATTTAAAAGAAGATTTATAACTCAGCATTACTGTAAAGTTTTTGGGTTTTTTTCTGTTTTGTGTTCTTTTATAGTGGCTGGCTAGATACTGGTGGTAATGAAGAAAACACCTATTAATTGTGTAAGTAATTAACCTTTCAGTGTTCTGAGCATGGGCACAGGGGAGATGTTGCTTGCTACCAGATTCTGTCAAGCAACAAATCTGTAAATTACAGCTTCTGCAAAAGGATAGCATAAAAAAAGAGTTTTAAAGAATTAGTGTCCACCTGGGAAATCCACGAGGAATACGGACTACATCTTGTTTAGTTAAAACCACTGGAATTTTAATGCTTTTTTGCGAGCGTCGAGATTAAACCTGGCTTCTTTTCACCGTACCTTCCTCTTCCGGAGTTTATAGTCGTTTAGCTCTTCAACATCTGTGATCTTCTGCTGCGGAGGCGGTGGGAGAAGCTCGAGCTCCCTCTCCTTTGCCTCTCTCAGAAGCTGCTCCGCTGTGATTTGAACTTCGGCGGGTGCTTTGTTTTTCACCTGCAAGGCAAACGCAAGGGGGGCTCGGCTCGCATTTCCCACCGCGGCACCGCCACGGCCCCGCGCCTCCGGCGCCCGCCGGGACCCGCCGGCCCGGGCCGAGTGGGGACCGAGGGGTCCCGGGGGGTTCCCGGGGGGTCCTGGGGGTCCCGGGGGGTTCCCTGGGGGTTGCGGGGGGTCCCCGCCGCCCTCCGCGCCACCCACCTTCGCCACTTTGGGGATGCGCTGCTTCCCGGCCGCCGTAGACGCCATCTTGCCGCCGCTGTGTGCGCGGGCCCCGCCCCGGCACCCCTGACCTCACGCAGCCCCGCCCCAGCGCCGTTGCCGCGGTAACGGCGACGCGTCCCCGGGCGGGCGGTGGCACAGTCCGTTCCGTTCGTGGCACCGTCCGACCGGTCTGTGTCGTCCGCGGGCTCATCTGTCCCGTCCGTCCCTCCCTTGGGACGCTCCGTGGGCTCTCCGCGCCGGGCACAGGGCAGGTGAGAGCGCGGCGCTGTGCCGCGGGGCGCCCCCTGGCGGCTCGGCGGAGTGGCTCTGTCCGCGTGCGTGGGCGTGGCCCGCGGGCCTGAGGGGGTCGCGCGCCCCCCGGGACCGTGAGGCCGCTGCGGATGTGCCCATGGACAGCGCGGGTGCCCAGCCCCGGTGTCCATCCCCGCTGTCCATCCCCGGGTTCAGCTCCCGTGTCCAGCCCCGCCCCACCCCGCGGCCCCGCCCCGGCCCCGCCCCGGCCCCGCCCTCCCGAGCCCCCAGGGGTGCCGGTCCGCCGCCGTCCGCCGCTCCCCGCCGCTGCCTCCCGCCGCTCCCCGCAGTTTTCCCGAGGTATGTTCGCGTTCGGTGTCTTTGGGCCACAAGCAGCAAACAGCCCCGCGTGGAAGCTCGCTCGTGCTGCAGGAGTGTTTGTGTGAGGCGGCGGGAGGGAACGCCTCTCTCCGCTGCTTCTGCCGGTGTCTCTGGGATGCTGCTCCGTGGGGTGAATGCAAGAGTTTGCTGCACGAGCAGCGAGTTTCCTTACGAAAACGGTATGTTTTTACTGTGTAAATGCTGCTTTAGCTCCCTGCGAGAGCGTTTAGGGGAGCTGGTGGAGAGGGATGTGTATTTTTTTACCTTTGAGTTAAAACAGATGACTGTGAAAATGTGGCAAATGGTTTTCCTCAGTTGAAGTCACCTTAGTGCCAAGCCTCATCTGATGAATGGCTCTTTAAAGTTCGTGTTAGTTTTCCTTTTTGAAGCTGACGCGTGTTTGCAGAGGATGTGTTGCTTTGGGTTCCTTTCGGGCCCCGCGCTGGAATGTCTTGTTTGTCTGTGAAAGATGTAAGAGTGCATGCGGCTTTATCTGTATTTAAAAGGTGCGAAAAGTTGCGTTTCTTCTGGTTCTTCATTTGAATTGGGAAATGCGGTGCCTGAAACTGAGCATCGCATTTGGGTTTGCAGTCACTTAGAAGTGGCTGCTGTGTTTGGCGGAGCGGTGAAATTGCTCTGCTGGTCTAGGTTTGTTGGTTTAGACTGTTTCTATTTTTAGTTAGTGCTGCTTTATTTTGTGGTTATATTGAAGGCATTGCGGGAAGCCGTTGTTGGGTCGCTTTATTTCACCAGCCTGGCTGTTGGCTGGGTCGCAGCAGTGCGCAGGCACCCAGCTGGAAGGTGTTGGAGCCCAGGGCATGCACAGGTGCTCCGAGTATCGGCTGCCCGAGTGTTCTGGGCAGATCAACAAGTCACTTGTGCCTGGCACCTTCTGTCCCTGAGGAACCACAAAAAAAACACTTCTTTTTCTTTTTTTTTTTTTTTTTCTACCCAGGAAAGCAGTAGAACTTTGAATAGCCACACAGAACTTTGAATTCCTTCTGAAGTTCAAGCCCTGCTGTTGACCTCAGAAGAAATTCGAGGAGCAGTTTTGTACCAAAGACAGTTAACACACCTGAAGCTGCTGTTTAATCAGGACCTTGTTGCCCTGATTGTTTGCAGCTGAGCCTCCAGCCTGCTTCCCCTAACTGCCCACAGCTGAGCCTCCCACCGAAAGCCTTGCAGTTTGAATTTCTTGGTGATGAGCTGGTTAGCATGCAAATGAATGAATAGCAAAGCAGCTGTAGCCTATTAAAACTATTGATTTCCTCTGTTTCCAGACAGTAGGAGTGATTGCCTGCTGCATTTCAGGTGTGCTCTGTACAGGCAGTGTGTATCTGTGTGTATGCAGGAATCAGGCACCAAAATCCATAGGAGCTACCCCAATTTAAATAGTTGTGAGAGCTCCCCTGACGTGAGCGTGTTGGGCAGGGGATGGCTGGAGCAGAAGTGTTTTCCTTGGTTCCAGTGCAGCCTGTGGGATGGCCACAGTAACCTCCTGGAGGGGAGATACAGAGGTGGTCACTGCTAGAAGGACTGAGTCACACGATGTCCCAGACATTGTCACCCTCTTCAGCCCTGTCACAGAAGACCTCTTTGGAAGAATTGATGTCACTTACCTTTTGTAAGTAATGTTGTTTTAGGTTATCACCTTTCAGGCCATCACACTTAAAATGTCAGAAAACATTCTGAGCTTTGACACGGTGTGACATAATGACTTTTTGTGCCCTTTCTAAAAAAGGAAAGAAAATTCACTTTCATGTCTGTCACATGCATGACTGTGCAAACCTTGGTCCCTGTCATGGTGGGCAAGGTTTAATTCTATACTAGCTTCCTTTTGTAAAGTTCAGAAGAAATGCTGTTGAACAGCACCTGATAAAACTATCAGCAGACAGGCTGTGTCACAGACAGATACTGGTGGGTCACTTAGGCTTTTTCCCCCTTCATAGCAAACATCTCAGATAACAGCTCTTTTGGGGAGAAAAAAAGAGATGTGTTGAGAAACATATAAACAGAAGGGAATGTTTAAGTCTTGCATCTCAAGTTTGCTAATATGGTTGAGTATTTGAAAATCCACCTGAATTTTTATAGTGTTAGAACACAAATATTGTGGAAGCAACAATACCAAGTTAGCATGTAGACGATGAAGTTTTATTAAGGCCTGATCCTGGGAACTCTCTTGAATGTGACTAATTTTGCTGTTCCAGCAGGCTGAATTCACAGTCAGTCACTTTTCTGTGTGGAGCTTCTTTAATTTGTGCAAAATTAAATTCTTTTCCTAGAGGATTATCAAATCTTGCTTTGACACTCTGCAATGAGAAGAATGAGGTTCTAGCCCATGCTGCCTTTCTGGACTATCCAAATTGGAATATCACTGATCAGGCTGAATGGGAACCATTCCTGCATGAAAACTACGCTAACAATAAGTGCACTGTAAGTAAATGGTGTGATTTTAGTTGAGTCTTCATTTAAGGCTCAGGTATGGAAAATACACACAGGCACCTACAGTCTGTTTCTGGTAGATTTGAGGCATTTGGGATGCAGGAGGTGATGGATTCCTGGTGAAACCCTTGTGCTGACACAGGCATCTTATTTTGGCAGTGAGCGTGTTTGGTGCAGGTGGGGAGACTGTTGCTCTTTGCTTTGTGTGCTGGTGACTTTCACACAGGCTCCTTGGGTGAGCTTGTGAATTTCTGGTAGGATCTACAGACTTGAAACAGGCCCTTACAAGTTTAGCACTCAAATGCTCCCCCATCACCGAGCCCACCTGGGAACTGTGTGATTGTTGAGAACATACGGACAATGTTAAACCCCAGGCACTCGTATAGCAGCACGTGCTATAATATAAATTATATAATATAATGTTTATATAATATAAACAGTGCTGCAGTTACCTCTGGGCATGGTGTTCATCAGTGCTCCAGGTCTTCTGTGATGTTAAGCAATGGCTTGGAGCTAAACTGACCAAAACAGCATCTGAAAATGTGTGCTCTTGGAGGAAACAGCCAAAGGGAGTGTACAAAAAGGACCTGTGATTTTGTGTAATGGACTTTGTTTGTCCCTTGAATGGCACTTTGTGGGCAGGCACAGCCACTTCATTCAGGGTGCAGCTGCTCTGGGGGTTCTGCTGTGCTCTGACCTCCTTTGGGCTGTCTGGTGGCTCTGTAGGATCTGCTGCAGGGGCCTGCAGAGAAAAGACAAGAAAAATAAATTACTGCTCAGAACCAGTAGTGAAAAATACCTTGAAACTGACAGGCAGCAGAGCTCTTATTTTTCTAGAATATAGTTTATTTGTAGGTGTAAAAGATTGAGTGTTTTGTGTTTCTGCATTGGCAGAAGCCCTGAACATTTTCTGGGGTATAACTTTGAGATGTCATTGTTAAACTCCAGGTTAAATCCATGCAGGTGTGCTTTCCAAAACTGAGTTCATCTGAACATAGGATTTCTGTGAAGTCTAGTTGACCTGTCTTTTCCCTAGAGCACAGAAATAATTTCAGGGTCTGAAGTGGGAGTTGACTTGTGCAGAAAGGAATAAGTCAGGATGCTTTACTGGATTGTCTGGTTACCAGCACCATTCAGAAAGAGTTACAGTCCAAGTCTGCTTTACTTGGTGTCCTCTTGGACCTGAACCAGTAATATTTCTTTTGTTTTGTTTCTTCCTTTTGCTTCTAAAAAACAAACAGCCTGATTTTTAGGCATGTCTTTAGGTGCTTGCTACAGTAGCTGGTTGTCCTACTGCTGGTCCATGTACTGCAGCCTCTGTTGAAATTGTTCTTGCTTTTAAATTGTTGAAGTTTATTAGTGCCTCTAGCTATGGCGTTTTAATAGAATATAAACAATATATAAATAATAAATACTATTCAGAAGAGCTCAGGTTTTCCATTTAAGGTATTTTTATCTACCAGCAGACCTTCAGTGACCCAGCACTTCTAATAAATATGCCAGAGAATAACTGATTTAATGGCCCTTACCATTCCAGCACAGGGCTTTTCCATGTACACTGCAGATGCACAAGATAAAGCTGTCTGCTAGTCTGCCCTGTTTCTCTGTCTGGTACTTGTGTGTCTAATGATGTCATCTTAAAGTTTGTAATTTTTCGTACTCTCTTTAAAGAAAAACCACTTTAGGATTATGAGAAGCATGTGAGCTTTTGGTTTGAGGCTTTTTTTAAACCTACAAAGAATGTCTTTGACAAAGACACACGTTGAGTGTTTAATGTGGTTGAATGTTGTCAGTCGAGAATTAATGCTGTTCAATGTGAAATGTATAGTGTAGGCAAACAATAGTAAACTGAGTAGAAAGAAAAAATATTGCAGAAGTACGAAATTATATAAAGCACTTTAGTCACTTAACTTTACCCACACATGCTTTGAAGTCACTTATGTATATTTTGTTGTTCCTTGAGTGCAGATCATGTATGTTGGAAATGCATATGCATACTAATACTTAGGCTGATGGAATAAACATGAGCTGCATGGTGTATAGACTTTGACTCCTTGTTTTGTAGCCTTTGAACACTCTCTTTGTGCATCTCTTTGTGGCAAAGGAAGAATATGCAGCTGGATGTTCCCAAGAAATTGTTAGGTGAGTTCCTCTGCAGCCTTGGCTAGTGAAGCATGTGCCCTCTCCTGCTGTCACGTCACATTTGTCAAGGCATCTCACCCAGATGCCATGTCAGAGATCTGCCAGCAGAGGCCTGCTGTCTTAAATATCTCACCACTGGGAAGCTGCTATAAACAAGAGGCTGTTTGAAATGTAAAGATGGGGAAATATGAAATAAACGAGGTAGGAAAAACAGTCAAAGCAGCAAAAAATTTACCCAGATGAATTTCACATGATACTGTTTATCACAGATGTTTTAATTGTTGAGCCATCTGGAATATGAAAGAAGGTTAAAGGCACTGGAGAAAAAAAATGTATATATTAAAAAACTAGCTTCTGTCTGTCATTGATGGGTCAATGTTTGTTATAATATGTAATATTATATATACATATGTAGTATGTTTGTTATTTGTCCAGGAGAGCTTTCATCTTACTACCAGAACTGCAGTTTATACTCCTCTTTGTACCATCTGAGGAGAGGTTAGGTAAGAGTTTAATACTGTTTTATTCTTGAAGTGAGAGCAATTGCAAACCTAATAAATATGCGCTATGAGGTTGTTGTGGTGTTCTTTTTTTAATACTGAGAACAGTTATCAGTTTGTAGACATGTGGAAAACAATCTAAAAGTGTCTTCTTTTGAAGATCCCATGTGCCAGAGGTACCTGTGGTTCCATGCTCACTCCAGCAGCCATTCAGCAGTCTGTCCATTCCCTGTAATCTTTAAATTTGCCAGAAACAGGACATAAAAAAAAACAGTAAAGATCTCAAAAATCAATCCCTACAAGTTTGTGAAGATTTCTGGTTGAATAGAGCCAAGAGATTTGAAATTTGGCACGTTATCTTACATAGTCAAGCCAGTACAGATTGGAAGAGGACTCCTTGGTGAGACTCAAAGGGGCTGCTGGAGAGATGGAAGGAAACTCGGATTATTTCTTTTAGAACAGAGGTACAAAGGTGGAGAATATACGTATTAATCAGAGAACAGTGCCAGACTTGGAATTTTGGTCCTGAATTCAGAGTAATAAACCAAGCATGCACTTAACTGAGCTGAGAAAGGAGCTGGAACTCTTTTGATAAGCCAGCTTCTAGACAGGTTGGTTCCAAGTCACACTGAAAGACTATAGTGATATGTCAACTACAGAAAACAGGGCTTGAATGAAGGGTTTTGTCAAATCCATCCTGGCAACCAACATCAGCTTTCCTTGAGCACTGTGAGTGCTGACAGAGGTTCTTCAGAGTCATAGAGAATTGTCTGTATTATTTTTATAGGGATTGGATTCTACCGATTTCTGATTGCTTTGAGGCTTATTCGGATTTGGAATGCCAGATTAATTAGATTACTTTGGTGAGGAGTCTCACATGTTTATACTGCTGTCATTTCAGCCTCATTGCCTAACTCAAAAGATTTGGAGCGTTTTGTGGTTTAAGTTTGAAACTCCATTTTCCTCAGACAGTTTTGCTGCTAGTTTAAAGCTTGCATAATGAAGATTCTCTGTTGCCCCCTGACAGGTTTTAGCCATTCAGAGCTGGCCATGGGGAATGTGTTTGAAAGGATGATGCCTGTTCCCAGCTCACGCATGGAGAGAGGTTTCACCTTGCTGGCGTGCCCCAGGCATCGGTGTCACCCCCAGCTGTTCGTGCGCCAAGCAAGGTAACGCAGCTCCTCGTTCTGCTGATAGCACATCTGCCTGGGGGAAACTGCAGCATCTCCCTTCTTTGGCTTGCAGCAGCAGGAGCTTAGCTTTACTGCTCTGACCTTCTGTGCTAACCAAACTAGGTAGTTCTAGGATTGTGCTGATTTTGTTCTATTTCATCACCAGATGAAATATTTTTTTGAACACTATTTAGCTATGCAGGAAGACTGTTTTCTGTCAGTGATGTTTATTCTGTGGTCTGCCAGCTGAATTAGACCACTGCATATTTTAGGGAGTGCATGTGGTTTCCAGGTTTCTTGTAGCCTCTTCTAACATGTTTTTAGTTTTCTCATTTTCTCATGCTGAACAGTCAAGCAAAGCTTGAATAGGAAAGCCTGTTATCTAAAAGAAGTAAATAAGACCAGAGAATCCCTACTTCCAGTAATCTTTCAGACATGAAAAGTAATTGTGTTCTGTACAGTTTTTCCTGTGGAAGTTCTCTATGGATGCTAAAGGCAAGCAGGGAGCACAGTGTCTGTGGAAAAGCAGGCTGCATAACTTTCTCAGTCCCCCCTGAGAAAGTGGCCTGGGAAATCATAAGGAGGAATTAAAACAATCCTCAGAGATAGAAGACAGCCTTGCAGGTGCTGTTTGTCAGTTTCTTGTTTTCTTGCAAGAGGAGGTCG
Source organism: Periparus ater (assembly GCA_032357785.1). NCBI lineage: Eukaryota > Metazoa > Chordata > Aves > Passeriformes > Paridae > Periparus > Periparus ater. The sequence goes on along the minus strand of CM063610.1, from coordinate 115,519,996 downwards.
AGGGTGGTGTACCCCAGTGACCAATGATGGTGATGTGTCAGTTCACTGACCAGAAGGGTTTTACCTTTCCAGACCTTTGCATATCGGTCTCTAAAAGATGATCTGGGGTAATAAACCTCACTCTCTCCTGTTCTCTCACAAGAGAGTCCATGTTGTGCTTCTCGCTGTTCCCAATAGAGTGCGACAGTGCTGCTTGCCTAAGCTTTGAGTCTGTTTTGGGGCAGCAGCCTCCTTGGCCTCGCTGAAGGAGCTGAAGAAAATCATGGGGTAACACAATTCTCTTTCCATTGTGTCACCCTTTTTTGGCCCCAGTTTGGAGCAAAGATTTGACGTCCCCATGCAGTGTGTCTTCAGCAGAGCTTTGGTCTTGCTGTGGGATCCTAGTCATAAGTGTCATTATAAATGTGAAACTGAATTATTTTTCTTCTTTCCCCTCAGCACAGCTGCCTGCAGTGTGGGAGGCAGACATGTGCACTTCCCTGCAGCTTCTGTCTACCTGTGCAGTGACTGTTGCCACTCTTAGTTTTTCCTGCCACATGTGTTCTGCCTGTGCCAGTGTTGTGGCCAGGACATGAGAAATGCCGAGTTTCTGACCCAGGGCCCTGGAGATTTTCCTGTTGGTGTTGCTGCGGAGATGCTGTAGTGTAGTGTGGTTGAAACAGAACATGTATCCATCAAATTTTGGGTTTATTGTCCTCTTCACAATGAGAAGACTGCTGGTAGGGTAATGTTTTATGATGAAGTCATTTGATTTAACTCTGATTTATTCTGGAGGTGTTTTTGCATGTAGTAAGTGTTGCTCTGTGGCTAGGTAGCAGTGGTGATTAAATTAGCCTTTCTGATGCCTGCAGTGGGGGCTGGAGTTTAGGGAGAAGCGTTTTCCTTGGACACTATCACATGCTGTGGGTGTGGTGTGAGTGGTCTGTAGTGACCGGTGCTCAGGGATGATGATGCCACCTGGGGTGTGTCTGCTGGGTAAAGCCACGCCGTTTGTTTATGGGCTGATTGATGCTGCCAGCTTGGGCTGCGTTAGGACAGAAGCCTGTCTCTGAGAGCTGTTTTATTGCCTGTGTTGAATTTTACCACATGGGCCTGAAGCAAACCTGCAGCTTGTGTTCCTCCTGTTGCTTGACTTCTGAGCATTTTAAGAAAGAGGCCTGAGGCCTGACCTTTGCCAATTCACATCTTCCTGCTGTAGCTCTGGGTATTTAAATATGTTAAAAAACTCTTTTGTACTCACTTGTACAGTTGTTAGGTTTTTGAGTGTTTCTTTTGGGTTGTCTACTACCTATCACTAAGTGAATGGACTTTTATACAGAGAAGGAATCAATAGGTGAGTTAATGCATGAAGATTTAAGGTGTTTCAATATATCTTGGCTCAGACTATCATATTTGTCCTGTTTTAAAGTTTAAACTATTTTTTTTTTATGGCCATTGGATATTGTCAATAGAAATGTTCTTTTGCATGACTGGAAATGTCACTTAGGCCATAGCAATATTCCTGGTGAGAGCTACCATTTTGTCTGGGATTTCGATACTTTGTTATAAAAAGTAAAAATTTCTTTAGCTGTGTTATTACTAGAAAATTAACTGTGAAGGTGATTTTCCTCTGAAATTACACAGTGGTGATACAAAATTCATACTTCAGTGTTGTCTATCAGTAGATAACGGGTAAGGCTAATTCCTGTTTCCAGAAGGAGCTCTGCCTTTCCCTTCCCTCTGCATTCGCCTCTGTGCTTCAGTGGCATCCATAGTAACAGTGAGTGGAGCCCTTAGAGACTCCTCTGTGGATGCTGAGCGCAGCCACCTGCCTAGCAACATCTTCTGGGGCAGTGAGAGGCCATTACCCTAATCTCTGTCCCCTCTTCCCTGCTTACAGAGGGGAAAAGCAGCTGTAAACTGATAGTTTGTTTAACCATCCCGAAGCCTGGGCTGTCAGCAGTGTGCCAAAATGCAGCCCCCACGAAGCTTGGATGTTTAAGGTTCTTGCTGGTGTCTTGTCTAGATCCTGCCATTCTTAGGTTTGTACCCTGTAGGCAAAAGTCAAATTTGCAGCTCTGTGCTTGTGCCCACAGTAGAGGAATTTTGTGGTGTTTTTATGATGGAAAGCTTCCTGGGGTTTGGAGGGTTTCTTTACTTTTTAAAATACTGCGGTACTGGTGGAAGATAGTAAAGCAAAATAAAGAAGTTGGAATGGTTGTGTTGCTGCAGTGTAGCGTGCAGGGAGATGAATGGGCATGTGCAGAGTCCCACTGACTGTCACAGGGTCAGTCTCCAGGAACTGCCATCTGCACCTTTGTGTGTGGCCTTGTCCCGTGTCCCGCAGAGCCGAGTGGTGCAGGGCACTCCAAGCACTTGGCACGCCGTGTTTGGAGGAGGTGGGTGTCTGCTGCAGACCCCACGAAACAACAGGGTTCAGTTAGCATACAGTCATACTCTGATACCCCTCTTCATTTGGTTTGTTTGAGGTTTGAGAGCTTATTAACAGATCTGCTGTACTAATTAGTTGTGCTTAAGTGGTGAGGTTCTGATAATAGAAAACCTCACCGCAAATTTTCCCTTGGGATACTGCCTGTTAAGGAAATGAACGCAACCATTTTGGTTTGAGGGATAAAGAATGAGTTACTGTAAGTTTTTATGGAGTTTTTATTGTTGCTGGAGCCTCATTTTAATTGAGGGGGGGAGTTAAAAAAAAAAAGCAGGAACAGGGTCAGAATCCAAGGGGTCCCTAGCCTTGCTTACAAAGGTGGTCACATCCATTCTGGTGTGCAGGAGAAGCACCCAGAGACCCTCTGGCCACCTCTCCTGTGCTTGGGAACTGAGACAGTGTTTGATACAGAGAGGAACAACCTCTTTTGCCCAGCTGCCTTTCCTTTAAGGCTCCTGCCAAATCCAGAAACGCGTAAAGAGCGGCACTGAGAATCTATTTATTGTCTTGGGCCAGTCCCGGTGCCCGAGCAGGAGGATTATCCATCCCGGGAGATGCCGGAGGAGCCGGTCCCGTTCCCGGTGTCCGAGCAGGAGGATTATCCGTCCCGGGAGATGCCGGAGGAGCCGCGGCCGGTCCCGGTGTCCGAGCAGGGGGTTTATCCATCCCGGGAGATGCCGGAGGAGCCGGGGCCGGTCCCGGTGTCCGAGCAGGGGGTTTATCCATCCCGGGAGATGCCGGAGGAGCCGGGGCCGGTCCCGGTGTCCGAGCAGGGGGTTTATCCATCCCGGGAGATGCCGGAGGAGCCGGGGCCGGTCCGGTGTCCGAGCAGGGGGTTTATCCATCCCGGGAGATGCCGGAGGAGCCGGGGCCGGTCCGGTGTCCGAGCAGGGGGTTTATCCATCCCGGGAGGAGCCGGGGCCGTGCCCGGCGTGGCCGCGGGGTGGCGGCAGAGACCGCACCAGGCTCCGGCGGCTCCGGTGTCGCCGGGACGGGCTCGGAGCCGGGACGGGCTCGGAGCCGGGACGGGCTCGGAGCCGGGACGGTCCAGCCGGGACGGTCCAGCCGGGACGGTCCAGCACGAGCGTTTGGTCGTGCTCGGTGTTGTGTGATGGCCGGGACAGCCGCCTGCTCCCTGCCCGGAGCGGGGAGAGTTTCCTCTGCAGTTTGTTGCAGTTGTTCCTTCTGGCGGCCCGACACTGCCCCAGTTTCCTCTACGCTGCTCTTGGTTGCACCACACAATTCCGGCGTTTTTCCAAGAGATGAACACAAGTGGCTTCATGTTCTTGATAGCAGTTGAGTGTTAGAGCTGGTTTGCCACCCACCTTTGTACCATAGTCTCAGCATGGGTGACTGAATTCTACCGCTGTTCTGGTAAAAGTGCTGGATTTTCTTGTTCAGAGTTCCATTGATCCTGGCTATAAATAGCAGTCTAGTGGGAAAGAGTCTCTGTTGCCTGTTTAAATAAAAATCCATGTAGGTTGGGACCTGTACGACTGCTCCACCACAGTCATAAGAGAGTGAGGCAGGAGAATTTTTGTACTGGGATTCCCATGTATTTTCTTAGGGAAAGAAGCATTTTCACTTCTCAGTGCAGATTTTGGTGGGTTCTGCTGCCTTTTGGGTGTGGTTGCCTCTCTGGTGCTGAGACTTCAGTGTGCACTGGGGATGTGTCGTAGGTGAAGTGATTTGTGGGTGCAGGCTTTGGAACAAGTATTTGTAATATTTTTCCATATGTTAATGGAGTAGAACAGAAGTATCTGGGCCTATTAATGGCAGAGCCTCAGGATGTTACTTAATCTCCTTTTTGTAGGATGGAAGATTATGATGATCTCATGCTAATCTGGACGCCTCAAAATGAGACTCTGAAGGAAACCTATGGTGAATATCTCCTTGTTGATCTCATAGAACGTGAAGGTGAAGAAAATCAGGCAGCTGTTTGTGAGGTCAGTCTTCCGTGAGCTCTGGTTTTGTCTGATTGTAGCCTTAATGATGTCCTGTGTGACAGCTCACTTCAGATGAGGGAATAAAATCAGCAGCCCTCCTGTGGAAGGTAGAATTCTTCCTCTATACCCACACAGTGCCCCTGTCAATGTAGTTTGTGTCTGTTCTCAGGAGTGATGTTTCCAGTTCAGAAATGAAGCAGCAATTCCCAGTTCTTGTGCAGACTATTTTCAAGTAATTTGGACAGACCATCTTGATGAAGCCATGTTGTCATTTTTGACATTTGCATTATAGGTGACCTCTTTTCATTCCCAGTGGAAGGTAATACTGCATATGAGAAGGCAGTAATCCTTTCACAGTTTAAAAGTCCTGTAGGTAATTTTTCTTTCTCTTGGCTCAAACAGTTTTTTGCTGAAATGAAGACAAAGCCAGGAATTAATTTAAATAAGAAAGGAGTGGTAATAGTTCGCCTGCTGAAAATTCCTGTTAAGATTTTCATGTGTTGGTAATTGTGCATGGCAGTGCAAGCTGATGGGCGATATAACCTCCTTAATTCCTGAAGTCTGCTTTTTGTGGCAAATCATTTTGTAAGATTGCAACATGTAATCACTGCCATTGGGAGCCAAATGGGAAACAATGCACCATTAGTGTAATGGCACATTGCAGAGGGCCATTGCTATAAATAATGCATTGCAGTGGCACGTTCAGAGCTGGATGTGAGACCAGCAAAAGGTGTTCCAGGCCCTCAGTTTATCCGAGCTGCCACGGCGGCTTGGGAAGGCACCTCCATGCAAACCGTGATGGATGCCAACTTTCCCTGTGGAGAAGGAAGCTGGCAGCCTCTTTTTGCACATATGGTAGATGGATTGGTTAATCAGCCTCTGCTGAGCCTTGGGCCTGAAATTACACAGCAGCCAGGCAACCGCGGCGCCCCGGCTTTGTTGGTTACGCAAACAAGGCAAACAAACAATCACTTGTTGTTTGAGGGCAGAAAAATTAAACGTCACACTTTTTAAAGTCTTTATTGAAGCGCTGATGGCCTGATAAAACAGCTGTACAAATCCAGCCTTTGAGTTTTCATTAGGTTTATAAAGGCTTTCATTATGTGTATCGAGGAGGAAAGATAATGTGTTTCACCAGAAAGTTGCATACACTACTAAAAATTTAAGAGCTTCCTTCTTCTAGACTCGTCTCAGGTTAAAGCCAGAAGCTCTCCAGCATGCCAGTTCTCCCTGGTTGCAGTGTGTGTGTCTTGCTGAGGGCTGCAGCTTGCTGAGAACTCCAGCAGCAATCAGGCATCCAGTCTGCCATTGGTGCCAGCATTGCAGGGATCCCATCGCTTCCATGTTTGCCAGGGCATTTGGGTTTTAACACTAGCTCATGGACTTTTTCTGAGCACAGAATTATTTGGAGCCTGAAAGTGCTGCAAATAATACATATTGCATTAGGTACTCCCTATTATACATAATTAATTTCTTGAATTGTTAATTACTTAGGAGAATAAAATACACTCTTCAGTTTGAGCCCAATTTGGGTCCAAATCAGTGTCCAGGAATGAGTCAACTATTACAGCTAGCTGGATGCAGGTTCTACTTCAGCTGCACTATAACTTTAAACACAATGATCTGTTTTTGGAAGTATGTTGTGTATTTGCCATAACAAATGTTTTACTGAAACTCCAGGTCATTATTTGCCCCAAATATCTAAATCTAATACTCTTGCAAGTCGTAGCTAAAAAAAATAATTAGAACATCTATTGTCGGGGTCCTAATACGTATGTTAAAAAGGAAAAATAAAAGAGGATCTTTGACTTTTGCTGAAATAGTTCCTTTATAGTTTTCCATTATGCACAGATGGAACATAAAAGTTGATGTTTCAGAAGTTTTTTGTTTCCTTTTTTTTGTCCTGATGTAGAATGACAGGTTTGTCTGACATGGCTTTTATCTTCCAGGTTGACGGCACTGCTGTAGGATTCATGAGCTTATGTTCTCACGTGAATGTTTCCTTGTTTCAAGAGTGTTTTGACTTAGGGCCTTTCCATGGACTCTGTAAACCACATCCAGATGATATTCTCAAAGTGCCACGGAAGCCAAGCGTTCAAGGAGGTATCTTTATTCTAAAGTGCTAAATAAATTCAAGGTGTGTTTGTGTCTAGCTTCTGAGTAGGTTCTGCAGGGGGTTGGAAGAGGATATGTAGGTTTACTAGCAAGAAAACACAAATGAACATACCTGTTTTTGAAGTAGGATGCCTGGTGTTTTTTAATTGAGGAGGGGAATTTTGATAGCCCTGGTCTCTGACTCAGAAGCAGTTGTTGTTTGTGGGGAGCTGGCCTGTACCAGCTGTGGGATGAATGTGGTTCAGGTTTCAGAAAGCTGTGGTGTGAGGTACACTGTCTATCAGATACAGTTGTGCTGTTAAAGGAAGATGTGATTGTGGGATCTAGCGGTGAGGTGAGGTCTGTCAGTAGCTGAGCAGCTGGCTAACTGTGCCTGTTATGTTGTCCTGTTGACTCATGTCATCTTTTTTCCTTGTGGTTCAGCTTCTGCTCTTTGCTTATTGTTTGCAGTCTCCTGGGTTACAAGATTTTGGGAGATTGGGGACAGCCTCTTTATTCTGCTTTTATATTGAGCGTGATACAGCAACACATGTGCAAGCCGCCTTCCTGCGAGTGATAAAAACCAGTAGCACAGATATGTCACCTGTTTGTAGAGCACAAGTGTCATGTGAATGATTTACAGTTGTTGTCTTTAGTTTTCAGTGTCAAAGGGCTTTCTTTTTATGCAGAAGGGCAACAATTTGCTATCTAGTAATTATCAGTAGTGGAAAAAAATCCCTCCACCATTAGGTTGTTGCATATCTGCTTTTCTGAACACAAAGCAGCAGACAAAAAAGGAACCGGGGAGCTGCAGGGCTGTCACCAGCTGGTACCTCGATGCTGTCAGTCACAGAGCAGAAAAGGGAGAGGTCTTGTAGCTGCTCCCATGGACTTCCCCTCCCCTGCAAGGAAGCATCTTGCACAGAGGAGATGGAGGAAGCTGTCTCCTGTTAGATCCTGGGCCCCTGCAGCTCCAGGAGTATTAGTTCAGGAGAGGTGACAGACATGGGGAGCAGGAGGAATGAGACTGAAGAGGGAGAGAGATGGCTCTGGCATGAGCCCAGTCCTGGGCTGTCTGCTCTGGGTCACCCTGACTGACCACCAGGGCTCTCTGCCAGCCCTCACCCATCCAGGGCTGTTCCTGCTTCTGGTGTCCTCTCTCCTTCTGCAGAGACTGCAAGCTGTAGGTCTGTTTTGTGGCAAATTCTGTGCTGTTGAGCTTTTCAATGAGTATGTGGTTCCAGGGTTTGAAAATACATATGTTACATGTTTTTTATCATTTGGGAGATCTACAGGACTTGTTTTAAGTGTTAAAATTTAGCATGAGTAGCTGTTCTGTTCAGTTTCTTGAGAATCTGGCACCTGGGTGCTTTTTATAAATGTTTTAATCAGTGTGGTTAGCAGTCCTGTGAATCTGTCTCCCTTCTTTTCTCTCTTCATTTAAAAGCTTTATTAGTTTTGGTGGTAGCTGCAGTCCTGTGGGTTGCCCTCAGTAAGACTGTTTGAAGTAGTAATATCTCTTTATTTGGAATGACAAGGGCAGCTCTGGGAAAAAAATAAGTATTTGTAGACTTTTAGGTAGCTTGAGTGCAAATCATTAATGATCTTGGACACATGAGGAGAAACTTGAATATCATAAGATGAGAGCCTGACTCTGGTGCTGTTCCTAGAGAGAGTAACTAGAAACCTAATATCAAAGTTGTCTATTTGCTGCTCAGGCACATTAATTCTCTTATCACGGAATAGTAGTTAAAATTTTTGTTGTAGCTTTGCACATTTTGGAATAGAAGAGTTGCATCCCAGTAGTCCAATGTTAAGCCTTTCCAACATAAGGGCCAGCCCACGTCCTTGAAATCTGTTGTGGTGTTAGTCCCATTTAGTTTGTGTTTGTGGATATTGCAAAGCCATGCCCGTTCATGAAGGCTGCTTTAGGGACTGCATTGAAAACGTGCTGCTGGGAGGGCAGAGCAGGTTCAGTGACCTGACATCAATACAAGATCTGGACTGGCTTTATGGAATCTGAAGGCTGGAAATTTTAAAATGCAAGCTGCATTCCTTTGTAGAGTAATTTTATGTTCCTACATATAAAAAGGTTATTTTTTCAAGCTCTTTCGCTTTCAAGTAGAGACCACAGGTTGATATTTTTTTCCTTTCAAAATGTAATGCTGAATAATAATGAAAGAGTGTACAACAGTCTGTACTGATATGCCACTTAGGTTTCAGGGTAATTACAGTAATTTGGTTGTTACTCTATATGGTGTCATGAATTAGTTGCTAGAAAACATGATGCAGTGGGAATGATTCAAGGGCTTTTCATCAGGCCTCATGGTGAACTGGCTTCTTGATCCTGCTGACTGTACCTCAGCTAACAACCCAGCAATCACAGAATTATTTTAATTTTCTTTGTTTGTGGTCTTTACGTGATTTAGTGACAATATTGCAGTTCTTCATATCACTCGTGTCTGCAAACAGCAATGCAGCCATGTCTGACAGGAGTGGATGGTGGAGGATTTGCATTTTACTATGAAGTCAGAAACAACATATCAATATTTACATGACAACAAGAGACTTGTATTAATTAACTTCTGACACCTGCAAGGCTGTTGGTAATGAGAAATGGAGCTGGTTAATCAAGATGACATTTGATCATTTCTGTGAAGGCTCACATCTGTGATACCCCCAGAGAACCCGTGATTCCTACCCCCCGCATTTCTTCTTGCCCTGCACATTGCATCTGCACTCTTTTATTGGCAGAGAAACAAATTTTGGCATAAGTTTTTTTTCTAAATACTTCTGGCTAAATTATGTTAAACTTTGGAGGTATTTTTTTAAAAAAAGTGCCCATTACTGTGTGAGGAAATGCTTCTGTCTGTGAATGTGGCTTACGTGAGTGTCCCAAGGCAGAGTTCTGAGGGAGAAGGGATGAATTCTGTTGTTTTCTGAAGCTTATTTTGTATTTTTCTTGGAACTCAGAAACCTTGACTTCCTTAATGTTACTGGATCTTCCAAATGCAAGGATGTCCTTGCTTGATGTGTTTTCTTCAGCAGCAACACCTATACCTCAAGAGTTCAATGTGTAAAATTTATAAAGGAATTATAAACCTGATTTCTTGTCTCTTACTGCACAGTAAGAGCTCTGGCTTGACTGGGATTTAACCTGGATTTCAGTTCTTTTAGGAGAACTAATCTGAGAACGAAGAGCCCTTGCTTGTCCTTGTAATCACCAGAAAGCAAATTAGCAGCACACAGGGTTTAAGATACCAGTCAATACACTGACTCCTGTTTTTCAGTCCAGACAGGGTAAAGAATAGGGATACACACAAGTTAGGAACGGCTTCCAAACTGTCTTTTTCACATTTTATTTTAGAACCAATTCCCTGGATTTTTTTTTTGCTTTGAAATCAATTAGTCTAATGAAGCTCCAGTCAAGTAACACAAGGAGGGTCTGTTTTAACTGTGGTTGTTCAAATGAAACCTTTTGGTAGAGGTAGCCTGGCCCACTCCAGCTGTTGCTGTGGTTCTGAGGGTAAAGCTAATGTTATAAAACCTTATGCACTTTCTCTTTTACTGTACTCAGATAAAGATGAAAGCAACCAAACAAGTCCAAAGGCAGAGCCTGTTTCTTCTCAGGACGTGGAACATGTTCCTGGTGCAGATGCAGCTGTGCAGGTACCGCTGCTGCCCCCAGCAGTGCCGGTGGCTCCCAGAGCTGATGTGGAGCAAGGCTGGCAGGGATGAGGACGAGCAAGCACCGCTGAGATCCCCTCCTGTGGGACGTGGGCTGGAGGCTGCTCTGCCTGGGGTCTGGAGGGAGGGGGTCAGAGTTAATGGTCAGGGTGAGTCTGCCCATCCAGCTCCCCACGAGCAGCCAGCAGGGTGGGAAGAAAAGGAGAGAAAGGATAGGGCTTAACTAATGAAAACACTTTGTCAAGTGCTGTAAGTGAGCCCTCCCCGTCATTGTTGCAGAAGGACGGAGCAGTGGTCCTTTCCCAGGCTGAAGTGCCGGTGGGTGATGTCAGCAACACAGGCTCTAAGGGCTCAGCAGCCCCTCTCCTGGAGACTGAGGAGGAGGGGGATTTGCACCCCGTGTACAGAGGAGACCCAAATGTCTTCTGTATCCGTCTGTTCTTTATCAATGAGAAGTATGAAACTAGGTAAGTGTAGAGGAAGAGTCACTGCTTTGCCGTTAATAACCATTTTCAAGGTTATGTTTTTGGGACAAATCAGAAAGTGACAGCACTTGCAATGGTTAGATGGGATTTTTTGCTGACCTCTTTTTTGTCTCCTTCTTTGACTTTCAGTAATATTGTTTCAACCTCCTCTTGCAGCTTCCTGGCTCTGACAGATCTGTGGGGGAAAAATGTCAAGAATTAATTTTTGTTGGAAAAAATATGGGAAAAGGCTGCTTCTTCCTTCTGTGGAGATACTCATTCTGAATCTGGCTAGCTGCAAGAGGACCTACATGTTACAGTAGTTCTCATCTCACTGCATGGGGCAATAAAGCTGTTCTTAGCTCTGCAGCTAAATGTTCCCATTCTAAACACTGTCTCCAGCCACTGAAAGAAATTATTTTATTTTCTAGAATCGTGTACAGTTGGAGGAGACAAAGGGATTTTCTCGTAACACAATTGCTGCTACTGACCTTGCACTCTTAGATCCTGGTGGATTAGAATAGGGCCATAAATGGGGTTTTTTCTTTTTTCTTTTTTTTCTTTTTTCTTTTTCTTTTTTTCCAAAATTTCTCTCCATGCTTGAAGAGCATGCTTTGAAGAGCTGTATTCGACCACATCATCAGAAACTTCTCCAGGAACTTTTTTTTCCTTTTCAATCTTCCTTTTGTTAGAAAGGAAGATACAGAATAGATGAAGCAGCTGAGCATACCCAGGATCTTCCATGCTTTCAAACCCTTGTCATGTCTGCAGACATCAGGCATCAGGAGTAAGGATTTGATAGAGAAGTTGAACATGTGTACTACGGTTAGAAAAAACATTTGTCTACTTGTAGTAGTAGTCATTGGTGAGTAGCCACTTCTGAACTCTCTGGCTTAAAGGATGTGTGAGAGTAAACTTCACTGAGAAGAAAAAGGAGAATTCCTTGAAAACTGGTTCTATTTATTGAGCTGTTTCTTGATTAAGGAGGGCACCTACCCAAGGGGATTGAACACTGAATCTGCTGCAAATGCAAATATCCAAAGTTACCAAAACAAAGCAAAGACATTGCCTTTTGTGTACATGCTTCCCAAGTGATATACCCAGTAACATAGCTGAAGTTTATTAAGATCTAGTTTAATTAATGAAATGCAGGAAGTCAACCCAGAAGATCTGTGGTGCTCTTGGAGACATTGACCAACTAATGTCTGATAACAATTGCACTGCAGAGAGGCTCTTCTGGAACAGTTAATTGAGGGACAATCTAGTGTAAAAATTCAAGCAAGATAATTATTGCAGAATAAGAAAGCTTTATTTTAAAATATCAGAGAAGTGAGGGGCTTGCTCTGGAATGACTCCATGATACTGAAACGGCAGTTCAGAGCTGTAATAGACATTTATCTAGGAAATAATCTGACTGTAGACTTCTTGAGTTCTCTGCTCATAGTTTCCTGCTTAGGATAAGGATCTGTCCCTTTTTTGCCCCCTTCTGAGCTCTGTCCTTTATTTGTTGTTTCTGTTCAAGACATTTCTCACTGCATTTATCATTCAATGTTGTGCTCCCAGTCTTTTTTACCTGGAGATATCTGCAGAGCAGTATGGATTCCAAGATGGGTATCTGGAGGAGATAGCATTCCTGTCTGAAGGCTTTTCCTAAGATTACCGCATGCAGAGTTGAGGAATCTGGAGATCTTGGGGTTTTCGAACATTTTGCTTGTATGCTTGTCTGGCTTGCCTTTGCTTGATTCACCTGCCTGTAGAAGAAGTATTAGCAAAGCAAATATCTGTAGAGGAGGGCATGAGGTGATACTGGCTGCAGCCTGGAGTCTTGTCCTGGGGGAGCTCCTGCTGGCCTTGCGCAGCACAGACCCAGAAATAGCAGCTGGCCTGAAGTTGTAGGTGTGATTGCATCTCAGCCCTGAGGGAAGTTTGCTCCTTGGGACTTGTTACCCCCTAAAGCTGCTAAATGTTTCCATCTCCTAAAACCCAGACCTGAGACGTGGCTTGTTAGTGCACTGTGAGTGAAATGTGAAAGAACTGAACTGATGGCTTATCTGTTAATATCTGATACTTTTCTAAGCCCCCTGAAAAATCTCCCACCTCAATTCTTGTGGTCCTTGCTGCCAACATGGTCCTGGATACCAGAGATAAAATTAAAACACAATATAGTTTCAATGGCATTTTCCTTTCCCCTGATTAGCTATTCTGTTGACTAGTCTTAGTTATGTATTATATAAGTGAATATATTATACCCCAATCCTGATCTGTACTTGCAGCTTTAAGTTTACATTCAAGCATAGATATTGCAATTAGAAATTATTTCTCTCTTAAGTAATATTATTAAAGAGGCAATTAAAGGGAGCTTAATTACAGTTCTGAAATGAGGAGAGGATTTATCAGTATTTATAGGTAACCTGTATCTGTATGAATTTCTTCAAAAGATACCTCTTGTGTGGTGGAAAAGTGTTTTATGAAACTTCAGCTTAACTGGGTTTTGAGCTCTTTGATATTCTTACACGTGAGAGAAACAGCAGGGCTTTGGTGAGATTTCTTAGGTCTTTTTAAACTGAAATGTCACAATTTGCTGTCACCATGGAAAAGAGGCTGGGATAGCTCTAAGTCAGTGGGTGAGAAGTGGAAAGAAGTGTTCAAAACCAATTCCAAGTATTGATGTTCCTGTTAGTCTGTCAGAGCACATTGGGCAGGTTTTCCTGAGTGCACAGTCACAGAGCCCTTGGTGCTGGCTGAAAATACTGTGGAACATAGCAACAACTGTTTGTAACCTGAAGTAATATTTGCTGTATACTAATGCTGCTGTGATAGGCCAGGAATGGCTTCTGAAGAGGCTGGAGTCAACAACACGAGCTCCAATGTTCTGTTTGTTCCTCCCCCCTGCCCTTTTAGTGAGGAGCTTATGTATTATGTCAAATATCCTGGTTATTCTTGTTAATAATGATGCTTTCAGCACTAGAAGTCAGAAATTGCTGTGCAGCATGCATCATCAGCAGTTGATTGTTGGTGATCTATTGGGATATTCTGATCTGCTCTGAATAAATGTTCCTGCACTTGGAGGGATGTCAATATGACAGTGTATCAGATCATGCTGGTATGTGCTTTATTTGCCAATATTTGCTCTTGGTTGCAGGTCACTGGATTTTTTGCAGTATGCTTTCAGCGTTTTCCCAGTGAGTATAACAGAAGTTGGAATTGTTTTGTGTGGTGGGACAGCAGTGCAGCTGACAGCCAGGGGATGTGGGTCTGCTGCTCCAGTGAGTCTGTCCCAGGTGTGCTGGGCCTGGTTACCCTGGGCTCAGCTCCTCCCCTCCTTGGCTGGGCTTCGTGGGATCTGTTTGTCCTAGAATCCTGGAAAGGTTTGGGCTGGAAGGGAACTTTAAGATCATCTCTTTCTACCCCTGCCATAGGCAGGACACCTTCCACTAGACCAGGTTCCTCTGAGCCTTGTCCAACCTGGCCTTGGATACTTCCAGTAATGGAGCAGCCACAGCTGCTCTGGGCAACCTGTGCCAGAGCCTTCCCACCCTCACAGGGAAGAATTTTTTCATTCCATGTAATCTAAGCCTACTCTCTGTCAGTGTGAAGGCATTTCCCTGGCACTATGTGCTCTTGTAGTCTCCCTAGTTGATAAAATACTTCAAATTTCTTTAAAACCATGGACAGATCCAGACTGTACCTAAATTAAAAACAAAATCAGCAAAATTTATTAAAGGAGATGGAGTTGACGCCTATAAACCAGTGGTATTAAGGAGATTCATAGGATTTGCCTACAGACTGAACAGTGGCACTGTGGATTCAGAGTGCAGTAGCTATTTCTCACTCATGCCCTGTGTGATCACTCTGTCTGAGGTAACCAAGTCCACTTTCTGAGACTTTGTTAATGCACACTAGAGTGTTGTAAAGTTATGTTACAAATAACTGCATGACAGTGTGCTTTAGAGATAGGCCCTGGGTACCAGAGACTGATTTGGCCCTAAGAACCAGCACACTCAAAAACACTGCTTACCACCAAAGCAATTTCCTAGAGAAAGCAGACTCAGAAAGCAGTTCAAATTTACATAGTTTATCCATCCACCAATGTCAGTCTTTGAAATGAAGTGTCGTGATGGAATCACCAGACATAGTAAGGAAGGTTCATCCCATAGTTTGCTTAAAATGAAGCCATGTCAGAGCTGTCAGTTCCTTGTGGTGCCCAGGCAGAGCAGTGCTTGGAGGTGTGCAGTGTAAGCCCGTGCTCTGGCCTTGGGTAAAGCTTAGAGAATGCTTTTGCTGTCTGCCAATGTCTTTCAGGACAGAGACTTGTGTGTCATCCTGGTGCCACATCACGTCCCGGAGTTCCCTCTGCTCCAGAGCTTTGTTCGGGCTGTCCCTTCCTGCACGTCCAGGCTGGGTCGGGAGCTGTACGTGTTCCACCGGGCGGGATTGCTCACGTGAGTCGTGCTTTGGGACAGCCCTGCTGTGGGACACACCTGCCAGCCCCTGCAGGGCATGTCCTCTCAGGGACACCCAGGCACAGTGAGAGGATCCATTTGGGATTTGTGGGTACAACGAGGGGAGTGAAGATGGACATCGGTACAGACGAGCAGCTCCAAGTTCCCTGGTTGTAGGCCAAGGCCAGCAGAGAAATGTGGTGCTGTGTTTGCCTTGGGGATGCAGGTCAGGCTGTGTGACACTGGCACCTGATAGCCTGGTGTCAGCTTAATTCTTGGAAATATGCTATAGCTTTCTGAAGAGAACTGTAGTCGTGTTTCTGGGACGTACAGATCACAGCAGGAACGTCGTTGAGTAGCTGTTCTGTATAATTTCTGTTTTACTTTTGGTGTTGAATAATTTATTTTACGCCTTCAGTTTCTGCAATGCTCTGGACACTTCTGTAGGCTGAGATATCAATGAACTGGAACACCAAACCTTTCCTGCTGTGACTTCTGTTACGTGCAACGAGTGCTTTACTCTCGTATATCAAACCTATTCTGGCCCAAACACCAAGCTTAAATTGTGGCATAGTTAGAGATTTCCCTTTTTTTGGTTTTGGTCCTAATGTACCTAAATACAGTGTGGTTTTAGCAAAATACTTCTAGGTTTAATTGTGTACCTGATCACCTTTGGTGGTACACAAGTACATCACGCAGGAACTGGCCAGCCACTCTTGGACCTAGGCAGAAGCTTTTTGCCCTGGGGTAAAACTGCTGCTTCTGGGTCCTGAGTAAAAATCCAGCTGGCTGGAGAGAGAGCTGCTGGAGTAATTCCTGGTAATCTCAGGTCCAGCTGCTCAGTAATCCTCCAGCAGGGGTGGGAGTCATATGTCCTCTTGCAATTTTGGGCAAAATTCAAGTTGTTATCAAGGCTCTTTAAAAAAAAGTTACCATCCTGATTACATTGTGCATGTTCCAAATGACACCAGTCCTCTCATAAGAACAAAATAGGATCATCAGTAGCATTTTCCTAATCCACCTGCAGCTTTGCATGAAAGTATGGCAAAATAGCTGCTCACTGAGGTTCAGGGTCAGAAAAGCTTTGGGAGAAACTAGAGTAAGCTTTTGGAAAGTTTCTGCAGAACAAAACCCACAGGGTGCAACAGCAGATACTCTCTTGGAAATAACCAAAATCTGTGAAAGTGAAAGATCAACACATTGTACTTGCACCTACGGCTTTCAAAAGCATGGAAGTGAAAAGGAAGTCACAGAAAATGGACTAAAAGAAAAACAGGGTAAGAAGAGGGGAATACGAAGACATGAAAGGGCAAAGTCAGAAGAGGCACAGGCACAAAATGAGCTCCTGATTAGTACAGGTAGTAAAAGGAATAAGAAAAAGTGTTAAGTACACAAAAAGCAAGAGTGCAGCAAATGGAACTGTGAGTCTGCTACTTAACAGTGCAGGAGAAAAAAATAACAGATGACAAGGCATAGGCTGAGGTTCTTAATGGGTACTTTGCCTCAATTTTCACTAAAAAGCATAATAATAATAATAGTGTCCTTGTCTCTGAGCAGTCAAAGGACTTGAGCATCTAGAATGAGTTAATTCATTGCTGGGAGAGAAACGAGTACAGACCTTGGATATCTTTCCTTCTCTTCCATACTCCCAGTGGAGCAGGTGGATCTGCTTATTTAAAAACAATGGCAGTTTCAGCTTTTCCCATGTTCTGTTTTAGTCACGTTTGAGATGCAGGTCCCTGCAGGCACAGCTGCCTCCTGGGCAGGGGTGGGCTGGGGAGGGCACGGTCCCACCGTGGCAGAGTGAGCCGCAGTCCTCAGCACCGCTGGCTCTTGAGATCGGCAGGGGAAACGTGCGAGAGGCTGCGGAAGCTCAGCTGATGCTCACTCACAAGGCCAGCATTAGTTGGTAATTCAGTAATCAAATGTGTGCTTTTCAGCACTCAAAAATGGTCAGTGAATTCAGCTGTGAAATTTCTCATACCGGAATCTTGGTAAATTTGTGGTTTTTAAGGTACAGTGCTATTCATTAAACCCATATTCCACAAGATGCCTCTCAATGTGACTGAGGCTGAAGAATAGCACATCCACTTTTAAATTGAAAGCGAGAAGAACGGGAATAAAGAAATTATACTATGTGAATCACAACTTTTTATCTGTGGGTGAAGGAACTCGTTTCTTGGAACTGAAGCTGTGCTTCAGCTTCTCAAACAGCACTCCACAAGTGTTGGTTGCATGAGCTGTGTGTAACCAGGAAGGGGTTGCTGCCTTTGAAGGACACTGGGAGAGCTCCTCAGCTCTGCAGACAGTCGGTGTGAAGTGAATTTTCTTCCTAACCAGTAGGTAGGATGTAAATGAGCCAAGTGCCAGGTGCTGCTGTCTGCAGGTACGGTGTTCCATGTGTGGCACCGGCATTCTGGTACCACGTCACTGCTGTGTCATTACTGACAGGCACTCCACGCTTAGCACAGGCACTGCAGTCAGGGAAGTTTATCTTCCTGTGTCGTTGCTTGAGGCACCAATGCTTAAAGCAAAAATTAATACTTTGTTCTCGAAGAAATTGATGTTCCTGCTTTACTTGGTACCATGACAGCTGGCTCCTTTTTATTTTTCTGTCTTTTTCTCATTTTTTTCTTGCCTTTCCCTCTTTTTATCTTTTTTCCTCATGTGCCACAGTGTTCAGCTACAGATTCCACGTTCATTTTGTGGTTCTTAGCCTCCCTTTATTGCAGACTTTTACTCATTTGAAGACAGGTGATACCTGGGCTCATAGATTGGGCTGGGTGTTTAATAGCAGATAAAGGCAGGATTCTGGAGTTGTCTCCAGTAGATGCTCTGATTTTTGCTATTACCGTGCAATAAGTTCATATCTGCCTTTGGAACAAATGTCATTTAGCAATCAGTTACAATTTCTGAACAGCGTGGTTGGTACTTGTGAGGGGTGTGCTGTCTTGAGTTGGACAATTGTCCTTATTTTGTCACAGAGTTGACTTTTATTTTTTTTTGGTCCTTTTTTAGGTCATTTAATGTAAGAAAAGCAACAACCAGTGACTTACAGGGTGTCAAAATGCTCGTTGAAACTCTTAGCTTGAATGAAAAGATATGGAACGACTCAAAGATATTCACTGAGGCTCGCAGGGATCCAGTGAGTATTTGTTGCTAGCATGTGTTCAGTTCTGTCCTAAGATGAGGACTGAAGCCAGGGCTGAAGCAGTGGCTGAGCTTGCAGCACTCCTGCAGCAGCTGTAGCCAAGCTGAGGTGTCAGTGAGGAAAGGTCTGTGTGGTCCAGAGTCCAGCCACAACCTGGCTCAAACTGCGACCTGCTGGGGAGGGGGCTGCTTCAACTGGGAGGAGTGTTTTAACTGGGACTCTGGGGTGGAATACTCTCACCATTAGAAAGAGATTCTGCTGGAACAGGAAATGTGCATCTGTTGCCTTTACCTTGCAGGATGGGATGCCAGTACAGGCTTTTGTAGCAGAAGTTTTGGATCAAATCGTTGGTGTTTCTGTCACTAGGGATGAAATGGTAAATTCACTTTGTGTTCCGTCAGCTCTGTGGTGCTTGGTCCTCACACTAATGTTGAGTTTTGTGCTTGGCACTGTACGTGTGCCTAACAAAGTGTCTAGTTTATGCCCACTGGATTATTTCTCTGCTCATAGATAATGATTTACACACAGATAAAAAAAAAAATGATCCTGTTACTTTTAAGGAGCTGCTGCTATGTCCTGGAAGTTTTCCTCCTGCACTTTTTTGTGCTTTAGCACAAAGACATTCTGCCTCTAAACAGGTGTTTAATCACCTCTTTGCCTTCTACTTTCCAAGTCAATAAGCAGCTTTGTCACAAATCCTGCAAAGAGCAGTAATTCTTCTAGATTTGCTTTCATAACTTTTTTCCAACAGTAGAGTCTAAGTGATTGTGAATCATGCACTTGAAAACAAAAGCCTATTCCTTGCTGGAGTAAAAAAAGACAAGTAAACATTCTCCAAGTCTTACTTTTGTGGCATTCTTCTAGGACTGAAAAGGTGGATTTTAGGTTGTTCAGAGTTCTAATGCTGAGTTTTTACAATAGAACAGTCACTCCTGAGAGTAATTCTCTTGATTATATTAAGAGTTAAGAGGATAGATTGAGTGAATAAATGTACAAAAGTATCAGCTTATCACTTCAGCAGGGAAGACTTGTTGGAGGGCATTTCTGACACAGCTCTGCTCTGTGGAATTCCTTTTTTCAGCTGGAGTTTGGTGAGAAGGACAGCCTGGGCTTCTGTGCCTTGAACACAGAAAAACAGGTGGGAGGTTTTTCCTTCCCCTTGAATGTCTGTTAACCTTTATCAGGCATTGTGGGGAAAGGGTCGGGTGTGCATTCTGTGTAAATAAGGGCAAGCTGTGAGGAGAGGTTTTGATACAATGAAAAGATTTTCGAGAAAAATCTGTTCAGTCAGTGCCCTTCAATTGAGGACAGCTTTCACAGACACTTGATTTCAGTGTTCAGGTGTTGTTCCTTGATGGATGGAAAGTGACTCATTGGTTGGTATTTGCTAAAATCCTGTCAAGGTAGCTGCTGATCACTGCTGACTCACAAATTCCTAATTTTCCAGGATATTGAGTATATTAGATCACATTACAACATTGAGGAATTCATTCATTTTAATCACCACCAGCAAGAGGAACATGGACATCTTTGCCACTTTGTCTTGAATCCTGTATTTCATCACTACACAAAATACTTCCTAAAGGAGATTCTTCGCTTGGGTCACAAATCTTCTCTTTACTACCCTATTTATCCAGAATACGTGGAGGCCCAGGTAAGGAGAAAGTAATTCGTATTTCTTGTATCAAATGTTGCCACATTTTCTTGCTTTATTTTTTCTTTGCTTCCATGAATGACTGCACACAGGGATTTTCTTGTCAGTCTGCAGCAAACTGTACTTTTCTTCCTTCCTGACATATTCTGGACCCATGGACACAGCTCTTGCAAAGCAGGGCCAATCTGTGGTGTCCACCAGAGTCTTCAGGAAGTGTGATGGGGAGCAGAGAGTGGAAGTGGCCTTGGTCTTAGCTCCTTTCCCAGCACAAGGGTCGTGTAGCCTGAGTAAATGCAAGGGGATCATCCTAAACACCTCCAGGTGGCTCACAGAAACTCTTCCAAAGGGATTCAGGTACTCTAGACTGTGTTTCACCGAAAGTCAGTGGGACCTGGGCACCTCATTGGCTTTTGGAGGGGAGCTGGTGTTCCTGCAAGTGTCACGGCAGAACCGTAAGAACTGAACTTCCAATGGAGAAAATCCATTTCTGAGAAGAATGTAATTTAGAAACACTCACATATGTGTTTTGTCATCAGTCTCATGTCAGGAAAGGGAACACAAGGTAGAGTTTCCATGCCTGTGCAGCCATCTGAGGCTGCTGTGTGGCCCGGGCAGTCACCTGGGCTGCTGGCAGCACTGATGGAAACACACGGTGCATGGCGAGGGCAGTTCATCTGTCGGTCGTACCTGCCTGGCTCGAGACAGATGGAATTTTTCCCTGGAGACTGATCTCCAGCTCTGGCTTCTGCCTGGCAGGCTGGGCTTGGGCACCTGGTGTTTAGATGGTGGCTGAGATGGGTTCTGTCCTTGGTGACCTGGGTGTTTTTGAAACCATCACTGGCTTTCACATGTGAGCTCTGAACAGGTTAGACTTGGGTGCATTTGCAGAAGGATGTGTTTTCTTGTGCACTTTTGTGGAGTTCTAAGTGTTCCTGTGAGGAACCAATGTTCCTGTGTAGCATTAGGCTCTCAGATTCTGAAGAGGAACTCACAAAAATGCGCTTCACTGGCACTGGATGGAAGAGAAGCTCAGTCTTACCAGTGGTTCTGGGTTTGACTGTTTCCAGGCTACCAGGCTAGAGTTACTCTAAGTTACTGTAGCTTATCTAATATTACTGTCTAATAAGTGGTCAGTATGATATTTTACAAAGTTCTCAACGTAGTAATTCCAAGTTTTTAATATTTGTGGATGGAATGGTACTTGAGTGTAATTTAGTTTGCATTAATGTTCATTCTGTATTTCCTCTAATCCTCTTCTTCCCTTTCATGTTGTAAGTTGTGCCAGAGCCAGTCATGCTGTAATAGACAGATACAGCTATTTCTAATGATCCAGGCTGCTCAGATGAGCATTAGGGTTTTGTTCATTTCAAATTTCTGCCAGTTTATTAACATTTATCACTTGGATGAACCAGACATTTCAGTTGGTATAGAATTTCTATATAAATTCATCTCTGTTGCTTGCCAGGCGAGCAAAGGTTAGCAGTGAGCAGATAGCACAGCTTAATGAGGTCAAATCAAGCTGATTCATGATCACTATGGAGAAAAATATCCTCCTGGGGAAAATACTTGTGCTGAAAAATCCCATAAACCAAACCACTTGTTTATCTGTCATTCCCACAGAGATAGTAATGTAATTACTCTCATAATTATCTTCATTAGTGTCAGGAATTATCTGCAATTCATTCCTCTGCTCTGAGTATGTTTGTTTATTTGCTGATTTTTGTCTCAGATTTAGCCAACAGAGCTAAGAATTGTGTGTTTGCGAAGCCGTGCAGCAGACATCTGTGATGCACTGCTCTGACATTCTCTCTGCTGAAATATGGATCGCTGTCTTTCAGTTGCAGCGTCCCCGTGCCCATTCCCTGACATCTGCCCTTCATTACATGGCTCCCGTGCGGCCGAGACGACAGATTGTCTATCCTGTGCGAGAGCTTGGCGCGAGCGCTCCATCGGAGCAGGTCTCCGAGGATCAGGTGGGTGACAGCGGCGGCAGCAGGCGGGAGGCACGGTGCCAGCTCCGCAGGGCCTGGCAGATGGGCTGGCATTGCCCTCCCAGGGCTGCTCCTTAATTACAGCGGCCGCAGCCCGGCGCACGCGGCGCCCACCGGAGCAGAGCCCTTCCCGCTCCGTCACGGCCTCCAGCGCCTGGCCCGTGCTCTGCCTGCTGCTGAGCCCTTGCTCCTGCTGCCTTTGTTTAGGTGTCCAGCTCCACCGGTGGAGAAAAAACGCTGTCGTGCTGTTGGCTCTTTGTGTCGAGATTGCTTAAGTACGTTTTATTTTTCAGTCCCAAAGTCAGGTTTCTTCCGTGCACGAGATACCCTTAAAACACCAAGTGACTTAACAGCAAAGGAAAAGATTGTTTTCACTAGCAAACGGTTTTACTCGCAAAGAACCGGTGCAGCCTGGAGGTCCTAAATGAAAAGTGTCTTAAAATTTCATTTTTAAAATAACTTGCACTCGATTTTCTTCCATTTTTTTAAAGTAACTAAAATTTGATGTGAAGGTGATGCCTCAAAAGAGTAGCTAGTGAAGCTGAAATATTAGGAAAAACACTATTAGTGATGGATTCTCTCAGTAGGTAGTTGTAATTTCATGGAGAAACATAATTAGGGAGCTTTATGTCTGTCTACTAACTTCCAGTTGGCTGAGATGGGCTGCCATATAATATTTTTAGTGCTGTCCTTTTCTCAGTTAGTCAGTAGGTTTTGGCACCTAAAACTCTTAATTAGGCAGCAGCTGGCAAAGCAAAGTCCAGAACATGTCTGAGGCTGTTGGTCTGGGTTTGGCTTTGTTCAACAGCAGCCTTCCCTGCACACATGCACATCCCTGCCTTTCTTTTCTCTGCAGAATGAACTCTGATGCTTTTCTTTAAACTGCTTCTTCATCTTTAAAGTGACTGCACTCTTCCTGAAAGAGCTCATCTTGGCATTTTTGTTGAAGCTGGAAAATCACAGACTTCCTGTGTTTGAAAGATTTGCAAATCTTTTGTCTGCTTATGTTCTTCCTGAGGTGTTCTGAGCTTCTCTGTAGGTACTGGCATAATGGTTTGAAATCTCAGATTCAAATTTCTACTTAACAGAATGGGTGAAATTTTTGCTAAGAAGTTTTACTGGAAAAACCCCAACTCAAGGCCAGCCGCTGTGTAAGTATCCATGCATCTGCCTCTGCATGAATTATAGATTTTTGACAGACTGTGCTCTATCAGAATGGACATCTGGCACTAAGTGCTGCGTGGTAACTTGAGGATAAAGCTAGTCTGCTGCTGCTGCTGGCTTCTCTGAAATACCAAGAACTTGAAACCATGTAAAGCTAAATTGACTCTTGTGTTGCGTGAAAGAAGCGACCTTTGGGCAGCGTACGTTGGGAAGCTGTGTAACACAAGGAGCAGCCTGCCACGGGGAGCTGAGTGTGCTCCTGAGGAAAGAGGTGCTGCTGCTTTTAGACCTTGGGCTGCAGCCAGGCACAAGGCACTTGTCCTCACTCTGCTCAGATGCCTTGAAAAGGAGGATTGATCCTCATCAATAATCTGGTACCACCCTGACAAATCTTGTCGTGAAGTTACAAATAGGTAACTAAGAGGTGTATTTTATAAATTAATATGACCAAGTTTCAGTATTATCTATTATCTTTCTGCCTTTTTGTAGTGATTAAAAGGCTTCTCAGACCTACTGTAAACAGTAAGGTGCAATCTGTGAGGCAGAGGACAACCTGTCCCACCAAGGAGACAAATGTGCTAGCTCTGCCGAATGGAAAAGCTGAGAACTGTCACCTTATGAAATACAGTGAATCAAAGTGAAACACATTTTGGTTGTAGAAGATGCTGAAGGGCTGGGAAGTGAAGGAAAAAGGGCATGGGAGAACAATGTTGTGAGGAAAGTGTGGAGAAGAGAGGGAGAAAGGTGAAAGGCAGCAAAGAGTCAGGAGCAGGAATCAGTGGCAAGATGTCTGAGGCCAGCACCTGCAGAGGAGTAAGGAGAAAATGTCTCCTATCATCTTTGTTTTGGTGGTTTTAAACAAGATCTGGGCAGGATCTTGTAAGATGTTTAGATTGGGCAAGCAGGGATTCCAAGCATTTGAGACCATTCTTCATTTCTTTATCCCGTGTCTCTATCCCTGCTCACCAAGCTGGTTTCAACCGAGGGGGCTTTGCCCTCTCCTGTTTGGAGGCAGCTCCTCCAGAGGTGAATCCGTGCCCGCTTTGTTCCCGTGAGCTGGAGGGCACCTTATCACTGTGATTGCTGCTTTAGAGTGCTCTGCAGTGGTGGCAGCATTTGTCACATGAACTACCAGATGAGGATTGTAAATGCAAGTTGATTTCAGAAATGTAAAATTTTCGCTGATTGCCTACTCTAATTGCTTGCTTGAGTATCTGTTGCTTGTAATTGAGATAATTGTGGTGGTATTCTTGCTTTGATACCCACAAGATGCCCCTTGATATCTAGTAATCAACAAATCAACATCTGCCTCTCATCTATTGCTTTTTCAGCTGCTTTCCTCTTATTCCAGCCCTTCTGGAGCTCTTGCTCCCCTTTTCTAGCTGCAGAGTGTCTTTTTTCCAAGGAAGAGCTTGGGGCTGAGCAGCTCAGCCGTTCTGTGTGGGCACAGCTCCTGGTTTGTGTGTGGATGTCTGGGCCGTCAGTGTCTCCGTATCTCAGCGAGCTGAGCTGGGAGCCCTGGGGCTCCTTCAGTCCGTGTCTCCCCAGTACATTCCAGCCTGCTTAGGGCATGAAGGGAATTCACCCATAGATACAGACCAGGGTACACAAGGAGGCTTTCCTGCTTGCTTCTTCCACAGGCAGAAGAGAAACCGGCAATCCAAACCGCAGGAGCTTTGCTCTCAGCTAATTCTTGAGCACTGCTGGTCCAGATGGATCTCATCTGTGCTGGAGAGAGAGGTGCTTTTCCTGCAGGTCTGCATCAGTTGTTACAGACAGATGAGCACAATATGTGGTAACTTGTTGTTGTCCCTCTGTCAACTCTCTCTGTTTTAATGTGGTGTCAGGAAAAAGCACCAGGGGGGAAGTGCCCTGTGATGCCCTCGCGTGGATTCCTGGCCTGCTCCCTCCTGTCTCATGCAGGGAGCATGAGCTGTGTCTCATGGTTTAAAGAGAGCACAGAGCCTTCCTCCTGTGGGCTGTCAGCTGGAGAAAGGTACTCTTAAACTCCAGGAACTCACCCTGTAACCCCACAGCCAGCTGTTACCTGTGTGGCCATTTACCTGCAGTTCTCTGCTCGCCCTGTTCTCTCCAGACCCTTGTGGCATTTCCCCTGCTTCAGTCTTGTTTCTGGTTTGAGACAGGCTTTTGGTGTGTGTCGTGGCTTATTGTTAAAATGACTGTGACTCCAGAGAATTACAGAGCTTACGAGTTCTCCCTGCTCCTCCCCTATTTGCCATCCTTTTCATGAATGCTTTCCCATAGGTTTTAAGGCCATCATGTTTTCTCACTTGTTCCCTTAAATCACAGCTCTGTGCTGCTTCATCTTTGACTCAGAAACCCTGTGGCTCCACTTCCCAAAGGGCTGTAGATTCTTCCTTGCTTTGTCTTCTGCTTTGAGATTGGAAATACATTTTGCTTCTGATTTTGTGTGTCAGTTCCTACCAAAGGCTCTGCTGAAGAGATTTGGATAAATTGGGTAAGGCTGGACTGAGAAGGCACAAAGCAGGAGATGTTAAGCTTGCCCCCCATTAAGTCTCCCACTGCAGCCCTCTGGAATGGCACAGTTGTTGTTTTGCATCTGTTCCCGAGGTGTCCAGGCTTTGGGACACCTGTTGAGCAGCAGGCGTGGCAGAGGTGCCACACGTCTGCCACCCTGGGCTTCAGGGCACAGACCTGATCAAACCCTGTACAGCTGTGCCAAAGCAAAAGGAAATCTCTCATTTCTGTATTCTGGATCGGCAGCCGGTGCTGAAGCGCCAACTGGCAGGAGATTCAAAGATCCAAACTCTCAATTCCCTCGGCGTTAGAACAGATTAGATTATTATTCTGGTTTGCACATCTGTCAGTCATTGCAGTCATGTTACACGAAAAACAGTCGGTTACAACAGAATCCTGAATATCTTATAAAGTGCTGCTGGCCTTCACGGTGCATGTCATTATTGGTGGAGTAGAAAACTGCAGATAATGAAATAATTTTTAATTATTTCTTCATAAATAAACAATTTATAAACTTGTTTGCTTTCTCACCATCTGGGAGCATTCTGTTCTCCATCTGCTTCATGTAATTATCAATGGTAAGGGAAGAATAGGTGATATAATTAACAAGAATAACTGATCCACGATGAAGAACAAAAATGTCACACATCTGTTGAATTATTTCCTTGTTTTTGCCCTTTTATTATTATTCATGCTATTGGTTTTATTATATTTTTATTTCATGGCTGCATTCAAGCTGTCAGGCTTTATTGCACAGTTTAGAATTGTTTTTTCTGCTCCAGCTCATAAAGAGACAGAACAGTTGCAGAAGCCCATGAAGTGTTGTATAAATTTAGTTAGTTCAGTGTGAGGTTGAAATAGAAATTGGAGGCCAAGGCACTGCAAACTCAACAGTTTCCAGTGCAGTGTGGAGGTATTTTTGTGTGTTTGTCTGACTCCATGATGATGCTAATGGTAAAGGCTATGAATAAATGGCCAGAGAGCAGTTTAAAATCGTAATTAAAATAAGAACATGAGAAGAAAACACATCCTTGCTTTTTGATCCAACTTAGAACTTGTTCCATTGTAGTGTATATTCACAACTACATACTCAAATAACTTGTGAATGTAGGAGCCATCCTGGATGATTCTCTATTCTGTGAGCTTTTTATGTCCACTATAAAACTGCAGTACTTTAAAAGAGTATATGCTTACCATGTTTTGTAAAAAGTAAAGGAGGATTAGCTATCAAGTAAAACAAAAAAAAAAATCTAAAACATTTTTGAACTTGACAAACTTTCTCACATGGGGAAGCTTCTTTAAAAAATGGAAAGTGGTCTATGAGGGTGTTTGTATGGAAGGCTCATCCCTCGATGCCGAGGTCCTCTCCAACAAACTCCTGGGGCTCTGCTTCTTCACTGGCTGTCTGTGGCTTCTAACTTCTGGTGTTGAGGCCAGTTCATTACCAGCTGTGTGAACTTGTCACTAGTGCCCAGGCTGAGCACAAGGCTTTACCTTGACCTGTGCAGGCAGAGGAGCAGAAGGGACTCAGAGCTGATGGACTGGCTGTTAACAGCACCTCACTGTCCAGACCCAGCCGCTCCACAGGGCACAGCCTGAAAATTTCAGCTCAGTTGTAATTCAACAAGGACTCAATTGTAATAAAAACAAGGACTTAAATTTTAAAACATGGATGAGAGGCTGGTCACAGGGGCTGCCTCAGAACAATCTTTGCTTCTGACTGCAGCTGAGGGTGCAAACTACATGGTTTGTCACCTTGTCCACAGAGAAATGTCAGGAATGTGGAGAGGGAGAGGTTCAAGCGCTGTGGAGCAGCAGAGCCTCTGCTTTGGAGCGTGTGCCCATCCTGGGCAGTGACTGTTCCCCTCCTGGTGTGCAGGAACAGCCAGCTCTGCTCCTGGAGCTGCTTCTGGAACAGCCTCCAGTCACTCAGGGGAAGGGCTCACTGCTGTTTCACCCTCTCACTGTCTGCCTTGCAGCCAGCTGTGTGCCTGTAGCAATTCAAGGTTTATTCTCTCAGTTTCAGTTCTACTTATGTTCAGTTGGAGCACTGGAATGTACTGAATATGGCTAAAATGTGGGATGTTTTTCAGGCTTTGGGGTTTATTTTCATCATCAGGCC
Organism: Periparus ater; assembly: GCA_032357785.1. NCBI lineage: Eukaryota > Metazoa > Chordata > Aves > Passeriformes > Paridae > Periparus > Periparus ater. Next base: position 115,492,354 of record CM063610.1, on the reverse strand, counting down.
TTTACTAAGAGAAAGAGCAATTACATCAGAGAGCCCAGGGAGGATGGGCAAGAGAACTCCCGGCATTTCAAAAATATCAAGCCTCATATATCAAAGTTAAAATGGCAGAGTTCCTTCATGTTACAACTTGTGTGTGGAATTACAAACAAAGGCTTGGTGTGGATAGTTTTCACTTAACCAGGGGAGTAGTATTAATTTTTAAAGCAGTAACTGTTGCTTAAGATGCTCATGTGCTCGAGTAATGAATTTTTAATGCTTTTGTAGTATGTGCATGGATGAAAATCCATTATTTATTGTTCTTGCCCTTGGCTGGTGAAGGTGATGGTTTTATGGCACCAGTAGACACACAAACAGGCGTTCTGAAGTGAGGCTGATAACAAATTTCCTCACTGTAAATGTCAGTGGGGTTTGTGCAATGCTGCCATTCCATTTTGTTTGGAAGGCTGTGTCACACCGTTGTGGGAGGCACCAGATGGCATCATTAACAGGAATGTTTACCACTTATGTGCATGTGTGAAATTAAAAGTAAGATGACCTATCTTTGTTTTGAAAGCGTGGTGTCAGTGCTGTACAGGTGTTAATGATATTTGCAGTAAACTGAAATAGGCACTTCTGCTTACAAACAGGTCAGACTTGGCTCAAAGCTTTTCCAAAGCCATTTGGTAGATTGGTAACTCCAGCTTGTAAGGAGTGAACAGATATTTTTGCTACAGAAAAGTAATATTTGCTGTTATAAAATGGAGAATGATGTCTGCTTTCACTAAAACACGATTCTTTGACCCTACAAATCAATTTCCCCTTGTATCCTGGATTATTATTTGTTATCTCATGTTCATTATTTTCAGTATAAAATGTAGTGATTATTATTCTATTTTTTCAAGCTTTTAACTTTATACCTGTGTGATGTTTTTCAGTGTGTTGGGTGTGTTTGGATGACTGTCTGTCACTTTATATATACCTGTGTAACATTTTTCAGTGTGTTGGGTGTGTTTGGATGGCTGTCTGTGTCGCTTTATATATACCTGTGTGATGTTTTTCAGTGGGTTGGGTGTGTTTGGATGGCTGTCTGTGTCACTTTATATATACCTGTGTGATGTTTTTCAGTGGGTTGGGTGTGTTTGGATGGCTGTCTGTGTCACTTTATACCTGTGTGATGTTTTTCAGTGTGTTGGGTGTGTTTGGATGGCTGTCTCTGTCACCCTGGGTCTGTGGGTCAGGTGCCTGTGCCTGCTGCTGGTGTGTGCCCAGAGACCCGTGCCTGCTCTCCTGTGCTCAGGCCAGGGGTTCCTTTCTCTGTGCTCCTCTCTCGCAGGGATGTGGAGTTTATGGGCTCAGTCCCTGGCCAAAGCCCAGTTTGTCTTTGCTGCTCTCTCCTCCTGGCCAGAAGAATAAGCCATGGCCAGATGACCTGGGCAGCAGTGACTGCTGTCAGAGACTAGAGCCAGCCATGTGCCTTACCCCCTTTGCCAGCTTGAATGCTTTGATGGGGTTCCTGTGCCTTCCTGTCCTTCCTTTTCTTCCCAGAAGAACGGGGGAGAGCTGAGCTCTCTGCAAGTGACACCATTCTGAGTTCATTTCTCTGGCCTTTGAAACAGAGCAGCCAGCAATTGTCAGGTCCGTACATGAGTGTGAACCGCTCGGCCCTTCTGGGCTGGGGATCCAAATGTCAGTGCTCAAAGGGAAAAAGAGCAGCTTTTTACCATGGTAACAGAGGAAATTAAATAGATGTGTCCGTGCTCTGCTCTCTTCTGCTGCTGGTTGGAGTCAAACAAGAAATGCCTGGTTTCGTACGGAGCCATAGGGACTGGCATACAATTGGTTATGAATATAGAGGTGACTTTTTCTAGCAGCTGAAGATCAGCATTTACCCATGTAGGCATAATAATGGTGTCATGATACTGACTTCATTCGTAAAAACCTTGGGGATCTGTGGATGAAAATATTCGGTAAAGGTGAGGTATTATCTGTCCGAGCCTCAGTTCCCAAAGAAGGGTTCTTTGACAAAGACAAAACAATTAAGGCTGCACTCTTCATCACTGTTTCTTTTTCTGTTTTCTTTTCCTTCTCTTTCTGGTGTTTGTATAAATCTGTGAATGCTTGGAAACAGCTTTTGAAAACATGTTTGCAGAGATTTCTAATGAGGCTTTTTGGAATGCAGCTAGTATTTAGAAAACAATTCCTAATGCAGGCTGAAAAAGCATGCATTTTCCAATCAGTTTTGTTCATATCACCTTGGTAAACATTGATGTTTCTTTTTTTAACTTGTGGTTCAAATGGAGCTTGAAATTAAAATAGCTGTGTTTGCTCACCTCCTTGTTTGCCTGCCACTGTCGCTGAGCTCAGCACCACTCTGGGAACAGCTTTGTTAATTGCTGTCACTGCTTCTGATGGTTTTTGCAGTAGCAGTTCAGATGGTGTAACTATCTGCTGGGGCTTCTCACTGACAAACGCTGGAGTGAAACAAAAGCATTGCAGGCAGAAGTAGAATCCCACAAGCCTGGGCTGGCAGGGCCCCTCGGAGTAGGTGGTGAGGGATCAGTGAAGATGCCAGGAGCACAAAGGGGGCTGCCCTGTGTTTGCCATGCAGTGCCACCACAGCCCTTCTCAACGTGGGACACTGCCAGCTGCTTGAACTGCAGCCAGCACTTCCCTGAGCTGTCCCGAGTGCCCAGGGTCTCATAGTTGAAGTTTAATGGTAGACTTGGTGGCCTTAGAAGTCTTTCCCAAACGAGAGGATGCTGTGGTGCTGCAAATTCTGCAGCCTTAGGGAGCCTTTGCGTGAGGAGCCCCAGAGAAGCCTGCAGCAGCTCTGACACACCAGCGAGTGTTAGTGGGATAGACTGTGCAGTGCTCAGCTCAGAACACAGTGCTGTTTCATCCTGTCAGTGCTGAAATACACAGTCCATTTGTTTTTTATGTTTTTGGGTGCTCAATTTCCTTGGTTTTGTTTCTTAGAATGAAGCTAATGTTTACTATAAACCCTGACCTATTATAATTATTATAATTGACCTAGGACAATTATTATAAACATACGTAGAAAACCTACAGCTAGCCCAGGGTCCAGTGTTTAAAAACAGAACTAAAAGGGGCCTTAAAATATTCTGGATGTGATTTTGTACCGTCAACATCTAATGTAAAGTTGTGGGTAAATGTACCATGAATCCATTCCCAAGGCATGTGCAGAGCAAACAGGAAAGCTGGGCACGAAGCTGTATGTGGTTGGAAAGTGCAAAGGAAATCCTGTGTTTGCTGAAACCTAATCGATATTTCACCACTCTTTTTCCCTTGGTTGCTTGGGGCAGAAGGATGTGTGAGTTCTGGATGCCACAGATGAATCTTTCTGTGGCTGTGTTGTGCTGAGATGGGGAGTGAGAGCCGTGGTTCTGTGCAGGGTGTGTGCTGTCAGTGTTTTAATGAGCTCTGCTCCCAGTGATGCCACTGGCTGTCCCCCGTGGGCTGGTGCCAAAGGGCCACCCCTGCCAGCTCTGCTGTCCCTCTGCCCCCAGATGGGAACAGCATGGAGGGCAGGGGTGCCAGTACCCCAAATAACCATGTGATAACCAAAGAAAATTCTCCTTCCTGGGCTACATGTGCCTTTTCTACCAATGGCAATTAATGCTTTTTACCTTGTGTTAGTTAATGATTGCTGGTTTATTTAATAGATTGGATACAAAATAAACATGTTAGTTTGCTATTGACCTATCAATTATGATGTCTGATTACCCCTCTGGGGAGCACAGGTAGTCATTTGTCCTGACATTTTGTTAAAATACGTGGTATTATGGGACCAATCCCCCTAATTCCTCACTCCCTGGGGCAGTTTAGTGTACTTAGCTGTAGCAAGGTGATTTCTGGAGCATGACAGCTGTTGGTGCTGGGGCCATTGTGTGGGGAACAAAACGGGTTATATTCTGCTCATAGGCTGCTTTTGTGTCACTGATACAGAGGCCATTTCATAAATTAGACACAACTCTTCCCAGGGAAATTGTATTCCCGCTTTCTTTGCTGCAGTGCATTAAAATAAACCACCAGCACAGCAGCAGAAGGAGATGTTTGAGCTTGGCATTGCCTTAAGGCCTGTTGGGTGTATGCTGATGGCATTCCTACCTATTTTCATTGATTAGGTACATTACCAGTAGTTTCTTCTCATGGTTTTTACTATTTCATTAATTTAATAAGAGCTGCATTTCAGCACAAACATCACTGAATCATTTTTCCTCCAGAAGTCATTGCTTTTCTCGAAAGTTGCAAGTCTGTGTGTGCAGCAAGAGCCAGCCTGTTGGAATTTCTGTCTGCCAGTCCCAGGAATGTGAATACCAAGGTGAGGGCAGAGTATTCCACACCTGACTGTGGGACTGGGAGAGCTCCACACGTGTCAGCTTTGGCAGAGCAGCAGCTCCTGTAGCTGGGGCATAACCATTTAATGTGTCAGAGTTTGATTTGAGGTAGCGGGGGATGTCTGTAATACTTGGCACTGGTTCTTCTCATTTCCTACAATCTCTTCAAAAGATGTACACTTCCAGGGAAATACAAGGGGCTTTTCCAGTTTCTGAAATGTGGAAGTGTTCTAGATGTAGTCTGTATGATTTAATTTATGATTAAAACTCTTTTTGCTGGCAGATCCTTGTGCAAGGGGTGTTCAGGCGTTTCCAGAGCACTGGGTTTGAGTGGGATTCTGGAGGTTCTGTGTAGGGACTTGGCTGTGTCCTGTGTAGCCCTGGTTTGGAGCAGCAGGGTGGTTCTGTCCCTCACCCAGGCATTCTCCCCTGTGGGGCTGTGCTGGCTGCCCCCCAGCTGACCTCTGTCAAACACCCACCCTGGGCTGGCAGACTTTTTGAGATCTCTTCTGGAATTTTCCCAGCGCAGTCCAGCCCCTGAGATGAATGTGGCTCACCACTGGATGTCATTGTTGCACTGTGGTGAACTGCAGCTCAGAGAACATTTATCTGGCAGTAAAAAATAATGTTGCCTGGCCAAAGGTGAGATTGAATTTTTCCTCTTTCTGAATGACTTGCAGTGCAGTTGTACCACTGGGCAGGGAATTGATCTGTAATGCTTCCTTAAGGGACAGGACAGCACTCTAGTACTGGAGTTGCACAGTGTGGTGGGGCTGTGCTGAAGCCTCAGCTGTGGAACTCCACCACTGCAAAGACCTGGCATAAAAGACCTCTTGGGGATCTCAATGTGCCATGTACTTTTTGAGAAAGCCCATGTAATTACCCACAGCTTTCAAAGCAAGTACTCACTCTTCATCTATTGAGTTACTCTATCAGCTGATATATAGAGAATATATTTCTACTGTACTTCCATAGAAGGAGTTTAGAGGACTTAATTTTATTAGTGCTGTCTCCTATTTGTGGTGGAGGAAAACCTGTTAGAAGCCTTAGGTTGCTTCCTTCCAATGTGCCACAGCAGGAATTTATACAAGTGTCTGGCAAATAACAGAAGCAGCTCCATTTTGTATTGGTCTTCCCAGTGCATTTATGAACCTTCAGTTACCCATTCTGTGAAATGGGAACATAGGCAACCCTGAGCAGTAGGAAAAATGCAAAGTGTGTTGTACCAAGAGATGGAAAGTATTTCCTTGTCTTTCAACAGAAATTTGGAAGATAAATATAGTTAAGGTGAAAAAAAAACCCTGTCAAATGCAGTAACATGTCTTGTCTCTTAGCTGCATATTTGTTTTGAGAATCTCTGTTAGGGAGTGAGAGCTAGAGACACATTGAAAAAAGCCAAATGGAGTTTGGGGGGGAAAAAAAATGGAAATAAAACCATGGAGTTTATTCCCCTAGTTGGAATGTGCATGGAGTGGTGTGGAAGCTGAAATGAGTAATTACCAATGTGGCATCAAGATTTGTGACTGGACTGCTGGTCCCAGTGGCATTGAGGTACTGCTTTACTCATGTGGCAGCCTGGCTTTCCAGGTAGCTGCTCTGTATTTAAGGAAAGAGAAGGATAACTTTTGGAAAGGGAGTTTTCAATTAAACACACAAAACCACTTGAAATAGACGTTCCTAATTAATTTACAAGTAAAACCATTTCCATAAATAAACCAGCAAGAGTAAAGATTGCTCTAGGAGGTATAAAAATGGCCTTAGCAATGTGTAAATACAAGTTCTTGAGGTGTTTGATAAATGGCAGTGAGTGATAGCAGAGGCAGTGTTTGGTCTTCTCCTGCAAGGATTCTAGAGCATCTTGCTCTGGAGAAGCCAGACCATTCAGCTCTTGGCATTTCCTGTGACCTATTAAATGTGCACATATTCCACATATTTTAGTACAACTTACCTGGTGCCATGCACAGAAAAATGGTATTAGTCATGTCAGTGACCATAAGAAGTTTTGTGTGAATGCAAGGTAATGCATCACTGAGATTTTGATTCCCAGCAGGCTTTGACTATTGCTTTTAATGTATTTCTGTGTCTTACAGCTGAAATATTCTTTGAACCACACAAATCGAAAACTGGTGCTGGAATCAAAAGTGTGTATCAACAGTAGAATTGTGGTGGTTGGTGCATCTGATGTTGGAATCTCTTTTCTGGAAACGCTGGTTTTTTGGTAAGTTTTTAATTTTATTTCCTTTGCTGAAAAGAACGTGTTCCCTCTTGTATGAAGGGGGTTGTTTCTTGCATTTAAAGCATTCCTTGGGTCTGTCTCAAGGTGTTAAATATCTGAGTAGCTGCAGATGGAGGGATGGGTGCTGGATCCTGGGTGCATCCTGGGACTCAGGGGATTCTGAGCAGCTCCCAGTTGCACGTGGATCCCTAAGGCGAAGGCACGCTGAAAGTGAGAACTGAAAACGCCTAAAGACGCTTTGGCCGTGGTTCTTCAACCAAAATCGTGTGGGGAGAGGTGGAGTCAATGGCCCTTGGTGTGTGTTCACCTCTAAATCCAGTCGTCCCTGGTGGGTTCCCAAAGCTCTCTGAATCCCCCCTTCCCTGAGAGCAGGGCAGGGAGAGCTGTGGATGAGCTCTGCTGTGGAACAGCCTTCCCAGCACGAGGAGCAGGCGCTCTCCCTCATGTCTCATCACTCTGTTACTCCCCAGGGGCTTACTGGGGAGTCAGACTGTCAGAGTGCACTTCCCTTGATGCAGAGTTTTATCACACTTCCTAGAAATGTCATGAAAGACTTGCAGAAATGAATATAAAATTCAAAGTCTGAACATGATTCTTACAAGGTGCAACAAGAACTGAGAGAGTCTGGTGCTTTTATGGGGGCTGGAGAATGGAAAATTCCACCTTTTTTTCTTTTCTCAGTTAAGCCGGGAGTTTGTATTTCTACAACAACCATTGATAACATCACAAATTATATTTTCAATACATCAGGAGAGGAGTAAGTTGAAGTGCATTATAGATCTTGTATTGCTGGAGCAGTGCAGAAGAAAATTTCTGCTTCTTGCCCTTCTCTTAGTTCTTGACTTCCCATAAAGCATCCCAGAGTAAATACCAGAATAAATAGTTTCCTCTCATCTTCCTGTTCTCAGCACCCTTTAGGCTTTCAGTTCCACCCCAAATTCAGTCAAACCTGTCCTTTAGAGCTTCTAACCCATTTCTTGCTGCTCACCCTGTGCTGTTGGTTGCTGTCATTTCGTTATGAAGCCCTGTGGGGAAGCAGAAGCGTGTTTGTGCTCCAGGTGTGCCAGCTGAGTGAGTCTGGAGTGAGCTGCCCTCGGAGCTCCCTCGGCCGAGCCTTTGCAGGGCTTGAGTTTGGTTCAAGCTCTGGCAGAGCTGCTGGAGGAAATGTCCTCCTTGAGCCTTTCTTGGCACCAGCCTCAGACCTGGGGTGCTGCTCAGAGAACCACTGAGCCAGCAGGCAGCACTTAGTGCAGTGTCACAGAATTTATATTAATAGAGGTATAAATTTGGGAAAGATTAGTTTTTAATTTTCACATCAGCAGCAAATAGCCTTCTGATCAATGTGAAGGCCTTTTAAAACAATTTAGTTTAATTTACTCATAATTTTCTAATATTCCCTGTAAAGGTTACATGCACTAAAAATAGCTGGATTGAATCAATTTGTGAGCCCTAATCCTCAAAAAGAGGAAGTAATTTTCTCATCGTTATTCTTCATACTTAATTATTTTACATTACCAGTCACCATGGAAACACACAAATGTAATTCACTTACCGATGTGGCAATTATTTGAACTGGATCTTGCAAGTGTTTTCAACTTCTTTGGGCCCGAAGAGACACCCGTTTCCTTGAGCAGAGAAATGAGCTGGCAGTGAGTGCTGTGGGTGGGCAGCGCATCCCGGGGCTGCCGTGGCACTGCTGCTCACCCACCGAGCCCCAGAGGAGCTCCAGCCCTCTCCGTGCTGCTGGGGCAGCGTGTGCAGGTACACGGCTTCAGCTGCACAGCTGCTTTTCCCAAGGATGTACAGGGGGTTTTCATGTTTCAAGGTACACGTTTTCAGCTGCAGAGCTGCTTTTCCCAAGGATGCACAGGGGTTTTTCATGTTTCAAGGTACACATTTTCAGCTGCAGAGCTGCTTTTCCCGAGGATGTACAGGGGTTTTTCATGTTTCAAGGTACACATTTTCAGCTGCACAGCTGCTTTTCCCGAGGATGCCCAGGGGTTTTTCATGTTTCAAGGTACACGTTTTCAGCTGCAGAGCTGCTTTTCCCAAGGATGCCCAGGGGTTTTTCATGTTTCAAGGTACACGTTTTCAGCTGCAGAGCTGCTTTTCCCGAGGATGTACAGGGGTTTTTTGGTTTCTCTAGCAGAAGGCCGGGTGGCTGCTGCAGGGGCAGAGCCTGGTGCCTGGCCAGCTGGGAGTGTGACAGTGGCTCTGGGGGTGCAGGGGTGACAGTGGGTGGGTTCTTGGTTGGTTGGTTGGTTTGGGTTTGTTTTTTCTTCATTCCTTTGCCCCAGTTTCCACTTAATCCCAGGGGCTGGTTCCTGGAGCAGAATGCAAACCCAGGCAGCAGGGATGGAAGTTTGGTTTAGGGATCTTGGAGCTTGCTACCAGCAATGTCTTGTCACTGGTTCCAGTGCAAGGAACCCATTGGCTTTTATTTACCTCTTTGCATATAGCTGTGGAAATCACTATTGTCTTCAATTATAGGGAAAACCATTTTTAATCCGTGGTTTTGAAAACCTCCTTAATCCAAGCCCTGATGTAAACAATGACTTATTCTCTGAGGATGTTGGAATAGACATAACATGCTACATGAGATAGCCATAAATGAATGGTGCCTAAAATCACAATATTGCACATGAAATTGTTATGAAATCTATTTCCTTCTCCCTGTGGGTGCATTAAAATAATGATTGCATTTAAGAACCAGATGGATTAAAGTCCATTTTTGTCAGAGCTGTGAATTTTTTTCTCCAAGTAGGATTGGAATCCAGCACAGTAAGGCTGCATTGCTGGCTGCAGGACGGTGTGTCCCACGGGGAGCTCGGGCTAGCCAGGATCAGCTCCGAGGTGCAGGGTTTGAACAGGGTTCCTGTCGAGCCCTTCATCGGGCACACGATATCCTGCACATCTGGCCTCTTTGGCTCTAGTTAGTGTAATGCTTGCTGCTTAATTAGGCTTTTTATCTTTGCATTTGTCCGGGAACATCTGAAGCCTTCCACGTTGCCTGTCACTAATTAGTTGACTAATTAAATAGTTAGTGCTTACTTGCTGATGACAGAGCTACTATGCAATGAACGGGTTAGAGATGGCCATTGCTGTGTCCTGTCTGTGTTTGCCACACGAGCTGACACACGTGTGCTTCCCTGAGCCTTCCCTGCAGAGCCTGGGCCGTGTGCTCGGTGTCACCGGGCCTGTGTCCCTCTGTCACTGCTGCCTTCCCTCGGCTCTGCTGAGCGCAGCTCAAGCTGTGACAGAGATAAATCAGCCGGGTCAGAGCCGGCCTTGTCGCGCAGTCGGCATCACAATGAGGGCTGGCAGTGACTGATACCAGATGTAAACAGGGGAGAGGCTGTGGGTCAGGATCAGCCTTCCAACAGCCTCTGCCAGAAAATGAGACTCAATTAGCATCAATATGGGCTTATTTCATAGTTACAGTCTTGCTTTTGAGACTCTCTGCGGTTCAAAATATGATTATTTCAACTTGAAATACTTTCCCTTTGAACATATGCAAACACTTCTCTGAGCCCAAACTGTTCTTTCACACTTGAAATTTGTAGGTATTTGTAGATTTTTCTCTTGTTACTATTTATGCTTGAATACTCCTAACTTCTTGGTGAGTGTTAAAGCTGATCTTGGAAATAGTTGTTTTCTCATAGAAAGCCTGAGTGAGTCAGGAGGGTTTTTATAGAATGCTGGGCTGCATCCGTCATCCCGTCCTGGTGACTCAGCAGGACATCCCAGCCCTGAGCCTGTAACCTGCCACCCCTGCTGGATGCAGTTCAGAGCAGACACAGCAGCGATCCAAGTCTCCAGCTCTGCTGAAGCCATGGAGGAGGTGTCACCCCTTCCTCTTGTGTTCATGTTTAGCGTGGTTTGAAGTTTGTTCCCAGAGCTGTGCAGTGCTGAGCCCTCCAGAGCAGTCTCAGGCTGCCTGAGGGTCGGCTTGGAAGCACAGCAGACTGAGCAGCTGCTGCAGTGGAGAAAAAATGACTTGTCTGGCTAAGCTGTGATCCTTCCCACTAGTGACTAGCGTGGATTTGATTCCTGTTTGTGTGTGTGTGTGTGCTGAGGGTCAGAGTCAGGCTGCTGACATGTGGAGGTCGCTAATTGAAGGATGGATGTTTGGCATCAGTAGTTTTGGCCCAGCTGACTCCTCTGCCAGCTGTGCCCCTGTTCTTCCTGGGCTGCCAGGACTTAGATTGTGAGGACCTGGCACTGGGGGACGCCTCAGAACACGTAACTTTGGTGAGTTTTGTGTTCTCCTGCTGGTAGGACGAGCACATGTGGTTAAAGCTCAAACCTGCCTGGTTTAAGGGCGGTCTGCCTGCTGGCATCTGGGAACATTTTGAGGGTACCCACTCTGGAGGCAGCATTGCCAGATTTGCACCAGGCTACATCATGGAGGCAGAACACTTTTCTCCTCTGTAATAGTTTGGAAAATTGAAGTCTAATATACAGCCATAAACCTCCACCACCTTAGCTTTAAACATGGATAATTGGCCAATAATATTGAAAATGTCCTATTAGCAAGCTGGTGTCTGCACTGTGTGTTACTCACTGAGGCACTCACACAGCAGTGGCCAAAGCAGTGAAATTTCTACCACACTTTAGTTTTACTGTCCAGTTTATAGTACCTTTATTTGTGGGAAATGGTGTTGATGTCTCTCAACTGCGATTTGGAATTTGCAAGGTCATTAAACAGCAAGAGGCTGTAAAGTACCAAGGCCATCATCAGATATCCCTCATTTTCTGTCTAGAAAAATAATTGCCATTTTTGAAGAAAACGAAATGCTGGAGCACTTGTGGAATGGAAATTGGAATTTTAGGAAGGAGGTGCTCTCACTGAAGCAGTGGTTGGATGGTGCTTTGATTAGACTCCAAGCTAACTTAGATTTGGGATGGCAGGAGTGCCCTTGTGAGCACTGTAGCTGTGGAAGGATATGGATGGGTCTGATTTAGCTCTGTGAGTGGGCAAGGAAAAGAGCTCTTTAGATTTCCTTGCCCAGTTACAGAACAATTCATACTGTAGGAACCTTGCTATGTTGATTTTAGTAACCTAGATTGTGAGAATGCCACAGATCTTGCGTGGATGCACTAATTTTTGTAAGCAAAATCAGTTTCTGGGAAGTGAGAGGTGACTGGAAGGGACAAAAGCAGTGGCAGCCATAGGAGGGGACTGAGGTGTTCCAGAGCAATGAGTTATAAGGTGGATGGGAGTTCAGAAGAAGAAACTGGAACAAGACATGTTTGGTAATGTTCAGTGAGAAATCAAGATTGTAGACTGATATAAAGCCACCCAAAAAACTAGACATTAGTAAAGGAATTGGAAAGCAACAGAGTCAGAGTTGCTGGTGTGTTTAATAATATTTCTAGGAAAAGGATCGGCACAGAGGATGAGAGACAAGCAATATAAGCACAGTAAAATAACCACACAGAAGGAAATCACTTGAAGGGGGAAGAGTGAGAAGAGTAGCTCATATAACCTAGAAGGATAATCCAAATTTAACTGGAGAGGAACAGCTTCTGAGCAGGATTGCCCTGGGTTTGGCTGGGATAGAGTTAATTTCCTTTCTAGCAGCTGTGTTTGGACTGAGTATGAGAATAATGTTGAAAACTCACTGATGTAATTGTTACTAAACAGTGAACCATCAAGTTCAAAGTTTGGTGAGAGACCCAGCTACCAGTGGAGGAGAGAGAAGCACTCCCAGCATCCTTCAAGGGTGTTAGCCAAAGGGTGAAGGAAATGTTCTTTAGCTCCTTAATGGATTCTTGCTAAGATGTTAAAAATGGTGACAGTGGCCTGGGCTTAGAGGTTGCTCTTCTTAGGATGACAGCATCTGATAAAATTACCAATAAACCTGGCAGGAAGTTTCTGAAAACAAAAAACAAAGAAACAAAAACAAAATACCAACCCAAAACAAAAAAAAAAAAAAAAAAAACCAAAACAAACCAATAAAAAAAAACCACTAAGCATTATTTTATCAAAATAGAAGTTTTAAAAGAGACCTTGTTATTTTAATGGCAGAAGGAAGCAACTGGAGCATGATGAAATATTTTGCTGAGAGAGGAAGAGTTGTGGTGGAGCAGGTTGTGTGGAAAGCCCCTCCTTGACCCCTGCATTGACAAGTGTCCCAGGAAACACTGTGCTGTTATCCCTTCCTTTGTTGAGCAAAGTCATTCACAATCTTAACACTTTTTCCTGAGGTTGATCCAAGGGAGAAGTGGCTCATCTTTGTTTACTGGTAATTGGAGAGGGACAGCTTGGAGATGGACATCTGCTGGCCAGCAGTGACTCTGGAATCCTGCTCTGGGGGCTGTGATTGATGCCCTCAGAGAAGGTTCTGGAGAAGAGGTGCTTCTGGTTGATATGAACAACAAACCCTTGTGCTGCTGCAGCCAGGGACGGCTGTCTGGGGAGGCACAGGCAGCAGAGGGAAAGGAAAGCACTGGGGCTGGGGAAGGAATTGGGTGGAGAGACAGCATGGGAGTGACACTGCTTGGAAAGGAGATGCAAGCCCGGCTGTGGTGCTGAGCAGCACATTTATCCTGGAGGGACAGCTTGGCTGAGCGCTGTTGCTTTCTAGTTACTCGAATGGGCAGCCTTTGTGAAGCTGGGCATTTCTCGCTGGAGCTTGGTGTGGAGCTGGGACATCTCTTGGAACACCTTTTCCTCTTGGAGAAGTCTCTTCTGCAGGTTGTGTCCTGACTGCTGCGTTCTTGAAATGATTCCTTAAAATGGATAAATTGTTACATTTGCAGCGAAGAGGAGAACTTGTCTCCGTCTGCCTTGTACAGTGAGAGTGTACAAGACACGTGAGTTCCTGTGCCCTGAACACAGGTTACAGCCTGATGGGACTCTTTGATCATCAGCTCTGCTTCTGGGCTCCTTCCTCCCCACAAAAATATCAGTGTTCCTCTTTTGTTTCAGGACAGAGATTTTTCTGATTTAAAAGTTGTGTTAATGCAAGACTTTATCACATCCTACTTTTCAGCATTTAGGGCTGAAATCAGATTTCTTTTTTCTTTTACCATTTTCAGAATGATTTTAAGCAGCCATTTTTATAAGGGCTTTGCTGCAGTGAAGCTGAGGATCCAGTGTCACTAAAGACTTTACTTTTGGATAGGTTATAATTTCAGGTATTATTGTTTAAAGATTATGTACACAGGAGAACAGTTCATATAGTTAGCAATTTTAGGAGGCAGATAAAGCATCTTCTGTCACTCCTTTATTATAGATTTTATTGATGACTGGGAAAATAATCTTAAATGTAAGATTTGCAAACAAAAAATAAAAATGCAAAGAAATGCAAATAAATTGAAATAAATTGAAATGCTCAGGTTCATGGAGACTACTTCACTGCACTTTTTTTTGTATCAAAAGTGATTTGACTTGTGATAATGAGTAGTTTAATGAAAGCAATTAATTAAATTATTTGTTCAGGCAATTTTCCACCATCTCTAAGCCTCCATCATTATGCCACACACAGAAGGAAAGGAAAAAAAAGGTAGCAAGACATCAGGCAAAAAAATCCAGCAAAATGAGCAAGGAATACTTTAACAGATTCACAACCACCAGGATATATGTGAAAACTCTACTAAAACTTTTCTGTGTGCTTTTGATTATGCTCAGTAAATTGGTAACCCTGCTTTATTTTGAGGACAAGGGTGTTCAGACTCTTTTTGTAGCCATCCTCTGGAGCTGTGCACTGAAACCCAACACCTTTTACTTATTTCCCTAGATACTCTAATCCCTCCCTGCTTTACCAGTATCTTTGAGCTGTTCTTCCCTCTGTATCCACAGCAACGTCAATCCCTGCTGGAATTATTTGCTTCTAAAATGCAGGTGCACTTGTTTAGCACTGCTTCAGGCTCTTAACTTGAGGACTTTTTTCACCAAATGGGAACCTCCCGTTTGCCAAACTCCCTTTTGCCCTGTTTTGTGTTGGGCATTTTTGTATTTATCAGCAGCATCTGAGTCAGCCCCTGTCCTGACAGCACTGCCCCTGTCCCAGGACCTTGGTGCTTCTTCAGTTAAGAGCTTTTCAGCACCAGCAAGGAGTCAAAAGCTGTAGTAAATGAGCCATTCTTTGTTAACCTAGAAATAATAAAGCTCAGGATCCCCCACCTGTCCCCCGTGGTGGCTGTGCCGGTGCCGGCAGGATCCTCAGCTCCCCTCTGGAGCTCAGGTTTGTCTCTGAGCGACTCTGTGAGTGTAAATGCATTTTAAATCCCGTGCCAGCCACGCTTCTGGAGCCAGGCCTTTGTGACACAGCACACGGCATTTGTTACCAAGGTAAAGATTCTGGTGATTTGCACAAATGCTGGCAGCCTGTGCTCAAACCCTGCCCGAACTGCGGCACTCGGCAGCAGCAGGGGGATGCCAGCCACCCTGCTCCGTGCCTTGCTGCTCCTCTGTCTGAAGGGAAAAGCAAAGGTACAACTGGTTTCATCTCCCTGCAGCCAAGGAGATGCTAATCAACGTTTTGATGGGAGATGAATGAGTGGGAAACGTGAATTAATGTCTGGGGCATATGGGGATGCCGTGGGAGCGCTGAGGTAGAAGTAAGTCAGTGGCCAGTAAATGGTACTGACTGCAAGGTCTGATGGAAGCCTCCCGCTCCATCAGTGGGGAAGAAGGGAACAAATACCAAATGAGTGGGGAAATCCTGGATGCCTGCATGTGGACTCAATAGAGCTAGAGCATCTGCAGAGGAACATGGCATGTGACCATAAATGTGATCAATAAAGTGCATCATCGTGCACTCATGCAAAAGAGGCACATTAATGGTGCCTGGAACTTGGACTCTGCCGTGTTTGTGATGCTGGCTCACAAGGTTTCCATCCTAAACAGTGATATTTAAACATGATGTTACTGGAGCCCCTGGATTCCAGCACCTGTTGGCCAGAGGCCATGCAGTGTGCACAGATGACTTCAGCTCCACCCTGCAAGGCAATCTCCTTGCTCTGAGGATGGGAGGACGTGTAGGAAGTTTGTCATTTATCCCAGGTAAAGGAGTGCCAGGGAGCTGTGCTCTGTCAGTGTGAGGTTCCTGTAGCTGTCGTTCACACCCCATGCGTGGCGCTCCCGGTGTGCAGATGGCATCACTCGGACACTCTGCTTTCAGCTTCCTGCATCAGGCTCACTCTCATTTACATTAAAGACCATTTTGTATCACTCAGGCAGCATAAGGTGGCCATAAATGAAAAGCAAATTCTATTTACATCCACCTCTGCAGAGTGACCTTAATTTAAATGAGAATCAGGCCCATAATCTGTATAAATATATGCACTCTGTTACATTAAGGTTATTTATTACTTTGTGCTTGGCTTGAGTATGCATGGAGATTTACCACAGATAATCCATAATCCAGAATTAAACTATTAATATGCATTTTGAGAGGGGCAGCCATAACCTTGAAATTCCTTGGTTTAAGTATGACCTTTAACTTTGTTTGAATATATTTTTTAAATGTATGAATAACAAATTAACATTGGTTGATAAAAAACATTCTGATTCCTTTGTACCATTTGCATCGGTCCATCCTTAACTTAGAGAAAGCCTTGAAGATTAGAAGGCTTAATCACTCATAATATTTATTTGTTTTCAAATGTCAGATCACATTTAGTTCAACATACTGTCAGTCTTGTCCCCCTCCTCGCCCCGGCATCACTGAAACTGTGGTGGAAATTGTTCTTCTCTTTGTATCCAGAGACACCTGCACCTGAGCAGGGTGAAACACTCTGTCCCTGTGTAAAGGAATTGCTTTCTGTATCCTTCTGAACATGGAATTCTGAGCTGTGCCATTCCATTGACATGCCCTCCAAATTCTTTCCAACTGGGGCTGTTTGTTTTTCTTCCCACAGGCCACGTCTGAAGTTCAACAACCTGACCTTGATTTCCATTCATGGCCTTCCAGGAAAAGACCCACAGAGCTCCAAGTATAGAAGATTTTTAATTAACAGGTTTGACTTCACATCTAAACACTTCCGTAGCTCCTGCAGAAAACATAACACTTTGTAATTCTTGTGAACTCGTCCTAAATTTTAAATACATCTGTAGAGAGCCCCAGAATACTGCAGTCTGTCCATCCAGCGTGCACTCACCTACAAGAGGAGACAGACAGAATTCTGAGTAGGGAAACAGAACCAAAGCAGTAACTTCAGGACAGCAATCCCCTGTGTTACACCTGGACAGTACCTGGGCTCTGTTTTCCGAGGCTTTTTAGATTGTTTCAATCTCCAGGTTGATGACAAATGACACAAGATGTCTGCTTGCTTTTTAAATCTTGTTTGGCTTTTAGCTTCCATGAGTTTTGTTCTAGATAATGCTGAACCAAAGAGCATACAGGAGTTAGTGTTGGTAAGGTGACAGGGACTGGCTCAGAGCAGCGTGTGATGGAGGCAGAGCCCAGCAGTGGTGCTGGGGATTTTGCTGTTGCTGTTGATGAGTTTGGCAGAGCTGTTGTGCATCAGTCCTGCTGCTCATGGTCTGCTCGTGCCAGTCTGCCCTCAGTCCCAGTCCCAGGGAAATGGTGCAAGAGCCTTGTCTAGGGACTGTCAAACACTTTAAGGGCTTCCTTGTTTGCCAATAAATATAATAGCTTCCATTTAGTCAGAGAAAATCTTATCTCTTTAAAATTCACAGTACGTAATTCTCATTTAAGTACAATATTTGTGGGTTATCACCATGGACTTGATCATGGTTGTTTTGAACATTGAGAAGCATAGAATTAAAATGGATCAGTTATTCTGAACAGTTGGGGAATGAACTTAGTGTAAGTTATTTAGATTTGGGATGTAACTCTTTGGAGCCTTCACATTGTATTTTACCAAAACTTTTGAGCTGCAGTGCACTGAAGGGCTGGCTCTTTAAATGACAAAACAGCTCCATGTCTGCTTGCTGAACCTTACAAATGAAATCTCTACAAAGATGTGAAAATAGTGTAGTGGGAACCTGTTTAAAACTATCAGATCTCATCTGGAATTTTGCCCTGACAAGGGATTTTGTGTAGGTAGTTACCTGTATTACTTTTTGTACTGTAGAAAGGGGTGTGTTCAAGTGCAAATGTGGCAAATGAAAGAATAACATTCTCACATAAATGCACAAAGTCTTTTTCCCAAGTTCACTGTAGAAAAGGGTTGTAGTAACAAAGCATCCTCCCTGATAGAAAGTTGCAGTTCAGAGCTGCCTCACCAGATTTAGCTGTTAAAATCTGAAAGCAGATTAAGAGTGAAAATTGAACTCTGCAGGGTATGATTTCTGAAAGCATCCCTGTGATTTGGAGTGTCAGTCTCCTGGGAGCTGTGCACCTCAATTATAGAGGTGCTTTTGAAAACCTTCCTCTGTCCTTAATGTCCATTTTATTTATAGATCTCTGCATTATTACAGCTCAGGATTGTCAGTGGTTTTCTTGCCTTATTTATTTTCCTCTGGTATCTGTGAGTACAGAGGTTGCAGGGTATCACAGAAAGCCTGGCAATTCAATCCTAAAATTCCCCTGGTTTGTGAAATCAACCTGTGTTTGTTCCTGTGGCATCCTGACTGTCAGTTTTGGGAGTTTGGTAGCGAGGATTAACGTGGAACCAGGAGCACGTTGTGGGGATGTGTGGCTTGGTATTAATGGCAAAGCAGCAGCTGTCAGTGCTGGTCTCTGCCTGCACCCTCTGCTGCAGCTGCTGCTGCCACAGAAATGCATCAAATGCTTGAGAATGGCCCAGCCCCTTCTGTTTAATCACTTGGAGGCCTGTGGGAGAAAGTGGGATAGTTTTTATTGCTAAGTGTACCTAGAAAGTCAAGTTTTTGGGTCTCCAGAAGGCCATGAGCTTAGTTTGGCAGGTGGAATGTATTTTCTGTGGTGACTTGAGCTGACAGCCTGGCTGAAGCCCAGGGTCTCCGTACTGGCCATTCCCCTCCTGAGATGCTGGCAGGGGTGAGACTCTGCTCCTTTCAGTAGTTTGTTCAGTGTTTCTTCTTGCTGTGCTGCTGTGGTCTCACAAACCAGACGCCTGTGGGAAGGGCTGGTGAGCCCTTCTTTTTTTTGCTTGTTTTAAATCTGTTTCATTCTTTTTCACTGGACCCTGTGGGTTTATTGCTGTGCAGTGTGTTTGTCCAGTTCCATGGAAAGAAGCTGAGTGATGAGGCTTTGGCTGGGGCAGGTTCTCAGTGCTGGGGAGGGATGGGGTTGAGCCCAGCTGGATCTGCACAGTGGATCTCTGGATCTCTTGTGCGTTTCCTGGTGGGTCACTGCTGGGCTCAGTGGTGTTCAGGGGCCACCATGGACCTTGCTGGGAATGTTCTCACTCTGCTTCTCCTCACCTTTTCTAGCGATGTCTGTTGCACGTCTGTATGGAAGTGTTTATTATAATATTATAATATAATTATAATAATATATTATTATTTATAATATAATCTCCAGGAGTCTTTGTCTTTGCAGAGGCTCTTACTAAGCAGAGAGGGTGGTACAAATGCAGTAATGTGTCCTGGTATTTACCTGGTCAGACATACTTGGTGGGGGCACACTCCAAGCCTTAAAAGACCTTTGGAAATAATTGTAATTTTCATTACTGAGGCAATAAAAGAGGTTTTGTTCCATTTGGATTTTGCTTTAAAACTGGCTTTTTAAAATAGCAGCTTCCAGATCTTTGATACTTCTCTCACACATAGGGGTGTGCTTTTTACTTGGAACAAGGCTGTAGCACCCCTAAAACATGAGAAAAGCAAACCTTGTCCGAGACTGTCAAAGCCAACGCGTGATTTTAGGGTACTGACATGGAATTCACACTATCAGAGCACATTGCTTGTGATGTGTGCTCCATGCACACCCCAAACATCCTGGAGCGCTCTGCTCAGGACAAGTTCAGTGTGCAGTATTTGTCAGTCTTGCATTTTGGAAAAGTTCTTTCAGAAGAGGGTCACCAACAGGAGACTTAGAGCTCTGACAACCATTTTCCTGGCTTTCTATTTATTTTTAAACTTTCTGGACTAATACTTTGGAATAGGAATGCTAAAATGGTAGAGTGCATTCCCTGTGTTTATGTCTCACCTTAGCTATGACTGGTGAAGCTGAAGAGCAAAGGAAGGAAAGTTGGGGAACAGCTGAATAAGGAAGTCTTGGAGAAAGAATTGGAGTATTGAATTATTTTCTTTGCAGGTTCAAAAGCTTCTACCTCGTATGAGCCTGCAAAGGAAAAGCAGAGTAAAGCATAGATTTCTGACTTTGTTCTTAAATTATGTGATTGTAAGGCCCAGTGCCGGAAGGGCTTGTTTGTTTCTGCAGAAAGTTGTCAATTTGTAACTGAGTATCTCCTAATGCCTAATCTTTTACCATGGACTGCCCTAAACTCCCAGCAAGGGAGCGGGGGGAACCACTGGGGGCCCGAGCCCAGCTCACCAGATGTCTAATTAATGCCTGCTGTCAGCTGCCGAAATGTCACTTACAGATATTCTTCTTTCGCAGCCACTGTTTTAATGATGACGATTATGCACAGATGTCACTTTGTTCCTGGGTTAATGTTGTGGTTGGGAAAATGACGAGCATAAACCGCAGTGCCAAATACGTTGTTGTTTCCAAGGAGAAGAAAGTGCCTTACGACTACCTGGTTCTGTGCATGGGACAGAGCTACCAGGTGAGCTGTGTGCACAGTGAAGCAGCACAGGATTATTCCCAGGTTTTCCACAGGGTGTTCCTGGGGTTAGGCAAAGCAGCCTTAGCAGGGCAGCAGCAGCAGTTTGCAGCCCTGCAGTGCAGCTGGTTGGGCTGTGTTGCTGCTGGAGCTGGAGGAGAGGAAAGGAGGGTCAGGCAGAGTTTCCCACCAGCAGTTACTGCTCAGGGTTGGCCAGGAGGAAAAGCTGCCAGTGTTTTTGCCACCATAACCATTAAACCTGCTAAGGAGCAGGCTCAGCTGACATGTGGTCCCAGCCACAGGAGACTTAACTCCAGCTGGTCCATCACCATTTGACCTAGTTTTGGAAATGGAGAGAATTCCTTATCAAATTAATTACTCATCTCACGTGATGGCCATGCCTAGGCACATCCACGGTGCTGCTCGGTATTGTAGCACACAGCTGAGTTTCCAGTGAGATTGAAGCAGACCTTTAGCTGCATGTAAGATGTTGGAGTCAGCTTCCACTCAGACTCCCTGGGCAGGGTGGCTTCTGGCTTCTGTGTCCCCATGAGGCCATCAGGGGATACAACCAAACAGGCAGCTTGATGCAGCCCCCTTGTTGCAGGGCTTTGCCTTACCTGGGTGTTTGGGGTAGGAGTTGGGAGCATTTTGCCTTTGAAGTCGGGAGATGGGTGTGAGCAGCGTCTGCAGCTTTGCAGGGCTGTAGCACATCCCACAGCGGTGTCTGGCTGCCTGTGTGCAGCAGGCTCTGTGCTCTGGGAGCCTTCTCAGGGCACAGCCCTGCTTAAACAGCAGCCCATGGGCACTGCTCAGCAGGGATGAAACAAAAGCCAAAGTGAGGGCTGGAAAAGTGCTCCTAGGAAAAGGTGTTCGGAGGTAGCTCTGACTTGCAAAATAATTTATGTCAAGTAACTGCACTGGGGGAGAAAAGATAAAGATGGCAAGGGAAAAGGCAGGTTTTATTTGCCTTTGAGAAGAAATCTCATCATCATCTGTTCTCACTTTCAAGCTATACAAAAGGATAAGAAATTAGTGGCTTCTATTTTATTACACAGAGCTCTAGTCCATCCATTTTTATAAACTGTTCCTTATTTGGTAACCAGTCAAATTAATGCTTAGTAAAACATTATGTGTTATGATTTAGAGATTTACTTGTTGAGTAAGATCTTTTGGTGTCATGCCTGGCTTTATATGACCCAGGAGTATTTCAGTTGATCTGGCTGGCAGTGAGAACAGGGTTCAGGATGTGGCTCAGTGGTGCTGAGGAAGTCTGAGACAAGATTCCCTTTTTGCTTTGTACAGCTCGGACCGAGTTTGTTATTGTAAAGCAGCATTACACAGTGATTGTGTTACTGAATCTTCACATTTGAACCATCAAGCAGGTTTTGATCCCTTTCTCTGGGACAAAATCAGTCATTTTAGAGGGCTGATTTTTGCTGACAAAAGGTGGAGGCGGTGTGCTTCACAAAGACTTTCCAAGGGCCATTTTAAGTGATCTGTTATTCAGAAAGCTGCTGAGATTCCCGTGTTGGGACATTTGTGCTGTTTGGAGTGGTCAGCCACATCCTGCAGGAAATAGGGAGCACATGCTCTGGGTGTAACTGAGATCAGTGGGAGCAGTGTTCCCTGTGCCCGTGGGTGTGTTTGCTGAGTGTGACATTGGGATGTGCCAGAACAGCAGCCCTGGGGTAGCCAAAGTGAGAGGGTGTTTTACCATGGCCAAGGTCCGTGCCTTATATCCACTCACTGCCTCATTCCTGCAGGCCTTGGCTCCCACAGGAGCAGACAGCACTGAGGTCACGAGTCAGTGGCCACAGAGATACACGGAGAAAGTCCCTTCCAACCACTTCACTCTCAACAACACCCAGGACTGCGTGGAGGCAGCACGCTGGCTGCAGGAAAACCTCGTCAGCTCCAGAGGTAAGGGGCTCCCTTAGTACCTGCACTTACAGAAATGTTTCTTAGGCTTATTAGTTCCTCTCTTCCCTGGTATAATTGGTGCCTGATGAATTCTAGCAAAGTCTTTCATCTGCTGTGCTTTGTTTTCCAGATTAATTTACAATTTTTTGTTATTTTTGATACCCAGCATACTTAGCTGGGAAAAAAAGGTTTGAGATAGATTAATTATCTGCAGTTATTATATAAAACTGAATGAGTCCCAAATGCAAATCTGTCCAGAGTCATTAATTAGCCAATGAAATAATAATTTAATTACTGGATGTGGTTTTCTGCTGTATAGGAAGATATCTAGATTTGTGGCATAACAGAAAGTAAATAAGTCTGAATCAGGAAGTGTCTGTCAGCATTGTATTCAGTTGCATCAGATTTTCACATAGGACTGCAAGTTCCTGGTACCTTTTAACCCTTAAAATCAGAGGTTTATGCCGTTGTGCACCATCCCTGTGTTTCCTCAGCCTTGTTGTGTGTGCTCTGCTCGTTTGTTCTCTCGTTCATCCACTGTGTGTGTGCACTGTGGAGAGCACTCGGCACCATCCAGCTTTCTGAGCCAACTTTGAACTAGAGAAACAGAGACCAAAGAGTCAGTGAGTTGATCAGGTGTCAGTTCCTGCTGTGTCTGAGCCAGGACAGTTCAGAGCAGGAAAGCTGTCTTTGTGGGGAATTCCTGCTGGCAGAGTGCAAGAGCAGGACTCTCCTGAAGATGTGTTTGTGGCATGCCATGGGAATTGGCAGTGATTGGGTGTGGTGCAAGGTTCACATCTGCTTGGCAGTCCTTGAGGGAAGTTCTAAAAACGCTGGAAATTCCTTTATCATCCCCCAGGTGTTGCTGTGATCAGCAAGGGGGTCCAGAAAGGTGGCAGTGTCTCTCAGCCAGCTCCCTGGCCTCTGGAACAGTCTGGCTCTGCCTGTCCTGTCCTCCCTGGTGCCAGCCCTGCCTGTCCTGTCCTGTCCTCCCTGGTGCCAGCCCTGCCCGTACCTGGTGTGTGGCTGCCACAGCAGCTGGCTTTGCACAGACACCTGAGGGTGTTGGCTTTCCCTTTTGCTGCTGCTGGTCCTTCGTGTGTGCCCTGTGTGCCCATGCTGGCAGGTGCTCCCTGCCCAGGGACGTGCCCAGGGATCGGTCACCCCGCAGCACAGCCCCCGTGTCCCACCTGCCTTGGCACGGGGGCTGGACCCAGGGGATGGTCATCCTCACTTGTCACTGCTGCTGGCCTTGGCTCCAGGCTGCAGCTCTCAGTGAGGCCCTGGCCTGGCTTCGTGCCTAGAGAAGGTGAATTCACACCACCAGTGAGGCTGCTCTGGGGGAACTTTTGGAGATGTGGTCTAGGAGAGATGTGACACCGTCCCCTTTCCCCCTTCTCTGGCTTCAGGCCCCTCTCCTTGCTCTTCCATTAAGTTCTCTGCTGCTGTGCAGAGTGCCCAGCTGGAGAGGTCTTCCTCCACTGATCTCAGTTTCTCTTATTCCTCACTCTGCCTCTTTCTCCAGCTGTGTTTCTTACAAACATCATTCCTTCACTCTTGACAGTTGTGCCAGGGCTCTGGGAGGGCTTTCTGCTGCTCCTGGGAGCAGGGCGAGCACTGGCCCCGTGGCTGCCTCTGTGGCTTCACTGATGAAACCCGGCCACCTAATGCATGGAACCTATTACAGCTGTAATTGGGACTAATTGAAACTCATCTCCTATTAGCTCTGCACTTTCCATGAAAATAAAAGTAGGATGGAAGTAAAGTAAGGAACAAAAATGCTTTAATGGCCCAAAATGGAGCAATTATTTTTTTTCTCTTCACCTAAGCATGGTTTACTGCCTTATTAAAAGCGTGTTTGTAGGAATACTCTTGCATTAAAATTCCAATGCATGAATCACCGACTGGAGCCACCAATGCTTTAGCTCATACTGGGTTTCTCCTTTAGCTTTTGCAAACTGCAAAGATTCAGGTCACTTTAGGGTCACCGAGATCTTGTGCTTCTACTTGTGGAAAATTAATGAGTCTGCTCTGCAGCAGGACGCTGACATTCAGGTAATAAACGATAAAACTACTGTAATGATCTTTATTGATGGCTGTTTTTTTCTGTAGAACGTTATTATGTTTACTCACAGATACATACATTTTCATGTAGTTAAATAATAAAAGCATCCTGAGGAACTGCTCTCTGTTCAGTAGGCATAATTTCAGTCCATAATGAATATCTGCAGTTCCTAGACTACTAGCGCTGTCGTCTAAAAAGCCACTAATATTGTAATAAGCACAAGCAGTAAATTGTTGATTTACAAGGGGTCAATAAAGGAGCATTGCTTTCCCTGATCTAATGCAGTTGTATTTAATATTACCATACAAAACAGAATTTTAATTTTCCTTGAGAAATGTAGGGCTCTCATCTGATCTTATCCATCTCTAAATGCCAGTGTCTAATGCAGGAACTGAGCTTCTCTCTGAGGGGGCTGTGCTGCCCAAGGGTGAAGGGTCTCAGCCCAGCCTTGTCCTGCAGTCAGAATGGAGCTTTGCCTCAGGGAAGCCCTCCTCATCCTCCTTTTCCAGCCACAGCCACGGCATCCTCTTCCATCCTCATACATTTCACTCCCTGCAAATTGAAAACGTGTAAATGTAGCATGAGGTGTCGGCACCTGCACCCCACATCCTGGCCTGCACTGCCAGCACCTGGCTTTAATAAAAATCAGTAGAGCAAAGCTGGCCTTTACCTACCCACGGGTTCTGCTGGGCTGCTTCTTGCATTACACCCTGCTGCAGTGGGGGAAAAACAATCAGGTGTGCACCTGTCTTCTCCTCTGGCACTGTCCTGAGGCCAGTGCAGCTGCAGGTGGGTGTCCTGGCAGGCACAAGCTATGGGACAGGTTCTTCTGGCTTAGGAAGTCTGCTCAGCGATGGACACACTGCAGCATTCCTGGATGCTGTATGGTGTTTATGGAAGTAGGAGGATCTCTTTCTTCTTTTGTGTTCAAGTTGATAGATTTGCAGGTAAAATGGTTCTGTCCCTCGGGTCATTGCTGTGAACAGCAAAAACATGTATTCTGTCATTGACATGCAGCCTACTCATGGGGCAAATCTTTTCTCTGGCAGCTATGAAGAGAGATGTTTCTTTGGCAGCTACAAGTAGCCAAACTGATGGGGACGAATAAAATAACCTTGTAGTCAAAGGGGAATAGTAGAACATCTGTTAACGTTTTTATCATTAATATTCTTGGGAGCTGGGGCTGTGTTCATGCTCAGTTTGGTATTGCCCTGCATCTCATGCAGCAAAACATGGTCCAGTGAGATTAGTTTAGCCCATGAAATAATACAGTTCAGGTTATAGGGGATGCTGTCACTTGTGGCGAGGCAGAAATGCCACTGCTGGGATAAACATTTGAGTTGTTTGCAGCACTGCCCAGGTGAGGAACGGGAAAACACCGGGAAGGTGTTTGAGGCATCCTTGTGCTGACAGGTCAGATCTGAAACCCAGGAGCTGATGTGGACACAGGGCTGGGGCAGCCGTGGGGTGTGTGGTGTGCAGAGAGCCTGCAGGGCTGGGCTCTGCCCTGGGGTGAGGGTCCTTAGCCCCAGAGAGGAGCTCCCTGTGCCAGCTGCACCTGGGCTGCTCAAAGCCTTAGTGGATCACACAGCAGACAAATGCTTGCTGTTCCAAAAGGGGGCAGAGGGAATGGGGAGGAGAAGGAGCAAGTCTCAGTCCTGCTCAGAGGAATGTTGATGTGTTTTATATGAAACCATCCTGAGATAAAACACAGAGCTGCACTCCTGCCTCCCAGCTCTGCCTCTCTTATTGCCAGGAGGACTTTAGCCCTTAGGCTGGAGAGTCCTGTTGTGCTCACACAGAACAGACCCTCCCCTCCTCGTGTTCCTGCTTAGCTCTGACTGTGCCACTTGAAGTGGCACCGGCTCAGGAGGAGAATGAGCAGGGCCCTGCCCTGCAGCTCTGCAGTGCCAGGCAGGAGGGGTGGGTCAGGTCTGAGCTCCCTTTGCCCAGGGTACGAGGCTGGAGCTGGAGTCAGGAGTAGTTTCTGTGCTGGTGCTGATGCTCTGCAGAAGGAGCAGCAGTTCCTACATGCTGCTGTCATGGCAGCTGCTTGGATGGATGATGGATGGATGATGGATGGATGGATGATGGATGGATGGATGGATGATGGATGGATGGATGATGGATGGATGGATGATGGATGGATGGATGATGGATGGATGATGGATGGATGATGGATGGATGATGGATGGATGGATGATGGATGATGGATGGATGATGGATGGATGATGGATGGATGGATGGATGATGGATGGATGGATGATGGATGATGGATGGATGATGGATGATGGATGGATGATGGATGATGGATGATGGATGGATGATGGATGGATGATGGATGATGGATGATGGATGATGGATGGATGATGGATGATGGATGGATGATGGATGATGGATGGATGATGGATGGATGGATGATGGATGGATGATGGATGGATGATGGATGATGGATGGATGATGGATGATGGATGATGGATGGATGGATGATGGATGGATGGATGATGGATGATGGATGATGGATGGATGGATGATGGATGATGGATGGATGGATGATGGATGGATGATGGATGGATGATGGATGGATGGATGATGGATGATGGATGATGGATGGATGATGGATGGATGATGGATGATGGATGATGGATGATGGATGGATGATGGATGATGGATGGATGATGGATGATGGATGGATGATGGATGATGGATGATGGATGGATGATGGATGATGGATGGATGATGGATGATGGATGGATGATGGATGGATGGATGATGGATGGATGATGGATGGATGATGGATGATGGATGGATGATGGATGGATGATGGATGATGGATGGATGATGGATGATGGATGGATGATGGATGATGGATGGATGGATGGATGGATGGATGATGGATGGATGATGGATGATGGATGATGGATGATGGATGGATGATGGATGATGGATGGATGGATGATGGATGGATGATGGATGGATGATGGATGATGGATGGATGATGGATGATGGATGGATGATGGATGGATGGATGGATGATGGATGATGGATGATGGATGGATGGATGATGGATGGATGGATGATGGATGGATGATGGATGGATGATGGATGGATGATGGATGATGGATGGATGGATGATGGATGATGGATGGATGATGGATGGATGATGGATGGATGAGGGATGATGGATGGATGGATGATGGATGATGGACGGATGATGGATGGATGATGGACGGATGATGGATGGATGATGGATGATGGATGGATGATGGATGGATGGGTGGATGATGGATGGATGGATGATGGATGGATGGATGATGGATGGATGATGGATGGATGGATGATGGATGGATGATGGATGATGGATGGATGATGGATGGATGATGGATGGATGGATGATGGATGATGGATGATGGATGGATGATGGATGGATGATGGATGATGGATTGATGGATGGATGGATGATGGATGGATGATGGATGGATGATGGATGGATGATGGATGGATGGATGATGGATGATGGATGGATGATGGATGGATGATGGATGGATGGATGATGGATGGATGATGGATGGATGGATGATGGATGGATGATGGATGGATGGATGGATGATGGATGGATGATGGATGGATGATGGATGGATGATGGATGATGGATGGATGATGGATGGATGATGGATGATGGATGATGGATGGATGATGGATGGATGGATGATGGATGGATGATGGATGGATGGATGATGGATGATGGATGGATGATGGATGGATGGATGGATGGATGGATGGATGGCTGCCTGCATGGCTGCCTGCAGCTCGCTGAGCTCCCAGCAGTGGGCAGGCATGGAGCTGGCTCTGGGCTGGGCATTGTGCCATGTGCAGCTGCCTTCAGAGTGGTGCCGAGCTCTCCCCACCACCAGGGACAGGTCCCTCAGCAGGGCCATCCCCATTCTCTGGAGATCAGGCTCTGGCAGAAGGGAGCGGTGGCACTGGTGACCTCCATGTGGCACAAGGGCTTGTTTTCCATAACTTGGCTTTTCTGTGCTTTGTGGGGGTTTTCTGCATGATGTATTGAATTTGATTCTGTTCGCTCCCCACTCCATCCGTCCTTTGAATGAGCAAAATTAGGGAGAGAGGGGAGAACAAAATAAAAATGGTGATTTCTTTATTTATTTCCCCTAGAGGCTTTTCAATCAAAATAATTTCAGATTATGGGGTCGGGATGAATATCATACTTCTGTGTTAAGTACTTGCCTACTTTGTGGGATGTTTTGTACAGATTCTTCACTAAATTATCTTAGCTGCTGTTGCTAGGTAACATTGTTTGCTTCATAGCATCAGAGAAATTAGAGGGTCAAAGAGAGCAATTCCATGTTATTATCATCTGAGTTACACTAATAAGGTTTTCATTGTGTGTCTCAGAAATCTTTCCCCCCTTTTTTTTCCTCTTAGGGAACGTCATTGTCTATGGGAATACAATTGACATTTACACCACGGTAGAAACCCTCTTATCCCTTGGGATTGATGGCTCCCGCATCCATCTCGTGCGGGCTCCGCTCAGCTCTGCCGGTCGGTGCCTCGGGGACGCCGCCCTGGAGCGTGTGGTGGGGGATGCCCTGGCACAGGCTGGGGTGGCCGTGTACCCTGAGAGTGTCCTGGCAGAGTGGGGGCAGGATGAGCACGGCCACATCGCCTGGGCTGCCTTCAAACCGCTCGAGAGCGCTGCCGCGGAGCCGCTGTGCCTGCCCTGCTCGGTGAGTGCCCCTTCCTGCACCTCACCTTCCACTGGCCCTCAACACAAAACATCAATTTACCTGCTCCCTCACACACTGATCTGCTTCCTCACGGCCTCTCTGAGACTGAACATCCCTCAGTCTCAATAGCTGGTTTATAAAAAATCCCAATAAACCTATTGTTAATGCCCTGACTGATTTGAATTAAAATGTATTTAAGTCACTTGACACACCAGTAATTGTTCACTGCCGAGTGACAAATACTCTTAATTCATTTCTGAAGTAATTCCAGAAGTACTTTTCTTATTTAAATGTGTAGTTACTCCTGTCTATAGTTACGTGCATTTGATTGTCATAGTAGAAGCCAAAAACACTGGGACAGTATGTAACTTAATGAAAGTATATTTTAAAGAGGTTCCTTTCCCTCTACATCAATGATGGCAGTTTTTTTCACTTCCAGTACCAATATCTCGTGGAAGCTGTCATGTCAGAGGTGTGGCTCTGCTCTGAGACTGGGGGCAGGTTCTAGCCTTCCCTAAGGGTCAGCATAGTTGTGTTTCCCTTCACTGGGTAATCCATAGGAGTGAGTCACTTCCAGACCTGCGTCCCTGGGGAGCCACCAAGCCCCTCTGTGCTCCCACTGTGCTGCCCTGCTCTGTGCAGCTGCTGGGGTTAACTGTGGACAGGGTGAGCCCTGTGCTGCTCCCAGAGAGCTCCCTGCTGGCCCCCCTGCTCTGCAGCCCTGTCCTTTTTCACATAGGGATGGTTAAACCCTTCATCATGGGGGTGAAGACCTCACACAGCACTTTTATCTGTAGCAGTCTCCTGACTTTGGTCTCCACATCAGTAGTGATGTTTGTCCCCTTGTATGCAGCTTTATAAGTTCTCTCCTTTTTCCTTGTAATTACTCTATTTTCATCCTTCCAAAAAGATCTCAATATGATTCTTGTTTTTGCAACTTGGTATCCACTGACCAGCTCCCCTTCAGCCCCCTGTCTTTTCCCCACCACCTTTTCTGTGAGGCCTGCACTGTTCCTTCAGATGCCCCTTGCCTTGGGGTTTCTTTCTCCTGCTCATTCGTGCCCCATGCTCGTCCTTTCTCCATCCACGGTCCCTCCCTGCGGAGGTCTCTCTTTCACAGCCTCCAAGATTAAAGACTGCAATTACTTGTGATGTCAAGGGCTTTGTGTTCTCCAAACCCAGTTCAGCTGCCGTGCAAGGCTCCTGTATCTGCCTCCAGAATCAGACTCAGAGGAGGAGAGGGCTCTGGAGAGCAGCTCCACCAGGAAGGCAGCTGCGCTCATGAGAGACCAGGCTCTGCAGGAATCGTCTCTGCAGCAGCTCTGGCCCTTTGGGGATTGCAGCCAGTATCAACTGTTGATTGGCAGTTCTTGGGGACTTAATTTGTTGAGTCCTGCAGGATAAAAACAACAGGAGAAAATATCTTCTTTCCCTAAAGCAGCAGCAGCCTCCCTCCTCCCTCCCTCCTGCCTGGGCTGACAGATGGCTCCCGCCTGGAGGTTGCAGCCCTCCCCTCCCCTCCGGTGACACTGTCCTGCCTGTCAGCCGGCAGGATGTGGGGCTGTGTGCTCCTCTTGCCCTCGTGGCCAGAGCTTCCTGGATGTTTGGATCTCTGAGATGATCAAAATTCCCTTAGCTGGGCATAGCTCATCACTTAGTTTATCTATGAACAAGCCCAGGGGCTCTGGCTCCTCCACTGCCGCATCCCTGCTTGTGCCAGCGTTGCTGAAATGTCCAGCTCCCTGTGCCTCTCCTTTCAGCTAGTGGAGTATCTGACACCTGTCCTTGGTCCCCGAGAAAGCTCTCAGCTGGGTAAGGCCTTTACCCCCGTCACAGGTTTGTCCTGAGCTGGTGCTAAGGGAAGGACAGATCACAGATGCTGCTTTGGCCTGACAATTTAGTCTTGGGCTGTTCAGGATGAAGGCAGCAAGGGAAAATGTGCTCCCCTGAGACCCTTCCACCCTCTCCTCTGCCTGTAAAGGAATATTTCTTGCTGAAGGGGCAGCACCTTGTTGTCTGATGGTTTTAAAAACTGAGGACACTGATGGTGGGAAAAGCTGTGTGAGGGCTCTGGGGCTTCACAAACCCCTGGAGCAATGAGAGTCAGTCTTCATCTGGGCCCTTTGCTGACTGTGGTCTGGTTCAAAACATCTCTCGACCTTGTCATTGTCATTCCTTCCACCCTTCCGTGTCCAGTGGGCACTCTTGTCTTACCCTCCTTCGGGGACCGTGTTCTGCCAGCTCTTGCTTTATCCTTGGCCAGAGAAAGCTTTGAGGACACTGCCCATGGTTGCTGCTTCCCCCACGTCTGCTGTCTGCTCCCAGCTCCGCCTGCTTTGCAGTGCTGCTCCTGCTGCCCCAGCTTCTGCTTCCCTGTGCCTCAGGAGAGGGACTGTGCCCGTGCCATGAAAGGACAAAAGAAGAGAATTATTGCTTGATTTTCTCTTTGAGACTTTAAACAGGAATTTATGGATTTAGGGTCCTTGGCCTTTGCAGCTTCCACTGACTGAAATTCCATTGCTATAGCTGGAATGAGGATGACATTCCATCATTAAACAAATTTAATTTCTGATCTTTCCATTTCATTGACTGTCCCTGTGCCAGGTAGCCAAAGTAACTCATTTTGTGAGTAAACAGGCTCAGCAGTTGGGAAAACACTTGCAATGCACAATTATCTTGCTAAATTCCAAATACATTGTGCTTTTCTGTTCCTTGGAGTTTCATGTTGGCTTGAACATTTGAAAGAAAACAAACTTCACAAGAGGTTCGGGTCTATGTTCCATGCTTGGACTAACACAGAAGATATGCACAGACACTCAGGCTGTTTGATGTGGCAAATGTTGGAGTTTTTAAACTATCTAATAACCAGGACCAGCTGAGTCTAGTTTAGTAATTCTCCTTTCTGCTGTCTTAGTTTTAACTTTGGTAGCTGTAAATGCTGGATCAGAAGGATCTCTCTGCTGTGACAGTGTTGCTAAAATCACACTGTGTTTCACATTCTTGTTTTTTAAAATAATTTTCAGAATAAAGTCTGGGTTTTGATAATATGAAATCAGCCAGTAATTAATATACAGTTACCTTCTCCTATTTACATCTCTTTTTAGGCATTTTTTAGCTTTGCCTACAGGACACTGGATTATGAAACCTTTAAGGCCATCAGTGATGCTTGCCTTGTTTTTGATGGAAGAGTTGTGATTGATGCCAAATTCCACACCAATGATGCCAGCATCAGGGCAGCAGGTCCCCTGACAAAGTTCTCCAGGAGATACTTCAGGGATGATGTGACACACAGCAACTTCAACTCCAAGGAGATTGGCTTTGAGCTTGCTGCTTCCATGTTGAGTCTCTTTGATCCAAGCCCTCAGCCCAGTTCTGAGGCACCAGAAGGCTCAGACAGACTCATTCCTGTATACAGAAGGTGTAAAGTTCAAGGTATGTCCAGCTGGATTTCTGTCACACTTCCATCCCCTCTCAGGTACAGGTTGTTCTGCTGTAGTACAGGCAGGTGCCATCTCATGGTGGTACAGCATTCAAAACTCCTCATGTACTGGAAAAAGACGATGACAGGAGGAGGACAAATAAATAACATTATTTTCTTCATTGTTAATGGCTTCATAAATCTCATATTTTCGTTGATGGCAGGTGGTGTTCTTCCTGGAGGTTATAACTACTTGCACATTTCCAAGCCTGGAATCCCTGTGCCCTTGGATGTAGAACATGGCCCGTGTGATCATGTAAGTTAAATAATGGAACTTTTCTTGTTCATCCCCCCTGTTTGTTTGAAAAGATGTTCCTGTTTAGGATAGCTGGGCCTGGAGGGACCATGCACACCAGGTACAGCTGGAGAGAGCACCAGGAGCAGTCATGGAGCTGACTGCACCTCTTGGCTGTTCCTTTCCACACTGCTGGTATTTGCCTTTCTCCAAAGACACCTGGTCTCCATGCAGAGAACACAGGACAGTATTAGCAGGATTTCAGCTTTCAGTCTTTGTGATGAGCCTCTTTGCTGCCCCAGGTATGGTGCTGCAGGGGCATACAGACGAGGGCAGTCTGGCAGGGAAATTCAGCTGATTTCTACAGGAGCAGGAGGTACTGTGCAAGAGATGCTCTGTGCTGCTAGAAAACAGCAGGTGTGAGAGGTGTCCTGGAACAGGGCACAGGGAAGCACTCCCCATGCTGGGCTACATGGGAGATTGTCCCAGGATACGAATGTGAAGGTGTTTCTCTTACTGGAGAACCTGACTCGAGGCAAGAAAAGGACTAGATTAATGTCTTTTAAAGCCAGAGGGGACTTTCCACCTAGGCCAGATCCTCTTTCACACAGATTGTACCTTTTTCCTTGGGAATTTCTGCATCAAGCCCACTTTTGCAGTTGATTTAAAGAGCAGCTTTTGAAACGCCACTTCAGTGTTGATTTTAAAACCTGAACAGCAATGAAACAAATGGGTTTTTAAAAAAGAAAAGGGTTTAGGGAGAAGAATCAAAGCATGGCTCACCTTGCTTTTCAGGTCCAGGATGAGCCATCTAAAGCAGCATGTAGTGGAGAGCAGAAAGGACTATCAGAGAGAGGAATTGGTTTTGTTACTCCAAATTGCTAGAATAGGATTAGAATTCTTTTGCTGCCACTCTGATTACCTGCTGATCACCTGAAAAGGGACCATATTTTTAAAGCCACTCCAGAAACTTCATATAAATCCTAAAAGAATTTTCTAAGGAAGAAGAGAAGCTAGTGAAAGGTACTGGCTTAGATGTGGAAATACTAAAGGTTCCTGTAGCTTAGCAACAGGTTGTAGAAATGTATAAAACTGTGAGAGGAATACAGCTAGAAAAAATAGCTTCAAGCTATCTGATCATCTCACAGTAATGTGAGGTTTGAAGCAGATTTTTACATTTTGTCTAAGTGATTGATTTAAGTATCTGAAGCTAAACGCTGCAGTTTGAGCACGAACATCCAATCTTGGTGCTCTTTTATCGACACGAGACGCGACACGCCGTGTGTGCGCTCCGTGTCGTAAAGGAGGCTGAACAGAGTTCAATGGAGTCACCCATCAGAGTTGTCCAGTGTTGTTTGGGATGCCCCAGGGCCTCCCTCCTGCCTCCAGCTGCTGCTCCTGGAGGTCACAGGTCCCCGTGGGTCCGGTGTCACACTCCCCAGGTCTCTGCAGTGGCCGGTGCTGCCCCTGGGGTGGGCAGGAGCCCCAGTCCGTGTCCCAGGCTCAGCAGCTGCCCCTGGCCCTCGGCTGGAGCAGAAGGGCTCTGGGTGTCGAGCAGCGAGAGCTCCAGGTGTGTGCCAGGTCAGCACCTCCATCCCCAGCTTTGCTGCTGTTTTCTGTTCCAGGGCGTGGAGATCGTGACCGGGGAGGCCTCTGCCGGGAATTTCTTCAGGATGCACTTGAGCAGATACGGGATGGTGGACAGCATCACCTGCTTTGCCAAGGAACCCTTCCCTGTGCCCAACTACCTGTGCTTGTACGGCCAGCACGAGCGCCTGCTCAATGACCTGTGCTACCGCTGGAGGGCCGGGCAGCTCTCGGACCTCTACAGGTGAGGGCAGCTCGTCCTCCTGCACAAAACCTACCTTTGGGCACAATTTAAAGCTTACCTTATTATGCTTTGTCTTTTGGCTGTTTTCCCTTGGAACAAAGAGGTAGAAAAACAGAATTTAAAATATTTTCCATTATTTAGCAAAATTCTTGGTAAAAATGCAAGTCCTGGAGACCTTCCTGGAAAGAGCTGTGTGTTTGAGATTTACTTAGAGGAGGAGCAGTGTTTTATTTGACTATCTTTTATCTGAATGAGCATTTCAGTGTCTTTATCACTTTTGTTTAGAATATTCAGTAGGTTAATCATTAAGCTGAACAATCCTTTATTACTGAAGACTCGTGTTCAAAAGTTGCTTTTAAAAGTATTTTTGTTGCTTTGAATCAAATTTTTAAGCCAAAGGTTTGTAGGGAGATTTTAAATAACTCATGGTGATAGTCATGCTCAACAACTTGCCTACTTTGATCTGATGAGAGAGACTGGAGGGGGCTTGGTTAGTTCTAGGCATGTGCCATCTCCTCTGAGAGAATGCTTCATTGCTTTTGATTGTCATTTAAAGAAATCTCACACGAATGGTGTGTTGGAACATAAACTGTCACAGATGGAGGAGTGAAGTGCTGCTTTACATCAGCTGGGTAGAGACACAAAGCCAGGCTCGGGAACAAATGATCAGTTTTTATTGTGATACAAAGCTGACAGTGGTGTCTGAAACATTTCCAGGTTTGATTTTGTTCTATTTACAAGTGATTAGAAGAAAGGCACAAATGGTAGCCAAATTTTCAGATTAATTCAGATTATTTAGGTAACAGTTTGTAAAAGTTTGTTGTGAAGGGTGTGCTGTGGTCCAGAAGATGCTTGTGAATTATTGCTGCCAAAGGGCTTGATTACCATTTCTAGCAAATGTTGGGGCTGTTTTGCAAGAGAGAAATGGGGCGCAGCAGAAGTGAAGTTCACCTGAACAGCCCTCTGCCAGTGAGTGTTCCAGGGAGCTGAAGCAGGGTGACACAAGTGCAGGAGAGGTGGGCTAAGACATCTCCTTGTCACAGCTCAGGGGGATCAGACATCTGGAGCTCTGGAAGAACTCCCTAGTCAGGTTGTGGCCAGGTGCCATCAGTTCTTTCCTGGGGCACTGCAGGTTGTGAGCTCACCTTTTCTGTGGAGCACACTGAGCTAAATGCACCAGCAAGTTTCACACCAGTAGCAGCATCTGGAGGAATAAATCATCCTGCTTTGGGATTTCAGCCTGCAGCACAGATAGCAGTATTTTCCTGACCTTGACCAAAGGATCACTGGTGCTGCACAGAGGGACACCATGTATCAGGGCCCCATCACATCCCTTCAGCTCTCCTTAATTAGGGATGATGAACCAATTTTGGACTTGTCTTTTACAGCCTTTAGACGGTGATGTTGTTTGGGACCTTTTGCCTCATTATTTTATCTTACCTCTCATTAGCCTGTGGCAGAATTCCTGAATTACAGTTGCCAGGTTTTTCTTATCTGGTTGTTTTATTGCCTCCAGTCGTTTTCAGTCTTCTTTCTACCTTATCTTTAGATAGGTTTGTTCCTTCTCTTCTTGCTCTTTGGTCATATGAATGAAATCCCATATGTTGCTCTGCAGCAGTGAACATATGCTGCTCTTTAATCCACTTTCACACACACACACAGAGCTTGGTGTTCCTGTTACACATGTCCATCCTGTGAGGAGGGAGCATTCTCTGGCAGGTGTAACAGGTGAACTGCCTGGCATCCCCATGGAGCAGTCCTGGAACACAGCAAGCTGCCACAGGAATTTGCTGCTTTCAGGAGGACGTGGAGCAGCAGAGGAAGGCTGGCAGTGTAACATATTCTCATAATATATCACATCTACATCCCCACAGTACAGTGTCACATAAAAGTGTGCAGGGTGCAATAGGCACTGTTAAAAGCAAGCCATGAGAAGACTGCTAAAAAACCATTACACTGAAAAATGGGTCAGCATCTCTTGTGAGCTGTCCCGAGACTTCCATGTAGAGAAAAAGTGGTTGGCTTTTGGTGCAGAATAGGAAAATGCATTCACTGATTTCTGTGTGTGTGATAAAAGAACAACTGTTTTGGGCCTTGTTGGTGTGGTCTGTAAGGATCCCACATGAGTACAAACCTGATGTTAGGACTGAGTTCCTCTCTTTGACTTTCAAAACCTTCTTTTTAAGCTAGTATGTTATGCTTGCATCCACGTCTACTGGTAAGATGTGAAGTGCCCTTAGTGAAAAGAAAATATAGACTGTGAAAATGTGGTGTGCTAGTTAAGCTTGTAAACTTGATAGTTTGAAACATCTGTTCCCCTCCTCTCTTCTTTATGCCTCTCTTTTGGGAAGAGCCTTCCTACGAGGAAAGAAAGTGCAGTGTTTTAATCTTTTGGTCTGCATTTAGATTTCCCAGCGTGGCATCTCGTTCCAGGAATGGACACAGTGGAACAGCTGTCACCTGGGAGCTAATTTATTTCTGTGTAGCATGCAAATTATCTTTTAAATAATTAGAGACTTCACCTAGCAGTGAATTTCCTCACTGATTTGTGTTCAGTGTAAGAGCTGAAAGTTAACCCCATGGTACCGGATTTCCTGGCCAGAATGTGCCAGAGCCATTCTCAAATTAGCTTTAACAACAGGCGCCCGAGATCCAGCAAACTTGACAAAGTCACCCCTTCCTGTCGTGTGCCCAGAGCCACAGCTAATGGGAATAACGAGAGAAACAACATTTCCTTTTGTCTGGAGAAAAGTTCCATTGATTTGGGTACGAGTTTGGTGGGGTTAAGAGCTGCAGGACTTGAGCCACAAGCAAAGGAAGAATTGCTGCTCTGCCCCAGTACCTGGCTGTCGGAGGAGGTGGAGCAGTGGGCACACATTGCCCTTCCTCCTGTTGCCTCGTGCCATGCAGTGGGTGCTCTCCCTGCCCCTGGGCCTGCAGCCAGTGCCTTCCTGAGCACAGGGGCCTGACCCTGCAGTTCTTCTATGCCAGGCCAGGAAAACACGTAGGAGCCAAGGACTCGTCACCTGTGAGTTGAAGGGCATTACTCACTGGATTTGGAATCCACTTCGGGAAGGAGTTTCTGCAATTTTTATTCATTTCCCATCAGGCTGCATCTCAAAAAGTCAACTAGAATTTGAGTCCCCAAGAGCAAGGCTCTTTCTTGTGGAGAGTCTTCTCCTGAAGGAAAAAGAAAGCAAATTCCAGTGGTGAGCCCTGAAGGGATGTACAGCCCACGCTGTACGCCATGCTCCTGCCCCCCTCGCTATTTCCATTATTATTGCCCTAGCAGCAGATAAAAGAGAGGGGTGGGCAGAAAGGTCTGAAGCCTTTTTTCTTTCCTTTTTAAGTTTATAGATTTACTGGTCATGAGTCCTCCACGCTGCTTCACAGAGGAGGAATGCAAGCAGCTAGTGACCCCCTTTTGTGTCCTCTTGTGCTGATGGCAGCTGCAAGGCAGTTGCCAAGTTATGGAACATCTCCTCTGAGCGGTGGAATCTCCCTCTGCTGCAGCTTAAGTACAAACCAGATAATTAGAGGGGTCTCCTGATACTTGGCAACCAAACGAATGCTCACTGGCATCGTGCCTTTAATATGAGGTAGAAGTGCTTGATGTAAGCTTCATTTGGCATTAATGAAAATCAAATCTAACATAAATGCATAAAAATCTGACCCGCTAGTTTCTAAAATACTTAAGGAGCCCATTTTGCAAATGAGGTGTGAGAGGCTTTTGCTTGGGCTTTTGTAATTGTGTATTAATGAGCTCATTGTGAGGCAGGAGCTGCAGAAGTCGCTGGTTGTGTGGCAGTGGTGGGGCAGTGGCAGTGGCAGCACGGGCAGGGGCGCAGGGTCAGGCCTGGGGAGCCGTGCACAAAGGCAGGGCACGTTTTAATGAGCGAGGAGCAGCACACAAACCTCACAGGCACTGGCATCCAGGCAGTGTTATTTGTCATTTTTTGTTTCAATAGCTGTTTCCAGCATTTTAAGGGCTTGTCAAACTGGACAATTTGCTTGCTCTGCAAGGGGTCTTGGGCACCGTGAGTGGGGAGAAGCCCCCAGAAGACGTGACCAGAGCTTTTGGGCGAGGAGTTGGGAGAGTGGGTTTTATGGCAGCGCTTGTGCGTGGGACAAAAAGCACAGGGGGTTTAGGTGAATTGCAGTCACAAAGGAATGTTTTTCCCAGTGCCAGAATGCAGGTAGGATTCGGTGTTGACTGAGGAAGGGAATAGGCAGTCCAGGCATGGATCTGTGCAGGTCCATGCCAGGTTCTCAGCACATGTGCCTGTGTGCTGCTGTCCAGGAGCTGGGCACCCTGAAGAGAATCACACCGAGTGGCACCAGGTACTGACAGCCCATGGAGCACGAGGCTGCCAAACATGCAGCAGGAATATGTGAAAGGAGTCAGGCTCCCTTTCCTGACAGGCTTTGGAAATTCCGCCCAGACACCGTAAACGTGGATAGCAGCGCCGGATGTTTCCCTGGCTGCTCTCTTCAAACCCTTTTATTTTCACATTGGATTTTCATGTTGGCTGTACAAGCTAAATGCTCGAAAGCACTTTGAGCTGCACGAACAACATTCACTTATTTTGAAGTAACCATTTAGGTTTTTGCACTGAAGTTCAATTCCCACATCCTGGTGCTGTTAACATTAGGCTGAAGGTGATCTGTTAAGCAGTGGCGTTCAGTGAGACTGTTAAGCAGAAACACCACACTGGACTGTTTATTGACTCAAGGCTAATAAAGCTCACAATGTAACAGATGCATTAAGGAAAAGAAGAACATTTTGTGTTTTCAGCATTACTGTTAAAAGGTAGAGAGAACTTCATTGCTTACAGGCTGGATAATCAGTGATTATTTAAACGTGAAATGTATGCTACATAGAAAAGCTGGTTTTAACCCAGGCCTTGTGAAATGAGGAGTGGTTGTTTGTTAAGAGGAGCACTAGAACGCCCTGCTGCTGGCTGGAATCTGCTGGATCCCACACCATTAGCACACTGGGATTACATGTGAGGGATTCCACCTTAGGCTTTTTTTCATCAGGCAGACGGTGAGACGTTTTTTCTGCAGAGTTAAAAAAGACCAGAAAGGAACTGTAGCAGGTAGGGAGCACGGCTGAGAGGGACTAGTGCTGCTCTGTACATTCTGCAGCCTAATTAGTGGGAAATGTGTGCTTTTCCTGAAGAGAGAGACGGGGTGAGGGAAGAGGAAGATGTTGAAGGGATATCAAAGCACTAACGGCTTTCTTGCTCCTGGAATTAGCTGTGTGCCGCTAACCCCGCGCTGCACTGCTACAGCTGCACTTCCAGAGCAAATCGATACAAATGGCTGGAGATTTCCAGATATTAATGTAGTTTCAAAGGAGCAGCTAACTCCCCAATGAAGAGACATGTTACTAAGAAACCCCACGTTCAAATTAGTAAGTTAAAGTTGTCGGCTGAGCACTGCCACATTAATTTGCAGCTGAACCTCGCTGATTCATATTAGTACTTATGCAAACCATTATGAATGATTGAACTCTGAATCCATAAACAACTGCAGAAAAGCAATCATACCCCTGCACACAACCTGTTTGATGATTTTGTGCCTCGGGTTTAATTTCCTTTAAATTGTTTTCCATAATACAGTATGTGTGAAATGGTACTATGTGAAAAAAATGCAGGAAGCCTGATTTCAGGGTCAGCCACAAAGTGCTCCTAGAGAGAGCAGACAGCAGTGCTTCTGTGTCGGCTTTAAAGAGAACAGAGCTTAGAAAGTTCAGAGAGCAGTTCAGTGAGAGTCAGTAGAACACAACTGCTGTGATCTACTGAGGTGTCTAAACCTCACCAAATGCCAGTGCTGAAATCACAGAGTCTCTCCTGAGGACACTTAGGAGAACAGGAAAGGGCTGCATTATCTCAAAACCAGCATCTGCTTTCTGAAGGTGCCTCTGGGTACAGTGCTGTAACATTTCCAGGATATTAAAACTGCAGCAAGCAGAGCTGATTTATCAGTCGTGATGGATCACTGGTGTGTTGGAAGGGAGGATGCTGCTGAGTGCTGCAGTGTCACCCCTGCCATCGGCAGGTCCCCAGCGAGAGCAGCACCACCCTCAAGGAGGCCTGGAGTCTAGTGGCCATTTTTACAGAACAAGAATTGTAAAGCAGATGTCCTTTGCTCTGGTTTGCCATTGCAGCTGTGTTCAAAAGGGGATTGTAAACCACGAGGTTTAAAGCAGTCATCTTCCAAAGACAAGACATGGCAGGTTCTGTGAGAAGAGGTAAAAGAGCACAGGCTTCCTGTCCAGGGTTTGCTTCTCAAAAGGGACAAAAGAAATGTCAGCTTGTGAATTTGTGATCACTGTTGTGACTTTGTGAACTGTTTAGTGGATTCACTCAGAGATTTGTTGTCTATAAGGCTGTTTTATTTCACTTCACCAATTACCGGGTCAGAGCAGTATCAGAGTCCTGGATCACTGAATTTAACAGAAGATATTCAAACACCTGGACAAGCAGGTGTTCAGGGAGCAGAACTGCAGAGCAAGGACATAAAGACCCTTCTTGCTACAAACAGGCTGTTGGTTCACATTTGCTGTTCAGCAGCTGTAGGTGAATGTTAAGAAATTGCAGGTCAGGGAATATGTTATGTCCTTTGTGCTGAAGAACAATGCTGTCAGGTGGTGCTCTAGGGGGTTTTACACAAACTGGTCTTGCTTTTTACCTATGTAAACAAGCTGTCTTTTGAAATTATCAGTCAGATGAATGAAGGAAATGCTCATTTATTTATATTGTCTTTAAATTAACACACTATTATTCCTGGTCCAGCTCTCCAAGGTATATCAGGAAATATTTTGTATCTTTTGCCGGTATTACCATATCTTCATAATTAAGAGTCTTAAAGACATGCATGTATTGTTCTCAAAACAACACATTTTGAATTTTCCTGGCAAGATGGGATGTTCCATCTTGTGTGCTTGTGTCAGAGAAAAGACTTTTGTTCATCTGCAAGCTGTGGTTGGGGAGTATTATCAGGATGGCCTGAAAATTAAAATTGCATTGCATCCTATCCCTCCACAATACTTTACTCTTCCCACTCTTGAGAAGTGGAAGTCCCTGTGTAGGCACTCGTGGCACAATTGTGTTCCACTCGAGCCCGTGTCAGCTGAATGGCTTCCATCTCCTCTGTGCCTGTTGTGCTTGGGTGATTCCTGGCATGTGTGAGCAGCAGCCTTTCTCTGCCTGGCTGGGCTCTCAGCAGAAGTGCCCCAGCACTGGAGGGCTTTGCCAAAGGCACCGCTGAGACTCGGCTTCCACAGTCCACCAGAGCCATCCACACGTGCTGGAGAATGACTTTGTATGTCTTGAGGTCTGAGGATTTGGGAAGGGACAGAGTGGCTTCCAGATGTATCTGGTACATCCTGGAGAATTTTGCATTTCAAGCATTACATTTCTTCTTAGAAAAGAAATTTCAACCTAGGAAAGTGAACATCTATCTTAAAAATTCCCCACATTGTCCAAAGCTCAGGAAGCTACAGAGAGGAGAGTCTCCACTCCTCACAGACTACCAGGAGCTTAGGTTGGTCAGTGACTCTGCCCGTATTGTGTGCTAACAGCCATGGTGCTTGTACTGAAAGCTGCTCTGTGTGTGCTCACAGTGCTGGTGCTGAGGACACAGCCAGCAGCAGAGGGCCTCCGGCCTTAGTGGCACCGAGGGCACGGCACCGGTGACTCGTGCATGGCTTTGGGAAGAAACAAAGGGGATTTCAGGAGATCTGTATTCAGGATTGCTTAGAGACATCTGCTGAGAGCTGCAGACTCGACCCACATCATAAGCTGAGTCTCTGAGCTTCCCCTGAGCATGTGTGTGTTGGTGGAAGAGCAGGGGTAGGAGGGATGTGAGGAGTCAAAGCAGTAAGAACAGCCACAGCCACATCATCCTCCCAGCCTGTGCTCCCTGCCAGTCTGCAGAGGGATTTTTCAAAGGCACCATCATGAGGTGCCACCTGCCCTTTGAGCAGTGGAAAATCCTCTCCTGATCCCAGCCTCCTTGCAGCGAGAAGGCACCAGAGCAGCAGCACAGCTCAGGGGTCAGAGCTGATCCCTGGAACTGACCCTGGGCCAGAGGAGCACCGGGCACTGGGCATGGACAAACTCCCCTGAAGGCAGGAGATGTACCACACAGCTGAAATTACTCATCTCTTTTTTTCTCTTTATAACTTGCTTTTTGTTTTGTCCTTGTACAAAACAAGGGTGTTCTGAAGGTTTTTCATTCAGTTTTTAAGATTTTCTGGCTTCACACCTTGCTGCCAGTGCTATACCCCGTGCCACCAGACCTGACTCAGATGGCAGCTCAGTGTTGGGTCCTTGCTGCCAGGACATAGAACCACATTCCACAGGGACAGGGGCTTTTTATCCAAACGTGGTGCAAAGGAAATGGAGGGTAACTCTAGGCAGCTCTCAGGTGGGCAGCCATGTGTACGCTCCATTTTTGCTTGCTCTCAGTGCCCAGCTCTGTCCATTTTATTTTTATTTCTTGCAAAGGGAAGGATTCTGTGCCTTCTGTACAGGACACCACTAACTATTTGCTTCCTGCTTGCCTCTCATCTAATGTAGGCTACACCTCACAAGTGAGGCAGAACAGACTTGAAATCTTGTTTGTCAGTGAAAGGTGAGACCAGCTCGTTAGCAGTGTGAAGGATGTTGTTCATTGTCTCCTGCAGGAGCCCGTTCCATCCCAGCCAGCCTTCCCACGGTGGCTGCCACTGCCACGAAGGCTGTTCCAGCAGGGATCCCTGCTAGGAAGTGACCAAGTTTGCACACCCCTTCTGCTGCTGGCAGACACTGGCATCTTGTACATATTTAGCCTGATCACTCTGGCAGGTTATGAAAGACTAAATGGTGCAAACACATGTGGCAGATGCCGTTCTCGTGGTGGCTGAGGAGCGCTGAGCCCCTGTTGGGAGCGTGCCAGCTCCGTCTCGTACACTGAAGAGCTTTATACTTTGAAGCCTTCCACGGCTTGCCCTGAGGGACTGCTGCTGAAGTGGTAATAAAATTCAGAATGAGCCTCAGAAAGTCAACTTGTTGGTTTCAAATGGGGTTTCTCATTATTAAGCTTCCCTTTAGCAGCCATATGTAGAGCTGCTCTGTCAAAAATACCATGTTCCCCCTGAGAAAGGTGATTTGAACTGAAAAGATAAATGGAAGCACAGAGTCAGCAAAGAAAGTGAATTGCTTGTGTGAGCTGAATCTCCAAATGGCCCTTGGTGTTCTTCAGGTGAAGGGAAGTGAAGGAAGTCTGGGAGTAAATGTTGGTTTCTAGGAGCTCCTTCTGGCAGTCTGTCTAGAGAATACGGGCAAGGCATTCTCTGCTCCCAAAACCAGGCATTTTATTGGCATTAAAGATTCCAAACTGGGTGGCACGTTTCAAGTTTTGAGCTCCAAATCTGTGGATATTGACAAGAACAGCAAAGCTGTGGTTATAGATGGAGCTGGTGACAATAACAGGAATATGTAGTGCCCCTGAAACATTCATAAAGAGCATTAAGTGCAACACCTTGGTGAGGCAGGTGAGCCCCTTAACTGAGGTAAGGCAGTTGGGAAGGCTGCACCTCAGCTGAGAGAGGAAATCATCTGCTCAGGGTTGTAGTCAAAATTAAGATGCCAGCTTGAAGACAAAACATTTGGCCGGTGGAACACAGCTTTTACCATAGCATATCAGGAAAGACAGAGTCCTTAATTACCTTAATGTATTCTTGTATAACACCTCCCCTCCTCTCTCTTTGCTGTTTATTATCAACAGTGAGTTAAAGGTTTGTGTTGGGTGGGGTTTTTCTTCTGAAATTGAAGGGGTTTAAAATATTATGGGATACTGTGTTTTTCTCCAGCTCTCTGCACACCGTTGGGGTGTGCAGTTACTGGAACAAGGATCC
Organism: Periparus ater; assembly: GCA_032357785.1. NCBI lineage: Eukaryota > Metazoa > Chordata > Aves > Passeriformes > Paridae > Periparus > Periparus ater. Next base: position 115,447,965 of record CM063610.1, on the reverse strand, counting down.
TTGGAGCTGAGCTCATCCTTTCTAACCGGCATAACTGAATGAGCAGGCAAGCGTCAGTCCCAGTAACTCCTGGGCTGGGCACTTGCTACAGCAAGGATGTGGTGCTTGGAATGGTGTCCATAAATATCTGTACTGTGAAAAGGTGTGTGGGAGAGAGCCCTGCTGTGCTGGAGACAGCCCCAGCCAGCCTGGCATGCGCAGGGGAACGGGGTGCAGAGGCAGAGAGGGGCCAAGCACAGGGACATCCAGCCGAGCTCTGCCGGGTGCACAGAGCATTTCCATGGGTGTGAAGGGAGAACTGAGGTGTCTTTCAGAGCAGGAGGGGGAAATCCTGCCCTTGCACATAGAGGAAGTAAAATCTGCAGAGAGGAAACTGCACATTAGTTGTCTGTGGGCAGATATCTCAGGATGATTAAATCTGTGGAGCGTGTTTAAGTTGTCTTATGGAGGTGCTCACTTTAAGGCCCCGCAGCTGAAGCAGGTGAGGAAGTTCCTGTGCTTGTGAGGGCAGTGCCAGGGTCCTGCTGCCGTTCCCAAGGTGTGAGTGTTGGTGGCAAGCACACAAATGTCCCCCTCTCCCAAGCCTGAGCCTGCTGACATCTGCTCGGTCATTACGAGGATGAGCGGGGGCACCTCCTGACCGCAGCGAGCATTAACAAGAATTACACTCCGAGCATCTCACCCGAGCTGGAAAAATGATCTTTCATTATAAAGAGAAGTAAATTACAGCTCTGTAATCTGGCTGCCCTCGGTTACATTTACAGCCAGGAGGTTCTACAGGGAGCAGTGTCCTCTGCATCTTTTTCTTCCTTTTTCATGGAAGAATGCTGCTGTGAATGCTGTCACTGAAAGAAAAAGTTACAAGAGCTTCCTCCTCAAATCGGTTCTATTTAGCTTCGTCACACTAGTGCAAAGAACATATTGCAGCGCTGTGGTGGCCTGTTTTTCTGGCTTTTATTAATCCAGAAACCTTAATGATGAACAACATTTGTGTCATTGTCTACACAAATTTAATTTGTTTATGCAGCAGTTCAGTTAATCCTGCAATCTGCTTTTCTCAAATGAGGACAGATAATGGAGACACCGTTCTTTACAGGTCTTCAGGCTTTTAAATTCTGATAAAATCAGGATTCTTCACTGGGTCTTGCCACAGCTCTGAATTAAGCCACTTTAAATGTAATTACTGAAGCTGGCTGTACATCAGGAACATCCATTAAAAGAATTGATTGACCATGCTGTTACAAGGAGGCATTTTATGAACAAACGATCACGATGGGTCCAGAACTGTAATTTATAAAGGCAAAAAAGCAGGTAAATACTTTATTAGTGGTTAATGAGAGGTTCACAAGATAACTAAATTTCTTCTTTTTTTCCCAGCTACTTCAGGGAGCCTTGGTCCATGGCCATCTATCACGATCGGTTTATTGATCTGCAGAAGGAACTGCGCCAAACCCTGATGTCAGAACAGGTAAGAAGAACGACTGGCGAGTGCATTTTATTATTTAGGTAATTTGTTAGTGCTGTTCACTTTGGTTTCTTCTCCCATCTTTATCCTGAAGCTTTATGTTTCTGTTTACCTCTCTCTTCGGGGAAGCCTGAGCAGCACTGTGTACCTCACAGAGGGGGTCACCATGTACAGCACAGTGTTGAGTTTTCTTGTTTGGGCATATTCTCAAATCTGCCAGTAGAACTTGAACTCACTCTATTGTCCTTCACTGCATTTTTGCATTGTAGCTGCAATTTAGTACAAGTACCCAGTGGAGTCTGGAGCCTGGCTTGTCCATGTATCCCCTTGGGTTTAGGAGTGTTCCCTAATAAGAACACGCTATGGGCCATCCTACACCTGTCTCAGCTGAGCCTGTGGGGAGATTTTTCAACACCTACCCACAGGCCATGGCTTTTGTAATCCAAAGGGTGAAAGCAGCCGGCTTTTTCAGCGATAAGTGGATTTCCTGAATAAGGGTGAAATTAAAATGTTTGCTAATGCTGTTCATAGCTTTGGCCCTAGCACCACAGACAGAGGCATAAAGGCTCAGCAGCCTGGAACTGCCTGCCCAAAATCCAAAGTCACTGTTCTCCATGGGGAGAACTAATAACAGCAGGTGTCCAGCAGCCCCCAAAGCTGCCTCCCTCACACCCTGAGCAACTTCTGGCTGATCCCAAACCGAGTTTGTGGTATGATCTCGATTCCAACCCACTACCTGGGATCTGTTCACCCTGCCCCTGCTCACGCTGCTGCTGCCTTTGTTTAACCCCGTGTGCTTCCAGATGGTGGCACTGGGTTTTAAAGATGTGCTCAGGGAGTTTTTGACTGCGTGGAAAACAAACAGAATTGAGTGTAGATGGTGGCAGGAGGAAGGGAGAGAGGTTATGGAGCCCGTGGCCCACCCATCTCCAGGGCCCTACGCTGCCACATCCTGGCTGCAGCCACGGGTGCTCAGCCCTACCTCCTCCCTGAAGGGCTCAGAGCAATTTGCCTCCTGTTGTCCTGACCCAGAAAGGGCCTTGGTGCACTTTAATTTGGGTTCTCTTGGAAGACATCTGCAAAGGAGCTTACAAAATTAAGTTCTGTGCAGAATGAGTGGCCTGATTTGAAGTGTTTTTCTTGCCATCATTCAAACATATTTCTCATGGTGTAAGTTGGAACAACTTGAGTGAGAGGGGAATTTGTGCCTTAAAAATGCAGGACTCACTTGCCTTACCCTGTCTTTGTGGCAGCAGTCCTGACACAGACTCCCTGCATGGACTGGGAGCAGCTCTGTGTGAGTCAGGATTGTTCCTATGGACACAGGTGATGGTATCTGCATTTGAATGAAAATTTGGCATTTTGGACTTTTATTTTTTTTCACAGCGATTTTAACTATATTTACTAAAAATGATTTTAACTATATTTACAAAATGTCACCTTCTATGTTTTCACTTGGTGTTACTTCTGTGCACGTTGCCAGATCCAGAGTAGGTACCATGTGCTCATGCAGAACCTCTTAAATGCCTCAGGACTGGCTGTATTTCTATTTGAATTAAGAGACCTACTATCTTTGCCTCGTGTTGCTCATATTCTAGCTCATTTCAGCATGCAGAAAAATTACTAATGAAGTGTAAAAACGAGGGGAAGAAATGCTTAAGAGCTGTGGGTGTAAGTGCAGAGAAGTCAGATATTTCTGATCAGTTTCCAGAGAAAGTGGAAATGAGTGTCCTGCAAACATGGGTGGTATTTACAGAAATGTTTGCTGATGGAAGCACTAAGGGCACAGAGAAGCCGGTTATGTTCCGGGGCGTTCAGCCCGTGCTGGAATTGTCAGCCGAGGCTGCGGTGGCTCCGGCAGGGCCGCTGGCGCGGGCCGTGTTTACCCCTCGGGGATCGCAGCCTTGTGTTTGCTGCGGCGCTGCAAACACGCAGATGGCAGGGCTGGGGCTGCACCTCCATCAGCTGCTGGATGCTGCCGCACGCCGGGGGCACACGAGCCGTGCCAGACCTTCCGGAACAGCGCTTGGCGTCCGGCGGGATAATGGATGGATGGCCTGCTGCTCCGGCCGCAGCTGGGCCGCGCCGAGGCTCGGTTAAAAGGCACGCTAAATACAGGCCAGGGAGCGGGGGAATTCCTCTGGCGAAACCCCTCTGGCAGCCCGTGTCGGGACAGCCGCGGGCTCCACACGGGCTCGTTCCACACAGCCCTCGCACCCGGGGCAGGTCGTGAGGGAGGGAGAGGCGAACAAGCAGTGGAGCGCCACCGGCCGCAGTGTGCCACCGCTGTGAGCCCTCTCCGTGCCCCGGTGTCCCCGTGTCCCAGCCCCGGCGTGTTCCCAGAGCCCGCTGCCCGCTCCGTGCCCCCGCAGTGCGGCCCGGGTGCCGCGGCCTGTCTGACCGCTCTGTCCCGCAGGTTCCCGGCCAGAGCCCCGAGCACAAACCCGGCCCAAAGCCGGCATTCCGGGAGCCCGTCCTGCGCTACCTGCGCCAGCACCGCGCCCAGCTGCCCATGTACGCCCCGACCGACCGCCACAGACTGCCGGCTGCAGGTAAGAGACACGGCGGGCAGGCCTCGGGCCTGGGGCCGCAGCCGGGCCTGGGGAGGCCGCAGGGGAGCCCCGCAGTGAGGAGGGGTCTCGGTGTGGAACTGTGCACTGAGGAGGGGTCTCAGTGTGGAGCCGTGCAGTGAGGAGGGGTCTCGGTGCTCAGCCCCGCAGTGAGGAGGGGTCTCGGTGCTCAGCCCCGCACTGCAGGAGGGTCTCGGTGTGGAACTGTGCAGTGAGGAGGGGTCTCGGTGTGGAACTGTGCAGTGAGGAGGGGTCTCGGTGTGGAACCGTGCAGTGAGGAGGGGTGTCGGTGTGGAACTGTGCGGTGAGGAGGGGTCTCGGTGCCCAGCCCCGCAGTGAGGAGGGTCTCGGTGTGGAACTGTGCAGTGAGGAGGGGTCTCGGTGCGGAGCCGTGCAGTGAGGAGGGGTCTCGGTGCTCAGCCCCGCAGTGAGGAGGGGTCTCGGTGCGCAGCCCCGGCGGGGGGGCGGCGGCGCGTGCCCGCGGGCCCGCAGCTGTATGCTAATGTCCCGCGGCCCCGCCCCGCCGCACGCCTGTCCCAGCGGGCGGGCGGGGCGGCCCCTCGCCCCCCTCCGCCGCCCGGCCCGGCCCGGCGGGGGGGTGTCCGGGGGAGCGGCGGCCCCCGGCGCCCCCCGCCCGCCGCCCTTTGTGCCGAGGGTCGCGCAGCTTTATGCTAATGGCGCGCACAAAGGCGCGCGCGGGGGGGCCCCGCTCGCTCGCGTGCCGCCCGCGTGCCCCGCGCCCCCCACAAAGGGCCCGGGGGGGCGGGGGGCGCTGCCCGCGCGCGCCCCGCTCCCGCCACCTGCGGGCGGCCCCGCGAGCCCCCGCGCGCCGCCGCGGACAAAGGGCCGCGGCCCGGGGCCGGCCCCGCCGCCGCTGCACCTGCCGCGTCCTCGGGGCTCGCCGAGACACCGAGCGCCGCAAGTGCGGCCGGCGGGCACCCTCTGCCCGACGCGCAGCGTTTGGGGCTGAAACCGAGCGCCGCCGTCGCCGTCCCTCGCCTGTTCCGGGAACCGGGCCGGACCCGTTAGGGTTAGAGTGAAGAGTAACAGGTTCGGTTACCACCGGGCCGGGGCTGTCGCTCCGCCTGCTCCGACCCCGCAGTAGCGCGGAGCCGTTCCGTTCGCAGGGTTACCCGGCTCGGCCGGGCCCCGATGACCCGTTCGTTATTTCTCCCGCTCGGACAAACCCGTCGCTGGCCACCTGCTGCCGCCGTAGGGCATCACCCCCGGCGGGCAGCACCGCTCCCCTCTGTGCCGCCGCCGTCACAAGCGCCACTTTCGCGTCCTCCTGCGCCGAGCTCCCCTCTGCCCGCACGCCGCGAGCAGTGCGCTCCCGGGCGGTGAGCGGAGGGTGCTCGGTGCCGAGCGTGCCCGCGGCCCCGCCGGCGGCGCGGGGGGCGGCACACAAAGGCCGCGCGTGCCGGGCGGGCGCGGGGGCGGGGCCGGGCGTGTGCCGCTCCGGGCTCAGGTGCGGCCGCGCCGCCGCCGCCGCCGCTGATTGGCCCGTGCCGCCGCCGCCGGCCCGAACAATGGCCCCGGCCCGCTTAAAGGCGGCGGCGGCCGCGCCGCGGGCAGAGCGAGGAGCCCTCCGTCGCGGCCGCCGCCGGCCCGGAGCCGGCGCGAAGATGCCCCGGGGCTTCCTGGTGAAGCGCAGCCGGCGGCCCACCCCCGTGTCCTACCGGGCGCGCTGCTGCCGCGAGGCCGCCGCCGGCCCGCCGCTCCCGGCCGGCGCCGCCCCGCCGCCCGCCTGCCCCGCCGCGCCGCCGCCCCCGCCGCGGGACTCGCCGCCGCCGGTGCCGTTCGGGACGCCCGATGCCGCCGTGCAGGCGCTGTACAGCCCTACGCGGCCCGTCAGCAGGGACAAGTACCTGGAGCGCGGCTTCAGCCTGGGCTCGCCCGTCTCGGCCGAGTCCTTCCCCGCGCCGGCCGTGCCCGGCACCATGGACCCGATCCTCTTCGCCCCGGCTGACCTCAAGCTCTGGGCCGCTGCTGGCCACGCCGAGCCGCCCGCCGCCCACCCCGGCCCCGGCGGAGCCCCCGCGCCGCCCGCCCCGGCCGCGCCGCCAGCCTCGGGCCGCCCGCTGCCCGCCAAGCGCCCGCCGGGCGCGTCCGAAGCCGGGCGGCAGAAGGCTCCGTCGAGCAAGAAGACGAAGGCGATCCGCAAGCTGACCTTCGAGGACGAAGTGACCACCTCTCCCGTGCTGGGGCTGCGCATCAAGGAGGGTCCGGTGGAGGCGCCGGCCAAGGCACGGGGCGGCTGCGCCCGTCCGCTGGGCGAGTTCATCTGCCAGCTCTGCAAGGAGGAGTACGGGGACCCCTTCGCGCTGGCGCAGCATCGCTGCTCCCGCATCGTCCGGGTGGAGTACCGCTGCCCCGAGTGCGACAAGGTCTTCTCCTGCCCCGCCAACCTCGCCTCCCACCGGCGCTGGCACAAACCGCGTCCGCCCACGACCAAGAGCGGCCCCGAGGCGGGCCGGGCACCGGCCGCGGGCCCGGGCTCGGCCCCGGCGGAGGAGACGCCGAAGGAGGCGAGCGGCGGCAGCGGCAGCGAGCGGGACACGCCGAGCCCTGGCGGAGCCTCGGAGGCGGGCTCCGAGGAGGGGCTCTTCGAGTGTCCCCGCTGCGCCAAGCGGTTCCGCCGGCAAGCCTACCTGCGCAAGCACCTGCTGGGGCACGCCGCACCCGCACCGGCCCCGGCGCCCGCCCCGGCCCCGGAACCCAGCGCCGAGGAGCTGCCTGCCGCCGAGTGCCGCCTCTGCCCCGTCTGCGGGGAGACCTTCCCCAGCAAGAGCAGCCAGGAGCGGCACCTGCGCCTCCTGCACGCCGCCCAGGTCTTCCCCTGCAAGTACTGCCCGGCCACCTTCTACAGCTCCCCCGGCCTCACCCGGCACATCAACAAGTGCCACCCCTCGGAGAACCGGCAGGTCATCCTGCTCCAGGTGCCGCTGCGCCCCGCCTGCTGAGCCGCCCGTGCCTTCCCCGCCGCCCCGCGCCGCTCCCCCGGGGCAGCCACACGATTAGCTTTAATACGGCTTGTGACCTGCTGGAATCTGGCTTTACACTTACCTTCCCGGGGTCTCTCTCTTATTTTGCTTTTTGCTTTTTGCTTTTTTTTTTTTTTTGTTTTGTTTTGTTTTTTGTTTTTGTTTTTGTTTTTTTTTTATTTTATTTTTTTTTAAAAATTTTGTTTCTTCGCTCTGGTTTTTATCGATGTGAACAGATCAAACTGCTCGAGAGAAACGAGCGTTTCCTTTAGTGTAGCCACAAATGCCTTGACTCTGCTGTTGATGGTCTCCAGAAAATGCTGTAGAAACTGCCTTAACTGTGACATGCCAACTTTCTGTTCGTTTTGCCCTAAGGTAGCTCATGCGTTGTCTATCTGTATATGTTGGTTTGAGTAATTATGTTATTTATTCGTTATTTATTTATATTAATTATGAAGATTGATATTATTTGATTGCAGATATTCTAAAGTGCTTTTTTTGTCTCCCCACCTGCCATTTCACTGTGCGTTTTAGAAGATCTTTTTTTCTTAAGAGATCTGCTAAAAAGGTTTTAACTTTTATACCTAGAATAACACATGATCTTAACCATTTTATCCTGTGCAACCAACAGCTCTTACTTTTAGATGCAATCTCTTTTTCTACACACATTATTTTCTTAACTGTTAGCTATTTATAGAGTGCTTCGATAGAACTGTTTCAACTGTATAATTATTTACTATTCAAATAAAATATTTTCAAATTCAAGCGTGCCCCCACCTCTTGTGCTTCTCCCTGCCGGGCTGGCCCTGGGGGCTCGGGGGGGCTGGCACCCGGCTCCGCACTGCAGCTGGCAGGGTGCCTCCGTGGGCACCAGCCTGCTCTGCGCCGCTTGACAAGATTAATTAAAAAGGAATTAAAGGGAGGAGAAGAGCAGGGTGGCTGCTCGGGAGGGAAGGCTGCCCTCGGAGCAAAAAGGGGTCCCCTGGCCGTGGGCTGGAGCCCCAGCCCGGCACCGGGCACAGCCTGCCCTGTGCCCTGCTGCTGGCGAGAGCTGCCAGGGACCTTCCCTGGAACGTGTTGCAGGGAAAGCTCCAGGAGAGGCAGCACCTGTGAGCGGAGAGCTGGTAGAAATCCCTGCCTAGGAGGGCTCTGCTGTTTGCTGGGTGGCTGCTGTGTGTGCTCCTGCTTTGGCTGTCGGCTGTGAGCCTGGTGCAAGGAAGGGCAGGCATTTCTCTGTCTCCTGGTAGGGCTGGAGCCGGCTCCTGCCTGGTCCTTCAATAACTGCAGCATCCTTCAATAACTGTGTCTAGATATCTACGTATCTGTGCAGATAGATCCATCTCCAGGGCTGGTGTTTGTATGTGGGGATCTGATGGGTTTGGTCAGAATTGTAGTAAAATCGGTGTAAGTGGGGATGGTGTGTGCTGGGTTTGTGAAACCCCTCTCACAGACAGGTGTTGTATGCACCTGTATAATCCTCCTCCTTTGCCAGCAGGAGCAGGTACGGAGCCAACTTCATGGCATGCAAATCTGCTTGGCAGTCCCAAGAGCAAATCCCTGCTCCCAAACTCTGGTGTCTGACGGGCCAGGGGGCTGTGAGGGCTTGGTGTGAGCACAGAGGCTGCTCTGTCTTGGGGTAGCAATGCCTTTGAAGCTTTGGCTCCCTGGAAGAGGTTTCCAGCCTATTTCTGCCATCTCCTCTCACCTAAAGGCTCCTAACCCTGATTCACTGTGGGAAGGGCAGGTGGTGGAGCTTCCTGGAGAAAAGTTTCCCAGGAACTGGCTGAGTATTCTATGATAAAGCAAAGTTTGTAGAGAGAGAACATCTTCCTAGAGAAAGCTTTGGTTTTTTTCTTCCTCCGTCGGGATGAACAGTACCAGTGCGTGGGTATGCTCCTGGTGTCTTGACTCCTAGGAAACAAAACTGGTAGTGCCAGGGCTGACTTCAGGCGTAGGCAGAGCTGTGGTTGTAGCTGTAAATCGATATACTGGAAAGGAGCACAGTCTGAGAGACACGGGCAGCAAAGCCTGCCCGGCAAGAGGTTCAGTTTTGCCTTTCCTGGCTTCCCTGGCCTTGGAAAGCCCCAGATCCCGGGTTGTCGCAGGCGGTGTCGCAGCTGTCCTTGGAGCAGGCTTTCCACTCCCTGAGGGGACTTTGCCAACTCGTGTGGCCGTCCTCTGGGGCCACTGGACACCATTTCCAGAGCTATGCCCGCCACATCCTCTGGAGAAGCCTAATGGCTCCATCCACTGTCACAGCAGTGTCCCTGCTGAAATCCGTGCTCAAAGCCTGTGGCGCCAACAGGACACAAAATGACAGCTTCATACCGCTGTCCATTTCCTAACAGTCAAATAAATCCACGTCTGTCCTGCTAAGAACCAGCTGGAATTTGTGGGGGCCCGAATTCCCCAGGATTTTTGAACTATCTTGGTAACCAGGCACCGACTCTTGCATCTCCTGCTGAGCAGAAAGGGTGATCAGTGGAGACTCCTGTGCTGGGGAGGAGTAAGGATGGAGTACACTGGAAATGGCTCTGTTCACAAACATCCTGTAAAAGGGGCGTAATTTGCTTTTGGCATCCCGGGGCTGCAGCAGCTTGGGCAGGGCTGCTGTGCCTTTGTGCGTGCAGCCTTTCTCCCTCGTGTGCACTGCGGGGTCCTTGTGAGGGTGAGCCCTGACTGCCCGAGGGGTTTCTGGAGAGGTTCCTTGTGAGGGTGAGACTGCCCGAGGGCTTCTGCGGGGAGCCATCAGCATCACCGTTTTGCATCTCTCGCCACCTGGCAGTGAAGGGCATTGCAGATGCCGGGACAGATCACAAAGCCTCCCCCTCACACCAGCATCCTTTGGACAGCATTTTGGGGGTGGATCTGTCCCTGCCGCTTGCCGGTTCCTGCCCTGCACCATCCCACTGTGCCCCCGGCACCGGGCCTGTGCTGGGCTCTGTGTCCTGCTCTGTGTCTCGGTGAAGTCCCAAGCCCAGGTGTGGCTCGGTGGCTGTCCCGGGGGCCGAGCAGCGCTGCTGGAGCCGGGGTGCTCTCAGCAGCAGCCCCTGGGAATGCAGGTGTTGCCTGGTGGGTGCCAGGTCCTGGCAGCACTGCGGCCAGCGCTGCGCAAACAAAGCCTCCTGCTGTCAGCCAACAAATCAATCGCTGATGGCTCTCGGTGCATCCAGCAGGAACAGCTTTGGGCACCATGGAGAACACTGATCCTGCCCTAGCAGCGTGATGCAGTGCAGGTAGCTCATGCTCTGTGCGTTCGGGCAGAGGGGTTTGCCCACTGTGCCGGAGCCTTCCTCCTCTCTGAGCACACCGAGAGCCAAACGCGTGGTCTGGGACCGAGTGTTGTGAGCACAGGGAGAGGAACTGGGAGATGAGATAGAGGAACCTGCCGGCTCCTGAGAAATGCAGCATGGACACCATCCCTGCTCCAGAGCTGCTGGGGAGCTGGGGCCAGCTGCTCCTGTCCACAGGGGAAGGCTGGCTGGGGGCTGCTTGTTCCCGGGGGAGGTTTTCACAAGTTCTGGTACCCACAGCACGGTCCCTCGCAGCCATCGGTGCAGTGAGGCATTTGTCAGCTGGATGGGCTCGCTGGCAAACACAGCTGTGCTCAGCTCCAGGTTTTGGGGGGCCCTGCCCAGCACCTCCCGTCTGTTTTTAGGGTGGGCAGCTGGGAGGTATCCATGGGACTGGGGCAAGCCTGGAAACAGGACAAAGATGGGCTTTTGCCTGGGATTTCAGACTCTTCCTCACACAAGACAAGCCTGTTTAAAAAGCGGCATTGCTGTTGATGAGCTGGGAAATGGCTGGTGGGGTCATGGATGTTTCTCTGGGGCGTGCAGTGCCTGCAGGGTGCCACAGGGAGCTGTGGTTTGCTGCTGCTAACACACCCCCATGGCTTCAGGGGTGTTTTGGGCTGGGTGGGACAGCAGTTCCCTGAAGCACCCAGGTAGCTCCCCTCCCTGGTGAAGGATCCAGGTGTGCAGGTGCATCCTGCATGTGGCATTAAACACCTCAGATCCTGCCATGCCAGGGAAGAAGCCTCATTAGGGCTATAAATGGTTTTAATAAAATGTCATTTACAGTCCACATAACAAAGGTCTGCCTCTGGCAACATTTGATGCAGCGATCATTGAGATGGGACATGCCAAGCGTGGGCTGTCCTGTGGTACCGGCTCCACAGCAGCCACCACCATGCTTGGTTCTTAGCTGTGCCATTGGGTGCAGGTGCTGGGCTGCCCGCAGAGCTGCTCTGACCGTGCTGTTTTCTCCTCTGCAGGCAGCCAGGGACCGAAGGCGGGCAGAGCCGGGCGCAGCGGCAGCAGCGGGAGCCCCGCAGCGGCACAGGGACCCTCCCAGGAGCGCGTCCTCCCGACACGGTAATTGGGATTTGCAGCAGCCAGGGCTGCTTAAACCACCTGTTCCTCTCAGAAATAAACCGCTCTTTTAAAGGTCTAATAAAGTCCCCTGGCAGCTCTGCATGCAGAGCCCAGCTCCTGTGCCGTGCGCTCTGCTGAGGCTTTCCAGCCTTCCTTAGGGAACGGGGAAGGTGAGTGACGGGGAGGATGTAACCAGAGCAGAGGCTCTGCTGCTGCGGGCACTGGGCCGGGGGAGAGAGGGAGCGTGGCTCAGCTGCAGGTTAAAACAGTTCTGCTTTCTCAGGGTGTGGGACTGTGGTGTGTTTATTGGCTCATTTTACAGTGTTTTAGAGGGAAATTGCCTGTAGTGCAACACCAGTTCAATGACAAATGTGAGGAAAATGATGTACAGCTGGGGGCATCTGAGCTGGGAGGTTTTGGTTTAGTTACACACACAGAAGAAAATCAGAATTTATTACATACAATAAATTATATTTTGCATTTGCCCGTGGGTCCCTGGAAGTGTCCAAGGCCAGGTTGGATGGGGTTCAGAGCAACTTGGGATAGTGGAAGGTGCCCACAGCAAGGGGCTGCAATGAGATGAACTTTATTGCTCCCTTCCAACCCAAACTGTTCTGGGATTCTGTGATAAAAGAAATGTTAAAAATATATTCCTTTTATAGCAGTATATTCTGTATAGATGATCTACATAAGTAGAATTCAGAATATGTAGATAGTGTATATTACATGTATTATATCAAAGCATATTATATTATACAATAGATACTAATATATGTCTGTTATGTATTGCCACTTAGACAATGCATATTAAATATATTATCTACAGCACATAATATCATATGTGCATTATGCATAATTACTGATAGATCACCAGTGTGGATGTAATGAAACACTCTTGTCTGACAGGAGGTTTTGTCAGCTCTGCAGCCAGGATTTGTGTGCTGTGGAGGACAGTGTAGGTGCTCATATGTGTGCATATCCACTGGACAGACATGGTCTGAAATACAGTTTTTGTATCTATATACTGCACTGAATATTTCATGATGCACATCATTAATGTGCCAAATATTGCATGTTCATTATATCATGTTATACAGAATTCATACATCACTGATATGATTTATATACTTTTCTTATATACATTTTTAAATGAAAGTGTACTGCACATATATGCACACAGTATTACAGTTAGCAAAGTAATGTTATAGTTTATGTTATATGTACATATAGCTAGAATATATACCAAGGATATGTGCTTATGTAGATATACCTGTATAATATAAAGTTAATATGTTGTATTAACCTATAACCAATTTTTGAATAGAATTATTACCTTTATAGTCAGCATTTAATATTCAAAACCAGGTATTAATAAGATAAAATATATAGTGCATATATTATATAATACATTGTAAAATATATAATGCATATCACATTATATACCTTGTATTATACCTAAATTATAGATCACAGATTGCATATATTTTCCTTAATGTAATATATACTCATTGTATCTGTATTTAATGCATATAACATATGCTCTAGCTAATAGAAACATACAGACATGCATAACATCAAATATTAGATATGCAATTTGAAATACTGTAGCATGTAATATATAGAACATAAGATATATTATATAATATATATATATAATCTCTAATGTATTTTCTGTAGTTAAGGAGATCATATTAATAGGCATAGGAATAAGATAATACCTATACAAATGTTTGTAAAAAATGTTAGGCAGCCTTTTAAAGCAGAATGTAGGTAGAATTAGAGGTGATATTTGGAGGAAATTCTTGGCTGTGAGGGTGGCAAGGCACAGGTTTCCAGAGGAGCTGTGGCTGCCCCAGTCCTGGAAGTGTTCCAAGGCAGGTTGGGCAGGGTTTGGAGCAACCTGGGATGGTGGAAGGTGTCCCTGCCCATGGCAAAGGTGGGATGAGATGAGCTTTAAGTTCCTTTCCAACACAATCCATTCTGGCACTCCATGGTAAGTATAAAGTAGTCTACATTTTATTTAATTTAGTAAATTATTTTTCATGCCATTTCCGTGTCTGCAGCCACAGGTGCAGGGCTGGGGGTGCCTTGGGCTCACGTTCCTGCCCCGTGCTGGGCTGGCTCTGCCAGTGCTGCTGCAGCCCCGGGGCTGGGGCTGTGTCCTGCCTGGTGAGGCCCTGTGTCCCCGGCCCTGTGGTGTCCCTGAGTGCCCCTGGTCCTGTGGTGTCCCTGAGTGCCCCTGCTCCTGTGGTGTCCCTGAGTGCTCCTGCTCCTGTGGGTGCCCCCGGTCCCGTAGTGTCCCTGGTCCCGTGGTGTCCCTGGTCCTGTGGTGTCCCTGGTCCTGTGGTGTCCCTGGTCCCTTGGGTGTCCCTGGTCCTGTGGTGTCCCTGGTTCTGTGGTGTCCCTGATCCCGTGGGTGCCCCTGGTCCCGTGGGTGCCCCCAGTCCCGTGGTGCCGGTTGCAGGCCCTCAGCTGTGTGGGAGCTGCCTGCCCTGTCTGGAGCCCGCCCCACGCGTGCCTGCTGCTGCCAGGGCAGCGGGGACAGAGCTGTGCCAGCCCTGGTGCCAGCACAGCCCCTGAGCGGTGAGCACAGCCTGCTCTCCACCCGCTGCAGGGTGCTGGGCCTGGGGCAGGGATCCTCCCAGGGAAAGGCAAGGCCAGGTTCCCAACAGCTCCTTAGTGTGTGCACATTCACTTCTGCAAAGTAAGTATCTCATCTGGAGCTAGCTGGATAAACTCTCCATTTCTAGTTAGAGCACCTGAAAGCAATTTAGGAGAGGACTTTGCTGTGGCTCTTCAGCAAAGGAAGGGAGATTTCCTTTGTCTTTTCAGACGTCATTATGGCTGAGTGCAGCCCCCTGCATTTGCTCTAGGAATGCTCCTCTGTAGAGGAGAAAATCACCATTACAAACCTCTTGTTTTTAATACTGCTGCTTGGGCCACGAGTCATTGCAGGGAATTGCCCCGTGGTTTCTGGGGGTCCCAAGGGTCTGTCACTGTGCTTGGTGCCATGGGCAGGGCCGGGCTGGCAGGAGGTGCCAGCCTGCAGGGTGGCCAAGGGCACTGCTGCCATGTGGGGCCGCAGAGCGTGACAAAGGTGCTGCCCCCGTGTCAGTCACGGCACGGTGTGGAGTCCTCGAGAGCTCTCCGGGCTGGGAACGCCGCTGCCTGCTCCACAGCCGAGAGGGACTGGAGCCACATCCAGCAGGGACTGTCCCTGTCCCCTGGGAGCCAGCCCTGCACAGCCACAGCACCCGCAGCAGCCGGGCCCAGCAGCACCAGCACCGGAGTTCCAGCCCCAGCACCTCCCTCCCACCGCCACACACACCACAGGTACCACCTTTTATTGCTCTGGGGAGAAATTTTATTGTGAGCAAAGATTTATTAATTTTCTGAGGGGTAACAGAGTGGCTTTGTCATCCAGTTCAGGGTGCAAAACCACAGTGGAGTTTATACAAATTAATAGTTTTTTGACATCAGGAAAACACGATTTTCATTGATGTCTTAATTCTTCCCTGAATTAGAGGTACATATTGCTCTAAGGAGAAAAAGCTCCTTACTCAGAAGGATGCCTTTGAAATTCTTTCAGACCAGCTATTGGATAACTATGTGCCAGACACCCTTACCTGTCCAGCCCTGAATGTAAAATAAATTAAAATACATGTTTTATTTTCCAGGTTCCTTCACTGACAGAAAATCAATAGAAAGCAAAAGCCAGCTGTGAAGCAGAAAATCAAACGGGTTTGCCCAAGCTCTCAGTGATAGAGGTTCCTTCCTGCAGCTGCACCAGGTGAGTTCCTGCCGGGCGCCGAGGCTGAGCTGCTGCCTCTCGGGCACAGAGCGCAGGCAGAGTCCAAGGGCCACCTCAGCGTCACTGGCCACGGCTGGAATGTGCCCCACAGGCACTGGGTGGCCCTGGCCAGGTGCTGGTACTCAGATGGACAGACAGCTGCAATACCAAGTGCAAGTGCAGAAACAAACACGGGGGCCCAAGGGGGCATTTCCCAAAAAACGCAATCCCTTGGCTCAGAACAGCTCCCGTTCTGTTGGGGGGTGTGCGTATGTGTGCCCAGGAGCAACCAAGCAGCAGCAGGACAGGGCTCTGCGGCTGCTGAGCTCAGAGTTCTGTTGCTTTAAAATACCCGATGTTTAACCCCATCAACCTATGACACCTGCAGACCAAAACACCTCAGCTACTGCCAACACGAGCTCTGCTCACTACAGCAGGTGCCAGGAGGACCCCAAGTCCTCAGAAACCTTCAGCTGTGTTGTCCTCTGGCTAGAGACAGGTCCCTGCTGGGACAAGGGGAGGGGGTTACTCAGTTCTTCACGCTGTGCCGGGAAGGGGTCATGGCAGGAGTGTGGCATTTGCTCTTCTAAAAGTGATTTGCTTATTTTTGTTTCTCTAGGGAGCAGTTCCAGTGCACAGCCATCACACACACCGCAGAAAAACCACGGTATTCCTGCAGTGGGACATCCCTCATCCACCTGTGCTCCAGCAGGGAACGTTTGCTACCGGGCTAGTCACGGGAAAACTTCTCTGTAGCAGAAATTCCCTAATGCACATGTAAGAGCTGCCTGGAATGACTAAAGCAGTGCTCTAAGGGTACATTAAATAACTGGTCTCAGTGCTGGTTCATGACCTCTGGCTGCGGCACCTGCGCCCAGGGGCTTGGCTCACGTGGTGCCAGTGCAGTGGTGACGGTGACACAGGTGACATCCAGTCCCCAGCTATGTCTGTCCAGACTGGAGAAAGGCCATTTCACGGAGCAAACTCCTCACCCAGGCTCTTCAAGACATGTTCACCCAGAGCTGCCTGTTCTGATCTGTGCTCAGGTGCCGTGGGCTCTGAGCTCCAGGCCCTCAGGTGGGCGCCTTGCTGAGGGCGCTGGTGGAGACCCTGCTCCTGGAGGCACGCGGCAGTGGGGGCGAGGGCGGCTCTGCCAGCTCCATTCCAGTGGTGTCAGTGAGGTCAGTGATTGCACTTGTGGTGAGGCAGCCTGGAAGACAGAGTGGGCAGGGAAAACCCAAGTCAGCACGAAACAGCCTGTGTCCTCAGAATAACCACGTGGCACAGCACAGACCCTCCCCTTTGCCTCTTCCCAGCCTCTCCTGGGCATCACTCAGGTGAGCTTGACCACCAGAGGAGGAGTTTGCTCCAGGCTGCTGAAGAACTGCCATACTGTGCTTCCCAGAGAAATCAGGGATTTCTCTTAGCCAGCTCCCAGAAGTGAGGAGCAGCGAGGCTGTCAGTGTCCAGGTGAGCACTGAGCCCCCCAGCATCACCCCTTTTGGTCTGCACAGCCCCTGCAGCTCCCAAGGGCTCTCAGGGCCCCAACAGTCCCATGGGAGGGAGGCAGGAAGCTCCCATCGTGCTCACTTGAAGCTCCAACATAAAATAGTTCTGTGTGGGTGATACAAAACTGGGTTTTGCTGTGTGCCATTAAATTGCTCTTGTATATTTGGCCTGTTAGAGAGAGCTGGAAATGAGCATCCCCAGTGTGAGGGCTGGCACAGAACTCTCCCTGGAAGGTGCCTTAACCTCTGGAAGAATCCTAAAGAATCATGATTTCTTACACTATATTACAGGTACCCTTGTTACTGCTGGCTCATGGTCACCACTGGGGAAGGGTCTTTGGGGGCTGTGGGTAAAGGGGGTTACACTTTGTTGTTGAGTGGAGTGACCTGTTGGTCATTCCCCAGAGGCCAGGTCTGCCCAGGCTGGCTGAGGGGGAACAGGTGAGCACATGGTCATTAAATGAGACACTAATGACCAAAAGCAGGTGCAGCTGCTGTGAGGGACTCGCCCTCCCTGCTCCTCCCAAAGCATTTCCCAGGGGAACAGTGTTTCATCAGCTCCCTCAGGAAACAGTATTTTTAAACTGTGTTGCAATTCTCTCCTAAAGTGTAAACACGAGTTTTTATTACAGGTGGGAGGGAGGAACAGCCTCGCAGCCAGGCAGGGAGAGCAAGTTCCAAACCCTCTCAGAAGGCTGGCACACCAGTGGCATCTGCTCTGAACCTCCTGAGGGATGGGTGTGTAGTAGGAAGACCAGTGCAACAACTGACTCCATTCCTGGCTGTGCCTGGCCAGGCCACAGCTCTTCAATCCTCCCTTCACCTTCCTTGCCCAGGTAAATCTCAAATGTGCGCAAAATGCCCCAAAGGGCGGCCAGGGCCTTGGCTGAAGCTGCCCGTGGCTGAGCTGTCCCTTGAGGCACAGGTGAGCAGGGGACTGTCCTTGCAGGATGGGTGGGGACATGGCCTTGGGTCAGTGTGGCAGCAGGATGAGCCCTCAGCTGCTGCCTGAGGACAAAGACCCACCCTGGCTCTGGACTGCACTTCCAAGGTGAGGTGTAACCTGTGCTTGAACAGCTCGGAGTGTCTGAGTGACTGAGAGCAGGAGCGGAACAGCAGCAGAGCAGCCCCGAGTGTGAACCCCCCCAGCCTGCTGCAGCCCTGCGTGTGCATGCCAGCCACAGCCCTGACCAGATTGGGCCTTTGAGAAAACTGATGAGGGGAAATTGCACATTTTGAAAAGGTGGAAAGTGTGACTTAGCCTGTAAAGGCATTTTCTGTGAAAAATGCAGAACTGTCAATTTTGGATTAAAACAAAACCTGTAGTGCTATTAACTGCGTTGAAAGGCACGGGGGAGGGAAGGGCTGTGAGGGAGGTGTTGTGCTTGGCATGCCTGCAGTGAGGCAGAATGGCAGATGGTCAAAATAATGCAGGTTTCTCCAAATGGACAAGCTGAGGCAACTCAGAGAGAGAGAGGAAAAGGAAAATAAAGAAATAAAATTAAAAAAAAAAGAAAAAAAAAGGAAAAAAAGTATGCGGATCGCGGGAATCGTTTACTGCGCAGATCGCGGGAATCGTTCACCGTACGCGGATCGCGGGAATCCGTTACCGTACGCGGATCATGGGAATCGTTTACCGCGCGCGGATCGCGGGAATTGTTCACCGCACACGGATCGCGGGAATCGTTCACCGTGTGGATCACGGGAATCGTTGCCGGGCACATGTGAGAGGCATTGTTTTATGTGGATCATGGAAACCATTATCATGTCATGAGTGTACACACATCATGGGACTCCATGCCATGGCCACAGGGCTTTAGCCCATGTGGCTCGCAGGAGCCTTTAGTGCACACCAGAGGCTTTAGTGCACACCGGAGGCTTTAGTGCACACCGGAGCCTTTAGTGCACACCGGAGCCTTTACTGCACACCAGAGGCTTTAGTGCACACCGGAGCCTTTAGTGCACACCAGAGCCTTTAGTGCACACCAGAGGCTTTAGTGCACACCGGAGGCTCTAGTGCACACCGGAGCCTTTAGTGCACACCAGAGGCTTTAGTGCACACCAGAGCCTTTAGTGCACACCGGAGCCTTTAGTGCACACCGGAGCCTTTAGTGCACACCGGAGGCTTTAGTGCACACCGGAGCCTTTAGTGCACACCGGAGGCTTTAGTGCACACCGGAGCCTTTAGTGCACACCGGAGGCTCTCGTGCCATGTTTGCGGGAGGCTGAAGTTGTGCCCTAGAGGCAGAAGCACACGTGGAGCGCAGGAATGTGAGAGGCAGAAGAGCAGAGGAGGCAGAGCTGCACAGTGAGTGTGAGGCAGAGCTGCACAGCGAGTACCGGGGCGCAGGGCACACGCAGAGCATGGGAGGCAGAGCAGGCGTGAGGCAAACATGGTGCACAGGAGGCAGAGCTGAACATGGAGCAGAGGCAGCAAGGGAGGAGGAGGAAGAGGAGGGGAAGGGGAGCTGTTAGTGATGAACCCCAGCAGCAGAGCAGCCAGTGGGAAGCGTCACTTACCTGTGGCCGTTACTGTAGCGAGAGCATTAACACTCTAATCTGAAGGGAGAGAACAGAACCCAGTCAGTGCAGGACCAAAGGAGGGGAACAAAACCGAGTCAGTGCAGGAGCTGTACCCTGTGAGTGCTGCGCTTGCAGCAGCCTGACACAGCACACCCTGCTAAAGGTGGGACGGGAGCTTCCCTCAGGGACCTGCAGACACACGGACGGACCCATGCACTTCCTCCTGGGGTCTGAGGACTCAAACAAACAAGGGAACGCTGGCAAAAGCTGGAATGATTATTCATGGCGCTTCATCTTCTGCCAAACCTGCTGCTGTGCAATGGTGGCATGCAGCTGCTTCACGCCTCAGCTCCACGTCCAGCACTGTGCTGGCCACACCATTTAAACCAGCTAAAATTTGAGGCTTCACGGAGACCTAAACCTCTGTGACACTACAGCCAGGTTAAAACTCCAGCAAGTGATCCTGGTGCCACATGAATTTCCCAGAGGAGGAAGGAAGTCCTTGAGTGCATAAAAGCTGTCCATGAGCAGACACACACCTGCACTCAGATGAGACACACACCCACACACACCCTGCAGGGCCTCTCACAGGTGAGGCTGCTTAGAGAGCATTAAGCTTTTAAAACACATTTCTTGCAGGAGGGACTAAAAACAATCGAAATACAGATGAGAGCATTTTAAATGCAGGGTTACCTTGCGGGAAGCCAGAGAGAGATGGTGTACTGCATCTTAAATCCAGTCCACAGAACAAACCTGGTTTCTTCCCCAGGGCACGTGCTCTGGGAATGGCCTTTTAGCCACTGCTCATGAAGCAGCTGAACACCCCTGACAGCAAGGGTGGGTAAGACCATGACCTGTGAGGATCCTGAAGAGAGGTACTTGAGAAGAACCAGTAAATTTTCACATGGGCTGTGACCTATTCCAGCCCCCCCTTAACCTTTCATCCGCATCTGTGGAAATCTTTGTTTTCCTTCCTAGAAAATGCAAAGGTAATAAAACTCCAGATAGAATCGTTGTAGTAAATCTGCACAGCATTCCTGTTTCCAGCTCCCAAATACATACTCCAAGTGCACTGTAAGCAGCATCCTGAGCCTGCGTGGAAGAGCCCCCAGATAACTAAAGCTGGGTGAATCAGGTCCTGCAGTGCCCTGGAAAGCTGTGACACAGTAAAGAGACTCTGACAGTACCTGTTAACCGGGGCAGAACTGACCCTAGAACAGCACCCACAGCTCAGATGGGAGAGCCTGGCACCACTGAGGGCCTTCACAGTTTGAGGGCCTCAGAAATAAGCCTGAAATGTACACACTGAAGTTTAATTACTCACAAGTTGGAGCAGCTGCTGGTGAGTTCTGCCAGGCTCAGCCTCAGCCAGGGACCCCAGCAGGTGCTGGGGGTTACGTGGGTGTCACAGGTAGGGCAGCCCAAGCCCTCTGCACACAGCTGCAGGACGGTTCTGGCCCGGTTCTGCTCTGCCCCTGCTCCGGGTCTCTGCTGGCACCTCAGTGCAGGGGGAAAACGCAAAGGGGCCTCAGTGCCCAGAGCTTTCTCCGTCAGCTCGAGCAGCTGGAGCTGTCAGCCGGCACAGGAGACAGCCCATCGAGCTCGTATCTTCAGCCACGCCAACAGCGATTGCTGGGAGTGCTGTCCCTCCCCAGCTCCTCTCCTGGAGAGCACAGCTGGGAGTGCCCTCTGAGCCAAACATGGGAAAGGCAGGGGCCAGGCTGAGAGCCCTGATGTGGCTCTCACCCCCTCCACTGCTGTGCTTCAGGGGGAAGCAGTCCCAGCACCTGCCCAGCCTCAGAGGACAGGTTTGGACTGTCCACGCCCAGTGGTGGCCCAAGGGACAGCCCCAGCACACTGTGCAGGTGGCCACTTCCTCAGGGATCTGGAC
The DNA here is from genome assembly GCA_032357785.1 of Periparus ater. Taxonomy (NCBI): domain Eukaryota; kingdom Metazoa; phylum Chordata; class Aves; order Passeriformes; family Paridae; genus Periparus; species Periparus ater. The sequence goes on along the minus strand of CM063610.1, from coordinate 115,426,858 downwards.
CCTCTGAGCCAGGCCTGGGCTCCTGGGCAGACACCTTCATCAGCCTGCTGGGCCACAGGAGCTGGAGCGGGGACAGAGCTGCTGCCCCCAACATGTCGAGGTACCTCTGACCCTGCCCTGCTAATGCCAGACCATTCCTGACCCTCACAGGGACACGTGGGCAGCAGCCCTGCCAGAAAGGCAGGAAAACTACGGGCAGAGCACTGAAAACCAAGAGCACACGGGCAAGGAGGAGCTCCTGCACCCGCTGGTGCCACTGCAGGAACTCGCCAAGGACAGCCCAGCTGCAGCAGGCTCCAGTCTGCCGAGCATGAGGAACAACCTGGGTTGGACAGGGGAAGCCAGACAGCTCCTTGTGCCTCATCCTCAACAGTCCTCACAGGGAAGGAGGGAGAAGAGAAAAGCCCTTGAGTCCTGTCTCCTGTGGGAACTGTCCTGGCACCTCTGCTCCACTTCCCTCAGCTTTTCCTCTTTGTTCACTGCTGGACAAGCTGCCCCGAGGGCTGCACAGTGTCCACCTCACCTGCTGAGCACCGTGCCCAGCAGAGCAACAATTCCCTGTCCCACCAGTAACCAGGACAGTCGGGAATTTCCTAGATCACATATATTAGAAACAAATTGTTCAGTTTCAGGCAACACTGACACACCGATCAAACCCAACCCTTGGCACACACCGCGTGTGCTCCCATGCAGTGGCACAGTTACTCAGTTTCAGATGTGTATGTTTTCAATATTCCCAGGAAAACAGGAAAAAATAATATATATATTTATAGAGAACCCGGACACAGATCTGACAGAACACCCTACAGAGCTTCAAGGAAAAAGACAAAAGGACAAAACCCCCAAAGTAGTATAAAAACCCCAGAAAAATCAAACCAAAACAAAAGGTATCCTTGGCTCAATTACTGTTTCAAAAAGCATCAGTCCTGTTTAAAACAAGAATTAGTCTGGGTTTGGTTTTGTTTCTGTCAAAAAAATATTTTAAATCTGCATGTCCAATTCAAATAATCCTTTTGCTTTAAAGTGGAAAAGATAAAGCTCAGCACTGAACAAAAAGTGGTTTAAAATAAACCATATCTTGCTCACTGTACATTCAAATATTTTCTACAAGAACTTTGGGCATGTAAAAGTCCAGACACAAAAGAAAAGCATGTGTTACCTTTGCAACAAAAAGGTTGCAAAATCTCGGTTTTATGCAAATCAGCAGGCACAGCTCCCGAGGCTTTAAAACCAGGGAATGCTGAAAACCTCAATAGTTCCTCGACTCAAGTGTTGCTCCTGGGCAATGCCATAATATTCATTAAAGAATCCATTTATCAACAGATACCACATGTCCAAGTTTTCCAGCAGTTTTTCTGATGCTCTGCTGAAAAGGATGCTTTAAAAACCTTAAGCTGGAACACAGGAATCTGGGATGCTTTCTCTGCCCACTCCACACCATCCATTAGCAACCAAAAAAGCCAAGATTTACTCTATATCTTCCCTGATAAGGCTGAGCATTGTGCTTTATTTTCCAAGTCATTAGCATGCACAAGAATGACCTCATGGTGAACAGATGCACTTGGATATGGCAGTGATTAGATCAGTCCTCTCAGCAGTCAAGTGTGCCCGTTCCCATTAACCCCTGAGGCGCCGGCGGCAGTGCTGCACCGGGGGTTCCCTGCAAAGCAGGAACCTGCAGGGCAAACACAAACCCCTCGGACAGAATCCTTGAGAAAGCTACGACTGCAGAGTTGTTCTGCAATGTCCAGCAGCCCCTTCCACTTCCCAAGGTTAACACCGTGCTTCTGCTGCTGCTCTGCCACAGAAACAGCCCAAAGCCCCAAGGAGCCCTCATGAGCCACAGAGGCGGCCGAAGTTGGGGCGCTGCTCTTCCCACTTCAGCTTCACCAATTATTTTAAAGAACACACAAGTATTTTGTTGAATAACTATTTCTGGTTTTGGCTGAAGGAGCAAGAACAGCAGCTTAAAGCCTATCCACTAAAAGGAGAGAAATCTGCAGAGGGAAAGAATGAGAATAATTCAATAGTGTTGGATTATGGAGGATTTCCTGGGCTGCCTCTCAAACCCTGCCTAATTAAAATACAGCATGTAATGCACCAGTTTAACAACAAAGGGCCGTATTCCCAGCTTTTGTTCCTAATCTGCACATCCCCTAAATGAGTTTGGGGATGGCCATTCTGCCTGTGAGGCTGCATTTTCAATGCTGAAGATACCGTGGCTATCTGTGATCCATACAGGGAGTTTAAGGCTCTGTTCCTCAAAACAGCAAAGGAGATCAACTGGACAATTTCCCTACAGAAAACGCAGCACCTGCAAGACTGGTGACAGGGAGACTAAGCCAGGGCAGGAAAACCACATCCCACGTGAGTCTGGGAATGCATCCCCGGGGGCAGCATCAGAAAACACAAAAACATCCAGTTCCAATAATTATCTCATCGCCAGCGACAGCCCAGTAAGGTGTCACCAAGAGCTGTGTTTGATTTCTCCCCACGCCGTGGGAGACATCACTCCTGACACGAGCAGCACCCTTACTCCCTGACCCTCTCTGCTGCACACAGGCACCGACAGGATCACACCTGAGGGGCATTGTAACAATCACATCAGATGAGAATTACATTTACCTGAGCAGTTTATGCTCAGCAGAACCAGCTGGCTTGTACCTGTGCCAGCTCCATACATCCCACAGAATCAAGGCTGGAAGAGATCAACAAGTCCAGTGGCCAATCCAGCACCAACCATCATTACCACAGGATCAGATCCTAATGCATCCTGAACACTTCCAGATACGGGGAACCAGTGCCTCCCTGGGCAGCCTGTGCCTGACCACTCCTTCAGGGAGAAGTGCTTCTTTTTATTTACTGCTCCCTGACTCCCTTTTTCTGTTTCAGAAGAGAGAAATGCCCCCTTCTTGCTGGGTGGCAGACGGGTGATTCCTGCAGTGCGGGTGGATCTGTGTCTGGAGCAGGGCTGGCTGGGGAACAGCTCCAGGGCTCCGTGCAGCCTCCCTGCCGACTGCTCAGGGGCATCTGATGGAAAACACATCCCCATGGCCACAGCTGACACTGCCCCTGCCCATCACTCACTGAATATGCAGGAGAATCAGCAGGTAACGTGAAGAGACTCTCTGAAGCGGAGATTGTGACACCAGAAGTCATGGCCAGCCTCCAGTTCATGAGCGGGAAATTAATTCTGAGGCTCAGAAGTCTGAAAATTGGGACCGGACTGGGGGAGGCTTTGCACTTACAAGCAATTAAAATAATGAAATCATACCCAGGTACTCCTGATTTCACAGTGTTTTGAAATCCTCAGCTGCTGGGAAACCCTGAAAATGTGTTTGGCATACGCAGCTTATCCTTCAGAAAGTGGGGCTGCCGAGGGCTCTGACACAACACCGTGTGCTAAGAACAAGTGAAGATGAAACACAACCAGGCACAGAGCAGTTTAAAACAGATCTCTAGATGCACATTCCTATTTGCTGATATGTCCACAGATAAACGATTCAAGTGCTAACAACCAGCCCTGGGCACGCGCCGCGCTGCTATTGAAATGGGCAATTTTTTTGTCTCAGACTTTTGGCAGAGTGTATAAAAGAATTTAATGCACAGCTGTTCTACTTTTTAATGTAGGAAACATTAATCAAAGCTTTAAGTTATAAGCTTTCCTAGCATTGTTTAGTATTCCAGTTCAGCAGAGATCAATAGATCCATCCCGTGTTCCCTGACGCCTCTCCAGGACGCAGAGGCGCGATTATGTAAATGCCCCCGGCTTCCTCCCCCTCCTGCCAGCGCTTATCTCCAAAGCCTTCTGCCTGCTGCTCCTGGCCACCACTGCCCGGCCAGCACGGGCCTCTTATCTCCTCACAAAGCTCCGAGCACGCCAGGATCGGAGCCAGCACCGCCAGACAATGCTGCACGCCTGGTTTTATTCCTAAGTGATTTATGTGAGCAAATTCAATTTCTTCCTTCAGTGTTTCAGTTTAGATGGAAGATATCTGCTAACAAGTAGGGCTAAAGAGAAATAGAGCAGATGTCCTGCAACGTTTATACAGGTTGGAAATAATCTATTCAGCAATCCAAAAGAGAAGCAGGGAATCATTAGAAAGTGCCAGTGTCACCCCAGGAGTGTCAACGATGGATTAAGGAATCTTTGTTACAGAGTCCAGCACACGGTGACCAGATACTTTCTGGATGCTGGAAAAAACCACATTTTGAAGGCACTAGAAATGTGCATTTCAGAGCCAAAGTTCCCTTTCAGGAGATGTTCGCTTCAACTCAACCAAACCTGCCAGACAGCGATTGTGAGTGCACACTCTAAGCTAACCCTCCACAAGGCACACAGGGGATAAATTCCCAGAGCTGGGCACGGTGTCAGCTCTCAGCAGGCCGATGACTGATGAGCACTGACGTGTGCACACACACACACACACACACACCCCCCACACCCATCACAGAGCCCGCAGAGGCTGCGGGCCAGGTGCTGCAGGGCAGCCTGCGGCGCGCTCGCCTGCAGCGAAGGGACGCGCCGCATCCCGCGCGCCGCTGCCGGTCCCTGACAGCACCCCGTTCCTGCGGCTCTTGTGCATTAATCCCTGACCCTGGTAGCTCAGCAGCATAATCCCCATTTAGCATTAGCAGCAGCTTCCCCTGCGAGGAACTATTTCTGATAAGTGAGCCCCGATTCAGGCCTCGCTTTTGAACACAATATTCCCGGCTCAGCAAGAACCCAGAGTCCTGAATGAGCCTGAGCCCATCACTGCGAGAAAGTTCATTAACCTCGCCGGAGTTGGGGGTTAACAGGATAGCTGAAGAAAGGAGCAGTGTGAATAGCTCTGATGCAAAACAAATTAAAATGAATGTCATCATTCCTTTTGATATTCATTAGTTGATTCAGGGGAAGAATAGTCTTCTTAAATTTGCAAGCATTTATCTACAAAAAACAGGTGTACATCTGCTGCTCAAGTGCTTCTTGGAGCTCCAGAGAAGAATAATGTGCAGAGACTCACCAGTTCCAGCGAGGGAGTAGCTGGGAGAGGGAGAGAAGACCTGAGCGGCAAAATCCTCAAACGTCATCACTTCTTTGTGGTTCTGGATGATGGCTTCGAGGTACAGAGCTCTCTCCTCGTAGCTGTGAGGCCCCGTTAAGGAAAGGTGTGCGCAGAACTCGAGGCTGTCACGGCATCCCCGAGCAGCAGCCCCAGATCCACTGACCGGGGTGGAACGGGCAGGGAACGGCCCAGAACTGCCCAAGGGTTCTGAATGGGGGCAACAAAGAGGGGACAGACACATTCAGGGCTGGAAATTCAGGGTAACACCTTTTGAGCTTCCTGACTAAGCTGTGACCTGGGAGCTGCTGAGCACAGGAGCAAAAGCCCCAGATCAAGAGCCACCATCACAGACAGGCTGTGGCACTATGGGAAGCTCCTGGCACGCAATATTCCTGTTCCAATGACCAGAAAAGTAACTAGATTGGAGGAAAAAAACCTACAGGACAGGGGGATACACCCCCTCCCCCCCCCATTCATTTGATTACTGGGCTTCTTAGAGAAAATTAAGCACAATAAACCAATTGCAAAAGCGTGACGGTTATATTTAGGGCAGGTGCTAGAAGGTGCAACCTTATGTATCCCAAATAAACGATGCACAGTGGACGAACCCAGCCCACAACTTGCATGCATTATGGCCTGAATAATGCAGGCAACAAAGCGAGCTAACATCGAGACTATTGCCTTTTAATTAAAACTCGGCAACCTGGAACACACAGCATTCAAATGTGTAATCAAAAACCAGTCACCAATAAAACTTACAAGCGTAACAAGCTGAAGCAACTTTCCAGCTGTCTTAATAGGACCCCTGCTTGCGGCAGCCTTTCACAGCGGAGAAAGCAAATCTTCCCCTTTTGTGTGCAGCTTCTGTCTGCTCAGAAGGTGAATCATACACTTCCAATAACAGGATAACGCCTGGGACAAACCTACAATGGGCTGGAGAGCCTCACGTATGACTTTATGAATTAGGGCTCGCAGGAGCCAGGATGACATCTCATTCTCCGTTTCCTCAGTGAAAACAAAAGTTTTCAGCGCCTCATTGTGTTTCTGTTATGGGGAAATGCACTCGAGCTCTGCAAGGCTGTTCGGTGGGAGCAAAGGCCAAGCTGAATTTAGAAATTAGGAGCAGGAGAATAACACCAGTGACAACAGAATGCAGGTGAGGGTATTTAGAATTGAAAAGCATTACTAATTAATATTGAAGTGCCATTTGTGACTTGCAGTACATTAACAAAACCACTCTGAAACACTACTTTAAAAAAAAAAAATAAATCAGATAAAAGCAGTGCTTAAAGCCAGGAGACGATGGTCTGGTGTCGACCTCGAAGGGAATAAGCAAAGCACGTCTTCATCGCACGCGAGTTCCTGCGGGCACGGTGGCAACAAAGGGAAGAGAAAGAAAGGAAGAATTTTGCGTTTAGCGCTCATAGAGAACGATTGATACATGATAAATCTTCTTATAAACTTCCCGTGGAAGCCGGCAGAAAGGAAATCAATAGGCAGCATTTCAGGGTTCGCAGCTGCTGACAGCGTTATTTGCTCGGTTTCCCTGCCCTGGCCGGGAGAACGCGCTCCCTGCATGGGCTGAACTGGCGGTGACTCCGGCTAATGAATGAATGGCAGCCAAACTCCTCCGAGAGGAGCCACACGCCCGGCTCTGCAGGGACTGACGGATGCCATTCAGCGCTCATTGTGGAGATGGCGATTCCCGGGCGCTCGGCTGTTGCCAGGGCCGTGCGGGCCGGGGCTGCCGGGGCTCTCCTGGGGTTCCCGGGGCTCTCCTGGGGTTCCCGGGGCTCTCCTGGTGTTCCCGGTGCCCCCGGTGCCCCCGGTGCTCAGCCCGTCTGCAGCCGGCACGTGCTGCCGCAGCGGGAGCGGCCCCGGCCGTGACAAATCGCTCAAAGGGCTCGGTGACACCGGGGGCTGCCGAGCACCTGAGCCTGCTCCATCCACCGCCCGGCCCCGGCTGCTCCTGGCCTTCCACCCGGGCCCGGGGGACGAGCAAAGGCTTTTCGGGGATAACGCCCCGCTGGGTCCCGAGCGGCTCCGGACAGCTCAGCAGCACCGAAACGCTGCCCGGCTTTGCTCTGCCCCCGGTGAAATCCCGCTGACGAGCCGGGGGATGCTGCTCGGCACACAGAACACCGGGAACACCCGCCCGGACAAGCGGCTGAGCAGGAGAGGCAGCTGAGGAAGAACAGGGCAAGGTCAGGAGAGCCCCGCGGATCGGGCAGAGAGGAGCCCAGCGCAGCCCGGCCGGGGCTGCACAGCCCAGCTCCAGCAGCGGCCAGCTCCGCTCGGTGCTCCCCGAGCAGCGGGGACACAGCAGCTCCTGCTCCTGCCATGGGGACAGCCAGCTCGTCTGTACTCACAGCTTAATCAGAACTGAACTGAGTGACTCCAGCGAACTCAAACTAAACTCCCTGCTATCTCTGTCTCAGCACATATGCACATTTGGGAGAACAGTTGGGATTCATTAAAAAAAGAAAAAGTCAACAACTAAAATTTTGCTGAAGTTTAGGAATTTCAATGTGGAGGCATTGTGAACAATCTGGAAAAGAACCCTCCGAAAAACACCTCCGTCCTGTGAAAAAAGCATCACAAGCTTTTCTATTTATTGCCCTGTAGGAACGCGTCTGTCCTGAAAATCCCTGGAGCAATACTTCTGTCAGAGCTGCCCCATGGAAAACTGTGCTGTGCCTTCAGCCTAAGAGCCAACCATGAAATTACACATCAGAACCCCACAGCAAACCTCTTTAACCTGACCTTTGTGTCACGGCTCTCCTGTGAGCTTTGGGCAGAGCCCACCTGGCACCAAGGTGCCCCCAACACCAAGCAGAATTTAGATGTGCCCCATAAACTACTGGTTTAAAAATGCAACCACGGATCAGCTCTGAGCAGGGCTGGGAGGGAGCCCCGAGTGCCTGGCTGGCTTTCCTGGAGCAGCCTCAGGGCTGCAGCGCTGCAGGGAGCACACAAATGCACTGCTGCGGCAGGCCTGGCCGCAGAGGATGGGCTGTGAGCTTGAACCCTACCCTGGTGCAAAGCTGGACAGCTGGCTGCCCTGATTAACCAAACCCCAGTTATCTGGGGGCCTGGGGCATCCCCTGAGATCCGCAGATAAATGGAGCTACACCAGACCCTCCAAGGAGCTGATCAAAAGCTCCTCTTTTAATACGCACGGCAATTTGACCCACCCCTCCACGGCTGCATTATTTTACATTTTGCTTCTGCCACGGCAGAACTCCAGAGCAAAATATTTTAGACAGACACAAAGGGGTTTATTTTTTTTTCATTTCATATGAAATAATGACATGGAGAGCCATGACAAGGTGTGAATTATAGATCGTCAACATATATAAAACTGTGGGAGAGCAGGAATTTAGGTCCTATTTGAATACAACAAACAAATCTCAATATTTGAGTATTAGGAGCTTCTAGTAGTGTTTTATCAGCATACCAATTACTTTAACATTTCAACCACACAACGAAGGCTGTTTGAAAAAAACCCCACTACATTAAAATGTGAACATCAGCTATTTGCAATAAACCACAAAAACTTATTGCAGCAGCAGGATGACCTGCAGAGTGAAACACACAGGCCATCCTTCCAGATGGAGGATGCAGAAGACAAAAGGCAGAAGCTTTTGAAAATTCACCAGAGGTGGGTACCAGCCAGCACTTGGCTCTCACCCACCAGCATCACTTCTATGTTTAACCTCTACAACATGGAGCCGCTTTCAAAACATAATGACCTTGAAAACCCTTCAAAGTCCTCATCATCTGGGTTCTGCAGGTGACCTGAGCCATCCCAGGACCAGACCTGCCCACTGTCTCCCTCCCTGCACACACACACAAGACTGAACCACATCACGCTGCCCTGCTGAGAAACAAGGGAATACAGAAGATGGTGACTCAAGCAGATCCTGAAAATACACAACTTTTGCTTATTAATCTTAACTCCGTGCTAAGCTCAATCTCAGGGCCCCACTCCTGCTGATGGCAATGGCCAGCCCCTCCTGCCCCTGGCACCGTTTGGAAATAAAAACATTTATGCAGCATTTATGTACTGTCACCGCTACACGGAAAGAACAACGCGCTCTGCTGACGCAGCGGGCAAACAGAAACAGGAGTGTTTGTGGGTTTGTGGCCAGGCTGGGGAGAAGTGCCTGGCTGCTCTCCACGGGCCGTGCCAACACCGCAGGGCCACGACTGGCACCCGGGACACCGCCAGGGCCCACGGAGAGCGCTCGCTGCAGCGCCTGTTCCTGCGGCTCCAAAGGGACCCTGGTGCTGGCATGGACCTGCTGCAGCTCCCATCTGCCACGTGCAGAGAAGGCTTCTGGGGCACTGGGCCAGTGGAGAAGCTCAAAGCACGGAGGGAGACAGTTCTTTCCAGCCCGTTGGACACTAAGGCTGGCTACATGTCCACATACCAATTCTTTCTCTACCCAATTAGGGACACCTGCAGAAAATCTTTGAATTTACTGTTCAGTGCAAGAAACATCTACTTCAGTTTCATCCTGATTGCATCGTAGGGCCCAAAGATGGTTCACAAAAAAGGGTTTGCTCCTGACACTGTGACAGCGGTTTGGAAAACAAACAAGAACATGAATGTTTGGGACTTACCAAAGCAGAATAAAGCCAGGACCATAAAACCGAGGTTAGCAGAGATGTGTTGGCTGATGACCTTTCTGCACCTAATTGTCCTCCCCAGCTCTGAAGAGGATGGAGTTACTGTGCTTTTAAAATGTGGTGTTAGGCAGCTTTGGTGTGAAACTCAATCTGCTTGATTGGGCTCGCCATCGTTTACGGTCTAGTGACCGCCAAACGCCACACGAATTTCACCCAGAACTTTTGGGGGAATTCTGGTAACACATATCCTTCACTAAACAGGTGCAATTAAACTGTACTTGTCAGCCACCCCAGACTTACGTGCTTTTTATAAACCAAAGCCTGCAGGATGGAAACTCCAGTGGCGCCTGCCTTGAATCGCTCCGTGTAACGCATGAGACGCGCGTGCGGCCGCCGGGGTCTGTGGGCCCTGTCCCCATGGCCAGCCCCTGTCCCCATGGCCAGCCCCTGTCCCCATGGCCAGCCCCTGTCCCCATGGCCAGCCCCTGTCCCCATGGCCAGCCCCTGTCCCCATGGCCAGCTCCTGTCCCCATGGCCAGCCCCCGTCACAGCCATCTGCCCACGCCGCAGCCGCGGGAGCCAGGGCTCCCTTGGCAGAGCAGGGCCAGCCTGTGCCAGGGCTGCTGTTCCTCCTCCTCATCCAAAACAGGCACACCATCCTCTGCTGCCAAAACCAAGAGCTCATCCTCTCTGCGGCATCATTTTCTGCTGCTGTGCCACCAATTGCACTGACAGGCAGCTCTCTGTGCCGGGGGCATGGCTGGAGCCCAAAACACCCTGGTGTGGAAGGGACACGGCTCTGCCCGAGACCAACAGGTACCGGGAGGTCTGCAAGGGGATCCCTTCTGTGCAGAGCGTTTGCCCAGCGCCTCGGCACCACGCCTGGAGCTCCTCCACCTCCCTCCCCGCAGCGGGGCCCGGGTCCCTCACAGGATCACAAAAGAACCTCGGTGCTGACTGATGGAGCTGGGCCTCGGGTCCCCGAGAGCCTGGCAGTGCTGCGAGTCCCAGGGCGCGCTGCCACGGCGTTTCCCACGCGCACGGCGCGATACGGCGGCTCCGCACAGACGGTCGCCGGTAATTGCTTTAAAGGGGAAAGCGCAGTAAAACAACCACAGAAACACGTTTCACACTGTTTGAAAGCATCTCTGTGGAAATCAAGCAGTGTAACAGCAAAGCCATTCTGAAGGTGCCCTGAGGCAAAGGCTGCAGTGGCTCCGTGGCCCAAGGTGTGCTGTGAGCACCCGTCTGGCAGAGGCACTCGCCTGCTGCTCTGGGATAGCAAGAATATGTGGCACATTAGTCATGCCAAGTGCTTCAGGGGAGAATCTTGCATTTATTATGAATAAGGCAGAAAACAAGCTTTCATCTTAATTTCTGAGCGCTCAGGCAGGCGGGGAGCCTCCGGGGGCAGACACACGTACCAGTACAGACCGAGCGCTCCGCAGCGCTCACACCGCTGCTCCCGGAGCACTCTGAACCCTGACGGCGCTCCAGCTCATCCCCACACACAGCTCTGTAATGCTGCCACAGTCCCTGCAACGCTCTCCTCCCAACCAGTCCTGTCTGCTCACAGACCTGTTCTGTTGAAAAAACAGCCAGGCCTCTGCCTCATCCCCTTTATTAACTCTTTTCCCATTCAGCACGTTCCTCATGCGCTACAGAGGTGACAAACCACACACAACTGTGCCCAAAACACGGCACTGTCTATTCTGCAGGGTGCAACCAGCCCTCTGCCCATCCAAGATGCAGCTGGCCTCTGCATTCCATGCTTACCACTGACCTAACACGGCTTGGATGAAAATATTTCAATTACAGTGATGACACGACGGCCTGTTACCAGTTCAGAGCCGCAGGGCACACCGAGCTCTAACCACCCACAGGCTGCTATCAAAAGTTCTGTGTTGTGACACCTGGGCACAAGGTGTTCACCAGCAAATCAGTGGGGCGTGATTCCCCCCAGATATACTTTCTCTGGAGGTGGCCATACAGTTCCCATCTCAATCCTGAGAGATAAAGGGACAGGAGTTTCCCAGGTCTGATTGAAAGCCACCTTCCCAGTGCCCCAGAGCAGTGATGGGGAGCTCCTCTCTCCTGAGGCACTGGGGAGAGCAAGGGCCCACGCTGGCAGCACAGTGAGCACTCGGCTGGGGTCCTACCTCCCTCCACTGTGAAATTCCAGGTGGAGCTCCCAGGGACCCAGCCAAACTCCAGATCCCAAGGTGGTGCAGCCAGGACAGCTGGGCAGTGAGATTCTCCCCCCATAAATGCAGAGGAGCTGCTGGCAGGGGGATGCTGGGCCAGCTGCACCTCCCTGTCCTGTACCCAGGCAGGTAGGAAAGGTGCAGACCTCCCAACAGGGTTTGTGAGTTTATTTTATGAATTATACCAGCTAATGACAAAATGCTGTTGGTATTCCCTTATATCTTAAAATTTTATAATTAAAAAGAAACCAAACCAAGGTGGGTTATAAAGGTTTCTGAACTGGTGCTGTTACGCTTTGGTCACTGCACATACACAAACACACAGACCTGCAGTGTCTCCAGTACGACAGGCACATGCATTTAACATTCCTGAACGTGTTGCTGCTCCCCTCCCCAAACACAAGGATATTCTAAAGCCAGAAATGTCACCAAAGGAGTTCACATGCCACGTGAGATCTGCTCCACAGTGCACCTGGAGACAAGGGACAGCTCAAGCTCCATCACAGCAGTACCCAGGCCAAGGTACATTTGGGAATCTCCTGGGATAATGCCACACTCCAAACCACTGAAAACCCAAAGGTGCCAGCCTCTGCAATGCCCAGCTTTGAACCTTTACACCACCAGAGGCAGGGGAACCGGAGAGAATGACAGACTTGTTTTTTAATGACAACGTGTCACAAAATTGTTTACGTACAGTCCAGAGAAAAATGATTTGTGCTGCCATCCATGGGGTGTGATTCCCACCCCAAGGAACAACTGCACTGCCACTGAGGTGGCTTTGTGTGCTCAGGGGACCAGCGGCACGGAGCTGAGCAGCACACAGAGGGATTCCTGGAACTATATGGGATATAAATGCACATGCCAAATGAATTTGTTCCTAAAAGAGCGCAATTCATTTAGTTCTAACTGAATCACAGCCAGTGGAATGATATCTCAGAAAGGGGCACCTCTGTGCTTTGGATATAACCGATGGACTGTCAAACTCACTCATTAAGGAACAAGTCTTTTCAATTTATAAATACAGTTCCTCACCTACTAAATGTTACCAAACCCTGTCAGTTTGATAAGAGTATGATGATCTGGCAGCTACAAGCAGAACAAAATATAATTACACAAAGTAATTTTGCCCCTTCCAGTTTATTACAGATATTTTCATTATTTCTGGGTCTAACACTAAATGGCTCAGTTTCAGGTCTATTATAGCTGGTAATTTACATTTATTACAATCAGGGACAGGTAACTGGGGCTTATTATCACATCCATTATGAGTGACACCATTTGCAAGATGCTTAACACGAAACAGACTTGTTGCAGCGGTGAGACAGGCTGGGAAAGTGCTGGATGTTAGAGGGTGGGAAGGAAGAACAAATTAGAGAAAGCCCAGCAAGAAACCAGCGGGGATATCCCCGCTTTAAACTGAAAGCACTGTAAGGAGGACGGAGGTTTAAAATGATCACCTGACAGCTCTGAGGATATTCCACAGCAGGGACTGAGCGTGGGCTGCCCGGGGCTGTGGGTGGCACACGGGGACAGGGGAGTGAGGGGGCTCTGGAGGGCTCCATCTCTCGGTGTCCCTTCCACGCTGTACCTGTGTCCCCCAGCGGGTCCCCCCGGCCCTGCAGCACCTGGCGCTGCCTCCGGCCGGGCTGTGACAGCTGAGCCCGGAGCTCCCTGCCAGGTGGCTGCGCTTCAATCACACTGCCTGGCATTGGAGGGTTAACGAGGAGCACGGGGAAATCTTTTATTCATATAACGCAGAATGCCTTTTGTGCATCTTAGAATAATGTTGCTTAAAATCCATTAAATGAACATAGCCTTTCAACAGGTAGAGCAGCGCTCGCCGCCGGCCGCCTCGGCCAAACGGCAGCCCCAGAAGAAGATGATTAAGTCAGCATTTTAAAAATTAAAAAATAACATTTTTTTTTCCCCTGAAAGTGACTTCCCACTAGGTGAACTGGATTCCACTTCCACAGCACAGCTCAGCCAGTGTGGATGCTGTGATGGCTCCCCATTTCCCCACAGAAGGAGATTAAAATTCTGGTGTGTATTTATGAAATCTGCTTTTTTTAACTTATGATGTGGGATGTGTGAGTGGAGAGTGAGCAAAACTGAAAATATAAGTGACTCCTTCACAAAAGGGCAAGTCAATGCACTGGTTTCACTGCTGTTAACAACTCCTAAACGTTCTCCTGTTTCTGAAAACATTACCCCGTAAGTTTCAAGTCCCTGAGGGTGGCCAGGAAGTCTAATCGTTACAATTAATTACAGGACGAGTTCCTGAGTCAGTGGTACAATACACTATTAAACAACCAAGTTCTAAACCCAAGCACAAGAGAAAGGATGGTGGAAGCGGAGACAGAGCAGCGGGGAGGGCTGCTGGGCTGGCTGCACACCTGAGCTTTAGCACCAGGACTGGCCAGGTGAAACCAGCTCTGAAAGGGAGTGAGAATGAGAGCAGAAACCAGGCTAATACAGGCACATACTGCATACAGATATATCTTTTACACAGGTATCAGTGCATGGGGAATGGGAACAGAACCCCAGAAGAGTGCAAAAGGAAAACTGCCTATAGGAATAGATGTGACAGGAACAAGGAGTGACAGGACACAAGGTGGTCCCGAGGCACAGCTGAGGTGCTGCTGGAGCCCTCAGGACACCAGGACAGAGCAGCAGTGAGCAGCTGTGCCGTGCACACACCGCCACCACGCACTCCTGATCCCCGAGGTGTCTGCGTTATGGAGCACCCACTTCCACCGCGATGAGATTACGGCCGACTCGCAGAGCGGCAGCACTTTGTTAAACACACAATTAATCTGATTTGAGATGGCAAAGGAGCAAGCCAGCGCTGCTGCAGAGGCAGCTGTGCTGGGAGAGGGGAGTCCTGCAGGAGAGTCTCCGGTGGCCGCAGCGGGCGCAGGCAGGAGGGGTGGGAGGTGACTGCTGACAAGGGAGCTGCTCCTGTTCCTCCAGGCCACCAAAAACCTGCCCCACAGGCCCCAGCGACAGCCCCGCACCCTCTGCCCCGCACAGCCCCTTCCATCTGCTCCCTGCCAGGCCCTTGTGGCTCGGCTCACGCTGCAGCCAGCACAGGGGCTCCTTGGAGAGGTGACCACTGGCCACCAGACCAGCCAACCCTTCCCCAGCACGCGCCCAAAGCACGGAAAGGGCCCCGAGGGAGCGTGTGTGCCCAGCAGCTCCATCCTGCTGCCCCGGACACACAGCCTGAGCACAAACACGGGAAACTTCTTCACTTCCTCAGCATCCTCACTGCTGCTTCCAGCCAGCGCCCTTCAGCTGAACTGCTCAGGTCCTTTGATGTCCTTAACTGCTGAGTCACACTGGGTATGAAAGGAGACCTCGAGCATCCCAACGAGAAGGCATGAGAAGGAGCAGGATGAATTTTTAATGAAGCATCACAGTTGGAGGAAAAGGAGAAGGGGGAATGTGCAGGGACAAGGACCCGGGGAAGAAGCTACACAGCAGGGACACTGCGTGCTGCTGTCAGGTTCTCCTGTATTCAAGTTTTATTCCAGGTTTTGTTTCATTTTCTGTCTCAAATGTCACCCAGTTTGAAAAGGAAGGCTTTTATCATTCAATTACCAACTAATCCGTCTTCTGCAGAACACAACCAGCGCTCCACTCACTCCTGCCCAGTTACACACTGTCTCTTCCCATACTTCTGAGGAACTCAGGAAACCATTCTTTCCCAGTCAGTTACAAAAGGAGAACTGGTGTCTTTTGGCAGAAGAAAGGCTGCTCATAGCTGCTCATTCTCCACACACTTTTGTCACTGTGACTGTCACCACCCACATCAGGCCCCTGCTACGTCAGCTCAAGCCAGTCCTGCGAGCAGCCTGCAGAATTTCATCCATGAGCTGGAAAATGCCCACTGCAATCCAAGATGAGCCCATCCAGATAATTTCACTTGCCAATTAACTTTGGAAATACATGACAGCCTTGTGTTTGGGTGCGATTTCAGAGCCTACAGCGAGCGCCTCTTGCACTGCCAAGCTTCCCGGTTTGGACCCGCAGCGTGTGACTCAGTGTAAGTGCAGGAACACTGGCACACACAAGTGGGATAGTGGATATTAAATATTTGGCTTTCCTGGCAGCAGCTCTCCTGAGAGCCTGCCCTGGTGTTTATCTGTGCAGGCACACTGCTATCTGATCCCTGGCCAGTGGCAGCAGTGTCCCTGCACATGCTGCTACCTTGGGCCTGGCTCTGCCTCTGGAGCAGACACTGCTCTGCAGCCAGAAACAATGCCCAGCACTTCGCCATGAAAAGAGAGAAAGTGAACATTAGCACATCAAAGGCCCCTTTCTCAAAGAGGAAAAATTGCACGATGCACACTTTAATCTTTCTGACAATCTATGCATGGCCTGAGCTGAATTCTGTTTTTCACACAAATGGGAAGAGCACGTCTGTACCAACAGCAACAAGAACAGAGAAACGCCAGCTAGCACAGACTTTGAACTTTTAAAATATGGATTAACATGCAATAATATTTAACAGCTGATAGAACAACATCTCTCTTATCTCTCTTAATAAACCCAAATAACATCAAACATTTTACAGGAAACCTAAAGAAAGGCTGCTAAAAATATTTTAATCTAAAAATAAAAATAAGTTAGTATTAAACAAAATACAGGCAATATTGAAATCTTCACGTAAATGCCTATTGTATGAAACCTGACAGTATAAAACCTGACAGAGAACAGCCTTAAGTCTAATTCCCTTAATTAACACTCCCATTTAGCTAACTAAGGGTGGAATGCAACCCCTGCTTACAATTTAAAGGAAAATACTGCTAAAATACGCAGCATCTGAACTCACTCTGTTGCATGAAGACAGAGATCTGTGCCTGTAGGTCTCCTCACACTGGGAGCACTCACATCCATCAGCCCCGAGAAGCAAACACTGGGAACATCATCTCTGCACATCCAGAGAACCACAGGACAGGCAACAGCACGATCCCAGCACAGAGGGGCAAGAGGTCTCTCCTCTCATTCCTTCAGCAGAATGCCCTGTTTGCTACTCAGGCCTCACCAAGAATGTCTGCAGGTTTTTTAATCTGATAACAGAGTGCAAATACAGATGTGGAGAGCAGGAGAGGGACTGCACAGGGAGAACATCCCAAGGTTCTTCCTGTAAACAGAACTGCACCCCCTAAATATCAGCACTAACGGGGAGGCACGATTTACAAACATGCCCCAGTAAATGCTGAATGGATTTGTTCCTAAGTCAGTCTCAGCTGGTGGAACAACATCTTGGAAGAACTTCAACAAGATTCCAGCTTTGGGCTTGCAGAACATCAGCAATGGAGAAGAGGCAGCACCATGCTGAGCCCCACACACCTGACACTGCACACAAACCAGCACATTTCCAGACAAAACAGCTGCACTTCCCAAAATGCTTGAGAAAAAAAATAAATTTTTCTTGCAGATCTGCCAGTAACTCAAAACGCTTCAGTCCCAAAAAGAAGCAGGGGAGCACACGTGGATTTGCCAAGTGGGCTGTTTGAAATGTGGGCTCAGTGGTGAGATGATGAACTGGCACACATAAATATTGGAAAAGGAATTCAAAGTAGCTGTTTTGGAAATCTCTCCGCAGAGAAGCCTGTCTGTGCCTTGGACACCCACAGTGCCACAGACCAGCACACTGAAATACCACAGAACCAGGGGCTCTCTGCACTCGTTTCACAAAAACCATCTGCAATTTACAGGGTTTGCGTTGCTAAACATGGCCCCAGGCCCAAGACCTTTATTTCCCTTCATATTTTGCTTCTCCAGGATACAGCCTTGCTCAAAGCCCCGGCTAAAACACATACTGGGGGAGGAAAGAATGGCTGGACCGGACAGATGGTCGGCCTTTGGATGCTGAAAGGGATTTTCAGGGAGTTGAGTAGTATGACTTAATTCTTGTCCTGAACATTGGAGGTAAACACAGATCAATCCAAAGGAGGCAGAGCACAGCTACAGCCCCACACCACCACGCTGTGCGCAAAAACCAGCAGCAGATCACAAATGGAACAATGCAGAAATCCCCAACGTTTCCTTTAAACTGCTGCCCCTGGAAATGCTGCCTCTCCCGTCTGCTCGGCAAACAGAAATTGAATGCATTTTTTAAAAATGCACTGATTTATTGCCTGCACACATCACTGACTCAGCATGTTACTGCACAGTCAGAACGCACAAAGGTGAAGCAGAGAAAGTCTCAATACTCGAGAGCTTGGCTCCTGCTGATTTCTCCCAGTCCTGGACCACAACAATCTCCCTGACAACTCCAGCAGCAGAGGTGGAGTCTGCTCCATCCTAAAAATCTCCTTGCAGTGACTGCTACATAAAACTAACAGAGCTGTCTCAGGCCTGGGTCTCAAAATGTAACAAAAGGATGAAACCTGAGGGCAGGAAAATGTGTGTCTGCAGGTATCGTGTTTCTAATCTTCTCCCAGTAAGTACTAACATGAAAAGTGAAACGTTGGGTTTACTGATCTCTGTGTATTTTCTTTAGCAATCCAAGGGAAGATCCAAAGCCGTTGGTTTGGGCAGGAAAGAACGCTGGAGACCCTGTGAGGCGTTTGTTTGCAAACCCCAGTTTCACAGATACTGTAATTGATGCACAAAGTGGGAACAGAAAGTAAAATCTCTCCACTTTGCTTTCTGAGATCCCAGGACTTTGTGTGTTGACTTTTGGGATTCCAAACTGCACGTTGCTGTGGCATTTAAAACAAACGGAAATGCTGGCATGCAAATCCTATTCAGCAACTTGAGAATACCGAGGGCTTTTACAAGGCAAAGAACACGTTAAAAGTTCATTAATTAACCAGTGCTTGGGAACAGATGGAATGGCTATCTGGGCTCTAATTACTGTAAGTTGGGACAGAGGTTCACAGACCTTAATGAGGTTCAATAAAATGAATGATTACACATCAATCACAATTAGAGAAACCTGTAAGATGAGCTGAATTATCATGGCAACAAGTCATAAAACGGGAGCACAAAACCCAACAGGTTCTGCAGAAGCCTAGAAAGGCAAGGTTTCTGAATTCAAGCGGTTGTCCCGGACTGGAGCAGTGCCTCCCTCCTGCCAGGCTCAGGAGCTGATGCTGAGGGCTGTGCTGTCCCTGGGGCTGCTCCAGCCCTCCAAGGGTGCAGGGCACTGCTCAGCCTGCCATGTGTGCCTGCAACTGCTATTCCTGCAATTCAAAACCTGCCCACAACACAGACTGGTATTCAACAGCTAAGGACAGAAAAACCTTCCATTCCTACCACCAGAGCTGCCTTTTCAGAGCCTCAGATCTCCCAGCTTTGGGGGAGGACTGCAGTGGTGGGCTGGACACAGAAATTCCAAGTGCAGAGCCCCATTGATGTGTGAGCTGGGGAGGGTGAGAGCATCAGCTCCAGGGCTCGCTCTCCAAGGTGCTCTGTGCCACGCTGCCTGCAGGGTGCCAGGCTGGCAGGCACTGCCCTCACCAGCCCCTCCCAACACCAAGGAGCCAGTCAGGGTGACAGGGACAGCACCAGTTCAGAAAGAGCCTGAGAGAGCCAGGCAAGCCAAGGGCCCT
This sequence comes from Periparus ater, assembly GCA_032357785.1. Classification (NCBI taxonomy): domain Eukaryota; kingdom Metazoa; phylum Chordata; class Aves; order Passeriformes; family Paridae; genus Periparus; species Periparus ater. Next base: position 115,407,409 of record CM063610.1, on the reverse strand, counting down.
GGGGCTGGAGCTCTGTCCCTGGCTGCCACGGGGTCGCTGTCACGGCGCATCTTTGGTGTGGAGGCTCTGCAGAGACGCTGAGCTAGCCCAGGTTTGTTACACACGTTTGTAGCACCGAGGTGTCAGTGAGATAACTGAGCAGCCCTCCAGCCCTGCCAGCTGTGCAGGGAAAGGCCTGTTTTGCTTCAGGAAGCCACAAGGCCAGCAAGGTGTTGGATAATCCAGTGTCTCACGGGTGAAAATCAGCCAGCTGGATGACCCTAAGGAGGTGCCACAAACCCAGCCGCTCACCACAAGTTACAGTTCTCCACAAAAACTGGCCCAGGCCAACTCAGGGAAGTATTAAAACCCAGAAAATTACCCGAGACTTTGTCTAACAGGAAATACTGTACATGCACTAGATTGTTACTAAACATTAGATTTAAGAAATCATCAAAAGCCATCTGCTGCTGTTCATACAGCAGAACCCTGACAGTTAAAAGCACTGGGAAGAACACACAGAATTACGATGCTGAGGAAGAAAACCCCACAAATTCAATATGCCAGCCAGAAAACCTGCGACAAAAAGCAGCTTTCTCCTATTCCTCTCACTTGATGTCACCATGTTCCTGTCCCCAGTAACAGGATGGCTTTCAAAGCTTTTCAAATGCAGGTAGAGGGGAAGCCTTTTCTCTCTAAAGGACCAAGTAAGACTATGGCGCTGCCCATCAAAGTATCTTTTATACAAGGGGCACAAAAATTTCTGTGCCTCCCTCCTTTTGGTGCCAGCTGCACCGGAGCTGGTCAGGCTGAAGCAGAGTCAGACCTGTCTCATCTCCTCAAAGCATGGCCAGCACTCAACTCAGCCACTCATTTTCAATAACAGAGAAACAAAGTCACAAAGAAAATCCAACTCTAAGCCTAAAAACCTTTTTTCCTGCTTAGAAACTTATTCCTTAACTTTTGATTAAGTAATTTCAGCATGTATGGCTCATGGAAACCACACACTGATGTAAGGATCTCTTCAAGAGAGAGAAAGAGGAGTGTGAAAAATGACCTAAGCCTGTACTGGCGATTGCACGTTTGCATTGGCACCAGTGCCTGGAGCGCTGGGGAAGTACCTGTGGAAGTGCCCACTCGTGGCTCTGCTCTGCTGCAGCTTTTGTGCCTTCCCACCCCGTTTTTGGGAGGAGGGAACAGCCCTGCTGGATGGAAAGTGCCCTTCCAGGGAGGGCAGGCAGCCGGGCCTTGGCGGGGACACGGGGCGTCCCAGCAGAGCCACGGCAGCTGCGGGGAGCCCCCGGGAGCGCTCGGCCGTCCCTGGGAAAGGTTCCCCCCAAATCCCCGTGGGCAGGAGCCTTCAGCTGCTGCAGCGCTGCCCGGGGTCCCCACCACAAGTGGCTCCCGGGCAGCCCGGGCTGGGCCACCTCGGAGCTGGCCACGGGTCCCTTTGTTCCTTTGTTGCGCGGAGGGAGCCGGAGCTCCCCGCTGCTGGCCCGCTCCTGCCTCCCGCCCGCTTTTTGTCTCCGAGCCCCCGCTCCTCGCTCCCTCCTAGGCAGCCTTTTCAGCACCTACAGAATTCCACAGAAAGCAGCCGCGAGCCGCTTCCTTCCCCCCGAATTCTGAGGTTTAATTTGATGATTACGCTGCGAGGACTGAGACGCATCCTTTTAATCTAAATGACTCGGGGTAATTTAACTTGATTTTATTAAAACGTCGGAACGGTCGCACAAAGGAATTAGACTGGAAGGTTAAGAATCAGCGTCAGGGATACCAGCAGCTCCCTCTAGTTGGAAAGTGCATTATTATTGTCCCTGAAGAGCCAGTAAATAGCAAAGATCCCCAAATATTACAAGCTGCTTACACCGAGCGGCTTGGGAACTCGGGCCGGAATACATAATCCTCGTGGATCCACTGGCTGCAACACTCGGATTTATTTCCTCTTAAATGAAAATAACTCTTTATTTTCTACGGTGGCAACTTCCGATTATTTTTTTAATTCGTTAACTACCGTAGAATTTTAAAATCCCAGCATTTGACAACGAATGCACTTTGGGACACAAAAACCTGCGGCACGACGGAGCGGCGATTTGCAAAGCGGCTTTCGCTGAAATTTAAAATAAGCGTGCATATGCTTTAAATAAATATAGGGTTTCAGATATTGATCCAGAACCCACCTCCTTACATTTCCATGGCTTTGAAACTAAAGAAGAGGCTTTTTAGCCTGAGGGGTTAAAAGTGTGGGTGTGGAAGCGTGCTTTTGTTGGAAAAATTAGCAATGCTATGAGTCATTGTGCATTAGCGGCAGAATAGTTTTGCATCTTGTATGAATCCAGACACCATATGCCATGCGGGGCCGGCCGGCGCTGCGCTGCCACGTGGGCATCCCCAGCGGAAAGGCTGGCGGAGCGCGGCCGGCCCGAAGCGCCGGACATTGTCGGGAGCAGCAGGAACAGCTGGTGAGCCAGCAGAGCCCCGAGCCCGGGCCGCATGCTAATGATCCCCCAGCCCGGCCCCACAAAGCCCCCGGCCCGGGGGAGCGACCCCCAGCCCGGGGGAGCCGGGCCAGGGCTCGGCCCGCGCCCCGCACCGGCATGGAACGGGGATGGAACGGGGATGGAACAGGGATGGAACGGGGATGGAACGGGGATGGAACGGGGATGGGGAATGGGAACAGGGAACGAAACAGCCAGGGGAACAGGGAATGGGAACAGGGAATGGGAACGGGGAATGAAACAGCCAGGGGAACGGGGAATGGGAACGGGGAATGGGAACGGGGAATGGGAACGGGGAATGAAACAGCCAGTGGAACAGGGAATGGGAACGGGGAATAGCGAGGGGAACAGGGAATGGCACTGCCAGTGGCACCACCAGTGGCACAGCGAGTGGCACTGCCTTCCCTGCTCTGCCAGCCTCACTCATGCACAGCCCAGCCACAGAAACCCAACTCCCTTTGCTGTTCACTGACCCGTTTGCAACAAAACCCAAACAAAAACAACCCTGCGAGTGGAAATTCACAGCAAAGTTTCTGGAAGATGCAAGGGAGCTTTAGCTATGCACATCCCTTCAAAGTTAATGGGGGGAAACAGCAAAATCACCCAACATTACTTTGAAAAGCTGTGGAACGTGAAGCCCTTGCAAACCTGCAAGAACCACCACAAGATGGGATGAAATACTCATTAGTAACACGAATATACCGACTTTGCTTCTGTCACAGAAGCAGAGAATGAGCGAGTGCCTCTCATGAAACACAAGCTGGGGCTCTTTGTGTAATGCAGCAGAAAACATTGAGCACCGCAGGACAGGTGTCTGTACCTCTGTGCACACCTTCCTTCCCAGGAAAGGGATGTTCACTGCTCATGAACGAAGCCCTGTACCGCACCGTGTGCCCCTGCACCCCTCGTCCTGGGCAGTGCCTTGGCAGGGCACCATTACACCACACAAACCACACTATTTCCAGCAAGATCAGAACTCCCCCGTCTCTGGCAGAGCTTAAAGAGCTGTGGCTGGGTGTTTTAGGACCCTTGCTTGCAACCAGTACACACACACACACACACTAGTAGACATGTCATTTAGAAATCCAAGACTGAGGGGTTTTCTGGGGTTTTTCTTCCTGACACATGTCACACAGTGAACTCACTTTTCACTTAAAACCGTGTTATATTCTTGATGTCACTCCAGGTTTGCTTTTGGAACTCTCCATTACATCAGGCAGCAGAGAAAGAGCCTCTACTACTGCTGGGATCTATTTAGTGCTACCGAAGAGCACAGATGCAGCCCAGAGAGCAGCAGTTTAAAACTGAGTGTCAGAATCAGCCTGGGACCCTCTCAACAGCCCTCAGTGAGCCTGGCAGCTCCCTGCCACGGGGACGACGGTGGTGCCTGGTGTCATAGTGCCAGAATGAACTGCAGTGCTGCCCTGCAGTGCTGCCCTGCAGCCTCCCTGGCAGCTCCCTGCCACGGGGACGACGGTGGTGCCTGGTGTCATAGTGCCAGAATGAACTGCAGTGCTGCCCTGCAGCCTCCCTGGCAGCTCCCAGCCACGGGGAGGATGGTGGTGCCTGGTGTCATAGTGCCAAAATGAACTGCAGTGCTGCCCTGCAGTGTTGCCCTGCAGCGCTGCCCTGCAGTGTTGCCCTGCAGTGCTGCCCTGCAGCTCTGCCCTGCAGCTCTGCCCTGCAGCGTTGCCCTGCAGTCTGCAGTGTTGCCCTGCAGTGCTGCCCTGCAGCGTTGCCCTGCAGCTCTGCCCTGCAGTGTTGCCCTGCAGCTCTGCCCTGCAGCCTCCCTGGCAGCTCCCCATCGCCCAGCATCGCGGGCAGGAGCCGTGTGTGTAACGAGGGCCCGCAGCAGGCTCAGGGATGGCCACGAAACAGAAACCAGGGAAATGTGATCCCATTGTGTCCGCAGAGCGCGGCAGCGTGCGGAGCCGAGACCTGCAGAAGCATTTTATACTCTTTAGACATGCACCGGCGGGACGCAGTGGATTCTCCGCGAGTCCATGAAGAGCTCGATGAATGAGAGCTGAGGAGCCGCCTCCACAATCCCGTGTAATGCCACCTAAAAGCTTTGCCTCGCATGACTTATTACAGGCTGCAGCAGATTAGAGGCATCGATCGCTGCCTGGAGAAGGTTCTGGCTGCGAGCAGGGGAGGCACGGGAGACAGACAGCCCGGCCATCGATCGGGGCCGCGCGGGATGAAGGGCAGAGCCCCGGGCCCTCGGCTCTGGCCACCCCTGGACCTGCCGCTCCCCACGGCCGCTGGCCACGGACAGGAGCTCGTGCCAGCCAGGGCCAGCCAGCAGAACACCGTCAGGTGCCGTGTCACAGAAATGGTCACGGCTCACATGTGCTTTAGAATTTCACAGCCGTTTCTATCAGCACCGATATAGCTGGAGGGCACCGCTTCTGGGGATGAAATAAAGGGGACAAACTGTGAACCCTCTCTGAAAGGAGTAACAGGCTTTCCATATCATTTTCCCGGCGGGATCAAACACTGCCTCGCAGCCACAGCAGAGCTCCAAATGCCAGTGCCACAAAACACACACTGAGAGGGACACAGAACACGTCCGACGCCACATGAGCCTCCAGAACATCTGACAGCCATTCACACAATTAAGTCCATCATAGCAAATACCTTTCTTTCACAGATAAAGCAGGTAAGCAGATCAGGCACTCTCTATTAGGTTAATCAGAAATTGGCTTAAGCCAAGAAAGGGATTTAATTCAGAATTTGAAGCTGATGTTCTTTGCTTAATCTTCTTGGTTCCAGATATTAACACATCTAGGATATATTAGTGTGTCAATATCCGGATGAGATGTAATGAATTAAAGTTATGGATGTCTTTTTTGTTATGTGTTTAGATGGAGTTTTGGCTTTACCCTGCCGAGCTGCTGGCTGGCACAGGTCAGCAGGCACACCACTGCCAGTACAGCGGAGAAAAGAGAGAGAGAGAGTTACTCACGGATCAAATTACTTCTCCAGCGTAAGGGCTGTGTTTTCCTCAGTCCCACAGAAAGGAGTGCCAAGTGTGAGCTGGGAAATGGTGACATCCAGTGCTCAGATATTACGTGCGGAGTTCTCATCCCTGCCGTGCTCCTTTGTGCCTGTTCCGATGGACAGACACCCCCAGCACCCGATGTCACAGCAAACCAGGGCAGGAGGTGACAGGCACAGCCAGATCAGACCCCTCTGCTGCCCGTCAGAGCAAACCAACACATCCCAAAAGTGAGATTGTGCACGGAGATCATTTAATAATCAGTGTGTTAATAAACCCCAGCAAGAACCAGCTCCCCACTTACTCACTCACAGGAAGTACATGTAGTAGCTTGAACTGCTAAGAACATAATTTAAAGACTACCAGAAATCACTGAAAAACAAACACAGGGAAGAAGTCCACTGGTGCTGGCACATGGGACAGGTTCCACCCTCTGCAAGGCAGATTACAAAGAGCTCCTCAAAGCTGAGGTAACGTTTCAGACACATTGGGATCTTTTGTACTTGGTGGAGGGAAAAAAACCCAAAGTGCTAAAATACTAGAAATAACATTGAAACAAATTTCAAATTAAGCCAATTTAATCCAGAGAAAAAAGAAACAGCTCCATTTGGAAAGAAAACCTGGGCAGTGAGAACTGCATTTCTCTAGGGAATCTAAGAGGAGCTTCTTGCTCAGACATCCCCAAATCCCCAAGTCTTTTTGGAGACTGGGATTGAATTACAAGCCAACTAAAGTGCCTGACACCTGCCAAACCAGCTACATTTTCATGTCTGAAGCCTGACTAGCACCTGAGCTTAGAAACTGTCAGCTTAGAGAGCAGCTGCCAATCAATCAGACCTGCAATACTTCTATCCAAACGCTGGTTTCCCCCAGCACTCATCCTCGGACAAGAGCAGCTCCCAGAGAGGAGCTCTGCTGCAGTGGCACTCCAGATCACACAAGTGGTCAGAAATCCTTCCCAGCACACAGCTTGTTGTGCACAAGCCAGAAGAGCGTGCAGAGATGCACTTTTACAGCCCCACTCCCAGCAGTTTTTGTGAAAATCAGCATTGCTGGAACCAGAACAGACCCGTGCTTAGTTATGACATGTAATAATTCATTTGCAAGAGAGGCTGTTCCTTCCTTTCCCCAGCACATGCAAAGGAGGCTCAGATGTGCCCAATACCTGCATAAATATACTCCTTTCAATACAACAACTGTAGGAAGCTTAAATATTATTTTATGTTCTTGTAATATTTAGGTCACCTTTATCAGTTACGGTTTCTGTAAGTGCCAGTCCCATTTAAGGTCAGATAGTGCCTGTACAAGCAGCCTGCTGGCTGCTGGAGCACACTGCCTCACGCTCTGCAGGTACTGAGGATGGCAGGAGTCCCAGTTAGCAGGGCTGCACCGCTCAGCCTCAGTGCCCCGTGGCACCAAGGAGGAATGAAATGGGAATTTGGAACAAGCTGATGCACAATCATCACTGCCCCACTGCTCCAGAGACAGCTGTGCTGTGCTTGCAGCACCCTGGGCTGGCTCCTGCACACTGCAGGACACAAAGAACCTGTAGCCAGAACGGCTCTAAACGGAAGTTTAAAAACAGTTAATTGTTTTTTAATTAAAACTCTTGCCCTAGTGAATTCCTTAAAACCAAAAGTGTTATGGGAACGTAAAAAAAAAAGAGATTAAAAAAGTCTGATGTGGTGTGCTGTAGTTACCTTCTAGATTTTGGAGGAGATTTCCACCAGCAAGCTGTATTTGGGCTGGGCAGTGGAATTTGTGTCATCAGGAGCAGGCGGCTGCGGGCAGCGCGATGCTCCCGCGGCTCTGCGCTCCCGGTCCCCATGGAAACCGGACTCGGATATTGTCCTCCCTCGCTGGAGCACCAAGTCGGGAGCCTTTTGTGCCTGATGAGATTTCTTCCACAACCTTCCAGCAACAGACCCTACAGCTTCCTCCTGACTCTTTCCTAATTGAGATGCAAATTAATCTCTGTGGCTGATTACACTTCCCTTACAGCCCCTGACAAGTGCAGCTGTACCGGAGTTTCCAGACTTTCCAACAAGTGACTTCAGCTGTCAGTGCTGGCAGGACGCTGCTGGCTCCCCAGCAGCACGCAGGGCAGAGCAGGGCTGAGTCCCTGCAGGTTCTTCACAGCCTGCCAGGGCTCCAGCACTGCTCCCCACGGAACCACAGGCACCAGAGGGAGTGTTTGATCCAAACCTCTTCAGCTACCAACCCCCTTAGGGATAAGTAAGTACCTTTAACATGACCCATGTGTCAAAGAGAAGCTCTCATCCCAACCACAGTTAAGACTGGTGTGCACCAAACATCATCCCTCACTTTGCCAGGAAACTGCCTTCTATTTCTCCCTCCCACTGACATTTTTTGAGCTGTTTCCACCTCTGGTCCGATCAAGGCACTTTCATTTACCTCACTTGCACTGCCGGGTCCTGCTTGCCTCCTGTCCTGCTCACAGCAGCTGGCACAGCAAACCCCAGACCTGTGACAGGGTGAGTGTCACAGACCCTGGGATCTGCCCTGGACAGGCCCAAGCATCACCTTTACACATCCACACACTCACTGCAACCACTGGCTTCAGTGTGCCACAGTCTGCATTGCCCATGAATGAATTACAGATTGCTTTCTGCCCTGCTCCAGCATCGCCCCGACAGGATCTGCCCACCACATCCCCTTTGTCCCACCTCAGGAGTTTCCCACTTTCATTTATCAGACAGACAAGTGGCAGTGGATTCACTACGGACAGCACCGGTGCAAAAGCAGACGCAGAAAAAGGTGGACAAGAATGCGGGGCCAGATGAGCTCTGAGCTGCACGGAGCAGTGCCCTGTGCTGCGGTGTCTGTGCAGCTCTGCACCCTGGGACCCTCAGGGACACCCCTGGGACCCTCAGGGACACCCCTGGGACCCTCAGGGACACCCCTGGGACCCTCAGGGACACCCCTGGGACCCTCAGGGACACGGCCAGCTGGGGAGTGCTGCTCACACACAAAATGCTCAAGGCCAAAACACGGGAGGAGCGAGGGGCCGTGACAGCTCCCTTCGTCCAGCTGCTGCTGCTCAGGCCATTTCACTGCACTGTTACTCCAGTACTCAACACTGAGAAACAGACCAAGCTGAATTCTGTTCCAGGAATTTGTTAGATTCCTCTCAAGAAACAGAAGAAAACATAACAAGCCTTGACTCACCTGTCAGGCATTACCACAGTTTGCACAACCACTACCATTACAATGAGTAAACAATTAGTTATTAACACAAATCTATTTAACCTCAATCCTAGTTTTAATTTCTGAGGACTTTTGCAAAGTACACTGGATAAAGTTTAGCCTTTAAAAAACCCCTAATGAGTACTTCAAAGATATCCTGTGTTTTAAAAATGTGCATCTCAAACTGATTCCTCAGTGTTCTTCCAAAGATCGAAACATGTCACAGCCTCGTTCTCAAAGTCACACAATTAGAAAAACACTGAAATCAAACACTCCCCAGAGAAAGCAAAGCGTGGTGGGTGTTTGTCCTGGGGTAGGTGATGAGGTTAGCAGCAGAAGCCATGAAATGCACCATGGCACTATGAGAAGACCCCAGAGCAGCACAGCCACCTTCCAGACACTGCTGCAAAACAGCTTCTCAAAATGCCCAAACACAGGCGTGGCTGGAGCTAAACTGCAATTTGGGACCTGCAACATCTGCATCTGAGGACAAATCCCACCTGTCTTATTAATGCAATGAGTCCGAGTGAGGTTAACTGGAATGGATAAGAGCACGGCTGAGCTCTGGCTACCAGCCTGACAGGCACAGCCCACAACTTCCAGCTTGCTTTCACACTGACAGGAGATTCCACCTCTCACAGAGCAGGGCAGCAGGGCTGAGCCCCAGCCCAGCAGCAGTGAGATGGAAGCTGCTGGAGGGAGACTCCCGGCACATTTCCATTTGGAAAACACCGGACGGCGGCTGGGACCGGACCACACGAACCAACACAGGCTGAATCACCAAAAACATCGAGCGGGACGCCAAGAAAGCCCCGAGCTTTGCCAGTGAAATCAAACAGGAAGGGTTTCCATGGCAGCCTACCTCTCTGCAGGACGATGCTCCAAGCGAGGGCCCTAGCAAGGGGGGCCTTGCCCCGTGAGAAAGGATACAAGCTCTGGTAGAGGGGGATGAGGGACTTGACGGCTCTGCTGGCGTTGATGCACGTGGCACAGACCAGGCTGGGCAGCAGCTTCGCCGTCACGATGGCGCCGTCGAAGAGGGGACCGAAAAACGGCACCTGGGCACCCCAAAACAGAAAAGCAGGCTTCAGAACCACGGCAGGAGACTGGTACAGCATTCTGCCACCAAAGAGCGTGACCACATTGTTTCCCACGCTGAGACATTCATCCCCCACGCTGGTGAGCGTTGAAATCGCCCGTGAGTGCCCTCAGCACGCTCCACCGACACACACACACGTCTCAGAACATTCTGCTGGCTAAGCACGAGCTTGGTACACCTAAAAACTGAGCCCATCTCTGAATCTGCAATCAATATGCCTTTGGCAGGGGATATTAAGAGCTGCTTCCCATCTGGGATCCCAACAGGAGACCCTGATTCACTGCCTGACTCCAGCATTGGCAGGAGGTTTTGTAAAGACCTATTTACTTCAGATAATCCTCTATAAACTCCTTCCGTGGACTTCACAGGGGAGAAAAAAGCCTTGAGCTGGTCCAGGATAAGGAGGCAAAGGGGATGGCAGAGCAGGGCTGGGACAGGCACAAAGGGCCCAGCCCAGCAGGTCAAGGTGCCCAAATGCTGCTCCTTCAGGGCCACCTCCACAGGAAACCCCTGTGTGACATCCTCTGGTGACATGAGGCTCTGCAGATAGACTGCACTGGGTGCAAGAGACACTTCCTAAAAGTAAACCATGTCCAGAGCTGCAGACCCAGAAAACGTTGATGTTTAAATACATAACTTTCAGTACTTACAAGTACTCAGATTCATTTCCCTCTCACAGACTCAAAATGAAGAAACCAACCCCCCAACTAAAGCCCTAGACAGAAGCCAGAAGCAATTATTAATATTTAAGCTATGGATTTTTTCCATCTGTACAGAGGCTTATCACATAAATAAATACCCTCTATTATTCTTCTCCAACTGCTTGTGGGTGACTGTGACAGTCATTCAATAAATGGACAAAGGGAATAATATAAATCCCCTGCATCTAGGGAATTCCTCTAATTAGAAGTGGCAATGAATTACAGAAGAAATTTGGGTTTAATGTAACATCTGCAAATGACAGCTGTCTCTGCACACACTTATTCTGTCATTCCTTTACTTAAAATAATTACCCACCCCCCAAAAAAAACCCAGAAAAGTGTAATATGTTTCCATAGTGGTTTTGCCTTCTTTTCAGTTTGTTTATTTACTGCTGGCATAACTATCCAGGAAGGGAAGTTGGAAGGGAAGGGGGCAGAGGAAAATCTATGCCACCAAAATGATAATGTTATGGAGCATCAAGTTTTTGCCTCTTCAGGCAGTAACGTTTTTAAGTGAAATTTTCATCCCATGCACTGCCTAGAAGCATTGATGGCAAGAGAAGACGATGTAAAAGTACAGATAAGGAGGCTGAGTGTGTCCTAAAGTGAGACCACCACACAAATAGCAGAAATGTAAAGTCAGGTCAGCAGATGCTGCTGGGGCAGGGAAATTCCCTGCCGGCCTTTTTGGACAAGTGGGTTTTGCTTGCAGCACTCGCAGTCAGGGTTTCACACCCCGCAGGAGCTGGGGAGCGGGGCAGGCTGTGTCACCAGAGGATTCACACATTTAAACCCACGTGTGTCCCAGCCAGGGACAGCAGCAGCGGGGATGAGCCATTCCCCAGCGCAGCCAGGGCCTGCCGAGGGTCACTGCAGCCAGGGGAGCTGCACCCAGCCAGGGGAGCTGCATCCATCCATCCAGCCAGGGGAGCTGCACCCAGCCAGCCAGGGGAGCTCCATCCATCCAGCCAGCCAGGGGAGCTGCACCCAGCCAGCCAGGGGAGCTGCATCCATCCAGCCAGGGGAGCTGCATCCATCCAGCCAGGGGAGCTGCACCCAGCCAGCCAGGGGAGCTGCATCCATCCAGCCAGGGGAGCTGCATCCACCCAGCCAGGGGAGCTGCATCCACCCAGCCAGGGGAGCTGCATCCACCCAGCCAGGGGAGCTGCACCCATCCAGCCAGGGGAGCTGCACCCAGCCAGCCAGGGGAGCTGCACCCATCCAGCCAGGGGAGCTGCACCCAGCCAGCCAGGGGAGCTGCACCCAGCCAGCCAGGGGAGCTCCATCCATCCAGCCAGCCAGGGGAGCTGTACCCAGCCAGCCAGGGGAGCTGCACCCATCCAGCCAGGGGAGCTGCACCCATCCAGCCAGGGGAGCTGCACCCAGCCAGGGGAGCTGCATCCACCCAGCCAGGGGAGCTGCACCCATCCAGCCAGGGGAGCTGCACCCATCCAGCCAGGGGAGCTGCATCCATCCAGCCAGGGGAGCTGCATCCATCCAGCCAGGGGAGCTGTACCCATCCAGCCAGGGGAGTCCCATCCAGCCAGGGGAGCTGCATCCATCCAGCCAGGGGAGCTGCATCCAGCCAGCCAGGGGAGCTGCATCCATCCAGCCAGCCAGGGGAGCTGCATCCAGCCAGGGGAGCTGCATCCATCCATCCAGCCAGGGGAGCTGCACCCATCCAGCCAGGGGAGCTGCATCCATCCATCCAGCCAGGGGAGCTGCATCCATCCATCCAGCCAGGGGAGCTGCATCCATCCAGCCAGGGGAGCTGCATCCATCCAGCCAGCCAGGGGAGCTGCACCCATCCAGCCAGGGGAGCTGCACCCATCCAGCCAGGGGAGCTGCATCCATCCAGCCAGGGGAGCTGCACCCATCCAGCCAGGGGAGCTGCATCCATCCAGCCAGGGGAGCTGCACCCAGCCAGGGGAGCTGCATCCATCCAGCCAGGGGAGCCCCATCCAGCCAGGGGAGCTGCATCCATCCAGCCAGGGGAGCTGCACCCATCCAGCCAGGGGAGCCCCATCCAGCCAGGGGAGCCCCATCCAGCCAGGGGAGCCCCATCCAGCCAGGGGAGCCCCATCCAGCCAGCTTCACTCATTCCCATGGGGGCTCCTCGCCCAGCACCCATCACCCAGCCCGGGAGAACAGGGCTTCGGCAGCCACCACAAACAAACAGCCTGCTCTGACAGGAATCATTAAAAAAGACACAGAGGGAAAGATCCCCTTCTGTGAGCACTCCAAATGTCACTGCAAGTTATCCGTGAAGCAAAAATGAGTATTCGGCCCACCGCAAACACCTGCTTGGTTCCAATTTCCGACAGCAAAATCATTATTTCTGTAGCTCGCTGTAAAAGTAGGCAAGGTTAAATAAACCTTGCGAGCACAAAGACTCCCCCTCTACAGCGAGCAGCACTAGTTAAAAGAGTGGGGAATGGGTAAATTATTGTACCAAATGGCTGAGAATTAATCTCTGATGACGAGCCGCAATCTAACGAGGCATCTGTGTCCCAGGGAAGCCGCAGCATGTCCCTGGCGGTATGTGCAGCGCGGAGCCTGCCTGGCATGCTTTGTCCCCTCTCGCAGGCAGCTTTTCCTCTCATTGTTCCCAATATCCTCGTGCATCTGTGACGCGTGGAATGCATTCACACTAACAGACTTACTATTGTCTTCCCTCCCAAGCTTTGTCGGGCAAAGACTGCAGCACGGTTCCTGATAATTATATTGCTTAATTAATCAAGACAAAAAAAATTTGCAAATCATTGCCCGGTTGCCAAGCAGGGAGATCAAAAATGAAAACAATACAAGCTGAAGCAACATAACAAAAGTAACAGCTATCTGATCAGAAATTCTTCTATAATGAAGCTATTAATGCTAAAGCGGTTAATGTTAACATTGCTCCAGGTGTCTCTACTTGGCTGCAAACAAAAAGGCTAACATTATGGATATAAAAGGCCAAATGTTGCCATGGATTCTGTAACCTGATAGAGAGGACAGCCTTTTCATTCGATTAGGGAATGCAATTTAAATGCCAGGGACTGAAGCCAAACAACAGACATTTCTCTCTGCAAGGCTCGTTCATTCACCCTGGGGTCAGTAGCTGGTGAACAAAAGGTCAGCCACACTTGCCCTGGAAATGTCTGGATTAATTTTATTACATTGTAATGGTTTGTACTTTAAATGTAGGGATAACACTAAATTTCCAGTTAGCTCTTATTCTGGCTGCCCGTTGGGGGGTTTTGACTAATATGTAAGATGACACAGCTTTTCTCCATCGCTCCAGAGAAGTCTCAAGCGTGTTCCTAATGCTAAATTCTCATTGCCCTGATGGAACATTAAAAGCTAAAATGTGCGAACGCTAAACCGCACAGCTCAACACCAAGCCTAAAAAAAAAAACCCCCAACAACCCACTGTTAGAAAATTTTCAAGTTTGAAACGTCAACAGACAAAGCACTGGGTGTCAATAGCCAACAGCTCCATCATTCACAACTCAAAAAGTGTCTACAGCTGGTCCATACAGGATATGGTGGAGGCATTTACCACAGCTGGCCACTCCCTTGGACAAACAGCGTCCCTCCTATAAGGCAAAAGGTATTTATCACACTGATTACTTTCACAAAGTATATTTTATGCAGATTTTTGCATCCATAATGTACCAGACAAGCATTCACTGAAGCGGCTTTTTCGCACACGAGCACAGATGTACACACACACACCTCTGACATTTTGCAAAAAAAAAGTGTTTTTTTCCAAAAAACGTCTCGAGTGTGAAGCTCCCATGGTTTGTTTGATGACAGGATGTGCAATGCCTGCATCATCCCAGCACTCAGGTGATGCTGGCAGTCCCACGGAGGTGTGAGGCTCTGCTCGCTGCCATGGGCACAGCAGTGACCCAGCACCACCAGGGGAACTCGGATCACGAGTGCTCTGCTTGCAGCGCCTCAGAGGAAACTCACAAGGCTCCAAACGCTGCTCTTTGCCCCGTAACTCCTGCGGGCTGGCAATTCTGAGGTGTTCCTCTCAGCGCCAAGGATGGCTACAAAATGAATGAGCAGCCACTCTGATCACCACCAGTAACTCCAGATTTAGAGTTAACTCACGGCTCAGCTCATTTTCCAGCCGACATGGACAGCCTGACTTTGATCTCACTGGGGAAAAAACAACCCCCAAACTGAACCAGCGGGGCTCGCTTAAAGCACCAGAGCCGCTGCTCCCCCCAGCAGCAGAGAGCAGCCAGGACCCACCTCGGGCTTCTTCATGATCTCGATGAAGAACATGTGGTTCTTCATGGGGTAGATGACGATGAGCACGTCCCCGAAGTCGGTGGGGATGATGCCCCGGCGGTAGTTGCGGGTGTGCTCGGACCACACGATGTGAACCTCGTCATTTCCCAAGTGACGGAGCTGCAAGGGCAAATTGGCTCTTTATTAATCCCGGCGATAACCGCGCCGCGCCAGGGGTCACGGCTCGCAAATTGAATTACAATGTTCCATAGCAGCGATATTTCATTACAGAAAAGTTAAAATATTGTTTTTCTCCAGTTGCTCATGAAAGCATCAGCTCAATAATTTGCTTCATTTAGAACTCATTGTTGTCTGATGGCTTAATTAAGTCATTATCAAACTAGCCATTAGCACGATATGTAAATGTACATTACCTACAGTGATTTAAGATGGAAAACTGAATTACTGGAACAAAGCATTAACCAACGGAGCATCGTACTCCAGCTAAAATAAGGCAGCTGCCACAGAAATATGAAATGCCTCGACTCAGAACGTCGAGAAACTGCCTGTCGTGAGCCACTATAACTGAATTTATTATCCACAAACATCTCCTCTCTGACTGTGTCTGGAGGGGGCTCCTGCCTGAAACGTCAGCAAAATATCTGGGCAGCGTGAAGTACATCAGAATGGGAGATACTGTGGGAGTTACACCTTTCCCTTTGGAGCAGAGCTGCATGAAATAGAGATAAAATTTAAACATGAACACACAGAAAGCATCCGAGAGCCTGTGTGTGTGTGTTTGCTCTGCTGCTGGAGGAGCTGGAGGTGATCTAACAGATGGCAAAAACTATTTGGCAATCACGTACAAGCCTCACACAATGGTTTCAACTGTAAGCTTTAAAGTTAAAATGTAATCCACATGCAGAATGCCAGCTCCCAGCATAAAGAGAATTTAAGTCCCACTTAAAGCTTAAAAGACACCCCCCACCCTCCAATTTGGTGCTACCCCTGGAACAATGTGCACAATAGACTGAACAAAGAAGCCAAAATGAAGCTCTGCTACTTCACTCTGTGTGGGGGGAGAGAAAAAAGGGAGAAGAAGGTGGTGATTTTCACTGGTAAATAACAACTAACCCCAACACGCTTTGGATCAGCCCACACTGTGCTGATGAATCTTCCCTGTTCAGAACCAGGAAAAACTTTCACTCCTACATATTGGTGGCAAACTGGACCCCTCAGCCACGAGAAATGTGGCAAAACCAACACCTTGCGAAAAATAAAGTTACAGCTGTGAACTTGGCTTACAGCTCATGTTCCAGCAGAGTGAAGTAAAGCTCAGATCTCAGAGGGACTGAGATTCTCAGTTTATTTTAAACAAAACAGAAGATAATAATTGTGATTTATTTACACCCATGAATAAAAGGTAATTTTAGCTCTGTTTGAAGGAAACATGAACCATTTTTGTCTTGGAAAAACACAGGAACACTAACAATACTATTAGCAGAGCTTCTCACATGTACAAAGCAAGCAGAAATTGCTGTTCTTGTGGCCACCTTGATATCTGTGCAGAAGCTCAGTAAAAACCAAGCAGCACAAAGGAAAACACTCACCTTGGGAATGCCATGAACTGACAGGCACCGAAGGCAGCAGGAATTTACACACAGGACAAAACCCTGACCTCGCTCTCCGTGACCAGGTGCAGCCAGGTCACCTCCAAAGCCATCAGAAGCGAGATGTCAAATTTGGTCTCACACAGCCTGAAACCCATCTGTTTCAGCAGGATTTGTGCCCAGCAGGTCCCGGATGCTGGGGGTGCCTGGCCAGGCTGTCCCACGGCAGGATCAGCCCAGCCCAGCCCCAGGAAGCCCCACCAGGCATTGGGGAGTGCCCACGAGTGCCAGCTCTGGCTCCCCAGCACAGAGAGCCCAGGGTGGGGGCACCCAGCAGCCTCTGCTGCAGGAAGCCCAAGAAATCATCGTGGACACGGAATTCCACCAGGCAGAGAGCCATTCACAAACCAGCCCAGCTCCTCAAGGAAAGGCTCTGTGCTGCCATGCCTCCTGTGGCTTCTGGGGTGAGAAACAGCACATGCTGCTGCAGAAACACTCATCAAAATATGCCCAAATACTGCTCCAGGGACCCCTGTTAAAATCCCAGGGAACTGTTCTGATGATAATCGAACGCTCTGCATTGATCTTGCACCCTCCCTTCAGAACAATATTCAGTGAAGAAGGGCACTTAGCTGAACCAACACTTGCTGTGCTCACGAGCCACAATCCCCAGCGTGTGCCAGACTTGTTTCAGAGCTTGAGTTACTGCCCTTGTTTTGAAGCCACACATCCTTAAGCAGCACACTTAGGAGGCATAACATTACAAAGGAAAAATTGGCATTAATCAAAAATATTTGTTATTGAGAGATAACTCCATTGATAAGAAGCCGTTAGGATAATCTCATCAGTGACAATAAGCCAGCTGCTATTTCCCTGTGTTTTTTATTCAGAACAGCAGCTGTGGGGCAGACTCGGTGCCCCCAAGGACTTCAGCAGGTTGTGCTGAAATGTCCAAAGCCCCACGGACGAGGCGTGCGGAGCCAGAGCTCCAGGCTGTGCTCTCCTCCCAGTTTAGGGGTGGGGGGAATAAAGAAAAAAGCTACATTAAAAAATGCCACAGCAGCCAGGAAATCAGATTGGTTTGGAGAGCAAGCCCTGACAGCGGTCTGGGGCGATGGCTGTGCACACGCTGCGAGGGAAGGCAGCCGTGCTCTGCAGCGTGTCCTTCCCACCCCACGGGAGCTGGGGCTTGGCTAACGGGGCTGGGACACTGCCCCAGGCCTGAGCCAGCCCCACTGTGCAGCCCCAGAGCTCCAGCCCCAGCCCCATCCTCAGAGCTCCAGCCCCAGAGCCCCAAGCCCCAATCCCCAGAGCTCCAGCCCCAGCCTCAAATCCAACCCCAGCCCCAGAGCTCCAACCTCAGCCCCAGAGCTCCAGCCTCAGATCCAACCCCATCCCCACAGCCCCAGCCCGAGAGCCCCATCCCCACATCCAGCCCCATCCCCAGAGCTCCAGCCTCAAATCCAACCCCACCCCCAGAGCTCCAGCCCCATCCCCAGCGCCCCATCCCCAGCCCCAAGCTCCATCCCCAGAGCTCCAGCCTCAGATCCAACCCCATCCCCAGAGCTCCAGCCCCAGAGCCCCAAGCCCCAGCGCTCCAGCTCCAGCCCCACAACATCCCCAGTGCCCCATCCCCATCCCCAGCACCCCATCCCCAGAGCTCCAGCCTCAGATCCAACCCCATCCCCAGAGCCCCAAGCCCCATCCCCAGAGCTCCAGCCCCACATCCCCAGCACCCCAGCCTCAGATCCAACCCCATCCCCATCCCCAGGCAGCGCTGGTCACGGTGCACACCTCCGGCATGACCTCCTTTCCCTGCTAATTGCATTACACAGCCAGCTGGCTCCAGAGAGGAGTCGTCTGTTTGACTGAAGAATTCCTGCTTTTGGGGAGCCACGGCTGCTACTTTTGCTAAGTAACAGTGGGGCCTGACATCCCCATTGTCTGGCTGACTGCGCGCCCATCCTAAAATCTAAGTTTTATTTGTAAATTAACCGAGAAACTTCCTGCCAGAGCAGGGCTGCCTGGAGACTGATAATGTGTGCCTTTCATTCCCTTTCACTCTCACTGTATCACTGCCAATTTGTTTTTCTGCTGCTCGCCAGCCTGAGGCCATAAAAGCCTTGTAAGACATAAGTGCAATTATAGTCCTGGAGTCAAATGAATTGGACAAATCCAATAGCACAGCTCTGTCCCCACTCTGCAAACCCCTACAGCAGTCAGATTAGCTGCTAAAAATCTAATCTAGCCCCAGCTAACAAATTTCTGCAGCAAAGGAGCAAGAGTTCAGTATGGGGTTGCAACCAGATTTCTGAATTGAAAAAGTTCTGCTCTGACAATGGAGAGGATGGAATAAATCACTGAGAAATTCGACAGCACATCTTTAAACCGTTAAGCACAATTTGAGCAGAACGAGACAGGGACGGTAGGATGCCATTCCTGGGATTGATTTTCACTCTTGCCACAAGACAGGCAGATAAAGTTTGGAACCAGTGATGCTGAACCCTACAGCAGCAAAAGAGATCAGCTGATTTTGTTTACTTCACTAGAAAAGATTTCTGTCAGGGCCAAGATTTATTTGGAGAGGGGTTTTTCTTTCTTTCTTTTTTTTCCCCCCTTTCTTCCCACCTGAATTAGCAACATAATGTCAGCATATACTTCAAATTAATAAATGCAGACTGCAAATGACAGCTCTACTGCACAAAGACAAGGGGCCAAGTTCATCCCCAGTGGAAACACACTTATTCTGGGGAATTCATACCAGAACTTAATTTATCCTTGTGTTCAGTAAAAATAAAGAAGCATAATAACATATTGAAGTAAAATTACTGCATCTGAATTCCCCAGCCCCCAGAATTTATGGCCTTGCTCTGCTCCCCAGGCCAGCAGGTGGTCAGTCCTGTTCAGCTGGAGCGTGCTGACAGGGATGAAGCCTCTCTTGGTCAGAGGCAAAATAAGCAGAGAAAAAACCCAGCAATCAAAAAGATTTCAGAGATTAGCAGGATCACAGACCCCAGAGGGAGGGCAGGAAAAAAGGAGCTGTGGCCCCCATTGCATCCTGATGAAGTTTTCTCCTCCCAGCACCACTCTCCTGTATCACCAGGTACGGTTCAGCTGCAGGAGCAGGATGAATGCCAAGGGCTTCCACCTTTCTCTCCCCCACCCCCATGAACAAAAGCATTGATGGCAAGAAGTAATAAATATCAAATAATCCTTCTAACCTGGACATTCTGCCCCAACAATGTGAGGCAAGGACCTAAGCCCAGAGAGCTGCCCACCTTCCAGAAAGTGCAGTGCTTCTGAAATGCACCTTTTCTGCCCTCACAGCTGCAGTTCTGTAAAATCTGTCAACAATCCATGCTGATCTGCACAGAACTGCATGTTTGCTCCCAACAGAGCTGTGACAAAGGGAATGAAACTGTTGTGTGTGGAACCAGGGACGAGCAGACACTGAAAAGCCCTCTGGAAGTCACCTGGAGCCACTGCTTGCAGCTCCTCGGGCCCATGAGCTTGCTCAGACATTTGTCCTTCACCAGAATTCCCAGTCTGATCCCTGCAGGGTGCCATTCCTAGAGCAGATCTCAGGTTTTTTGAGAAGGTCCTAGAGCAATTCCTCTGCAGTTCTTTTCTGTAGACAGCATATGCTGGAGCTGGCCTGGTTTCCTGGCACTACGAAACTTGGAGACTGACAGCTACTAAATGCTTTTGGTTTCTGTTTCTCACAGAGAATTCTCTTGGAGCAAACACAATAACCAGACCCTCAGGGTCTGTGATAACCCCTGACATAGATGAGAATTAGGAGAATAAGTGGACTGTTTGCAGCTAAACCCCGTTTTTCCCCTTGTGGTAGCTCTGCCACGCCGTGCTCTCCTCCCAGGTGATGAATTACTCAACAGCCAGACCGTACCCCAGTGTCTTTGCCAGGCTCCCACAAAACCCAGGGCTCAAAAGGGAAGGTTACACTAAATAAATGGCCACACTTTGTGCAGGAAAAGGAAGTCTGGGAAAGACGTGGCAGCAGTTCTCAGACACGCATAAATGTGCTGCAAAACAACCTGCCCCTCGTATCCATGTGAAATATGAATCAACAGGCTTAAATTGAAGCCACGTAGGCACTACCAGAGATTTTCTTCATGGTACAAGAAGTGGAGCATAGGAATATGGAGTGTGCTGCCTAGGGAAACTGTAAATCATTCATCACTGGAGTTTTGGTCTAGCAGCTGGACAAATACTGGCCAGGAACAGCAAAAATACAGACAGTCCTACCCTGGTGTGGTCACAGAGACTCTACAGCCCTGTCCTACACACCACTGTCCCCCTCTGAAGCACTCAGAGTACTTCTTTCCATAGCCTTGTGCCTATGAAGGTACAGAGTTACACACAGGAAGAGAAACATGCTGGTTTTTTTAAATGACAGATACCACAATAAAAAAAGACAAGATAAAAAAAGACTTCAGTGTGGAACACTGGGCAATTTTTCAGAACCAGTAATCAGAGATTCCACCTTTATATTTGAAAGAAAAGCACACATCCCACTGAAACCAACTGGACACCAAACACTGAGGGACAGAGGTCCAGCCAGCACTCAGAGCAGAGCCGAGCCCCTGCTGCACTGCATGGCTGCTGCAGCATTACTGATGCATGCTAACCACCTCTGCAGGACAAGCTGCCAGTCCCAATTGAAAAGACAGAGATTTGGTATGCCCCAAAAACCTTCTCTGAGTCTAAGCAGCAGCTGGCAAACAGCATCATCCGAAACAGCTCCTCGTTAGGAAAGGCAAACAATGAAGTAGCGGTACCAGCAGAACTCTGGGCTGGGCTCTGGCTGTCTGAGGCAGAGGCTGCTCGTCACACTCGTGCCCAGCTGGCTGCTGGCCTGAACTCAGAGCTGGCTGCTTGGGTTCCAGCCCCTTTCTCCCTGCTGCTCCGCACGGGACGAGCCCTACCCAAGGTTTTACCACGCTGCCTTTGGTTGCTTTGTTCTACCAACCTACAGCAGTTCTGGCAGGCAGACAACGTACAAATGAAATTATTGCTAATATTATTACTCACGGTGGCATTTGAGGCTACCATGGAAATGTTAATTGCGTTTCAGAACCCAGAATTTAGATGCCATTTAATTCAGCTAACCCAGCTGCAGAGCACCACGTGGCACGGCAGGGACAGCCAGCAAAAGCCGCCTTCGCTTCATTCTTCCACGGGAGCACTGCCTGCAACAGCCCGCAGAGCCTTTACCTTTTTGGTCAGGGAGTCGTCCGAGTCGGAGGGCATCCTGGTGGACACGTGGAAGATGATCTCCACGGTGGAGGTGGCGTAGTAGGGCGCGGTCTGCCCCGTGCTGCCGTTGCGCTGCAGGCCGCCCATGAACCCGCAGTGCGTGGACAGATCGACCTGAGGGAGCCAGGGGCACAAACAGCAGCCACTGAAAACACTGATGTGCTACCAGCACCTGCTTCTGTACCAAGAGTAATGAAATCACCACCCCAGCTTTCCACAGCCATCCATCCCAGAGAGAAAGCAGCCTTCCCCTACAGCTCTGCAATCCTTCTGTTAGATTTGTCTTTCCCGTACCTGCATCTGACATTCACTACAAGTAAATCTCTCTGAACTCGCTCCCGAGTCATTATCTGCACAGCTATTTTACCTTCCTCCTGCAAACAGCAGCAAGGAAACAACAGCACCTGCCACACGCTCTGTGACTCAGGGCTCTGTGGGGCTCACAGCTCCCACTGCCACGAGCATCACAACTGGCACAGAGAAAGAGAACCAGAAAAACTGCACAAGAAACCAAAGATTTGGACAGAAAGAAAAACCATAGAAGAAATTATTCCAGAAGCTTATTGTGAAGAAGCACCTCTCTAAAGTCAAGGCTGAGTCCAAAGGCTCATTTGCTTTCCCAACAGCACCAGTCTGAGGATGCTGCATCCCCCTGCGGCACTTGGATGCTTAAATAGGACATGAAGCTACTCTGGATTTCCCAAACACAAAAATGCTCGTGGCATTTAGATTACAACACACCATTTTGACAAAGCAAATTAAACCCACACATGCCATAAAGAGCGCCTGTGCTGAGCGTGTGCTCACACTCAGGAGCTAAAAGCTACAGGCATCGGTGTGCAGCGGGGTTTGTCCTTTGTGTGTGTGAATTAAAAACTGTGCAGTGCCAAGAGAACTGTGCAACAAGGGAAGTTATCTAAATTATGGCTGTTACCTCCCAGCCCAGCCCAGCAACAAAGTCTTCGTAGGCCTGGCTTCCCCTGGCGTTGGCCAGGATGGAACACTTGTCCTCCTGTCCCTCGGCGATGTAGAACACGGCGATCTTGTGCGTCTCACGGCTGCCACGGCATGGAAAAGGAAAACAAGGTTAAACCAGCTCAGAATTATTTTCCAGCTCCCCCTGCACTCCAAACATACAGCCAGGTGCCACAGCCAGCCCCGTACGTCCATTTCCTGCACAAACACATCACTCGCTTTCAGACCTCCCCCCGCTGCTTTGCCACCAGAACCGCACTGCAGGGACACCCCGGTTCCGAGAGCAGTGCCAAGCCCGCTCCTCCCGTGTGTCAGCCACACAACTGGTGGCCAAATTCCAATGACAGGGTTAATGGCTCTGCTCTGTGCAGCCCTGCACAGACAGCAAGGTGGCACAGGTGTTAATGGCAGCATAATTTGACCTGCAGAATTTTAATTACAGGGTGATGACATGCAAGGCAGAAGAAGCATTACTGACTTTGAGACCCTGGGCAGAGTTTTACAAGGCTGACAGGGACAGTTGGCTTCTCTGGAAACACACAAAGCGCATTGGATGTGGAAATGGTTGGGACAGAAGGAACTCAGAACTCTGCAATGCTGCAGATGTTTTTCAAGCAGCTCCATGTCAAGCAATGAGAAATAAAACGCAGCATTCAGAACTCCATTCTTCCTCTTCCTGGCTGGGGAGCAGTTCTGGGTAGATCACCCCTCACAGTACTGCTCCTGACACAGGGATCACCCTGCAGGAAATCCTGTCAGCTGAAGCCAGGTCACTAGCAATTTGATTTGCTCTCCTCTCAGCTAAAGCAAACTTGAGAAAAATCTGTTTTATTATTTGCCAGCGATTCGGAGCTCTCTGTACACAGAGAATGTGCCAGCACAGGCGGCTTCTCCATTCAGGCTACAGAACTCTGGAGAAACAACCAGTCCAATTGCCATACCAGTACTTGGATTCAACAGGAACCAAGTTTTGGCTCTGGTGACTCGTTCCTCCTTGGGACACACAAACCTTATCAATGCTGTGCTCAGTGCACATCACCTACCATTGGCGGGAATCCAGATTTTTCAGTTCTCGCAGTAACTTTGAATTTTTCTTCAGCAGATGAAAGCTTTTTCTGAAAATAAATAAAGAAGGGCTTGAAGGCAAACGCAACACAGCGCAGACACGGTATTTCATCATCCAAATAGCTAAGAGAATTAACACAGTATGATTTCCCAGAGTTATTGCTCTACACAATCTATTGACGTCTCTTTCAAATAATCACTGAGGTTCAGAGCTCCGCTCTCACCCCAGCTACGCGATCCTCGCTTCCTTAAGCGCATTTGGGATTAAAACCCGAGACGAGCACGCTAAGCACGTTCTGGATGCTCTCTCTTCCTACCTTCTGTCCCAGGAGTTCATTCCCAAGTCGTCCAGCAGCAGCCGGCAGAAGTAGAAGGAGGCCTGTGGCTGCGCTGGGGGCGGTGGCTGCTGGCAGGCCAGGCCCAGGCGGCGCCGGGAGCCGCAGCTCAGCACAAATTCCCTTTCGCGGGCGCTCTGCCGCAGCAGGGCCTCGCTCAGGGCGCGCTCCTGCTCGGCGCTGAGGCCGCGGGGCGGCGGCGCGGGCTCGTTCAGCCTGCGCTGCGGGTGCGGCAGGCACTCGGGGCTGCTGCTCCCGATGCGCTCCAGCAGCTGGTCCAGCGCGTCCTCGCCCTCCTCCGCCCCGTCCTGCCACGGGCCCAGCTGCTGTGCCTCACTGTCCTGCCACGGGCCCAGCCGCTGCGCCTCACTGTCCTGCCACGGGCCCAGCCGCTGTGCCTCGCTGTCCTGCCACGGGCCCAGCCGCTGTGCCTCACTGTCTTGCCATGGGCCCAGCTGCCGCACCTCGCCAGTGAAGCCATCCTGGCACGGGCCTTGCTGCCGTGCCTCGCCGGTGAAGGTGGCCTGGCACAGGCCTTGCTGCTGCGCCTCACCGGTGAAGCCATCTTGGCACAGGCCGAGCTGCCGCGCCTTGCTGTCCTGGCACGGGCCGAGCTGCTGCGCCTCACCAGCAAAGCTGTCCTTGCACAGGCCGAGCTGCCGCGCCTCGCCGGTGAAGCCATCCTGGCACTGGCTGAGTTGCCGCGCCTCACCATCCTGGCACAGGCCCAGTTGCCGTGCCTCGCCGGTGAAGCCATCCTGGCACAGGCCGAGCTGCCGTGCCTCACTGTCCTGGCCTGGGCCGAGCTGCCGTGCCTCACTGTCCTGGCCTGGGCCGAGCTGCCGTGCCTCACCGGTGAAGGTGGCAGCAGCGGTGGCGGTGCCGTGCTGAGGCGGGCGGCCCTCCAGGGGCCCGTAGAGCACGCGGCCGTCCCACGAGTACTTCCCCGAGATGTCCCTGACGATGACCCGCACGTCCGAGGGCGCCGCGGCCGGCTCGGCGCCCGGCCTGTGCTCGGCGGGGATCTGGAGGTAGGAGATGAGAGTGCTGTCGTTGAACACGAAGAGCTGCAGGTTGGGGCTGCGGAACACTTCCGAGCACAGCTCGGAGGACTCCACGTAGGAATTGTCGTGGTTCTCGCTCAGGAGGCTGTGCAGGATGGCGGGGCCCCCGCTCAGCGGGAAGTGGCTCAGGTGATTCACCAGGTGAGTCATGACCATCCGCGCCGTGAGAGGGATCAGCTCCAAATTCCTCCTCCTCTTCTCTGGAACCACCAAGAAAAACACAAGGGATCAGCAGGAGCAGCAAGAGGCAATACAGAGGGAGCACGTGCAGATTTCTTGCCCCACGGTGACCTGCTGAGCCTTCCTGTTCATAGAAATATTTCCAACAGCTTTCCCAGAGATCCTACCTGCCCCACAGCTTTATTTGACTTCACCACATCCCCACAGCCAACAGCAGAAAAGCCAAGGCAGACCAGAGATGTGACTGCAAATAAATGCTGCTCTGTCCCTGGCAGGTGGGAAGGTCTTGGGTGAGG
The DNA here is from genome assembly GCA_032357785.1 of Periparus ater. Taxonomy (NCBI): domain Eukaryota; kingdom Metazoa; phylum Chordata; class Aves; order Passeriformes; family Paridae; genus Periparus; species Periparus ater. The sequence continues at coordinate 115,381,901 of CM063610.1, read as the reverse complement.
CAGGGAGAGACTTCCTGGATGCCCAGATGGTCCCTTCAGCACAGGCACATCCAGCAGTTATTTCATCAAGTGTCTGTGCTCTTGAGCTTCTGCTGTGCCTCCACTTCTCCCACAGGAACATTACTCCTCTTACAGCCAGAAACCCCCTGACTTCTGGGTTTTTTCATACTCAGTGTAAAACTATTTCTCCTTGGTTTACAGTGTTTCCTTTCCTTTTACATCTTCTAAAGGTAAATTTGTTCTATGGAGCAGCGTTGGGAAGGAGCTCAAGCATCCTGTCACAGAGATGGAGCCTGGGACAATTCCCCAGCGCTGCACACACAGGCTGGCCCAGCCCTGGGCACACCTCACCTTCGGCCACGGTGAGCAGGTTCCCCAGGTCGGTGGAGGAGGCGCACTGGGCTGGCTCTGAGGAGCTCCTGATGTTCCCCAGCGGCAGGAAGGGGTCGTAGTCAGAGCAGGAGAGGTCGGCCAGGCTCAGCACGTAGTGGCTCTGCTGGGTGTAGGTGCTGGAGCCGTTGACGCAGCAGTGCAGGACCTGCAGGACACGGAGCAGTGAGCAACCCCGGGCAGATCCCGTAATCCCAGCACACCCAGCCAGCAGGGCCCGGCTCTGACACACCACACAGCCCACCCGGGCCCAAATTCAGTGTTCCAGATTAACCATCTCCATCTGCACCCATTCTGTACCTCAACAGCTCGCTTCATGGTTCTTCTGTATCTTAACAGCCCACTGCAAATAATCCAAATATTCCTGCAAAGATTATTTCCCCAGCTCGTTGTTCTAAGTATTTTACCTTTGTCTTTACCATCCCCTGTCTGTCCTACATCTCTAATCTCATCTTCTTAACGTTCTGCATTTGTAACTTCTCACCTGGATGAGATGATTTTCCAGTGCTTGACAAAGCTGCTTCTGTGCCTTCAGGCTGTGTGAAAGGCATCTTTAAACAGCCAGGCAGAGTAAACCACCCTCCTTCCCCCTACTCACTCTGTAAATATAATCCAGCAGAGGAGCTCTGGATGCGTGCTGATCCTCCACAGCAGCTGCAGACACGGGCTCCAGCAGCATCTTCATGGGCAGTGCCATGCACCAGTCCAGCAGACAAAGCAGCAGAGAAACTATGAACTGAACGAGAACACGGCATTTAGGAACGTTCTGTTAAATTCACCCAGACTAGGGCGTGAGCTGGAAAGCTTAAAATTCAACTCTGGTTGGGAGCAAGCTGATTTAAATCCCCCTCAGACAGCACGAGGAATGGAGAGGGCTCTTTTCAGCCACACACCTTCTTATCCGCTTCCAGGGAGGAGTGTTCGGCCCCGGGCAGGAGAAACGCGATGGTGGCCACCAGGATCTGCAGCCAAACAAACCAAGAGTCAGAAAGGCACTCAGCTCCTTCCTCTGCAGAGACAGACCTTCACTGCACAGGCTGTGGAACAGGGCAGGTTCTCCCAGGAGCATCCAGCTGCCCGTGACAATCAACGTGAAAGTGAAAGAAAACGTTTTCCTGGGCATTTTGCAAACAAGTCCCTACAAACGAGGGACCTACACTGCTTCAGGGAGTGCAGCACATACCCCCCTAACAACACAAAAAAGCAGGAGTTGGCAAAATCACAGCAGCCCAAGGAGGGGATTCACACAACTTTTCACACAATTTCCATACAAACACTTCAAAGAATCTGACGTACTTCAGTAATTTTCCGGCACAGGGAGGATTCATACTCCTGGAGCTTCTGCCAGTACGACACCAGCAGCTGAAGGACATCACAGGCGACATGAGCTACCAGCTTGTTGGGAAACTGGAGGAAAAAAGGTGATTAAGAGCCAAATAAAGTGTCCAGCTACAATACACTGCATTCAGCTTTTGCATCTTTGCAGACAACAAACAAGGTTAGTGCTGTGCAATCACACTGTCAGCGTTAGGAACAAGCAGGCTGGACACGAGCTATGTGATCTCTTGGGTGAGTTTGCTGGGGAAGTGTTGGAGTCTGAGATACAGAGTGTCTTGTTTCTAATACTTAGTTCTAGGATTCAAGGAAACACTGAATTTCACATAATATGAAATTCATGTGCATGTTTTCATGGTGACACATGAAAACAAATGTTCAAGTTCGATAGGAAAAGTGTAAGTGTGTAGATTAGAAAGTTTCTTAAATCACTGGGTGAAAAAGTAGTTTAGAGAACAGGAGACAAGATGGAGGATTTAGGGTGTTGTCTCTTGTCCTTCTTTCTTCATGTTCTTCTCCTAGGGGTTTTTTGGGTAGTAGTAGGTGATTGGATAGAAAATACCGTAGTGCAGCACACAGGTGTTGGGTCATTGGGTCACTAAGAAAAATAATTTAGTTGGCACCTGTTAATTGGGTAAATGGACATATAAAAGACCTTGAAGAAGATCTTTGTTGGCCATTTTACCCTTTTCTATCATAGTGCACATAGCTCCTTGTACCTTGTAATGCTGATAAGAAAAGAATAAACAACTGAGACCGAACAAGAGAAAACCAGCCTCCCTCTCATCAGTCTTCAGTTCCAAGGGAAAAAGAACCCAAACCCAAAATCCCTAACGAGACAGGGAAGGGGTCTGCAGGCACAGGGGCTGTTTCTGCAAACACCCTGCACGCTTGCACAGCTGCAGCCTGTGCCTCAGGCCATCAGGGACTGTCTGCAAAGCCCAAATGCCATTTTTGCCCCGGAGCTGGCTGACCAGAGCTGGCACAGCAATACCTTCAGTGTCACACCTATGACATTGATGGCTCTCTTCACGTGCGGGTGGCTGGTGCGCTGCGACAGCTCCTCGCAGATCCACACGCCCAGGCCACAGATGGCTATGCATCTTTGGGCAGAGGGAAACAGAGAGGGGGGTCAGGAGATGCACAGGAATATTGAGGGGGAAAAAAAGGGAAAAAATGCACAAAGATGAGATCTCTCTTTCCCCTCCAACACGACAGGCCAGCACCTTCACGGTGCAGAGTAAGGCTCAACTTTCACAGGACCAAACCACAGGGCAGCAGCAGCAGATAAGCAGCAAGAAAGACTTTTTCAACCCATAAATGACTGGCCTTGATAATGTTAGAGGTCTTTTCCAACCTATTCTATGATATTTTCCCATTTCTTTTACTCAGTATTTTACCTTGCAGCTTCACTTGGCTCCTCTGTAGCATTCTTCAATAAAATATTTATGAGGCAATACTAAAATAACAAAACAAATTAGAATAAGAATCTTTCTCGTACATCTACTTTAAAGTTGTTTAATTTTGACACAGTTACAGGTGAAGTCACTAATTCTCCATCTGTTGCTAAAGCATCTTTACATCACTCCAGTTGCATTTTGTCAAGGGAGAAACACCGATTACAACTCAAATATACAGGCCCTTGTGGAGAAATCAAATCAGCTCACAACTCATGTACAGGCAGTGAGAGGAAATCAATTCTTTTACAGTGGGCAGTTACAAACAGCAAGTGCTGGTCACTCCACACCATACTCTATGTAGTGTTTAGGTTCTAACCAGAACATGTCAGGAAAAATTTAGTGTATTGCTTAGTACAGAAAAGACAGAACTGTCTTAACTGTAGAAGGAAGACACCTCCAGTGACTGTCCAAGGCCTGATGAAGAAGCAAGAACAGGAGCCAAGCGTGTGAAGGGATTTCTGCATCCTCTCTGGTCCTGCCTGCTCAGGCCACGTGAGGAACTCAGAGATTCCTCCCCAGCCACCCCAAATTTGGAGCAGGGCATCACTGCAGTGCCTCAAGTTTATCAAAAGCAACAGAGGCTTGTGCCAGGGCAAGCACTCGGGCAGGAATGAAATCACTGCACAGTGAAACCAGGTTAGGTTACCCAAGGATTTACAATAAATGTGACTTTACCTTCATATCTGCACTCCCTGTGATGCTCTCACTGCCTTCTGAGACGGGTCCCACCCACGGGATTCCTTGGTAGGTGTTTGGAAAGCACACAAGAGCACCAAGGATGGTGTGAGCTTCACAGCGGGGAGCCTGGCCAAGGGCAAGCAGGCAGAAATAGTCACCAAAATATTCACTAAAATACTCACAGAAAACCCTTCACACACTGGAGATGTCCCCAGCTCCAGGGAACACTGCTGTACTCAGCCTGCTGGATTCACATCCCAGCACCCAGCCAGCCCAGGGAACACATCCCAGCACGCCCAGGAGCACATCCCAGCACGCCCAGGAACACATCCCAGCACCCCCAGGAGCACATCCCAGCACGCCCAGGAGCACATCCCAGCACCCAGCCAGCCCAGGGAGCACATCCCAGCAGTTTTTCCTCTGCAGCTGCAGCACGAGCTGGGTGCCAGCAGTACCCAACACACACCTTCCTGCCCGAGCTTTCTCTGCTGTGCTGCTCTGTTCCCCTGCTGAGGCTGAGCTGCCCCTGCCCCACTCCTGAGCTCATCTACATCTGTAATACTTCCCCTCATTACCCAAGCTGACCATCAGGCATTTGATGCCATCAGAAAGCACAGAAGCCCCTGAAGAAGAGCTGAGTGAGGGGCTGAAGCAGCAAGCCAGCAGTGCTATGGGCTGGTCCTGTGGCACAGAACCCACTCAGTGCTGGCTGCACTGGTGACACCAGTGTGCAGAGAGACCCTGCCCCAACAAAAGCACCAGGGCACGAGCTAGAAACACTAACTGCTGTGCAATGCTGGTTTTATGCATGCAGGAGAAATGGAAGGGGGTGTTTTGGTTTGTTTTCTTTCCATGGAAAACCGAGCATCCATTTCTTATTAGCATTTAAGCTTTGGCTCAGCGGCGAGGCTGACCAAGCTCTTTGAGAGCTGAGGGAAGAGAAGAGGCGTGGCTGGCTCACCATCCCAGCTCTGCTGAAACAGGAGAGGGCTGTGGCCCGGCACAGGGCCACCTGCTCAGCACACAAATGTCAAGAGCAGCAGCAGCAGGAGCGCTGAGCCAGAACAGACAGAAAGGTCTCCCCCGAGCCGGTGTTTCACTTGCAGCTGAGCTCCCCTGTTCCTCCCAGGACTGCCAGACCTTTACCTTTATTTTGGCAACCCTTCATTGATTTGCTGTTTTACCCACCCTTGGATAATTTGATCGTTTGGAGCCACGTTTCTGTTAGTGCTGACATTTAGCCGGGGACGCTGCGTCACCCAGAGGGTTCCCTGCTCTCGCTGCCCGCAGCCAGGACACGCTTTCCTCTGGGATCAAACACCCCTGCAGCACCTGGTGGCCTCATCCCAGGGATTCCCAGCCCGGTGTCACCGCGAGGGCCCGGCCAGGGGGCTGTGCTGTGCTCACCTCCGGCGTGTCCGTGCTCAGCACGCGTGCCGCCGCGCCGAGGAAATCCCCGATCAGCATCGTGAAGCCAGGCAGCCCCAGGAAGAAGAACCACGGTGGGCAGTGCTTTATGACAGTGTTCAGGATGTCCTGCAAGAGAAGGCAGCTGTCAGCAAAGCCAGGAAGCCCAAAAGCAAAAGGGAGAGCTGGAGAAGATTTATCTCTGAGCTTGGAGAAGATTTAACTCTGAGGTTCCCTAGTCCCACGCTGATGGAGGTGCACACTCCCAGAGCTCTGTGTGCCAGCTGACCTCCACAAAATCACCTCCTCCCACTTCAGGGGTGTGGAGCAGCCAAAGTGCGTTTGGTATCTTGGTAACATTTGTAGGCCTAAACTCCTGTTCAAAGCCCACACCACCACTCCTGTCTCTCTGTGCCCAAGCACAGCCATTCTGTTAAACAAGACCTTGGACCCAACCATGCAAACACATAATGGATTTAAGATGAAGCACTGCAGCAGTCCAGAGGAGCCAGTTCCTCCAATCTCTCAGAATTCCATGCCACAAGAACATGAGCTGCCCCCCAGGCCTGTTCCCTGAAGGAACAGACCAGCTTGGCTGGACATCACCCTGTGGTACAGAGCACATAGACAATTCCATCTTTAATCCTTCCACATTTCAAGCCTTCACAGTCTCTCCAAACCATAGCAAAGTTCCTGCATTTAAGATTTCTTCCCTGCAAGCTTTCAGGTTTAAAATTAGGCACAAAATCTATATAATCCTCACCTGTGACACTGTATTTGCTGAAGACTTACATCAAGCTATTTCTGTACTGAGAAGGTAATTATTTTCCATCCAGTAAAGTTTTGAAAAGTTGCAAAGGAAAACCCTTCTCCATGTCCATCCTTACTGGTTTCACGATGTGTCAAAGACAGCCTGAACCAGAGACCCCCAGAACGTGTCCACAGTCTCTACAGCAGAAGCTAAAGCTGATGAATCCAATTTCCTCTCCACAAAGAGATGCTTTAACATCAGCACTATTTTCTCTTACTTAGTGCTGCCCTGAGTGTCTGCAACACCAGCATCCTGTGCAATAACTGCTGCACATTCAAATAAACAGTATTCCTTTTTAACATAGTAGCAGATAATGCTTTCACTTTCCTGAATAAGCTAAAATGCCACTCAAGTTAATGTTTAAACTTGTTTTAATCACTTCCTTTCATACATTTTGAGTCAATATGGGTCAGTGCAAACACTGGGAAGCAGAGCAGATGGATGCAGCCGCTCATAAAGCGGGCGGTACGCTCCGGCTCGGCGCAGAACAAAGGAGCCAGCTCGTTATGACGAGGGGCTGATTAACACACAGCACACCTGTACACAGGGCCAGCGAGGGCTGGGCTGGCCCTGAGCAGGGCAGCAGATGGGAGCAGGCTGCTGCTCACACGTGCCACCGCCCAGGAGCCCGGGCTCACCTGGCCGGGGAGGCAGTGGCAGCGCAGGGAGCTGCTGCACCAAGCACCAAGCTCACCCAGGGATCACCCAGGGATCACCCAGGGACCCCACCTGACACACAGCAGGGCCCCAGCCCCTCTCCTGTGCTCAACACTCCCATGGCAGGGCAAGGAAGAGCCACACCACAGCTCCTGCCACACCAGAGCGCCGTGATGGCACCCACGGTCCCAAAGGCTGCAGGGACCCACTCGCCGGTTCTGAGATGCAGTGCTACCAAAAATAAACCATTTTCCATAGAGAGAAACCTGCCAGAAATTCCCTTTGGAAAGCTCTTGAAGCAGTCCTTGGCTTCCCTTAGAACTCCCAGTGTGGGCTGCTGGCTGCAGTGACACCCACCCAGGAACCATCTCCTGACACAACCTGCTCGGCTGGGCTCACCTGGGCACTGAACATCTCACCTGGGCACTGAGCATCTCACCCTGGGCACTGAGCATCTCACCTGGGCACTGAGCATCTCACCTGGGCACTGAGCATCTCACCTGGGCACTGAGCATCTCACCTGGGCACTCAACATCTCACCTGGGCACTCAACATCTCACCTGGGCACTCAACATCTCACCCTGGCCACTCAACATCTCACCCTGGCCACTCAACATCTCACCCTGGGCACTCAACATCTCACCTGGGCACTGAGCATCTCACCTGGGCACTGAACATCTCACCCTGGACACTCAACATCTCACCCTGGGCACTCAACATCTCACCCTGGACACTCAACATCTCACCTGGGCACTCAACATCTCACCCTGGGCACTCAACATCTCACCCTGGGCACTCAACATCTCACCTGGGCACTGAACATCTCACCCTGGGCACTCAACATCTCACCTGGGCACTCAACATCTCACCCTGGCCACTCAACATCTCACCCTGGGCCCGGGGGCTGGTGGAGCTGCTCAGCACGGACAGGCTCGTGGGAGCACAGGGAGCCAGGACATCTGTGCTATCAGCAACGGGGCAAAATCAGGTAACTCAAACACAGCCCCGCTTCCTGCCCTCCCTGCAAACGTAAACTGCGGGCAGCAGCTCCCAGCCCGGCCAATGAATCACTCTAATTGAACGCTGTGTACACAGCAACTGGAAAACACGAGCCACAAGAAAAACATATGGTGATGGCCGTGGAAATTGGTTTACTCATTCCACACAGTGTTGTCGCTTTACTTCTTTCATAATTGACCTTTAGAACGATAAATGTGTAAAATAATTTTGGTTTATTATGGCTCCAAACCTTTCAGCAATTACACAAAATGAAAATTTAAAAGGAAGTATTCATTCTGGAAGCATTTCCATTGTTTACATAATTGCACAGCTATAATTTAGCGTTCATGTTGTTAAAGAAAAGTGAAAACGGGGACCATTATGGACTATTTCAATTCAGAATGATGCTCTGTGGTGTTAAAGCTGGGGAAGAGGAGGGGGCAATCGCATGCATGTCCCTCTCAAATGCATTAACCCTATAAACGGCATCATATTTCAGCACAGCTTAATCTAGTCATTCGAATCACAAGGTCGTAAACATCCACTGAGTAAGCGAAATAAATTTATGCAAGTTCACTGAAAGGTCAATTGCAAAAATATTCTTTACCTAATTTTTGTTCAAGCTTTTGCAGATTACAGGTGTAACCAAATAGCCTGCCAGCTGCCTTCCTCACGTTCCCAACCGTCCCTCGACAGGAACAACACGGATTTCTCACTCAAAGTTCACTCTGTTCCTCACCGGCAGCCAAGATCGACGGCACGGGGAAGATCATTTATTTACAGTGCACTTAAGACTCGCCTTTTCTACTTTAAAGGAACAAATGCTTCCAGTTACTTATGCCAAGTTCTCCTACCTACTGTGACGTTTCAGGCAAGAGTTAATTTGTCAAAAATAAAGTTCCAATGCAAGTTTATCAAGTATTTTGGCAGCCCTGGGAGATTGAGGGTTAATTTATCCATTTCAAGGTGCCAGGTAAAACTCTAACCCCAGAACAGGTACATGTTATAGCCCAAGTCCCTGGAGGCTGGAACACAACAGAGGGAGTTTGTTTAGATTTCTCCCATTTTGGAGCAGGTCTGATAGTTTCCCAAGTGGGGAGAGCATCGGGATAAAGGACTGGAATAAACATTTAATATTTAGGTTTGTGGCTGCAGAGGGCACTCCCCGAGCAGGCTGTGGGGGCACAGCCCTGCAGCCACTTCACACAGAGCCCTGACCAAAACCAGCATTGGGGAGCGTGGATGCAGCTCAGGAAGGACAAACAAACAGAACAAAACCAGCAAAAGCATTGCTGAAGGCACAGCTCCTGCAGCTGCCAGGACCTGGCTCCCCCTCGCTGCCAGAATCTCCAGCTCTTTGCTCTTCCCACTCGGGGTGAGCACAGGGGGTGTCAGGGTTCCTGTGAGACCCTGGCATTTGGACTTTTGTTTGTCCCCACTGGAAACAAACGTGCTGTCTGTTAACACTTCTTCACAGCACATAATGGCAGCACACAGGCAAATTCTCTACAGAAAAGGAGATAAGGGATGGATTAAGAGAGGGAGAAAATCATGGCAGCCAGGGGAAAGAAGTCTCGAGAAGCTAAAATAGGGGAATCCAGGCCTCAAAAGACTACATTAAGGCTATTTCCTTTTAAATGGGAAAGAATCTAAACAGCACGATGGTTCCTGTGCAACCAAGGGCCCTCGAGTGCAACACCATCAGGCAGAAATCTGGGCAAATTCCACGGGACAAAAGCAAAACTACTCATTTATTGTACCTTTGCACGGCTGCTGAGTGAGCACTGCACCCAAAGATCCACAGATGCTGGGGTTCTCTAATGTCAGAGCAGTGTTAATACAAACAGGTAATTAATGACTCCTCTGGCAGCAGCTCTGCTGAAAAATGCTTCCTCTGCAAATGAGCCATTTCCCACACACACACAGAGCTCCAGTGGGTGTTTCTACAGAGCTCAGAGCTGCTGCAGCCTCTTTGCCATCATCACCTACAGGGCCTTTGGAACAAATAAAGAGGTTTATGGACAATGGGCACCTCCACATGGGACAGAGCTGCTGATCCATCCCAGCACTGCTCCAAGGACCTGAGCTACAGCAAAGCTGCTGAGTGCCCTGGCTGCAGGCAGCCTGTGCTCCAGGGCAGGCCTGCTGCTTGTGCTGACATTTAATCACCCAGGACATCTGCCAGCTCAGCTGGACCGCCAGCACTTCCCTCTTATTCCATATTTAAAGTTTGTTCTGCTCCTCGTGTCACTGAGCTGACAAAGGCACCAGCAGAGTCTCCTTCCTTGGCTTCCACTGCCCTTTCCACAGAGAACCTCTGGAGACTCCACCTTTGACTGTGTGCTCTGAAAACTCAAGTATCCCACTCCAGAGGTCCTCTGGCAAGTCTGTACGATCATACTTCACTCAAATCTGTTCAACTCACTCCAAAGTCAGGAATACAGGAGACTCCCTTGCTCCCTTTGCAGGTAACCTGAGGGCCAGGTGACACCAGGCACAGCACCTGATGCTCACCTGGTGACAGCGTGAGACTGGCTAAAAAACAACACCCAGCAGGGGAGAGCTGAAACCCAGAAAAGCATTAAAAACCTGCCTCTTTTTACAGTGTCCCACGAGGTGAGCACCTCACCTGCACTGCCTCCTCCCCTCAGACTATGAGCAGAAATTCAGACAGAAATAAGAAACGGTGACACAAAAGTCCACAGAATTAACTCTTAGGAGACAACCACCAGCAACCTCAAAAGATCATTTAACTGCCAGAACAACCTGAGCTAAAGAATCCCAATTATGCCAACAGCTGATCTTCTGAGAAGCATTTGTAGCTTTTTGGGATTGTGTTTTGGTACTTTTGTTACTCAGCAAAAAGGAGGAAGATGTGGAGCAAGGAGATGCTTATGGACTTTTTCAGGTGAATGAAGCAAAAAGCACTGTCACAGTAAGCAGCAATAGTAACAATACATTTCTTTCCCTGGTTATTTGTAAAACCTGTTGTTCTGGTTTAGTGCAGTGCCAGGGCTGCAGCAGGGCAGGAGGAAGGCTCCCACACACCTCCCTTGGCCCCTGACCCCTCCTGTGCTCCCTTCTCCCACCTGGAGAGGTGATGCAACCCTTGCAGGGAGTTGTTCACTGCTCCAGGGATGGCTGCTGTCAGACACTTCCACAAGGACAAATTAGCTGCAGCTCATTACCCCGCTGTCTCCTCTGCTGGGCTAATTGCTCCATCCCGGGCTCAGCCACGGGAGCCTCCCATAAAATCCAGCCTGACACTGCTCTTTTACACACCCCCGAGACAGGGCTGCAAAGCTGGGAGTGACACTGCACTCTTGGACAGCATATTCAAAACATGATTGTTTTGTTTTTCTAGCAGCACTGAAAGCCACACAACACAGCAGCAATTTCCTATTCTCACATCCTCAAGTGAGTGAGGAGTGAAAAGAGAAATACAGTTCAAATAAAAACACCTGTCATGCAAACCAAAATACTGAAAACCATTCAGGTCAAAGAGGTTCCTCACTGTAATACTTTTACTAATTATGCAACCACCTAAAAAGCTCTTCTGAAGCAGCCAAGGTGATTTCCTGGAGCTGGGCTGTCTTTCTGTGGCTTTCCCACATAAATGCTATAAGTTGCAACTAGTGATCCACACAGGAGGAAAATTCCTCCATGAGACAGCTCCTACCCCTCTGTGAACATTCCTTACAAGGGAGATGTTTATGCCCATGGTTAGCAGACAAATTGTGCCAAAATTTGCCATTCTGTGCTAAAAAGGCCACCCCCAAGTTTATTTTATTTGTGAAATCCTAGAAAGCATGCTAGGATCCCTGTTCCAGTGACCCTGTGACAAAAAGGCTGGCACTCTGAGCAGCCAGCGAGCACCCTGAGCCCATGGCCCTGGAAATACAGGAGCAGGAATAAGGACCCTGCTTCCCATCAACACCTGGCTCCAGGACACCTCCAGTTAACACCTCTCCCTGTTCCACAGCTCAGGGAAGGACACACACACACACACAGAGCAGCCAAGCTGCGGTCAAGTGTGCCACCAAGAGGCAAACACAGCCACCAGAGTGGAGAGCAGGAACAAAGAGCAGCAGCAGAGCCTGCAAAACATCCAGGGAGACACGGGGGGATTGCAGTGTGGGGCTGGAAACATCCAGGGAAACTCAGAGGGATTGCAGTGTGGGGCTGGAAACATCCAGGGAAATACAGAGGGATTGCTGTGTGGGGCTGGAAACATCCAGGGAAATACAGAGGGATTGCAGTGTGGGGCTGGAAACATCCAGGGAAATACAGAGGGATTGCAGTGTGGGGCTGAAAAACATCCAGGGAAACCATGGAGGGATTGCAGTGTGGGGCTGGAAACATCCAGGGAGACACGGGGGGATTGCACTGTGGGGCTGAAAAACATCCAGGGAACCTTAGAGGGTTGTGCAGCTGCAGCAGGATTTCTGGGATCTCCCAGGAGAAAACCCCAGCCTCTCTATTCCTACCTGTTTAAAAGGAGTGTTTTCCAAATGCTCTAACTTCCCAGGAGGGAAACAGAGGGGCAGGAGCCTGGCAACAATTCCTTCTTTCCCTCTTCCACCTCAAACTCTGGTTCCTACAGCTATAAAAACCTGGGAGTGCTCACAGATAAGTCTTGAATTTGTACAAAGATTATTTCTGCACGTTCCCACGAGCACCAGGCCGTTTCTGTGACACAGCCATCATCATCACCTCAGAGCCTGTGAAGCCTTTCCCTCACCTGGCACCGAGGCCAGGGGGGCGCGGGGCAGGCGCAGTGCCCGCAGCTGTGCTGGGTCCTGGCAGCAGCAGCAGCAGCAGAGCAGCAGCAGCAGCAGGAGGCAGAGCCCAGCCCGTACCTGGTCCTCGCTGGTCAGCCCCAGGCGCAGCACCAAGTAGAAATGCACCAGGAAGTCGGAGTTGGGCAGCAGGTCCTGGCGCCGGCTCATCATGGCACAGAGCAGCCTGAAGGCCTGCAGCTTCCCTTCCTTGTACTCGCTGGGCAGCGTGGCAGCCTGCAACGACAGCACAGCTGCAGCATCCCTGCAGCCTCCCCTGCATCCCCTGCAGCACCCCTGCATCCCCCCTGCAGCTTCCCTTCCTTGTACTCGCTGGGCAGCGTGGCAGCCTGCAACGACAGCACAGCTGCAGCACCCCTGCAGCACCCCTGCAGCCTCCCCTGCATCCCCCTGCAGCTTCCCTTCCTTGTACTCGCTGGGCAGCGTGGCAGCCTGCAACGACAGCACAGCTGCAGCACCCCTGCAGCACCCCTGCAGCACCCCTGCAGCCTCCCCTCCTTGTACTCGCTGGGCAGCGTGGCAGCCTGCAACAACAGCACAGCTGCAGCACCCCTGCATCCCCTGCAGCCTCCCCTGCAGCTTCCCCTCCTTGTACTCGCTGGGCAGTGTGGCAGCCTGCAATGACAGCACAGCTGCAGCACCCCTGCAACAACAGCACTCCTGTAGCACCCCTGCATCCCCAGCCCCTGCAGCTCCTGCCTCGCATCCCAGCGGGCACGGCTGTCGTGGCCAGCAGTGGCACAAACAGCGAGGCACACAGAGGCAGCTCTGTGCACGGCCCTGCAGCTCCACACACAGCCCTGCAGCTCCACGCGCAGCCCTGCAGCTCCTCACGCAACCCTGCAGCTCCACACGCAGCCCTGCAGCTCCACACGCGGCCCTGCAGCTCCACACGCGGCCCTGCAGCTCCTGTGCAAGCCCCAGGCCTGACCTTGAAGAGCCAGGATGCAAATATCCTGAGGGGAGGGATGAGCACGGGAGGAGAGGGAGTTGACTGATTGTCCACGCTGATAGCGAGGTTGTCCCGGATCTGAGGGGGTTAGAGAAGAGCAGCATTAATAAAACAGGATTTTTGGTTTATTTTTGGTTGTGTTTTAATTTTACTTTATTTACATTCGGGCACTGCCCCCGGGGCTACACCGAGCCCACAGTGCAGCCAAAGCCACCAGGAGAGCTCGTTCTATGCTGCTGCTCCCCATCCAGAGCAAACATCACCTGTTTGAGTCACCTGTGGCCCCTGCACAAACACCTGTGTCTGCACTACCTGGTTCTTTGCTACCATTTCAATTCTCTCGTCATTGCACAGGATTCTCTGTTGGAGCTAGCTGCTGGAAACCAAACCAGACAAAGCTTCCTTTGTGAGAGCCCTCCCACACCTTGCTTATGCTCCAGGAGCTAACACAGAATCCCCTTTAATGATCATTTCCACAACCAAAGAAATGTTAATGACAATGTCGTTATTAGCTGGAAGTACCACATACCTTGGCAAGTTTATACCACAGCTCGTAAAGGTAGCCAAAAACCTTTGCATGGATTTTGGGTGATTGAATGTTGTTCACATCCCCAAGGATTCCCAGGATCCTCCTCCAGAGCACGGCAGCAGAGTCAGGATGCCAGCCAACAAGGCTTCCACCAGCAATTATACTGCAGTCATCAGCCAGGAACTCACTGCTGTCTGCAAATTCCAATTCAGGTCCATTTCCACAAGTTAGAAATGCAGCCTAAGCATCAATCTGTTCAACAAAACCTGGTCATTACTGTTCCCAGCCATCTTCCATCCCACAAGAATTCTCTCCCCCAGATCTCCTTCATTGCTGGAGCTGCTTCTGAGTGAAGGAAAACCAGGGCAGCAAAGGCAGGCAAAGGTGACAGAGCCTCAGGGCACAGCACACCCAGGGCTCTTCAGCAGGGAGGCAAATGCACCTAAAAGCGACCTTCAGGTGCCTGAGGGATCTATTCCATCAATAACTGGCTCTTACAGGTAGCATTTCTATGTTTATAAAAGTCCTTTCTTCCTTTCTTTTTAAAGATCACACAGTGTAGCGAGACCTGGCAATGCAAGTGGACAAAGGAATAAAAACCCAGAGCTGAAGAGCCTTGGGAAATGTGCTCAGGCATCAGCACTCAGCCAGAGCAGCTCCTGAGAGGCAGAGAGCAGGGCTGGGAGAAGGCTGCCAGGGCAATGGAGTTGATATTAAACAGTCTAAAGGCTCTCTGCAGTGCAGATTTCAGTGACAAGAGCTGGCAGCTGCTCTCCTGTCCCAGGCAGCAGCACAGCCTGGCCCCAGGTGTGCCTGCAGCAGCCCAGGCGTGCAGGAAACCCTGCACAGGCAACAATGTCCTCCTGTCCTCTCAGGGCTCAAGGAAGGCAGTGAAATAAAAGGCATTCCAGATGCTTTTATGTCTGAATGTATTTACAAAACAGCTTTGGGAGGTTTTTTTCCCCGTTTCACTGTTGCAGATTCCAAAGTGCCGAGGTGCTGAAGCAGATGTTATTCATTAAGCACATTGGAATGACCTCCTGCAGCCCTGTGCTCAGGGCAGGGGCAGCTCTGCAGCTCAGAGGTGCTGCCAGGGCTGCTCTGCCCCAGCCCACGGCAGCACAGCGAGCTGGGACTGCCTGAGAGGCTCTGCTGGGCCAGGACACCCCTGCCAGCCCACCAGGTGTGGCTTTCTCCTGCACCACAGCCACCAACACTCCATTTATCAAACCTGACACCCTCACCACTGCCAGTGTCACCTTCTCTCAGCAGCCTGCCTGGGCTGGCTGTGCTGGTTCTTTAAAGCACATTTCAAAGGAAAAGCTGACATGAAAAAGTACCCTTGGAATCGTGTATCCATTAGGAAAGCAGCCTGTGAGATGTTCCTAACAGTACTGCCTTCAGTTCCTGACCCAGTGTCTGCCTCACATCACCAGACCTTTACAGACGGCAAAGGATGAACCCCGTACTTCCCATCAGCCAAAAACCACAGAAAGGCATTTCCTCAGACCATGGAACAGAACCTGGGCACTTGAGACACCAGTCAGGGTGCTGCACCTCAGCACGGGGGGCACTGGGAGCAGCCAGCACTGCCTGGGCACTGGGAGCAGCCCTGCTGTTCTCAGGTGGCTCTCTGGAGCATCATTTACCAGCAGATCACCTGATGGTCCAGGTCCCTTCTGCCCCAGGCCTGCAGAACTGTTTGGGGGGACACGTTTGGGGTGTCCCACAAGCCAAGTGGGGAGCAGAGCTCCTCTCTGGGGCTGGGTGCCATGGTACCTGTGAGCTTGGAGGGTACCTGGTGGGTACCTGTGAGCTTGGAGGGTACCTGGTGGGTACCTGTTGAGCTTGGAGGGTACCTGTGAGCTTGGAGGGTACCTGGAGGGTACCTGTGAGGTTGGTTGGAGGGTATCTGGTGGGTACCTGTGAGGTTGAGGGGTACCTGTACACCTGTGAGGTTGTTTGGAGGGTACCTGGAGGGTACCTGTGAGGTTGTTTGGAGGGTATCTGGAGGGTACCTGTGAGGTTGTTTGGAGGGTATCTGGTGGGTACCTGTGAGGTTGCAGGGTACCTGTACACCTGTGAGGTTGGTTGCAGGGTACCTGTGAGGTTGGCAGGCTCCTGTGAGGGGCTGAGCTGGAGCCAGCGTGGTGCTGCAGGATCCACACCCGTCCCAGCCTCGGGCTCGTCCTCGGCCGCCTGCCAGGCCACCAGAGCCGCGTCCACGTCGGTGGCACAGCCCAGGGAGGTGTCACTGCTGAGGCTCTCACCTGCAAACAGCACAGCCCGTTCACAGCAGCCCTGCAGCGCTGGGCTCCCCACAAACAGCAGCACTCACTCTTCTCCCTGTCTCTGTAACAGCCCTGCGAGTCTGCCCTCGCATCACCCAGCTCGGCCGTGCTGCTGCTCCTCTGCATCGGCACCTGCGGGGAAAAATTCACCTCTGCTCGTGCTGCCTTCAGCACCCCAGCACAGCCCAGAACATCCCAGCTCACCACAGCACATCCCAGCACATCTCACACCCACCCTTCACCTCTGCTCGTGCTGCCTTCAGCACCACAGCACAGCCCAGCACACCCCAGCACATCCCAGTATCATCCCAGCACAGCCCAGCTCATCTCACACCCTTCAGCTCTGCTCGTGCTGCCTTCAGCACCCCAGCACAGCCCAGAACATCCCAGCACAGCCCAGCTCATCCCAGAACATCCCAGCTCATCCCACACCCACCCTTCACCTCTGCTCGTGCTGCCTTCAGCACCACAGCACAGCCCACACCCTTCACCTCTGCTCATCCAGCCTTCAACACATCCCAGCCCATCCCAGCACACCCCAGTATCATCCCAGTATCATCCCAGTATCATCCCGGCCCCACCCCAGCCCCACCCCAGCACATCTCACACCCACCCTCATCAGAGACCGACCCCAGCCCAGCCACGAAATCCTCATCAATATTCACACTACCCAAGGGCTTGTCAGTGTCCCCAGGAACACATCAGGTGTCCCATTTCACCCTTTACCCTCCCCTTCCTCTGTTTTCACACCAACAACCAGGATTTTTTACCTCTGTTTTTCAAACACGCCTGAAATAATTTAAGGTATTAAAAAAAAAAAAAAATAAAATAATCTTTCAGCCTTCATATTTCACAGAGATGATCAGGCTGAGTCGTTTATTGTCTCAACTCTTTGCTGAAAAGTTGCCATTAAAAATGCATGAAGTTTGCCTGTGCTAATGTCAGCTCACACCAACATCTGCCATGCACGGCTGCTGATGGGAACTGTGCTGAAGAGAAGCATTTTCATCAGTGCTTTAAAGCATCAAACATTTATTCCAGTGTACTGCAGCTCTGTAATAGCCATGAATTATTCATCTTTTAAAAGCTACAAACTTCTTGTTGATGTTTAATATTTTAAGGAAGGACCAAAGCCTTGTGTAAGACCAGGACAGACACACCTGCAGAAGCAGCTGAGGAGGAGACACAGACAGATCACACCCAGCAGGACAATAACCTGCCACAGCTCACTTCCAGAGTGCACACCAGAAATGGGATTAATCACTGCCCACACTTTCCCCTCCTAGAGCTCCTGAATGCTGAAAGGTGCCTGATTACAAAGACAACACTGCTAGGATCCCATCAGAAATTACTTTTGCCTTTGCCTTACTTGCTCAGCTTCCTGCTCCTTTGCACATCCCCTGTTTTCCTGAAGTGATCTGGAGTCTGAAGTTGAATTTCCAGCAGTTTTACCTGGAAGTTTCAG
This sequence comes from Periparus ater, assembly GCA_032357785.1. NCBI lineage: Eukaryota > Metazoa > Chordata > Aves > Passeriformes > Paridae > Periparus > Periparus ater. The sequence goes on along the minus strand of CM063610.1, from coordinate 115,364,128 downwards.
AAAGGAAACAAGAACTGTGAACATCTGTGGGACCAAAGCACACAGCAAGCCTCGTGTAAACTTCAGCGATGCTGACACTGTTTATATTTATAGTTCATATCTATATTTATATTCATATTTATAGATAAGGGCCATACAACACTACAATGGGACACCAGAGGCTTTGGAAAGTCCTCTGGAAGCGTAAGATACAGGAGAGGAACTCAACTCCAACAGTAGCTTCAATACTTGAATACCCAATTCAAATGGAAGTCAGGTGAGAAAAAAGGTCAAGAGTCACATCCAAAGTGCCAGGATTCACACACACGTTCCAGGATTCATTTCTGGCCCCCCTGCTGTACAAAAGGTCTCATCCTGCATTCCTGGGGTCTAACTCCTTAAAAAAATAATTCTTTCAAGAACTCACCAACTATGCAGGGACTAAGAAAATGAGATAAATGTTATAGAGGAGAGCTGGAAATCAAAGTAAGCATGAGCAGCATTTGTGAGGCTGAACAAGCCTCAACACTTTTCCCTGAAAAACACAGTATTGCTGTATTTTATTAAAATTACCTTGAAAAAAATCAGATGGAATCTGATCTGCAATATCTGAAGTGCTGCTGCTTCGAGTTAGCTGCTGCTCTTGGTCTGCAAATGGGCCTGCAGCTTCTGCTCCTTCTGAATTTTCCAGCTGCTGAGATTCTTCAACTTCTGTCGATTTAATTACAACACAAAAAAAAGATTATTTTATTTTTATTTTTTTTTAATACCTTAAAGCAGCTTTTGGTTTGGCTGTAACTGCAAATGAGAAAGAAAAGGAGGAGAGGCATGAAAATTCCCAAGGGGAAGTAAACTGACACGCTGGGGAAGGAGCAATGGGAACTCTTGAGACTGCAGAGCAGCACTTTTTAGTGAAATGCACTTTTAGAAATGCATTTCTCTTAGCATTTGGGGGAAAAAAAACCCAAAAAAGCTAGTAGCACTCCAGCATTTCCATCCAGCAGTGTGCAAGTTTTACTATTGCTTTACTGCTTAATAAGCACTGTTGGTGTTTCAGGAAGTTATCTCAGGAGCACGTGCACAAAAACCAGCATTTCTGGTGTTCACTGACTTTCAATGTCTTACAAATGCAATAAAATAGAACATTCAATGCAATTCACTAACTGGAGCAATTTCAGCTCTCCACAAAAGATAACTGGAGATGGAAACACTCCAAAGATGCTTCAGTGAGCAGGAATCCCCACGGGGCTAAAGAGCACCATGTCCAGAACTCTCCTTTCCCCTGCTGCTGCAGGTAATGACCCTGGGCAGGACTCAGGAACCACAAATCCCTCCCAGGAAGTGAAAGGTGGGAATTTTTACTTTGGCTACAAGGCAGTGTAGATCTAATTGCAACTTCTGGCAATCTTTAATACCAAAGTGAATGAAAACTGTTTGCTCACTGAGCTGCAGACATTCTGAGACAAACCCACTGGACAGAAAGGGAACAGACAGAGCAGTTTAAAAATCTACAGGACATTGATATCAAAGATGACTTTAAAGTACAGTACCTGAGAGTCTGTGAGAGCAAGAAGTGTAAGAGATACCAGGGAAGAGAGAGCTCACAGTGTGAAGCAGAAGAGGAACACTTTTAGTGGCTGGCAAAGCCTCATAGAGATGGACACAGTTGCTGATAGACTGGCTTCGCTTGGCTTCCAGGAAAAAATAGAGCAATAATTACATCAGGAGCACAGTGAAACATTGCAGTTCTGAGTGTCACAACACAACAGAGCCCCGTGTTTTGGGACAAAGCTCTACAGCAGCAAGGCCAGGGGTTTCGCCCCTGAGATGTGAATTGATATTGTACAACACTCTCTCACACTGAAAGGGCAATAATCAGGGATTTCTGATCCACAGCAAGTGTGGAAGGGCCTTCAATCCAAACACACACAAACAAGAAAAGCCCTGGATCAACAACTCCAGCTTCTCCCTGCTGCTCTGGCAGGCTGTCAAAGGGGAAAACGCTGCAGCAGTAGAGAGAATCCTCCACTGCAGCACACACAGGACTCCCTGAGCTCAGAAATAAAACTCAGACTGAAGTGGCTCCGCTGCCAGAGCGCTCTGTGACCCGGGCTGGAGGCTGAGGCTCAGCCACAGAGCCACAAAAACACCCTGAGCATCCTCCCAGCTCTGGGGCAGCCCAGCAGCTCCTGCCCCAGGCAGGGCATGGCCACGGGAGCCTGGCCCAGAGTGGGCACAGGGACACAGGCTGACATGGAATAAAGGGCAGGCAGGCTGCTGAAATGCCTGCTCAAACCAGCACCTGCTCCATGCCTGGGGTCTGACATTACCCCAGCAGCCCCCACCCCACTCACCCTCCTGCTTTCCTCTTCCCAGAAGAGGAAAACCTCAGCAGGCCAAGAAAAAGAGAGCACATAAAGCAATAACATCATTTACTGAACAGCTGGTTTACCCTGCACTCCCAGGGAATAGCTCTATCAATGTCTGTTATCTGCCTGACAGTAATAAATGCTTTCTTAGGAACCAACAGAGATAGCAATGTACCTCTCCAGAAAAACCCCTCACGTGCACAGGTTTAACTCACAAAAATGTCCTGCAGCTAAAAGCTTTTAGAGAATGTCCCCAAATCCTCTGTGATTCACACTGCCCAGGACATCCAGCCATGGCCATGCAAGCTCTCTGCTGGGGCAGCTCATTCCTGAGCTGCTTTGGCAGCAGCCCCCCTCGGGGGCAGACTGAAATCCAGTGTTTGTGAGGGTCTGGCTGTGCTCTCACCCGTGGCTCTCTGACGGACAATGCTCCTCGCCTTCTCCACTCCTGGGGCCCCAGAGGTCGTGGCACTTCTGAACCTCATCGGCTCCACAACTTCAGGGTGACTTTTCCAGCTTAAGGAAAAAGATCTTCCCACCACAGCTGTCTTCTGAGGCTCTAAAACACCACCTTAGGACAAAGGACACAAAACTTTCTGGCATGGGGTGCTTTGGGATGTATTTTCACTGTGAGTGGACTCACACATGGCAAATATAAACACTTTAAACAACACAAGTTAACTTTGGCTATTAATAAAAACCAGCTGGTACATCAAGCTATATGTGCATCGATTTCAGGGTGGCATGGAAATGCAGCTAAAACACTCTCAATTAGAAACTTCACTAAAAACACACTGAAATCAGCATTTTTACAGAGGTGCCAGTGCCAGCCAACAGCAGAGGAAAGCAGATTTCATCTCTGCCACCCAAAACCCCTGGCTGTAGGTGCAGACCCCAACCAGCTCTCCTCCCTGCTGAAGGATGACAACACACAAACCCCAAGCGCTCCACATCTGATTAAACAGGTTCTAACACCAGATTAAGTCGTGTTTAACATTAATTTAATTTTTCAGGTTAAGCTTCAATATTTAACCAGTTTGAAACAGAGAGCACCGAAGCACAAAGACAAACCTTTGCCTCTCTGCTTTTTCTCCTTCTGCTCGCTGAGCTTGTCCAGGGGCAGGTTTGTCATCTCCACGCCGTACACGGTCCTGGCCAGCACGGCTGTCAGCGAGTCCATGATGCTGGCCCACTCTGAGATCAGCTCCTCCCGGTGGGTCAGGGAGGACAGCACGCTCAGCAGCTCGTCCCACAGCTCCCGGGAGATGAACACGCTCAGGCTGCCTCTGATCCAAGCCACCAGCAGGGTCTGGGGGAACAGGGGCAGCTCGGGCACGGCTGAGGAGCTCAGTGTGCCAGGAACAACCCACAGCACTGACTGGGCATCAGCACGGGAGCCTGGTCAGGCACAGCTGATGTGCAGAGCTGCCTTCCTTAAAAACACCCCAGTGACGAAGGAAATGCAGAGAAATCTCAGGCTGGGTGTTAAGGGGTGTCCCACACCCACAGAATGCAGCAGCTGAACTCTGGGGCAGCTCTACACACCCAGCCACACTCCCCAGGGGAAGGACAGCAGGAAGCAGAAATGTCTCTCTCACTCAGCCTGACTCAGTTTTCACTTCTCTGCTGGACTTTGAGGAAAACAGTTCCTTGAATTCTACACTTTAGAGACACACTCACTGAAAAGATCCTGTCTGTGCCACCAGTTTGTAACTGAAGGACAGGGCAAACCCAGCTCTCCTTTCTCTGCCAGAAACAGTTCACAAAACAATTGCTGGCAAATCAGGAGCAAACCCCTCCTGCACAGGGATGCAAGCAGGATTCACAGGACTCAACCAAAGCTGTGGGCAGCTGTGACAGGGCAAAGCAAGCATCCCCACTCACTCACCCTGAACAGCAGCCCTGCCATGCTCTGAGCAAACGTGTCCTTCGTCTGGCCCTCCTTCGGCTTCTGCATCACAGCCTCTGTTATCCTGAGGAGAACCTGCAGCATCTGCTCCCTGGTGCCAAAACAAGAGGTGTTGTGTCAGCTGTAGCTGCTCACTAAAGCTGCAGCACAGCCTCATTTCCCGAGGCTGCGGTCACACCTCGGCTCGTTTGTGGAACAGCCCGGTTTTGTGGGCTGCAGCAGCTCTTCCTCTCCAGTGACGCCGTGTTTCCCTTACCACGTCTTTCTGTTCATGGACAGCTCCATTATCATGCGCCTGAAGATGCTGAGAACGGCTTTGCAAGCATCCACCTGCTCCTTCAGCAGCACGGGGACCTCTGTGCACGGCTCCAGCAGGAAAACGTTGGCTGAGTTGGTCAGGAACACCTGGCATTGACAGGCCGTGTGCAAGGGATGGACACAGGCAAGAAATACAGCAAATACTCGTGCTGCCTCAGTTAAACCCTGCCCTTTCCTTACAGGGGGTCTCATGTTTTCCCATCACTTTATCTTCCTGTGTTACTCCAGCCACAGAGCCACCGAGGCTCAGCACAGGTTTTGTGGGTGTTTGTGGACATTCCTCCAGCACTCATTTCCTGCCATCACATGCTCAAACAGCCAGCAGCATTTTCAATAAGTCAAGTTCAGCAGAAGTAAATGCCTGGTTCTGATCAATTCCTCGTACTCACGGGAGGAGAGAAATTACCTGGTGTGTTAGAACACAGATCTCTGGCTCTGAGACACGGCCACTTGGGTTAATAGATGTGTTTCAGAGTGACACACGGAGTCCAAACTGTGCCTGACAAAGCCAGCCCAGCCCAGGCAGCCCTTCCCCTGCACCTCAGAGCTGGGGACAGACCGTGCAGCACAACAAGTGACCCACCTGAGCAGGCAGGTGAGGCTCCACGTGCCCCTGCCAGCAGCTCACCTGCAGCGTGGCCTGAGCTCCAGCCTTCACGTCCCTGTCCTCATCCTCCTGCACACAGCCCCTGCTGACGGCGCTGCTGAACGAGTAGGTCCTGCCCCAGCTGGAGGAGCGCTTGTGGCCGCAGGGCTCCGAGGAGAGCTGCCAAACACAGCCTGGTCAGCCACGGGGCACAGCTCCAGCCTCACAACAACCAGCCCTGGCCCAGCAGCAAAAGCCAGGGAGCTGGCCTGGCACACTCTCATTTCCACAGGGAATTCCTGACTGTCCTTTCTTCATTTCCAAACCTGCAGGCTCGTAAAAGCTTCACAAGGTATGTTACTTGAAATATTTTACACCGCTTTTCCTAGTCACTGACTGTAGCAGCCCTTGAATTTAAGTCTGGCAAAACTATAAATTCTCTGCCAAACAAAGTAAAAACCTTGTAATTCTCGCTGTTTTACAGATCAAACCTCTTACTCAGAACTAGAAAACTCCCCTCTCAACAGTGTCACTGTGTCAACAGTGCACTTTTACTGATGGTTCAGAGCAGGATAATAAAAGGAGATGCACAGGAACCCTACCTACAGTTAAATTTTCTAGATTGAGGTGCCCAGTTACAGTATACACAGATTAATGCATATTGTCAAATTTTTAAGCACCACCAAAAGGAAATAGCTCTCCATGCCCTAGGCCAGCAGACAGCCAATTTTAGCACTGCAGAACCCATCGGTGTTTCTTCCATGAAGCTCCTGCTGTCACATTTACACACAGGGAATAACCACAAATGATGTCTCTCAAACCAGCTGCAACCCTCCCCTGCACTCCAAGTACTACTCAGCAACTATTTCAACTGTGAGCCTTTGAATAAAAGCATTTTCTAAGCCCCATTCCCCACACATTTGAAATTGTTACTCCTCTACAGAGCGAGGTGAAAGCCCCACAGGGCAGAGGACGAAGTAAGGAACAGAGATGCCATACATGTTTACCGTCTGTTTGCACTGAGGAGTCTTCCAAGGGAGCAGCAGCATCCTGGCTGTCCTCCTCCCTCTTGTCTGGCTCCTCCATGAACACGGGTTTCTCCTGCAGTATCCACTTCTGGTACACCTTCACCACCTTCCGTGTCGCGGATATGTCAGAAGGCGGCAGCAGGAAAGCCTGGAACGGGAAATTCAGCGATTTCACTCCCCACAGGAGGCAGAAGTGGTGCACACAAACACACACCTGTCACCCACACCACCACTGCAAGCAGCAAGCTTCAGTTCCCACAACAGCTCCGTGATCTGATCCTTAAACCAGACCTAGCAAGGAGCCCGACCTCCAACACTGCTGCTGTGAGCAGCCCTGAGATTGCCCAGTGACCACCTGGGCACCCAGTGACCACTTGGGCACCCAGTGACCAGCCCCCAGCTCGCCCAGTGACCACTTGGGCACCCAGTGACCACTTGGGCACCCAGTGACCACTTGGGCACCCAGGTCACAGCCCTGAGCTCTCCCAGCCCGTGGGTGCCCCTGACTCCTCTCCCCACAGCAGCCCAGCCCAGCCCAGCCCAGCCCAGCCCAGCCCAGCCCAGCCCAGCCCAGCCCAGCCCAGCCCAGCCCAGCCCAGGGCAGCGCAGGCAGTACCTGGCGGAACACCTCGTTGACGAAGTTGACGTATCCGCGCGTGGAGAGCAGGATGCCCTGCACCATGTGGTAGACGCTGCGGTGCTGCTCCTCCACGCTGCACAGGCTGCAGCTGCTCAGCCTCCTGTCCCCCAGGCTGCTGCTGTTGCTGCAGTGCCCCCGCTCCTGCTCGCCCGCCGCTGCCGTGCTGCCCTCCGCCTCCGAGCCCTTCTCCTGGCCCACAGCGGCTGTCTGCGGGCACAGGGCAGCCCATCAGCCCCCCTAACACACACACAGAGCCCTGGGACAGCACTGCCAAACAGGCACAGCACAGCCCATCAGCCCCCAAAACACACACACACCCCTGGGGTAACACTGTCAAACAGGCACAGCACAGCCCATCAGCCCCCAAAACACACACAGAGCCCTGGGGTAACACTGTCAAACAGGCACAGCACAGCCCATCAGCCCCCAAAACACACACACACCCCTGGGGTAACACTGCCAGGTGGGCACAGCACAGCCCATCAGCCCCCCAAAACACACACACACCTCTGGGGTAACACTGTCAGGTGGGCACAGCACAGCCCATCAGCCCCCAAAACACACACACACCTCTGGGGTAACACTGCCAAACAGGCACAGCACAGCCCATCAGCCCCCCAAAACACACACACACCCCTGGGGTAACACTGTCAAACAGGCACAGCACAGCCCATCAGCCCCCAAAACACACACACACCTCTGGGGTAACACTGTCAAACAGGCACAGTGCAGCCCATCAGCCCCCAAAACACACACACACACACCTCTGGGATCCCTGTGGAGAGCTCAGGATTCCCTGGCTGGGATAACACTGCCATCCAGGCAGGCACAGCACACACCACACTCTGGGATCCCTGTGGAGAGCTCAGGATTTCGGGATTCCCTGTCTGGAATAACACTGCCATCATCCAGGCAGACAGGCACAGCAAATTTCAGTCTAGCACTCCACCCAAGAAGGAATTTGGTGTTTACAAACTGGACACCTCTGCACAGCACACAACAACTGACAATTGTCCACTCCACATTAGGAGCGTAAAGGAAGGCACAGAGTGCAGAGGAATCCCCAGATCCCTCTGCCTTGGGGAGAAGATGGATGGGCAGCACCACAGGTTATCATGCCCAACACCTTTTTGCCAATCTCTGCTCTGAAAAGCTCTCAGACTGTGTTGCTTCTCTGCAGAGCCCACAGCTGACACCCATTTTTATTAAAGGATATTAACAGTGGGGATGTTTGCTGTCTGAACATAAGCTGAGACCGATTGTAAATTCCTAACAGGAAGCTGCAGAGTCTCTCAAAAGCATCGATTTATAAAATTCACTGTGAGGCATCCCATGCTAGAGAAGCCTCAACCACGAGTTTATAAATGAAATATTTCTCTAATATCTTATTGTAAACAGCTGCTGTAACAGAGAGGAAAACAAAGCAGCCTTTGATGTCGCTGGGAAATGGTCCATGGAACCACCAAGTATGACAGTTCACAGAGTAAATTCCAAAAGCCTAAATCAAATACTGCTGAACTGGTAATGCAACAACTTATGAGGGGAAAAAAAACCCCCTTCTAGTGAATTACTGGAGGGTTTTGCTCAAAAACTCCCTCCTCCATGGAGGAAAATCAGCCAACCAGCCACATCATTTATTCACTATTGGGAGCGTTTCTGTGTGCTTCAGCTGCCGGCGCAGCGCCATCACCCACCGGGCCAGCACGTAGGCAAGGAGAGAGGTAAACTCTAAAGCCCACCTGAGTAATTTTAGGGAGCATTTCTCCTCCATTTTTTGTGCTCTGAGCAGCAGCTAAATACTTCTTTTCCAGGAAGAAGGTAACGAGCCACTTGATGAACACCACGCGAGCCGCCATGTAGGGGATCTTGGTGCAGTAGACGCTCTCGTTGTTGCGCGTTGCAGCGACGTACACCGGCCTGGGCCTGACATCAGGAATGTCTGCAGGGACAGGAGGGAGCACAGACAGGGTGGGATCCTCCCCACTGCCCCCCAACGCTGCCTAAACACACTGAACACCTCAGCCAAGGAATGACAGATGCAATGACTGCTCTCATTTTACTGACGCCTGAATTCTCCTCAGCAGAACGGCACAGCTCTGCCCTGAGGTTATCCCCTGCACCCCTCAGAGCAAGGAAAGCACAAGAGAAGGGCTGCAAAAAGGAAGGGCCAGTGCTGGAAGGAAGAGCCAGCCCTGCTAGAGTGTGAATTTCACAGGACATGCAGTGAGACACCAGCAGGTCACAGAGGGGCTGCTGAGAGCCAGCTCTGGCTTTTTCTGCTCCAAAGGCAGAAGCCACTACTCACCAAGCACAGGCTTGTAGAGGTTGGTCAGCTTGGTGAAAGATGGGAACAAGTGGGGAAGATAGTATTTTCTGAACAAAGCAAAGAGAAACTTAAATCCAGTGTCTTGGTTCTCCTTGTTCTTCCACTCCAAGCTGGCAGCCTTGGTCACGGAGAGGAACAGACAAAAAGCTGTAAGTTAACGTGTTATACTGACAATTCTAACACAAAAAACAGGCAAACACACTTCAGCATGAGAAGAAAAAGTAGCACAGCCCCAAAACCAGCTTTACAAAGCGCAGTAAGAAGGGGAAGTAAGGCCAGAGCAGCCCAACAAAGCCAGTGTATTTGTGCTGCTCTGTGTGAATTCACTTCACTTTTATCAGAAATACTTTCTTCAGCACAATAAACAAACAGCAGAACCTCTGTGCAGTGGGATCTGCAGCCCAAGCAGGTTTGTTTGGATCCCACACAGGTAACGAGAGCACAAAGAGAACAGGGACACTTTTGGTTTTGACTGGAGTGAGACTCTGATATGCAAAATGAAGGGTGCTGTGGAGGAAGCTGATAACTCCATACAGCCACTTTTTAAAATAAAGCATTTGTTCAAGATGACAAAACCCTTTCCAAAAATATTATTTTGGTCTTGCCTTTTCATACTAGAAAGTGTATCTCAAAGTATTTAATTATAATTTATCTTTTTTTAATAACAAGGCTCTTTAATGTTCATTGTCTGCACAGCTTCCACTTTATTTCAGATGTTGCCTAATTTGTACTTTTTAAAAATATACATTATCTTAATTTATTTCCTGTACAGATTCATCTGATCTACTTCTAATTAAATTTTATGTACTTGTTACTTGCATCCTTTTAAAAACATCACAGAAGCCATCTCTCTTTATCTCTTCCTCCAGTGGCCCTTTACATTCCTTTTCATCTAGCTGTGTGTCCAAAGAGAACAAACTCAATCTTTACCCCACATCAGTTCTCTAAATGCAGCCACGAGCACATGAAGCAGTCAGTCATTCCCCAAGTCTGGATAACATTAATTCTTATCACAAAAGTGCGACAAACTCCTTATTTTCACCAGAACTGGCAGGAGCAAACACCTTTGGGGTGATTTTCCGTTTGAAAAGGAGCGGTAAGAAAGGGCTGGGGCCGGGTAAAAGCCAGCTGTGCACAGATGTGGCGCAGGATTAATTTCCTGCCCCGGATGGAGCAGTTTCCAGCACAGCCCTCCTCACTCACCTGGGTGACCATGTACTTGAGCAGCAGCTGCAGGAAGAAGCAGGTCTGGTCCTCGGCGGGTTTCTCCCCGGCCACGGCCGGCACGAGCGGCGCGATCTCCTCCGGGAAAACCTTGGCTACGACCAGACGTGCACGGCACGGGTGACAAGAGAGAAATAAAGAGAGAGAACACCCGGGAAACACTGAGGGGCACAGACACAGCAGGGGACACCAAACTGCCACTGCCCAGCAGCCGCTCGGCTGTACCAGGGCCTCACACACACGGGAGGACGAGGAGGAAGGCTCACCCAGGAGGAGGAGGAAGGCTCATGGAGGAGGAGGACGAGGAGGATGAAGGCTCAGGAGGATAAAGGCTCACACAGGAGGAGGATGAAGAGGATGAAGGCTCAGAGGGGATGAAGGCTCATGGAGGAGGAGGATGAGGAAGACTCAGGAGGATAAAGGCTCACAGAGGGGATGAAGGCTCACACAGGAGGAGGATGAGGAGGATGAAGGCTCACAGAAGGGATGAAGGCTCACACAGGAGGAGGATGAAGAGCATGAGGAAGGCTCACAGGGGGGATGATGAAGGCTCACACAGGATGAGGAGGATGAAGGCTCACACACAGGGGATGAGGGCTCACACAGGAGCAGGATGAGGAGGATGAGGAAGGCCCAGGGGGATGAAGGCTCACAGAGGGATGAAGGCTCAGGATGAGGATGATGAAGGCCCACAGGGGGGATGCTGAAGGCTCACTGGGGGGATGAAGGCTCACACAGGAGGAGGATGATGAAGGCCCACAGAGGGAATGAAGGCTCACACAGGAGGAGGATGATAAAGGCTCACAGAGGGAATGAAGGCTCACACAGGAGGAGGATGAAGGCCCACAGGGGGGATGAAGGATCACACAGAGGGGATGAAGGCTCACACAGGAGGAGGATGAGGATGATGAAGGCCCACAGGGGGGATGATGAAGGCTCACACAGGGGGGATGAAGGCTCACACAGGAGGATGAGGAAGGCTCACACAGGAGGATGAGGAAGGCTCACAGAGGGAATGAAGGCTCACAAAGGAGGAGGATGATGAAGGCCCACAGAGGGAATGAAGGCTCACACAGGAGGAGGAGGATGAAGGCTCACAGGGGGATGAAGGCTCACACAGGAGGATGATGAAGGCCCACAGGGGGGGATGAAGGCTCACACAGAGGGAATGAAGGCTCACACAGGAGGAGGATGATGAAGGCCCACAGAGGGGATGAAGGCTCACCGTCGGGCGGGGCCGGGGGGCTGAGCAGGCTGTCCAGCGTGCAGGGCCCGCGGGGGGACGGCAGCGGGGGGAAGCCGGGCACCAGGCAGGCGAACAGCAGCACCTGCTCCTCGCCACAGTGGGACTGCAGCGCCTGCAGCCACAGCAGGAACAGCCGCATGCCCTCGCACCGCAGCTGCAGGGGAGGCAGGGACACGGCTCTCACAGGCTGCACCCCAAAACCTGCCAGGGACACGGCTCTGACAGGCTGTACCCCAAAACCTGCCAGGGACACGGCTCTGACAGGCTGCACCCCAAAACCTGACTGGGGATACAGCTCTGACAGCTGCACCCCAAAACCTGGCAGGGACACAGGGCTTGGATAATCCCAGTGCACCCCCAAAACCTGCCTGGGGACACGGGGGGTTAACCAGGGTTTGGATAATCCCAGCCCTGCCTCCCACCCAGGAGATTCCCAGGGCTTGGATAATCCCAGTGCACCCCCAAAACCCTGCCTTGGTACCCAGGGAATTCCCAGGGTTTGGATAATCCCAGCCCTGCCTGGGGACCCAGGAGATTCCCAGGTTTGGATAATCCCTGTGCACCCCAGCTGGGTGCTGTCTCCCACCCAGGAGATTCCCAGGTTTGGATAATCCCCGTGCACCCCCAAAACCCTGCCTCTGTAGCGAGGGAATTCCCAGGGTTTGGATAATCCCAGCCCTGCCTCCCACCCAGGAGATTCCCAGGTTTGGATAATCCCTGTGCACCCCAGCTCACACAGGAGGAGTGGGAGGTCCTGCCTCCCCACCCAGGGAATTCCCCAGGTTTGGATAATCCCAATGCCAGAGAAAGCTCAGAAAATCAGGTACCTGGCAATTCCCCAGGAAGCTGCACAAAGGTCATTAGAGCAGCAGGAAAATGACTGAGAACACGTATGAAAGTAACCACGGGTCACAAAAATAAAACTCACTATTAAAAGGTGAATAAGGAAAAATTCCAAAGCAATCTGGGGAACACTGCTATTGGAAAGCTGCAGAGTAGCATACTCCACAGGAATTCAAGTGAAAAGGAATACAAAAACGTTGGTGCAATACCTTGAGAGAATTTCCAGTGTGCAAAAGCTTCTTCAGAATCGACCCTGGGTGAGGAAAATGAATTAATTAAAATAAGCAGACACCATCAGACACTCCCCAGCACGGTGCTCTCAGAAATGCCCCGTGGAAGCCTCATTTCATTTATCTGGGGCCACTGTGCTGGGCTCTGACACAAACGTGGGGGAACCCCCATCTGAAGCCAGCACAGGCACCAGCAGCCAGGACCAACTGCGATGGATCTTCCTCTGGGTCTCCTCAGAGGACCAAGCCTCAAATTACTGCCATTAACAGGAACACCTGTGAATGATGCACATTCCTCGAATGGGCTCCTTCCCTCCAGATCTCGCCATTTCACAGGAGGAAATAGAAATTACATCAATAATAAAATTATTAGGAAATGCACATTAACGCACAGGAGCGTTGAGCAGAAGGAAATCACAGGGCAGAGGTGTAAATAAATGCTCTGCCAAATTTTGTTCATCATTTTTTGGACACAGATGAAACATTATACCACTGTGACCACGCACTAGAAACAATAATAATAGTAATAATAGTAATAGTAACAAATAATGGTAATTAATAATAATAGTAAATAGTAATAATAGTAAATAGTAATAATAGTAAATAGTAATAATAGTAAATAGTAATAATAGTAAATAGTAATGGTAAATAGTAGTAATGGTAAATAGTAGTAATAATAGTAATAATAGTAATAATAGTAATAATAATAGTAATAATAATAATAGTAATAATAATAATAGTAATAATAATAATAGTAACAATAATAATAGTAACAATAATAATAATAGTAACAATAATAATAATAGTAACAATAATAATAATAGTAACAATAATAATAATAATAATAATAATAATAATAATAATAATAATAATAATAATAATAATAATAATAATAATAATAATAATAATAATAATAATAATATCATCAGCTACAGAGCAACCGACTGGAACCAATTTGGCCTGGACTAGCTCACTGAAGGGTTGTGAAGTGGCCAGGCAGATGCCTCCTCTTGTTTTTGTCAGTGCTGAGTGGAAATGTGCCAAGAGCCCTTCCCTTGACCTTTAACTTCCGCCCATTGTTGCTCTGCAGCAGCAATTCCTTGCTCTGATGACAAGAATGGCAGCTGGTGTGACAGTGCTGCAGAACAGCCCCAGCAAACAACTCCACCTTGGCAGGAATGGAGTCCCCCATAAAATTCCAACAGGCAGCACAAAAACCCTCGGGTGCCACACTGGTGGGACCTGGGAGAGGAATTGGAGCAGCAGCGACGGATCCAAGGGATCTGAGTCAGAGGAAATGATGGGGTTAAATCACTGCAGCATCCCAAGGTGTCCTGGGCAGCCAAGGCTGCTCCTGCTATTCCCTCCCTTCCTCCAGAAGCTGCAGTGCCAGGGGGGTGTGGGGAAGGAACAGTCCTGGTCTGAGGCAGCCCCCCATGGGCATCCTGTGTGTGCCATGGCCATGTTCCAACAGGACCCTGGGAAAATCCTCCTTTTCCTGAGAATCCGGGAAAGAGCTGGGGCCAAACTCACACAAACACCATGTATCCATCGCTCTGCTCACATATCACTCATTAAACGAAAAACTGATCTTAAAAAAGCCACTAAAAAGTTCTTTTTTTTTGTTTTAAACCGTTTCTTCTTACCTATACTGCGAAAATGCCATCGATAAAAAATCCTCTCGGGCAGCAGCTGCAGTATTTTCTGCAGGAAACAAAACCAGTCAGGTTTTCTGTAATGCAGGTGGCTCATCAGGGGATACACAGGCACACAACACACAGATGAGATGGGGAGGAATGTACAGTTTGTTTTTGAAGAAAGACTGGCTGCAGGTGTGGCAGAGCAGGGCTCACCTGCCCCACCAGGCTCCGGGGTGTGCAGGGCTCCACACACAAACACCTCCACCTTACAGCACCCCAGCCATTGAAACAAGGAATTAGGGAGAGACATTTAACTGGGAAACCAGTTTAGAACAGTTCAGTTTGGAAAGCAAATGGAACTGAGTGATGCTGTGGATGCCGGGCACTCAGAGCTCCGTGCGGTTACGGGAGGAAAGGAGCGGCACGGATCTGTGCACAACAAACACCTCCAGGCTCTCAGCAACGCCACATGCAGGGTGCAAAGGGATGGCAGCTCACTTCTGCAACACTGGCCCGTTTCAGGGTGCTCTGCACACACCAGCTCACAAGAAAACCCAAAGCATCACGGCCCAGAGAGCAGCTGGCACTGGGGGCCAGAGCCAGCCCCGCTGCCAGGTGTGTGCTCCAGACGTGGGGCAGGACAGGCCTCTGCCTTGGGACACTAAAGGGCTTCAGAAATTCAACACTCAGAACAGCCTTTCTGGACATGGAACATCCCCTTCTCCACGGCAGGGGATGGAAATCACAACATTTGTGGGCACAGGGAGCTGGACCTCGGGTCACAGACAGGCTGCTCCTCCTCCACAGCTCCCCACACTGCATTTAGCATTTCTGGAGGGTTAACCAGAATGAAAGTGCAAACCAGGCATGTCCTTTCCATGTTTTGTTCCAGTGTCACTCCCCCAGCTCCCTCCCCAGCATGTGGTGGCAGCAGGACCCCAGGAGCAGAGGGTCCAGAGGTGGAGCTCCCTGTCCATGGGCAGCAGGAATGCTTGGATGAGGGATCTGAATGGCTAAAAACGAGGCTAAAAACCAGGCCATGGCTCACACAGGGGCTTTACCTGTTAGCCAAGCACCAGCCTTCTGCCAAGCAGATTGCAGGAGCCATGGACAAAGAGTTATTGTTGTCCATCTAAACATTCAGACACTGGCAGCCCAGCACTCCTCCACAATACTTCTGGCATTAATTATTACTTCACTTGGCACGGGGCAGAAAGAAGTCCTAAACCAAGCCAGGAGCACCTTTAACCTCACCTAAACCAAGCCAGGAGCACCTTCAACCTCACCTAAACTAAGCCAGGAGCACCTTTAACCTCACCTAAACCAAGCCAGGAGCACCTTTAACCTCACCTAAGGTAACCCAGGAGCACCTTTAACCTCACCTAAACTAAGCCAGGAGCACCTCCAACCTCACCTATGCTGAGTCAGGAACACTTCTGACCTCACCTAAGCCACGAGCACTTCCAGCCTCACCTAAACCAGGAGCACTTCCAGCCTCACCTAAGCCAAGCCAGGAGCACTTTTAACCTCACCTAAACCAGGAGCACTTCCAGCCTCAGCCAAGGCAGGAGCTGTGTGTGGGAGCTGGGTCTGTGCCCAGGCTCACCACAAGCCGTGTGCTTGAGGAGTGTGAGGAACAGCTCCAGGAAACAAAACCCCACAGCAAAGCAGCAAGAGGAACTGGGCTGGACCCAGGTGTCACTGCAGGGAGGGAGCCTCACACATTGGCACATTTATCATGGAAAAGCAGACAGGACCACAGGTGATTTGTTAGCACTGTTCCAGTCTGTTACACAGCTTCACCTAAATCTGAAGTTCCCTTCTGCAAAGTGAGGAGCTGTGAGCTGAGCGAGCTGGGAAGGTGCAAAGCTCCATGGTGAGGACACATTTGAAGAAGAATTTGGGTAACAATTTTCACATCCAAGTCTCAGCAAACTGCAGGCTGTATCCAGGAAAACAAATGCTCAGCTCAACGAGAGGGGAAACCAAGCCTAAACTGTGAACTGCACAAAACACCACCCTCGGTGCTCCCTTCACAAAACACAGACTCCAGCACGCCTGTCAGGTGAGTGAATCAGAACAACCCCAGGGTTTAAGCCAGCAGTGAGAGGACAGAAGCTCCTATCTGAGAAAAGCTCCCACATCCCAAAATCTGCTCACACAGCAGAAACAGAGACACTTCAGCCACTTCCCCTCTCCAGCATGTCCAGCCCAGGTTAAACAGTGAGAAGATGCCCTGTGAGGAGAGGCAGGGGTGTCCCTGCCCAGGGGCTCTGCTGTCCCACAGAGTTTGGGGTTCTGGGGCAGCAGCCGCGTCCCCTCCTGCACCGTGCAGGGCTGGGCAGGGCTGGGCTGCTCACAGGGCTGCAGGCACACAGCCCAACCCTGCCCTGCCCTGCAGAGGGGACAGCCAGGGGCAAAGGATGCACCAGCAATATCAATTCTGAGGGTTCTGAGCTGAGCCCCAGCAGCAGAACCTCCCGCTGGTGATTGCTGCCCGTGCAGGACCCAGGCGGTGTCAGACACACGGGACTGCACAAATCACCAACCAGCCCCACCTGCTCCCTTCACAACATCTCCAGCAGCATTCTGTACACCCTCCCCAGCCCAGGTGTCCTGAAGAACCTGGAAATGAGAGCCTCTCCCCCCAGCCCAGCCCCAGCAGCCACACCGCTGTGAATCCGAGCTGGCTATTGACATCCTGCTCCTAGTTTCACACTACACTAATAAGAAATATTTTAAGGAACCCCACAGTGCGAAATAATATTGCTTTTTCAGAAAACACATAGATCTGTTTAATGCTTAGTGCTTTGCTGCATCTATATGGTAATCCATTATAGCACACTCGAAATAGAAATTAGGTATTACTACTGATCAACACATCAGGGTATCTGTCAGTTCTTTTAACTGATTATCCATAGTTCTTTTTCGTTTGGACTTCCTGCATGACTAGGAATAATGTCAAGTTTAAATCTTAGTTTACACAGGATGCTGTGTCTCTCTCTCGCCAAAGCAAAACAAAAACCACCGAGGTTTGGATTTCGACAGACTGACTCGACCAAACCTGCCATTTCTTGTGACAAGCCCTTTGCTGTCCCCCCCAGGCTGCATCCTGCTGTGCTGGCAGCTCTGTGCCCTGTGCCAGCTGCAGGACACATCCCAGGGGTGTTCCCAGCCCCGGGGGACAGCGGTGCTGGGATGTGCAGGGCTGGTGTCAGACCAAGGACAGCCACCCCAAAGGGCTCAGCAAACCCTGCGTCCCCAGCAGCCAGGGGGATCCACGGCAAGCCAAGGAGGAAGAGCTCTCCCAGGCCTCTGGGCTCAGCTGGTTTCAGGCTGCTCCACCACCAGAACCTGCAGCAATCCAGGAATTTTCCAGCTCCTGCTCACGGGGGCAGACGAGCCAAGGGGCCAAAGGAGGCAGCGTGCCCACAGCAGCTCAGCCTCAACACAGGGACACTCCACTTACTGCACTGATCAATTATTTACAGCTATGTGCTGAGGGAAAACCTCTGCCCGAAGCACACAGGGCGCTCAGCGCTGCCCCAGGCACACCGAGAAACAGGCAGACCTCAGAAGGTGTGAAACATTCAGCTAGAATGGACCCCAGGACGCTGTAAGAACAGCAGCATTCTTACTGCAGTTATGGCAGAGCGACTCTAAAGGGTTCCAAAAGTCATCCTCTACGTGTAGAAAAGCAGAGCTAAAAGCACTATTACTGCTACAAACAAAAAACCCCTTTGTTACTTTACTGAGCTGGAGCCCCAGCGCTCACATCTGCACCGGGCTCAAGGAACCACAAACCCCACACAAAACACGGAATTGGGAAAGCTTTTCTACATCTGAAAAGTTCTGAGTGTAAAACATCTCATCCAGTGAACTTGTTAGATCAGTGGAATGAATTTTATGACACCATCAGCAAGACAGACGTAGTTGCTCTTAAATAACGAAGGAAAATTATAGAGAATGGGAAGAAATTGATCTGTGGATCTCAAAACCATCAACCTGCTTTTACTTCATTAGAGATTAAAAACCACAGCGTCAGAGGAATCGCTGCCTGGTGCTGCAAGAAAGGAAAACTGCTTTATTATTAAAAACCCACCCCAAACTCTCCCAGCCAGCTGATGGCACAGAGCTGTGAGTGGAGCAAATAAACAGCACAGTGCAGCCCTGGGAGCTGTGACACACAGCACTCAGAGCTGAGCTCTTGGGCTGCCCCTCAGAAGGGAGCAGGGACACAGGGAACAGCATCACCTGCTCTGCAAATAGAGAAAAAAAATAAATTACAAGCTTAGCAGAAAAAGAATTGTGTGCCACGTAATTTGGGGCTTTCAGCTGCACCAGGGATAAAATAACAGCACCACTGCCATGTCACTTCACACATATCTACCTGGGGACAGCCAAAACACCTCACAGAGTTAGAGACAAGCAGTTTGCAGTGTTAATTGCAACAGTTAACCCTTCACACTCCTCCCTGCTGGGTATCACTCCTCCCTGAGCAACAGGCTGTTAGAAGGTGCTGCCCTGCAGCCCAGCCGTGCAGCTGATGTGCAGAATGAGAATCTCCATCCATTGCCACCAAAGCCAGGCAGTTTGCAGAGGATTTGTGGGAAAAGCCTTTGCTGCCCAACACACACACTAGGTGTCACTCCACAACAGCAGCACAGCCCCACCGAACCCAATTCCCCCATAAATATTTGTATTGGTTTTCAGGCTGTTAACCCTCAGCACGGGGACTCGGGATTTGTTAATCCTGAGGAACTACCCAGTTAGCTAATTAGCAGAAAATGCAGCATCCCCCCGGCTCCCGCTGACATCACGTTAAACACGGGGAGCTCAACAATCAATTAGTTGTGTTTCCCATGGCAAACAGCACGGATGTCTCATCCCCTGGCACTCCTGACTCCCTGGGCTGAGGTTCCTGGGCTGCTCCCAGCCAGGGACAGCCACCCTTGGGCTGCACATCCCCAGGGAATCACCCCAAACCCCACACAAACACCAAGGGAATGACCCCAAACCCCACACAAACACCAAGGGAATCACCCCAAACCCCACACAAACACCAAGGGAATCACCCCAAACCCCACACAAACACCAAGGGAATCACCCCAAACCCCACACAAACCCCACAGGGAATCACCCCAAACCCCACAGGGATCCCCAGCACCGAGGGAATCACCCCAAACCCCACACAAACACCAAGGGAATCACCCCAAACCCCACACAAACCCCACAGGGAATCACCCCAAACCCCACAGGGATCCCCAGCACCAAGGGAATCACCCCAAACCCCACACAAACACCAAGGGAATCACCCCAAACCCCACACAAACACCAAGGGAATCACCCCAAACCCCACACAAACACCAAGGGAATCACCCCAAACCCCACACAAACACCAAGGGAATGACCCCAAACCCCACACAAACACCAAGGGAATCACCCCAAACCCCACACAAACCCCACAGGGAATCACCCCAAACCCCACACAAACACCAAGGGAATCACCCCAAACCCCACACAAACACCACGGGAATCACCCCAAACCCCACAGGGATCCCCAGCACCGAGGGAATCACCCCAAACCCCACACAAACACCAAGGGAATCACCCCAAACCCCACACAAACACCAAGGGAATCACCCCAAACCCCACACAAACACCAAGGGAATCACCCCAAACCCCACACAAACACCAAGGGAATCACCCCAAACCCCACACAAACACCAAGGGAATCACCCCAAACCCCACACAAACCCCACAGGGAATCACCCCAAACCCCACACAAACACCAAGGGAATGACCCCAAACCCCACACAAACACCAAGGGAATCACCCCAAACCCCACACAAACACCAAGGGAATGACCCCAAACCCCACACAAACACCAAGGGAATCACCCCAAACCCCACACAAACCCCACAGGGAATCACCCCAAACCCCACAGGGATCCCCAGCACCGAGGGAATCACCCCAAACCCCACACAAACACCAAGGGAATCACCCCAAACCCCACACAAACCCCACAGGGAATCACCCCAAACCCCACACAAACACCAAGGGAATCACCCCAAACCCCACACAAACCCCAAGGGAATGACCCCAAACCCCACAGGGATCCCCAGCACCAAGGGAATCACCCCAAACCCCACACAAACCCCACAGGGAATGACCCCAAACCCCACACAAACCCCACAGGGAATCACCCCAAACCCCACACAAACACCAAGGGAATGACCCCAAACCCCACAGGGATCTCCTGTCCCCCAGGAGCAGCAGCCTGGGGCACAGCTCTCTCTCGTGCACCAGGAGCCCGAGCAGCCCTTCAGACACAGCCTGGGGCTCTTCCTCCCTCACACTGCCCGTTCCCCCTCCTCTTTCAGGGGGTGGTGGTTGGGCACCCCTTTCCCAGCCCTGGGAATGCCCAGCTCTCCCCTCTGCCCAGGTGAGGTTCCCCTTTCAGTGGCACAGAAATGTCACCGGTGACACCTTCTCTGCTGGGCTGGGCACACAGCAGCAGGAGGAGGAAGATGAGGATGAGGATGAGGAGTTTCTCCTGCCCCAAACAGCCCTGCAGATTTCTGAGCTGCTGCTGGCACAGCCCCGGAGCAGAGCCCTGGGAGGAGCAGGAATTCAACTCGGGTTTCAGAGGGAAGCAGCAAAAAGGGAGAATTCCAGATCACACAACCCCAGGGTCCCATGTCACCACTGCCATTTTTCCCACTCCAGGCACACTGGGCTAAACAGCATCATTCCTCTTGTCACCATAAACACCATTCCAACCAGCAGCTCCTCATTAATGCACAACCACGCAGCCACACTCGGCTGAGGGGCTGGGGGTCTTTCAGGGGAGCGAGGGGAGGTGACAACAATTAGTCTTTGTTTTAGCTTCAATTTCTAGAGTCCCACTGAAAGTTTAAGGGGTTTCTTCCTACCAAAAAAAACCCAAAATATAAACAAAAATGACATTTCTATGATGCAATACTCAGGTAAAAAGTTAGTGGGAGTAACAGAGAAAGAAATAAAGAAATCAGCAGAAGATGATATGTGTGTTTAACCTTATGAGAGAAATCTAGCCAATTATTTACCTAATCAACTGTCAAAATAATAACATTTAAAGGTGCCAGTGCTTTCTGACTAGAGACAGGCGGGGTTTAAGCTAAGAATTTTGGTGTGCATTGTAAGAACATTTTATGTGTCAAGGCTTTCATCTGTGAAATGAAATATTTTCTCCCATCCAAACACATTTAGGTAATAACTCCAGTCAAAGGGGTACCTTGGAAAACAACCTATCCCAGACCAGTCTCGTTTCAGTTCGAGCAATCCTGATTTGGTTATGCAAAAGTTAACGAGGTAACATTTCCTCCCCTGACATAGCCAGCGCTGGCAGGGAGGGAAGGATGCGCTTCTGGAAGTGAGAGATGTCCTACTGAACAAAAAAAGCCCAAAGAAATCAGCATTTCACACACTCCAACTGATGGGCAGCTCCTGTCCTTGTGGAGATGGAAATGGGTGACGCTGGTGTGAGGGGAGCAGAGCCCAGCTCCTGCTGTGAAATAAACACTGAGAGAGGGGGAATGGGCTGCTCTCCTCCACAAAACACAGCAGCAAACTCCTGTTCAATCAAAACACGAGAGAAACAACACAAAGCAGGCTTTGGGGAAGTCTGACAGACTCAGGGTTGCAGTAGAGCCCCCAGATCCCAGCGAAAGCCCCGGCTCGGTCTCAGAGCATCACTCCCCAGGACAGAGGTGCTCCTGCTGCATTCCCAGGGCATTCTGGAAACATCTCCTGGCTCAGGGGGCTGACACCCAGCCCCTCCCCTCACCACAAAGCCCTGAGCAAGCACGGAGTGACAGCCAGACTGAAAACACAAATCAGCTCTCACGGCGTGGAAAACTTACTTCAAAGAGAAAGAGGATGGAGTCCAGCTCCTCCCTTTGCGATTTATTCCCTGCAAGACACAAAACAACATTGCTTGCCAGAAACAGGGGACAGCAGAGTGGGGCTGGTGCTGCTCAGCTGAAGCCAGAGGTGCTGCTCAGTTTATTTCCCAGCCCAGGTAAGGGTGCCAGGGGTGAGCTGTGCCCGGGCTGCAGTGCCTGGGCTGCAGTGCCTGGGCTGCAGTGCCCTGCAGGGTGAGGGCACGGCTGGGTAAATGCTGAAACAAACCCAGAAATGTGCCAGCTGTGCTCTCAGTGCAGAGAGGGACGTGCCAGGCTCATCTCTCCTGCCAGCACCACGTTAAAGTGATGATACCACCACTGTACCGCAGGAAAATGCAGATAACTGAGGACCAGACACTGGATGGGCTCTGATGGAATCCACAGCTCTGCACAGCTATGGGACACTGGCCAACAGCTGCTGGAAAAAACACAAAACTCACCTTTTTGCTTCAAGCTGTTTTCCAGTGTTATGAAGTTTTCATAGAATATAAAATAAATTTGAGAATAATTGTTGTCAAAAAACTGCTTCAGGTCGCTTCCATCCACGATATCTGAAAAGAGGAACAAACAGAACAATTACACAAGAGCAGAAGGACAAGAATTTCAGGCATTCTGCAAGTTTAGCAGGAGAGAATGAAATAAATGCAATACAAAACTATTTCAACCAGTTCACTGAGTATTCTGTACTAAATTATGGGTTCTAAAACTAAACTAAAAGGGTTCATCCCTGCAAGGAACTTCACCAAATTTATCAGAGTCTGCAGCAGGGCTTTGGTTTGTTTGCCTTCCATTTAAAAAAAAAATTAAAAAATTAAAAATAAAAAGAAATTAAAAAATATAAAAAATGGGGAGAGTCTTGGCTGTGGAACCAAATGGCTTCTGCACCATCAAAACAAACAGGTACTGCTGGGGAAAAACACCAGCAGTGATTCTTGGATGCAAATTCAGCTCTTGTCTTCATCTGGCGAGCAGACCAAAAACCAGCACATTCCCATTTCATTTCTTAGAATAATGGCAACCCGAGCACGTAGCACTTTCCTAAGTGCTACCTTGGGTCTGAAATTTGAAATAAGTTTATTTTCTACAAAGGAAAAAGTCCGATGTTTTCTCAGCCTGACGCTGGCCAAACATGAATAAAGGTTAATTTCCTCCCTTTGGTCCTCACTGACACGGGTTTGGGGAAGGAAAGTTGGGTGATTTTGCTCAGAGGAGGGTGAAGGGCTGAAATTACCATCTCCTCAGGGAAGCCTCACCTTGCAGGACAGCCATTCATCACCCAAGACAAAGCTGGTTGCAGCTAGGAGGCTCAATTATATCCCACGACTGTGGAAGAAAGGGTAACTTCAGCCCTGGACAAGCTGATTTTTATTTAAATTAACACCTTTCCAGCAGCAAGGCTCTGCTTGGCTGCTTGTGCTATGGAAACAATTAGAGCAGGGAAACTCTTTAACGTGGTATTTGTTTCCTGCAAACTACCGCT
Source organism: Periparus ater (assembly GCA_032357785.1). Lineage (NCBI taxonomy): Eukaryota > Metazoa > Chordata > Aves > Passeriformes > Paridae > Periparus > Periparus ater. The sequence goes on along the minus strand of CM063610.1, from coordinate 115,340,364 downwards.
GCCGAATTTGCAAGCTGAGTGCAATTATTCCCCTCCGTGAATGCGTCCTGTTAAACACAACTCCAGGGGAAAACAAGGCGTTCATTTACAGGGATTTCATATGAGGGAATGAGGTCATTAAAATCTAAACAAAAAGGAAACTTTCCCTCTAAATTGCGAAGGGAGGAGAAAGGAACTGCCTCACCAAGAAAGCAAATTCTCCTTTTTGCTGGATGTGGCATCTCAGGGGTGAGAGTGCTGGGAGCTGCATCCCCACAGCCCTGTCCCACAGATGTTCCACTGGCAGCAGGGCTCCTTCCTGCTGCTTTCCCACCAGGACACTTCCCTGTGCCTCGGGAATATTTCAAATTTAGGGTAACACCCAGTACGAGCCCGAGTCTGGTGCCAAACTCCCACTGCTCTTCCTCACGCTAAAAACAACCCCGAGGGGCCACCAAGCCTGTCCTTAGCACACGGAGCCGCCTTCTGTTTTCCTGTTAATTGCCAAATTATCAGAGTCACCTGCAAGAAATCCTCCCTTCACTCCCCCAACTCCCAAAGTCACTCCATGCCATTGTCTCAAAGCTCCCTTAATCCTCAAGCACTTGAAAATTAAAGGAGTTGGAGAATTTCGCAGCCACACCCTGGTTAATGATAAACTTTTACCACCAGCCTTCACCCCAGAAATAATGCACAATTCTCACTTATCTTCACAAAAAGTATGTCAGCGGGAGAGAGCCCGTTACCGGAACGGCCCCAAAATAATGTTAACAATATTTCGAAAATATGGGTTTGAAAGGCCGGCCGGGGAACCGCGGGGAGCGGCTCTGAGTGCGGCAGGAGCCGGCAGGACATTCCCGGCTGATCCCGCACACATCCCGGGCTGATCCCGCACACATCCCCGGCTCTGAATGGAGCAGGAACCCGCACACATCCCCCTCTGATCCCGCACACATCCCGGGCTGATCCCGCACACATCCCCGGCTCTGATCCCGCACACATCCCGGGCTGATCCCGCACACATCCCGGGCTCTGATCCCGCACACATCCCGGGCTCTGATCCCGCACACATCCCGGGCTCTGATCCCGCACACATCCCGGGCTCTGATCCCGCACACATCCCGGGCTGATCCCGCACACATCCCCGGCTCTGATCCCGCACACATCCCGGGCTGATCCCGCACACATCCCGGGCTCTGATCCCGCACACATCCCCGGCTCTGATCCCGCACACATCCCGGGCTCTGATCCCGCACACATCCCGGGCTCTGATCCCGCACACATCCCGGGCTCTGATCCCGCACACATCCCCGGCTCTGATCCCGCACACATCCCCGGCTCTGAGTGCGGCAGGACATCCATCCCCGCTGCCCGTGTGCCACCGGAGGCTCCTGCGGTGCTCCGGGGAGCCAGAAGAGAGCCCGGGCAGCCCAGAACCGAGCCCGGGCAGCCCAGAACCGAGCCCGGGCAGCCCAGAACCGAGCCCGGGCAGCCCAGAACCGAGCCCGGACCCGAGCAAGGCGCTTCCCCCAAAAGCACAGGCCTGGAAGCCCCCATCAGGGAGTGCAGCAGGTAACCTCACAAATGTCATTATTCAGCCTTGACTTTACTCTGTGCGTCTCCCACTGCTCATCAGGGAAAAGGCCGAAAGCTCTGGACAAAGCAGCATCCCACATCTGTTAGCATCAGCACACCTGACTCCTGAGTACTTAAATTGTGCCCGAGGAGGAAACACTATTGAAAGAGACGTTTCAACATAAAAAGAATATTATTTTTACCCAAGAAGAGCCACAGAAAAGAATTCTTAAGGCGCAGAAATCCGTTTTTGTGCTACAAAAGTCCCACAGAAAGCACTCTAGGGAAGAGCAGAGGGTTCATTTATGGCCAGGCAGAGGGGAAGAGCCACATCTGTACATCCCCCACCACTCAGGCTGTTGTTACTTTTTAAGTCTATCTTAAAAACAAAACAACAAAAAACCAACCAAAACCAAAACCACACGACTGGCACTTCCACAAACTGCATTTAGAACTCTAAGTTAGCAGAAGTTCTGGCCATGAGTGCATCCCCACAGGAACAGAGAAGTAAGGGAAATGTCCTGCTGGTTTCTCAAGGGCACTGAACAGCCACTTTGAGCCCTGCTGCTGCTGCTCTGGGGAGAGTTTGGTCCTGCCATGAGGACAGAGCAGGAACTCGGGCCCTAAAGGCCGCTGGAGCCTCCAGAGGTGTCACAACCAACACCAACTTAAAGAGGAATCTTTTCTTTCCCTCTGGACACTGGACAAACCTGCACAGGTGCCACCAAGGGACCTGAAGCAATCCAAAGCTCCCAGGAGCCCTTATTTATGGAAACACACATTCCTTCCACTCAGGATCACCTTCCCTCTGATCTGTATCCTCCTGCACCGCTGGAGTAACCGAGGCCGTGTTTACAATTAAACTCCCAGAGTTAAACTAACAAAGGAAGAGGAGTTGGCATCTCCCAAGGAAACACGAGAGCAGGAGCAGCTATTTGGGGAACGTGTGGCACCGCGGCCCGAGGGAAGCAGGAGTAACACATTCCTGCCCAGGGCAAGGAGAGACGAGAGAAGGAAAAAAAAAAAAGAAACCCAGCTACTTTTGAGCCTTTTTACCCAAACCTTTACCTGCTGGAAAGGCTCTTCCCACGTGCAGAGTCTCCAAACAGGAGCACGGAAGACACCCTGGGGCAAGGGCATCTCGAGGGAGAGCATCTTCCAGAAGGCACCCTGGCATGTTTCCAGCGGTGCTGCCGGGAGCAGGCAGGCCGGGGACACAGAGGGGACACAGCGGGGGGACACAGCCGGGGGACACAGCCGGGGGACACAGCCGGGGGACACAGCCGGACACGGCACAGCCCCGGGCCCCGAGCAGCGCTCACCTGGCACCAGCGCCACAAACAGCCTGCATCACAAACTCAACCCTGCTCCGACCGCCAGCAGCCCCGGGCGGCTCCGTAAGAGCAGGAGATAACGAGGAACAGGTGAGCAGAGCAGCAGCTCACACGGAACATCAGCAGCTAACACGGAACAGGTGAGCAGAGCAGATCAGCAGCTAACACAGAGCAGGTGAGCAGAGCAGCAGCTAACACGGAACAGGTGAGCAGAGCAGATCAACAGCTAACACGGAACAGGTGAGCAGAGCAGATCAGCAGCTCACACGGAACAGGTGAGCAGATCAGCAGCTAACACAGAACAGGTGAGCAGATCAGCAGCTCACGAGGAACAGGTGAGCAGATCAGCAGCTAACACGGAACAAGTGTGGCGGATCAGCAGCTAACACAGAACAGGTGAGCAGATCAGCACCTAACACGGAACAGGTGAGCAGATCAGCAGCTAACACGGAACAGGTGAGCAGGCCGGCGATGAGCACCTGGAGCTGAGCAGCATCACCTGGCGATCCGCAGGGCACCGTGCGGGCACACAGCGAGCCCAGGCTCAGCCGAGCCTCCGGAGCTGCAGCTGCCGCTTCCCACGGTACCGGGAGCCCCGGCACGCCTGCAGCCCTGGCCCGGAGCCACCGGCACCGACACACACACCCACCCCGACACCGTGCCGGGACTTCCAGCAGAGCCGTACTCCCGACACACAGCCCGGGGAACCGCCCGGAGCAGCCCGGGGAGGCTCTGTGCCTGCAGCACGGGCAGCCGCTCCCCCGGGCTCGCTGTCCCTGCCCGAGCAGCGCCCGCAGCCCCGGCCGGGGCCGTGCCCGGCTCCCCGCGGGGTCCCGGGGCCGGCTCCCCCCGCGCCCAGCCCCGCTCACCCAGCAGCGCCCGGAGGTGCTTCAGGCGGGTCAGCACGTCCCGCTTGGGGTCCAGCGCCTTCTGCGTGGATTTCCTGACGTCGGCGTGGCTCTTCCTGGAGAACATGCCGGCGGGGCGGCGGCGATGGAGCCGCAGCCCCGGAGCGCTCGGTGCCGCCGCTGCCGCTGCCGCCGCCGCCCTGCGCGGGGAGCGCCGGGAGCGCCGCCCACGCGTGACGTCACCGCCGCCGCGTGACGTCACCGCCGCGGGAGCCCGCCCCCCGCCGGGACCACCCGGGACACCCGGAACCCGCCGGGACTCCCCCGGACCCCCTGAATCCCCCGGGACCCCCCCCCCGGGACCCGCCGAACCCGCCGGGACCACCCGGGACACCCGGAACCCGCCGGGAGCCCCCCGGACCCCCTGAATCCCCCGGGAACCCCCCCCGGACCCCCTGAATCCCCCGGGAACCTCCTCCGGGAACCCCCGAACCCGCTGGGACCCTCCCGGGACCCCCCCCGGGAACCCCCCGAACCCGCCGGGACCCCCGGGACACACCCCTGGGACCCCCCTCGGGACTCTCCCCGGGACCCCCCGAACCCGCCGGGACCACCCGGGACACCCCCCCGGGACACCCCGGGAGCCCCGCAAGGCGCAGCGGAGATCCCCGGGGCAGCTGCGGGAATGGCCGGGCAGGGCAGCCGGCACGGAGGCGCCGCAGGGAGCTGGATCCCAGGCAGGCTCTGCTGAGCCAGAATTTACCGCTGAACCACAGGTTCGGGTGGGAAGGGGCTCAAAGCCCCTCCAGTGCCCCGGCAGGGACACCTCTCGCCGTGCCAGGCTGCTCCAGCCCGGCCTTGGGCACTGCCGGGGATGGAGCAGCTGCTCTGCTACTGCCAGGGATGTCAGTATCAGAGTCATGTTGGCTCTGCCAAGCTGTGCCAGGGATGTCAGTATCAGGGTCGTGTTGGCTCTGCCAACCTGTGCCAGGGATGTCAGTATCAGAGTCGTGTTGGCTCTGCCAAGCTGTGCCAGGGATGTCAGTATCAGTCATGTTGGTTCTGCCAAGCTGTGCCAGGGATGTCAGTATCAGGGTCATGTTGGCTCTGCCAACCTGTGCCAGGGATGTCAGTATCAGGTCATGTTGGCTCTGCCAAGCTGTGCCAGGGATGTCAGTATCGGGGTCGTGTTGGCTCTGCCAAGCTGTGCCAGGGATGTCAATATCGGGGTCATGTTGGCTCTGCCAAGCTGTGCCAGGGATGTCAGTATCGGGGTCGTGTTGGCTCTGCCAAGCTGTGCCGGGGCCACCCCACCCTCCCAGGGAGAGAGTTCCCCCCGGTACTCGGTGCAGATCTCCTCCAGAAAACACTCTGGGTTTGTAAGTGTGTAAATGTGTGAGTGTGTGGACAATGCGAGCTGTCTTTGTGCGTGGGGAAGGTAAAAGAGCAGGCTCGTAGGTACACAGCAAAGCACAACCCATCCCAGAAGCCAGCAGGGATTCAGTTAAAGGCCATCAGATGCTCTCAGTAAAATTCCTGGGTGAAAAAGCAAACTGGAGTAAATTTCAAAGCAGGCTGTGGTCCTAAAATGAACACAAGTGGTTTCAGGGAAATGACTTGCATTTACACTTCTTAGTTTTTAACTAAAGTACTTAAAAACCGATTTACACATCGCATAGAAATTGTTTTCTCAGCCACGAATCAGCATAGAAAATCAAATGTCACGAGAATTATTGTTGCTAGAGGCAGAAAACACAGCACTGCCACATCTCACTTCCTCTGAGCCCTCTCGGGGATGGTTTCTGCTGCAGAGGCCTGAGGTCACTGGAGCAACAGGTCACCAAGGCTCGGCCACATCCATCCCCCTGGGGACAGGGCAGTGCCAGCTCCTGCAGCCCTGGGATGGCCCCGAGCTCGCAGGAGCAGCAGGGGCTCCGGGGGAAGGTGCAGCGGACAAACAAACACATAAATGAGGGAGCAGGCTGGAGGAGAGGGCAGTGCCCCTGCACACCCTGCTCGTGAGCCTGGCACAGCTGTCCCCTCTGCAGCACAGCTGGGGACAGAGCCAGGGCTGCCTGTGCCACCAGACCGTGCTGACAGGGGACAAGTCATTGTTGGAGTCAGGAGGATGGGGAGTGATGATGCACGGCACTGAAAACGAAAAATCTGATTAATCCCTTTTCTTACACGGAAAGGCTGAATGCTTGCAGTCAGCCACAGAAAACTGGCTGCTGTCACATCATCCCTGGCCTTGGAGCCTGACTCAGGCTTACAGTAACTCCTGCTGCACACCTTTCCCATCCTGGGTAATTCCCTTGGCACACCTTTCCCATCCCAGGTAATTCCTGCTGCACACCTTTCCCATCCTGGGTAATTCCTGTTACACACCTTTCCCATCCCAGCTAATTCCCTTAGCACACCTTTCCCATCCCAGGTAATTCCTGCTGCACACCTTTCCCATCCCAGCTAATTCCTGTTGCACACCTTTCCCATCCCAGGTAATTCCCTTAGCACACCTTTCCCATCCCAGGTAATTCCCTTAGCACACCTTTCCCATCCCAGGTAATTCCCTTAGCACACCTTTCCCATCCTGGGTAATTCCCTTAGCACACCTTTCCCATCCCAGGTAATTCCCTTAGCACACCTTTCCCATCCCAGGTAATTCCTGTTGCACACCTTTCCCATCCTGGGTAATTCCCTTAGCACACCTTTCCCATCCCAGGTAATTCCTGTTGCACACCTTTCCCATCCTGGGTAATTCCCTTGGCACACCTTTCCTATCCTGGGTAATTCCTGCTGCACACCTTTCCCATCCCAGGTAATTCCTTTAGCACACCTTTCCATCACCCCATGCCTCCCTGTCTCCTTCAGGAGCAGTCATTGTTCTGCAGCAGGTATCCCAAATTTTGGGCCCCACGGTGCCATTTCAGCATCTGCAGCTTCCTGAGGAGATTGGATTGGGCTGTTCTGGCTCTCCCCTTGCATTGCCACAAATTGATCTCAGCACTTGGCTGAGGGAGCACATGGCTGACGTCTTGGCTTGCCCTTGCTGGGGTTTTTTCCTTCCCTTCCCTTTTATTTTAATTGGTTTACAAAGCTAACAGCTCCCAGTTTGTCTCTTCTGGCGGTTTCTGACCGTCCCAGGTCGTGTTCTGCTGTGTTAGAAAGGAGCTGCTGCAGATGCAGGGATTGTGGAGCCAGAGCTGCTCTGGTTCTCTGTGTTATCAGATAACTCCTGTGAGGAGCAGCTCTGGTGCTTGCACCCCACTGCAGAGCTGCAGGCCCCGGCTGGTTTGGGCTGTGCCAGGAGTTGTGCCCATGGAAAGCTGCAGGGGAGAGATGCTGTGCCTGGAATCAGTGCTCTGGGACAGTCCTTGCTCTCCCTGATGTTCAAACATCACCAAATGCAGTTTTTCAGAGGATTCACTGGGGAGCTGGCGCAGGACAGCGCGAGGCAGAGAACGGCAGCCAGCCTGGGGCAGTGACCTCAGCCTGGGCAGGAGCAGCACAGCCCTGCCACTCGTGTTTTCTGACAGCACAGCCCTGCCACTCGTGTTTTCTGACAGCACAGCCCTGCCACTCGTGTTTTCTGACAGCACAGCCCTTGCAATTTCCCAGAAAGCCAGATGATGCATTTCCCAAAGCCGGCGCTTAAGGCAGAATCATTTCCTGAAAGAGGTTTGGTCCTGCAGCTTCCAGGATCTGAATCTATATAAAGCTGTGCCTTCAGGGGACAGTGCAGTGATGGCCTGTGCCAGAACTGAATTGTTCAAGGCCCCCTGGGGCCACTGGCACTGCCCTTGGGGTGCTGGCACTGCCTTTGGGCTGCTGGCACTGCCTTTGGGGTGCTGGCACTGCCCTTGGGGTGCTGGCACTGCCCTTGGGGCCACTGGCACTGCCTTTGGGGTGCTGGCACTGCCCTTGGGGTGCTGGCACTGCCCTTGGGGTGCTGGCACTGCCTTTGGGGTGCTGGCACTGCCCTTGGGCTGCTGGCACTGCCTTTGGGCTGCTGGCACTGCAGCACTCCTCCTACAGGAGTTTCTATTTTGGGCATTGCCTTCAGCAGTACAGGTGAGGGGCAGCGCATTCCCAGTCCAAAATAGAATTTCCTGAATTATTAATGTGTGTTTGCAGCGTGGGCCAGCGTGCTCTCCCTGAATTCCCTCCCTCCGTGCCCCCAGCCTGGCAGCAGCCCGGTGCCGCGGCGTTGGTGGCGTTGGTGGAAATGTGACACCGGCTGCCACCTGAATTTCGCTGGACCTGATGAACAGGCAGGGTGGCTTCTCCCGTGGAGCCTGAAATTTTAATGGCGCAGATTGAATTACGGAACTTCTCCGATTGCTTGTGTCAATATAACACTTTATCCTGAGCCCAGGGAAAAGTAAACACGGGAGGCTGGCATCCTGAACGACCTACAGGTGAGGTCACGCCTTCCTCAGCGCACAGTGCCGGCGCTGCCTCTCTGTCCTGCGAAGCAGGAGCTCCAGAGCGTGGCTGGCAGGTTGGGTTTGTGTCCTCCTGCAGAGCCTTGGTCCCACACGTCCGTGGAGCTGCTCATTCCTGCCTTGGAATGGGCTCCTTGGCTGCTCCCTGGCTCAGGGCAGGGCCTGGGCAGAGCCCTGTGCTGGCCCAGCCTGCGAGGAAGGGAGGCTCTGCCCTCTCTGCCCTGCTGGGACTGAGCCTGTGGAAAGGATTTTTCCAGCGGCTTCCAGGGGTTATTTTATCCAGGGGTTATTTTATCCAGGGGTTATTTTATCCAGTGTTCCTGTAGGGCATGTGGGCGTGGAGCCCTGCTCCTGCCAAGCTCTGCTCCAGCTTCAAACCACACAGTCCCTGCTGGCTCTCTGCTGAGTGCCTGGTGTCCTCCAGCTCTGCATCCTGCCATCCCCTCTCCACGGATCAGCCTCTGCAGAGGTCTGGAGTTTCACTGAGTCTGTGGGAGCAAAGGCTCCTCATCCCTTTAACCCTCGCTGGGGGTCTCTCCCAGCCCTCCCCACCTGGCACCCAAAGGAGCTCTCACTGTCCCGTGGCCTGTGGAGTTTTACTCAGGAAAAACCCGGTGGAAAATTCCCACCCATTCCAGCATGTGAGGCGGTCAGACGTCATTCTCAGAGTACAAATGATGGACAGGAGAAACCCACTGCCAAAAAACCCTCTCAGATTTCCTTCTGCCAGAACCTCCAACTGTGCAGAGGGGGAAAGGGAAGGATTTATGTCTATGGATGGAAAAAAATCCAAAATAGAAAGAACAGCCATTGCATGTCCCCTGATACCTTCCAAAAGGAAGCCGTGTGGAGGATGTGGAAATTTCATGGAGTAAAAATATCGGCCCTAAGGAGAGCCGGGAGCGCCTTTGCCAGAGGTTGAACTGCTTGAGGAGCTTCCTGGCACATTGTGCAAGCCCACAACCTTCTGCTCTGGCCACCATCTCTCCATGAGGAGATGTTTCAGCTCCAGACTGGCCGAAGAGGAGGCTTACACGGCCAAATCAGGAAAATCATCCCCGTGCCTCGCTGCTCCTGGTGGGGCAGGACAGAGATAAAGCGCTGCTTGTCTCAGCCGCACTAAATCCCAGATAAGCGTTGTTTACCTCACCCCTCTCCAAGAGGAAAGGTCGCTGTGATCCCGCAGGAGCTGCAGCAGCAATTTCCTCCTGGCTGTTCCCCTCTGGCCCTGGGAGGCAGAGCCCCCTTGCCCTGCTCTAACAGGGGACACTGTTAACCCTGCCCGTGCTGGCTCCAAGGCTCTGGAACAGCTGAGGGACGGGCACACACGCTCTGCTCCCAGCCAGTGCTGCTCAGAGGCTGAAACAAGGCTCGCTCCTTCCTGCAAGTTACAGAGGAAGGGTCCTGCCACCTGCAGAAAGAGCCTTTCTTTTCCTCTCGTCCCCTCCTCGGCTCTCCTGGGTTTATATTGCCATGTATTCAACCTGAACTCCCCTTGTTTTGGTTTGGTTTGGTTTGGGTTTGGCTGAGCATTGTGTTGGTCCTTTCGTTTTTCTCTCGTCTTGTGTTGGCTCTTTATCATTCCAAGGAACAATAAATGAGGAAGGAAGCAGCTGACTGGGATGGCCCTGAAGCTGGGCTTTGTTAGCACCCAGAATGACCACTGCAATTGTCTTAGTGCAGTTTATTCTGACAAACCAGCCTGTGTGGCGTCTTCCCTTCTCCTTCTGAAGAGAAAATCTCAAATGCTTTTTGTACATGAGCAGGAGAACAAAAAATCCTTCAAAACAAACTGTAGCACACAAAGCAACCACTGGCCACTGATGTTCCACGTGCTCCTCTTTTTCTTCCTGTGCAAATGAAGGACTGCAGAAAGCAGGGCAGTAATTGCAGCCTGCAGGAAAGGTTTGGGTTTTCCTCCATGGACAAGCACGACAATAAAATGATAAAAAATAATTTTTTACCGACACAGCTGGCGTTCAGATGAAATTATGTGGTTAGCTTTGAAACGGTATTAAAAGAGAAATTTTAATTAACCTGTACCACTGAGTCAGAAGATAATATCTGACGCATCTCACAGGCCTACAGACAAAATACGATAAAATAATTATTTGCAATTAGATATATGCATTACAGACAATGTTGTAATTAAAATGTACTTAATGTCACAGGAGGTCCCTTATTATCAAAATAATTTGTAGAAGGACAGTGGAAACAATGTGGTGATTATATCCATCCCTCTGGCAAGAAACAATCAGGGTTTGCCGAGAGCCCGAAACATTTCTGGGTTTGGATCCAGCAGGGTCCAAGAGCTCGGCTCCTTTCCCCGGTGCCGAGTTGTGTCTGTCCCCAGGGTGGCACAGGACATTCCTCGCTGTGCCTGCGCTCCTCAGTGCCCTGCCAGGAGGAGATCCCTGTGCTGCTGCTCAGCCAGGGATGCTTGCAGGGCAGGCTGGAGCAGGGAGAGGTGCCACAGGTGCTGCACTGCTCCTCTGTGGGGAGAATCGGTGTCTTTGTTCCATTATTGGCTTCTTGGCTGCAGCAAAAGGAGCCATCAAATTTCCTGGGGCAGATTCTTTTCCTACTGCGGCCCTTCCAAAGCGCTTGAGCCACGGAAGGGCTCAAACCCGAGGGAGAATTAGATTTATAGTTGCTTGATATTTCAGTTTTACATGTCTGGAGGAAGGAGGGTGAGGGCCTGGCAAGAGCAGTGTGGTAAATCCGGGGGGATTGCTCTGGAGCCCATCACCTTTGGGGCCAGCTCTCAGCCTGAGCTGCTGCTGGGAGCTGCCAGGACACGGTGCCAGTGCCAGCTGCCTGCCCCAGCCCTGACCTCATCCCTGCTGATGGGGGCTGTGCAAAGCTGTGCCCTGGTTAGCATTGCCCTGTCAGAGCTGCTGTCCGTGGCTGCTCTGCTCTCCCGGGCCCTTCCTCACGGCCACGCTCTGCATTCGTGTCCCTGCACCGGGAAAATGCCCTGGAAAACGCTTGGAAACCTCGGTGGAGGCTTGGCCTGAGCACAGGAGCAAGAGCCAGCCCCATCACAGGGTCCTGGGGACACATCCTGCTGGCAAGGGTGGGGACAGCCCACACTGCCCTTGGTGCTTCTTTATGGGAATAGATATTTCCACAAATCTTAAATAATGGGGAAAATTGCTGCAAAATGTATTAAAGTGGAGGAATGGCTCGAGGAGAAAACACCCCCCCGGTATATCATCAGCTGTGTCTTTATCTCCCTCACGCTTCTCCACTTCCCCGTTTGCAGGAGAACAAAGAGACTGTGCCAAAGCTGCTTGGGGATTTCAATGAAAAATAATGAGAATTCATTGCTAATTAGGGCTCCCATTAAAAAAAACCTGATCTTTGCAGGGACACTGTTAATGAACCTGTAAATTGAAGCTGCAGACTGGCATCCCTGTCAGCATTCCCTGGGCTGATTCCGTGGGTGCGTGCAGGAGCGCTGGGCGAGGGTGCCCGGAGCTGGCAGCCATGGCCTCGGTGCCCACAACTGTCCATGGCACTCGGGAAGGGGCAAGTGGCAAGTGCCAGGTGCCGAGTGGCAAGTGCCAGGTGCCGAGTGGCAAGTGCCAGGTGCCAAGTGGCAAGTGGCGAGTGGCAAGGCTTGATGTGGGGGAGCTGCTGAAGGCTGAGCTGAGGGCTCAGATGGCAATGACATTCGTCTCACCAAGTGTTGGGCTTTGTAAAAAAGAAGCATGGTAATTCATGATGTGTTTTTGATCAGCCTTAATCTGATCAGAAAGCTCTGTATTTCCTGATGCCGTGCACAGGTGCTCGGGGTGCCCAGGTGCCACAGCAAGCAGCCAGGGCTGGGATCCATCCCGGGCTGTTTTCTCCAGGACAGAAGGAGCACGGCCCCCGCAGTGCCAGGGGATGCCCGCGGCTGGGCTGAGCGCTCCAGCTCCGGCTCGGGAAAGCAGGAGCCGTGGGAATGAGATGAGGATGCGCTGGGGGAAAGCCCCCGGTCCTTTGGTCCGGCTGCTGCCCGGGTAGGGGCGAGCAGAGCAGAGCCGGCCGTGCTGGAGAGCGGCAGCCGAGCCCCCTGCCCCGCTCCTGGCTCTGCCGCATCCCCGGGGTCTCTGTGTGCCAGCCCTGTGTCCCCTGGGCTCTCTGTGCCAGCCCTGTGTCCCCTCTCCCGTGGGTCTCTGTGCCAGCCCTGTGTCCCCTGGGTCTCTGTGCCAGCCCTGTGTCCCCTGAGCTCTCTGTGCCAGCCCTGTGTCCCCTGAGCTCTCTGTGCCAGCCCTGTGTCCCCTGAGCTCTCTGTGCCAGCCCTGTGTCCCCTGGGCTCTCTGTGCCAGCCCTGTGTCCCCTGAGCTCTCTGTGCCAGCCCTGTGTCCCCTGTCCCTGGGCTCTCTGTGCCAGCCCTGTGTCCCCTGAGCTCTCTGTGCCAGCCCTGTGTCCCCTGGGTCTCTGTGCCAGCCCTGTGTCCCCTGAGCTCTCTGTGCCAGCCCTGTGTCCCCTGAGCTCTCTGTGCCAGCCCTGTGTCCCCTGTCCCCGGAGAACAGCGTGGACACATCGGAGGACAGTGTAAGACACTCCTGAAACCTGACCGGAGGCTGGAGATGGCAAGAACCAGATAAAACTCGCATTTTCCGAGGAAGTTCCCGTGGAACGGAGCCCTGTGGTGCCGGCAGGTGCCTGTGAGCATGGGCTGGGGCAGGGACAGGCAGGGCAGGGAGCTCAGGACCGTGCCCGGCTGGCCCTGGAATATGTCCAGGGATGGAGCCTGCACAGCCCCCGGGGACAAATGAAAAAAGGGGATTTGTGTGCTTGGATGGGATTTGCTGTGCTGGGTGTGTGTGTTCTCCTGTCAGAAGGAGGTTTGAAGAGAAGGAGCGGAGCGCTGGGGATGAAGCGCGACACGAATACCAGGGGCGCAGGAGGGAAGTGAAACGGTTCATCCTTGTGCTGGTATTAATGTTTTCTGTTTCATCCAAATGCATGGATTTTACTTCAGAGAGCGTGTCACAGCTGATGAGATCCATAATGGAGCCATTCAGGGCCATCTCTGAACACGCTCTTTTCCCACATGTAACAATGTGCCTGAAATTTTGAAAGATGGAATACTCATTTGCCAATTTAAAAAGAAAATGGAGAGAACAAGAGAGAGGGGCTCGTGGAGTTCTAAGTCTTCACGGGAGAGGGATGGAAAAACACATGTACATTTAGAACGATGTTGACATTTCTGAAATCAGAGATACGGTGTTTTATCTAAATTACACCAAAGCCCTCCAAGATAATGCGCTGTGTAATAGCTGCAGTTCTGGGCACTATTTCATTTTCAATTTTCCGTACAAAAAGCATGATTCTTATCCACAGTTGCAGTTCGGTGTTTGACAGATTATTGCCCAGCTGCAGCCCGGGTAGGGAGAGCTGTGTTGGAGAGGAAGAGCCCCCTGCTCTGCCCCGGCTGTGCCAGCATCGCTCCTCACCCGGAGAGAGGCCGAGGGGCACAACCCAGGGCTGGGGCTGCTGTGCTCTGAAGGGCCCCAAAGCACCAGCGAGCAGCAGAGAAGCCTGGGGTGCTGGGAGGAGGCGCTTTGGTGTGAAAAGCAGGTAAAAACACGGTAAAAGCAGGTAAAACCACGGTAAAAGCAGGTAAAACCACGGTAAAAGCAGGTCCTGCCCCGTGCCCGTGCACCCCAGCGCTGCTGGCTGTGAGCTCTCGCATGTGGCACCTGCTGGGCTCGCTTTACAGAGGTGTTTCCTTCTCCTTGGCAGCTGGAAAGGTGTAAATCCCTGTGGCACCTGCTTGGCACCAGCGGTGATGCCCCTGGCACGGCCTGGGAGTGACCCAGCATGAGCTGTGGAGAGCAGGACACAGCTGAACCTCACGGGAGCCTGCAGGGTGTGGGAGCTCCCTGCTCTCCTGCTCTGACTCGGGGTCCCCTGTGCTGGGGTGTGAGAGGTGAAATTCCACCTTCAGGAGCTCCCTGCCCTGACTCGGGGTCCCTCTGTGCTGGGGATATGAGAGGTGAAATCCCCACCTTCAGGAGATCCCTGCTGTCCTGCTCTGACTCAGGGTTCCCCTGTTCTGGGTATGTGAGAGGTGAAATCCCCACCTTCAGGAGCTCCCTGCTCTGACTTGGGGTCCCCCTGTTCTGGGGATATGAGAGGTGAAATCCCCACCTTCAGGAGCTCCCTGCTCTGACTTGGGGTCCCCTGTGCTGGGGTGTGAGAGGTGAAATTCCTGCCTTCAGGAGCTCCCTGCTCTGACTCGGGGTCCCCCTGTTCTGGGGATATGAGAGGTGAAATTCCTGCCTTCAGGAGCTCCCTGCTCTGACTCGGGGACTCCTGTTCTGGGGATATGAGAGGTGAAATCCCACCTTCAGGAGCTCCCTGCTCCTGCTGTGGGTGTCCAGAGGGACCAGCGTGTGCTGGAGCAGGGTGCCCTGGGAGGGACAGTGGGATGCTCTGGCCCCCTCCGAGTCCCTTGGCCCAAAGCTCTCGTTTCCAGCCTACTGCTACTGACTTGGCCAATATTCCAGAAGAGTTTTGGGGTTGTTTGAAGAGCTGTTTCCTCTCTGCAGGTGTGCCCCGTGCCAGCGGTGCAGAGGGAGGGAGCTGGAGCCCGGGTCAGGAGCTGTGTTCAGTGTGTTCAGTGTGTTTAGTTCCCATGCAAAGGGCAGGGCACCCTGAGGAGCTGCAGGGATGGGTGAGGGATGCCGTGTGTTTGTCTGCCAGGCAGATTTCCCCTCTCATCCCGGCTGGGAGCGGCGTGGAGAGCCTGCTCCCTCTGCAGGGAGCTCCGGCTGCACGGGCTGGTCCCCAGCGGAGAGGCAGGAGAACTCCTGAGGAGGCTCCTTTGAGATACCGATGGATGAAATCCGGAATGATGTTATTTTTGGCACACGTGAGGGATCTCAGCATGCCGTGGGTGCCGTGCCAGGGATGCAGGTGCAGGCTGGGGTCTGAGGAGGGGGAGCAGGAGGCTGCAGCCCACCTTGTCATTAGCGGGGGAAGGAAGGGTTTTCATGACAACCAGAAAGCACCAAAATATAAATTAAACTCTGCTAGGAAATGGAGCTCAGGGGACAGGAATAGTTTCCTTGGCAGGCCAAGAATAGTGCTGGCAGCGCTCGGTGTGGTTGCTGAGTGAGGGGGCAGAGCGAGGGAAGGGTGACAGTGGCTGTGCTTGTGGTGCTGCCTTCACAAATATATGCATTAAAGGCAATAAGAGCCTGCTTTTCAACCACGCAGGATTTCTGGGTTTGGAAACAGAATCAGGCAGCCGAGGGTCAGGAGAGCCCTGGTATGCATCTCAAAGGTAATCTGCCTGTGCTCAAAACAAACATGGCCATTTCAGCTGGCCACCAGGCACGAATATGTGCAAATATCTGAAATTGTGCTGGGGTTTCTGAACAAGGGTACCCTGGCGATGGCAGCAGGAGGGGAAACTGCTGTGAGGAACCCTGCAGAACAGTGCAAGGGAAATGGCTTTCATCAGTTCCTGCCTTGCACTGGGCCCTGATGCAGGCTCCCCTGGGATGGAGGCACAGCTTGCCCAGACTGCAGCAGGTGTGGGATGGAGCCCTGCAAACCCCTGCTGGAGGGGATGAAGGAGATGGAAAGTGCAGTGGTTTCACCCTAGGTGTGAATGGTTTGTGGCATTTATTTTTGCCAAAGGTTAAGAGCCAGGGCTGGGAGAGGGTGGCACCTGTGCCAAGGGCTCATGGAAAATGCAGTGGCCACGGCTCAGGCCAGCTGGCCCAGGTCTGGTTTGGTGCATCCTGGACTCGTGCAGGAGCCACATCCCTGTGCACAGCCAGGGCATAGCACAGATGCTTCTGCAGTGGAAATTGCTGACTAAATGAAGGGAGCTGCTATTTTGGGGCAGATATTCCTTTCAGGAGGCACGACAGGGCAGAGATCCCTCAGTGCCTGCAGGAGCCGCCCCAGGAGAGGATGTTAAAGGTGCAGCTCCTGCTGAGCCTGCCTGGCTCATGGGCTTGGGCACAAATCTGGAGTGAAAATACAGCTGGATTGCTTGGGAACACGGGCTTTGGCACAAACCTGGAGTGAAAATACAGCTGGATTGCTGGGGGACAGGGGCTTGGGCACAAACCTGGAGTGAAAATACAGCTGGATTGCTTGGGGACACGGGCTTGGGTGCAAACCTGGAGTGAAAATACAGCTGGATTGCTGGGGGACACGGGCTTGGGCACAAACCTGGAGTGAAAATACAGCTGGATTGCTGGGGGAACTTCTCTGCCCCAGCCTGTGTTGTGATCCCTCTTCCATACACCCCTGATTTGAGGGATAGGGGGTGCTCAGACATTCACAAGGGTAAAAAAGGCAGGGGGAGAATCTCTGGGCAAAAATGAATCTGAGGTTTGAGTTTGTCAGGTCCTACCCTTACACACGGTCTGGGGTCTCGTGCAGCTCCATCCTGAGGGATGTTTTGGACATTTTGGCTCTGATGTGCAGCAAAGAACATTGTGTTTAGGGCAGTGAGCTCCCAGCTGGACAGGGGTGTGTTCATACTCAGATTTGTCTCAAGGAAACCAGCCAGGGCAAAGGCAGGCTCGTGTGTCACGGTGCTCTGGAGAGCTCTGGAGGGTTTGTATCAGCCTCAGAATCAGCGATGGGTTTGTTCCCATCCTCAGGGAAAGGAGAGGCATAATGGGATGGCAAAATGATTAACCCACGCAGAGAACTCGCAAAATTAGATCTCTCCTGGGTCATTAGGCCAGACACCTGTGCAGCCAGAAAAGCTACAAAAATGGCTTGCAGTGTAAAAGATGATACTCTTAACTACCTGCTATAGCTGGTACCCCTGTAGGACACTGTAATTTGATTTACTATTGATTTTCTGTCCTACGCTTGTTGGCAGCAACCATACAGACCCCTTGGTTTAATGCTTATTTGCATGTTTAATTACTCTATAATAGTGCAATAATTACCATGTAGCTACAGAGGAATTACATGGTTGTCTGTACTCTGTAAACCAGTGTCAGCCTCCTCTGCAAACAAATAATTATGCAGCTAACATACCTGTTTAACTTCCCCAGGAATTAGCAGGGGAAATGCGGAAGATGCGGTTGCTGGGGGTTTAAATTAATTATTTATGATTTTTCTGTGTAAAATTCTTTAGCTGCCTGATTTTATCTCCTGCCACAGTGTCAGACAACACAAACCGGAGCCAGGGAGAGCATCGCCGTGGAATTAAAGCTGCCGAGGCTGAGCTCTAGAACCATAACCGGTGTGATTTCAGAGCCCGGCCATCCTGCAGCTTGTGATGGAGCAAATGCGAGCATTCCCAAACCGCTTCCCCCGTGCGGCCCTGGCTCCGGCAGCCTCTGGAAGGCGGGGGAGAGCCACGAGGTGGCAATGTGCACCAGGAAATAAATCTGCTGCTCCCCGGGGCTCAGCATCCCAGCCCTGAGCTGTGCCCGCACCGACACCGGGCCTCCCGCAGGAGCTGCGCCAGCGTTCCCAGCACCTTTCCCATTAAAAATTAATGTACCTTTGTTTTCCCAGCACTGAAAGAAAGAAAAGCTGCAGGGGTGAACATCTCCTCCTCCTCCTCCTGGGTCGTTTCGTGCTGGTGGATTTCCTCAGTAAGTTTGCGTGTTTGCTCTGGGCTCAGCTGCTCCCTGCGGATTGTTTGGAAAACATCTCGTGTTTCCCCTTTCCTGGCCGGGATCCGCGCTGGTTTCCGTGCACACAGCATCGCTGTGCAGCCCCTGGGCCAGCAGCTCTGCTGTGCCCTGGGCAATGCTGCGGAGCCCAGGAGAGCGCCTCTGGGTGCAGCAGCACCCCTGGGTGTGCCGTCCCAGCAGCAGGGCGCTGCTGACGGCCACAGGCTGCCTTTGCCCGCTGTAAATCGAGCGGCAGGTCTGGGTGATCCCGGGGCTGCTGGGGACCGTGTCCTGCAGGGTGTTTCCTCCTAAAGGGCGCCGAGTGTGTTTCCTGCTGTACTGCCCTGGAGGTGGCCAAAGGGGCTAAAGCCGAGGGAACCCTGGGCTCTCCCAGGACCAGCCTGTGTCCAGCTGTGCCTGCTGCAGCCCCTGGTACAGGGGCAGGACCTGGGAGCTGCTGGGGTCCTGGCAGGGTGATGGGGCCAGCCGGAGCAGCTCGCCCGTGGCCACTGTCCAGGCACAGGAGATCTGCTGGCCAGCGGCCACCCCCTGCCCCAGCCCCAGCCAGAGGAACAGCCCACACAAAGCTGCTGCTGGCAGCTCCTCCAGCCACACCTGCCCATAACCAGCGCCGTTCCTCTGAGGGAAGGAGGATCCTTGGCCCCCTGCTTTTCTTCTTCATGGTGTCAGCCCGTTTATTTGCTCTTCAGAAAGGCTCCTCAGGAGCGCAGGTGTGTGGCTGTGGGATGGGAGGCTGCTGTGGGGCTGTGTGCCGTGCCGGGACAGCTCTCCAGCAGCAGGGACATCAGCAATGCAGCGCTGCAAATCCCCATGCAGGGGTGGCAGCAACAAAACCGCGTGTGGCTGTCACCTGTGCTCACCTGGAGAGCCCAGCCCGAGGAGTTCAGACACGGTCCTGGGGCAGTGTCAGTCCTGGGGCAGTGTCAGTCCTGGGGCAGTGTCAGTCCTGCAGCAGGGAAAGGCTGTCCCCCATTCCCGGGACCCCCAATTCCCCCGGAACATCTCCCAAACCCTGCCGGGAGCAGCCTGCAGGCAGCAGATGGCATCACGGAGGAGCACCGGGGCTGGCAGCCAGCACACGCAGCAGGAAACTCGCCTTTCAGGATTTCTGGGCATGCTTCCAGGCAATAATATCTTTTCCTACCAGTTGTGAGGGATCTGAACTTCGCTTCACACCAGAAGCTTGAAAAAGCAACTGCTTAAAAACTTGAATCCCTTCTCTGGTTCGCGTGGTGCTTGAGGCAGCCGGGAGGTCATGGGCGGCCTGTGGGGACACGGGGAGTGGGGACATGGGGACTGTGAGGGGACACGGGGTGTGAGGGGACATGGGGACTGTGAGGGGACATGGGGTGTGTGAAGGGACACGGGGAGTGGGGACATGGGGACTGTGAGGGGACACGGGGTGTGAGGGGACATGGGGACTGTGAGGGGACACGGGGTGTGTGAAGGGACACGGGGAGTGGGGACATGGGGACTGTGAGGGGACACGGGCTGTGAAGGGACACAAGGACTGTGAGGCACAGCTGCCACACCCAGCTCTGCCCACCTGCTGCAGGTGGTTGTGCCCCTCTGCCCGCTCTGGTGTTTTAAACATTTTTGTGTGTAGTGGTGAGGCTTTGAAATGCGAGTGCTGTGTCCCAAAACGCATTGCAGTGTGGGTTTTTTTTTCCCTGTGGAACAAGCCATGTGTTTAATTTTGGCTCTCTGAGGAGAGCAGAGGCAGGATTTTCCCTGTGTGCCCCCTCAGAGGGGCGAGCAGGGGCTGCTCACTGCCGGTGCATCCCCGAGCTTTCAGCCCCTCGGTCTGAAACCATTGCTTTTTCTGGGGCTCCATAAGGGTTCTGTTCAGCACAGGACAAACAGCAGAGCTGATTTCTCTCGCACCCGTCGTGTCCCACCAGAGGAAAGCGAGCTTCACCAGCCCCCATGATCTCCAAAGGAATCGCATGGGGAAGTCAGAGGCGCTTTCCTGAACAGAGCCCACAGTGTCTGCACATCAACACTGCTGCCCTTCTGTCCGTCTGTCTGTAGCTCTTTGTTGTGTCAACATCTGGAGCTGTGGGTAAATAGCGGCGGGGCAGAACGCAGCTCGGGCAGCCACAGCGCCGGCCGGGCACGGGCCGGGGCAGGGGCAGGGGCAGGGGCAGGGTCAGGGGCAGGGGTTAGGGTCAGGGTTTAGTGGTTAGGGTTTGGGTTAGGGTTAGGGTCAGGGTCAGGGTCAGGGGCAGGGTCAGGGTTTGGGTCGGGGTCAGGGTCAGGGTCAGGGTTTGGGTCGGGGTCAGGGTCAGGGTCAGGGTCAGGGTCAGGGTCAGGGTTTAGGGTCAGGGTCAGGGGTTAGGGTTTAGGGGTTAGGGTTTGGGTTAGGGTCAGGGTCAGGGTTAGGGTCAGGGGTAGGGTCAGGGTCAGGGTCAGGGTTTAGGGGTTAGGGTTAGGGTCAGGGTCAGGGTCAGGGTTTAGGGTCAGGGTCAGGGGTTAGGGTTTAGGGGTTAGGGTTTGGGTTTGGGTTAGGGTTTAGGATTTAGGGTTAGGGTTAGGGTTAGGGTTAGGGTTAGGGTTAGGGTTAGGGTTAGGGTTAGGGTTAGGGTCAGGGTCAGGATTAGGGTTCGGGTTTATGGTTAGGGTTAGGATTTAGGGTCAGGGTCAGGATTAGGGTCAGGATTACGTTTAGGGTTCGGGTTTAGGGTTAGGGTTAGGGTTTAGGGTCAGGGTCAGGATTTGGGTCAGGGACTAACCTAACCTGCCAGACTGTGCCGCCTCTGGCCTGGAGCAGGCTGTGCCAAGGACAGGGCTCCCAAACCCTTTGGCCAGTGTGGCTGGCTGGGCTCTGTGCTCCACTGAGCGGCTCCTCAGCCCGTGGCAGCCAGAACAGCCCTGGGGAGACGCTGCTTCGCTGGGCTGAGCACCTGAGCCTGCCAGACCAGCAGCACACAGGTACTCCTCTGCTGAATCTGTGGGAAACATTCCTCTTTCCTCTTGTCGGCCACCGCCAGAAGTCTTTCAGGGTAACGCTGTTTTATAAAGTATTTCTAGGTGTATAAATGCTCAGAACTATTAGGAGAACTCCTTTTATCCAGGGCAGCTGCAGGCAGGGTGGCTGCAGGGCTGGCATGGGAGCAGAGGGGCTCAGGGGCTCGTGTTGGACCGGGAGGGCAGAGGGGCAGGGCTGGGAGATTCTGCAGTTCCCAGGGGCTCCCACAGCCCCCAGGGATGCAGAAGGACAGACTGACAGCCAGGGGATTTCACAGCCCCCCGGGATGCAGAAGGACAGACTGACAGCCAGGGGCTCTCCCAGCCCCCAGGGATGCAGAAGGACAGACTGACAGCCAGGGGCTCTCCCAGCCCCCCGGGATGCAGAAGGACAGACTGACAGCCAGGGTCTCTCTGGCTCAGGAGCTCGCAGGGACACGGTCCGGGCAGCCGCCACCCCGAGCCGTGCGCTGAGCACCGGGAGCAGCCGGACACTGCTGCGATCGGCCCGTGGCATTTCCCTGCCCAGGGACCTGCTGATGAGCGGCTGTGGCAGTGAAACCTCGGGGCTCTTTCCAAAGGAAAAATCAGGTCACGGCTGCTTGCCAAGGAATCATTGTTGCGAGCTGTTGGTTGGGCTGCAGGAGTAAACTTCGGAAGTCGTGCTTCGTCTTTCTTCTCCCTTGGCTGCTGTTGTGTCTGAAATCAAGATGATTTTCCCTGGAGCTGTGTCTGGCAGCCCTGGCCTCGCAGCAGCAGCAGGGAGTGCTTTCCCTGGCTGCTGCAGCGTCAGAGCTGTTTGTTTGTCCAGGCTCAGCATCCCTCCTGTGGCAGCTCCCTTCCAGGTGTGTTTGTGCCTTTGCAGCATCCCGAGGCTGTGGGACAGTCCTGGGTGAGGGGAGGGAGGCTGCTGGCCCCACGCTGCTGGGGAACACCTTGGGAAAAGGGTCCCGGGCAGCTGCTGGGGCCAGGCAGCGGGGCTGGGCCGGGAGATGGAATGTCCAGGCTGAGGGCTGGAGCTCGGCTGAAACACGCTGGGACCAAGCTCAGCCTGGAGCTGTGATCAGATGTGCCTGGGAGCTGCCTTTGAGCAGAGCCGTGGTGCCAGGGGCTGGGAGAGCAGCTCGTTCCACCCAGCACAGGGCAGCTTTGCACCCCGGGGCGCGTGTGCTGTGCCAGCTGTGCCAGCGGGGTCCTGGTGTCCCCTGTCCTGCTGTGCCAGCTGTGCCAGCTGTGCCAGCTGTGCCAGCGGGGTCCTGGTGTCCCCTGTCCTGCTGTGCCAGCTGTGCCAGCTGTGCCAGCTGTGCCAGCGGGGTCCTGGTGTCCCCTGTCCTGCTGTGCCAGCTGTGCCAGCGGGGTCCTGGTGTCCCCTGTCCTGCTGGGCCAGCTGTGCCAGCTGTGCCAGCGGGGTCCTGGTGTCCCCTGTCCTGCTGTGCCAGCTGTGCCAGCTGTGCCAGCGGGGTCCTGGTGTCCCCTGTCCTGCCGGGCCAGCTGTGCCAGCTGTGCCAGCGGGGTCCTGGTGTCCCCTGTCCTGCTGTGCCAGCTGTGCCAGCTGTGCCAGCGGGGTCCTGGTGTCCCCTGTCCTGCCGGGCCAGCGGGGGGCTCCAGGCTCCCCCCGTGCTGTGGTGCACAGCTGGAGGAGCGGGATCAGGTAAATGTGCTGGTGTTTGCACTGTTCACACAGCACTTGCTGATGTCTGATATCTAATCAGTGTTTCCTCTGTTTCCCTGGTTCTGCATTGATCTGATACACGCTACAAAAGGCTCTACAGTGGAACAGGGTGTCCTTCACCTGGCCAGGAGCCTTCACCCATCTTTGTTCTGCTGCGTTCAGAAACGCTGCAGCGGGCCCACCAGCCTGCTCTTGGCTGTGCCCGATTTCCTTCCTCCTTTGGAGGCTTGACGGTAGATTTTGCTTCCATCGAGCGCAAGGGGAAGACTTAAAAGCACAGAGGAGCGTAAGGAATGTCATTTCACTGGAAGGTTGGGTGCCTAATTGCCCTTTGTGCCATTAAAAGCAGTCTCCCCATATGCGTTTTGTTTTGTTTGCGGGCTCTTCCCTCCCCACGCAGGCAAAAACCGATTGATCAACGTTTGTCACAAAGTTATGAACAAACGTCTCTGGGCTCTTTGCTGCATTGATGTCGGCGCAGCGCGTTCTCCTCGCTAACGAAATGAGTTGCAAAGTCAGCAGGAGGCTGTGAGAACAGAGCGTGGGGTTTGTTTGCATAGCACACAGCCTGGCTGCTGCTTAAACAACAAACCCGGCCTCGGCGGGCACATCTGACCAGGGGCTGCCTTTGGTTGTGTTTCAGGAATTGTTGTTTGAATAAAAGGTCATTTACTGCCTCACTGAGGGGACAAACAACAGCGTAAATGTACAGTGGTGTGCTGGACACTGCGGGTCGGAGCGGGGCCACAAAGGAGACGGCGGGAGGAGCTGTAAACAGCCCAGGACACAGCACCAGGGAGCAGGGACTGGGGCTGAGGGGACACAGGGACACAGAGACCGGCTGAGCGATGGGCTGTCACCTCCAAACAGGGACACAGAGACCGGCTGAGTGATGGGCTGTCACCTTCAAACAGTGACACAGACTGTGTGATGGGCTGTCACCTTCAAACATTGACACAGGCTGTGTGATGGGCTGTCACCTTCACCCAGTGACACACAGACAGGCTGTGTGATGGGCTGTCACTGCAAACAGTGACACACACTGAGTGATGGGCTGTCACCTTCACCCAGTGACACACACAGGCCGTGTCAGAGCTCACACCTGCCCGTGTCCCCGGTCACTCTGTGATGCCATTCAGGTGTCTGGCTGTGGCCAGCCTGGCCAGCAGGTCCCTTCACCTGCGGGTGGATCCACAGGTGGCCGTCCCCTGCCAGCCTGGGCCACCAGGGCACACGGCCTGAGCGTGGGCACTGCCTCCCTGTGCCCCTGCCTTTGGCAAGGAGGGAAACCAAACAGGGTCAGGCACCCAAGGGTCACCTGTGGGACACCTGTGGGTCACCTGTGGGTCACCTGTGGGACACCTGTGGGGGATCTGTGGGTCACCTGTGGGTCACCTTTGGGTCACCTGAGAGTCACCTGTGCCCAGTGTGAGAGCAGAGTGGGCCCAGCGATGCCCAGGCTGCCCCGTGATCAGTTTTGAGGAGCCTCTCATCTCCTGTTCTCCTCCAGCCTTCGTCTTTCTCTTCCCCTGCTGAATTTCAGCCTTTCAGTCTCACAGCAGTATTGAGCTGTCTCATGTTTTGTTTAATTTACTTTCAACGCTTCCATGTTGCTTCTCATGTGTGGCAACAAACGTCCCAAGGCTTACATGCTGTTTCTAATGTGTGGAAATAAACATTTCAACATTTATATTTCAGTGTTTTGTGTGTTATTTCTAATGTGTGTAAATAAACATTTCAACGTTTATGTTTCAGTGTTTGTGTGTTATTTCTAATGTGTGTAAATAAACATTTCAACGTTTATGTTCCAGTGTTTACATGTTATTTCTAATGTGTGGAAATAAACATTTAAGTGTTTGTGTTTCAGTGTTTGTGTGTTATTTCTAATGTGTGTAAATAAACATTTCAACATTCATGTTTCAGTGTTTGTGTGTTATTTCTAATGTGTGTAAATAAACATTTCAACGTTTGTGTTCCAGTGTTTACGTGTTATTTCTAATGTATGGAAACAAACGTGTGTCACAAAATGCCATTATCATTTCCACCTCTTTCTCCAGCGTTTCTCATGCTTCTGCCAGAACAGCAGGACCCCAAAATGTGTCAAATGAAGAGATATCATTTTAATTTATGGGAGTTCTTAAAAGGCTCCTTTGGGTTCAGATTAAACCCTACTGCAGGTTCAAGGGAAAATTTAAGAAAATCAATTTTCCCAGGCTAAAAAGAGCAAACCCACTGCAGTGAGTATAGTGCCCTTTGTTAGTGGAATCAATAGCTCTGTTCCCAGGGCTGAATAATCACTTTTTTATATAATGTTGGTACACACACAGACTTATCTCCTCCAGACTTTGTTGTTGCAGTAAAATATTTTTGACATTTAGCAGTTTCTTGCTCTTATCCTTGTTTAATTTTTGCCTCGATCTGAGCCTCGCTTTGAGCTTGAAATGGGGCAATTATTCCCTGCTGTGGCACTGGCACGGAGCAGGGAAATGTTGCAAATGAATGTTTTCCCAGGAAATGCTCAGGAGTTGGAGCAGGGCGGTGTCTGAGCGCAGGACGGCTCGGCTCTGGTTCTGGTTCCCAGGCTGTGGGTTCCCGAGGGATGGAGCAGAGCTGTGGGGACAGGAGCTGAGCTCTGGGGGTGTGAGGAGGAGCTGATTGCCCCTGTCCCGAGCCAGGGGTGTTCACTGCACTGATTATTCCCGTGAACGTGGGCTGCGGGTGCTGTGAGCAGCTCCGAGCCCCTTGTCCCCGGCAGGATTTTGCTCTCAGGCCTGGATGGGAACAGGAAGAGCTCACAGAGGTTATGGAGCCATAGCAGGGCGTGGGGTGTGCAGGTTCCTGGCTGCAGGGCTGGCCCAGGGGGCTTTAACAGCCTCAGTCAGTCAGGAGATTGCAAATCGCCTTGCGAGGACACGATCCCTGGGCAGGCAGGCAGGGCCCGCCTCGGGAAGGCTGGCGGGAACAAAGGCTTCCCGTTCGCTGTTTGCTGGTTTGTTTCAGTAATTCAGGCTGATTTCTGCTCTGGAAGCATCACCTCTCCCGCTTTCCTCCAGCAAGGCCGTGATTAGTGGGGCGCCGTGCGCCGGTGGCAGTCGCGGATAATGGTTTGACATTTCGGATTGGCCACGGCTCATCAGCCGGACACGGCGGCACATCCCGGCTGCCCATTAGGGACTGTCCCCTCGCTGCTGGGACACCGAGCAGGACAGCAGGGCTGTCACAGGAGCACCCAGCCCCAGGGTGAGGGATGGAGAGCACCCCGCTCCCCTGGGACCTGCTCCGTCTCCTGGAGCACTGCAGACCTTCCACCCAAAACGACGTGAGCTTTCCACAGCTTTCTGATGTTCAAAGGGGTGTCCAAAGAAGCCACGTGCTGCTGGCAGTTTCTGGAATCCTCCGGCACCCAGGCCTGGGAGCCCCCAAAGAAAATAAACAAAAAGGAGAAAATAACAGTCTTGCTTCTCAGGCCTCTCACCTGGCACAGTTTTTGGGATATTCCCTAAAGCACTTGAGCTCACTCACTGCTGAGGAAACAGGATTTCTGCTGAGGTGCTGGCCGGGCTGGGGATCTGCAGCTGAGGGGGGAAGAGCTGGGCACCCTCTGGGAGCCACCTGGGCAGTGGGACCTGGCACCCTCCAGGTGACCAAGGCTGTGCCCGAGACCCTGTCCTGCAGATCGCAGCGCTGCCTCGGGGCTCTGCCTTCCAGCAGCTTCACTGCTGCACAGCCTGCCCAAAAGATGCTGAACTGCCAGGGAGAGAGGCACGTGAGGTCTCTGCTAATCTCCACTTAAACCTTCCAATGATTGAAGTATCCAGTGTTAGCAGTGGCATGAAGAAGTCAATGTTGAGTGTGGTTCCTCCAGTGCCCACTTAAAGATAATGTGTTTTCATGGACACAGTTCAGCATATAAAAGGCAAGTTCCTACCTGGTTACAGCACCTTGGAGTAAATGATGAGTGCTAGGACTCCTTTTTTGCTTGTTTTTTTTTTCCCTTTCAGAAAGGGTGAAATGGAAGTCGTTTACTGTGGTGCTCCTGTCAGGAGCCATTTGCTCAGCGCTGAGGTTTTGGAGAGAAGGCTCCAGGTGTTTGCAGAGCTGGCTGGGTGTCCAGGCAGGCTTTGTCCCCGAGGGGTGGCACTGCCTGCAGGTGGCACTGGGGGCTGGCTCACCCCAGGATGTGCATCCATAGCTCCATTTCCCTGCTCCACACGGGGAGGCGATGCCCTGCTGATGTCTTCCAGACACATCCAAATGCTCCACAGGCGTTGGGAGCTTGGGCTGGGAGAAGGAAACGCTGGGTGGGTGCTGAGGATGTGAGGAATGAAGATCTCTGGTGTAGCAGGTGGGAAATCCCCTCCAGAGTGCCCTAAGGTGTCCTGTCCCGGTGCCAGAAGGATTCCTGGGCTCCTGGGCTGCTTTTGGCCGTACCTTGCTCCTCAGAGCGGTTCTGCCTCGTGTGTGCGGCAGGGAAATCTCTCACCAGGGATCTGGCTGGGATCCCAGTGTGAGCTGGGGTTTGTGCTGCTCCCGTGCTCCTGCAGCCCCTCCAGCCCACGGAAACGCTTCTTCCCCTGCACTGCCCTTCCCTAACTGCTCTCCTGCTGCCGAGAGAGCCAGGAGAAAGCAGCAACCACACATCTTTGTTTTCTGCGCTTTCTCCTCATCGGCTTAATTGCAATAACATTTATATCACATAATATAGTGCAGCAGGGTTGTAATTTTCCTATCATCCAAATTGCAGGCTGAAAATGCTGCGAGGAAAGGACTGTAGGGGCTGAATTGCTGCTTTCAGAATGACTCCTGTTAACTGACAATGTGACCGGCGAGTGGCTCCCGCACGGGAGCGGCCCTGGCGTGGCTGGGAGCTGCTGGGCATCCAGCAGATAAAACATCCAGGCCTGGATGGAGCTATGGATGCTCTGCAAACACTCCTGCTCCTGGCAGGGGCTCAGCCCCACCAGCTCCCCTGTTCCCACGTGCTTTCGGCGGTGAGGGATGCGAGGGGCTGCTCCCAGAGCTGCACAGCCAGCCCGAGGAGTTGGGACTCGTTTCTTTGATTTAGGGCCTCGATGAAACGCCAGCGCTTCAGCTGTGCCCTTTGAAACCCCTCGGGAAGCACTGAGACATGGGCTGCAAGCTGCTGGGCCACTTGCTGACATTTGCTTCTACCTGTGCCTCTGACCCCAAAAAGGCTTTGGAAGTCCCAATGCTAGCGGTGCAAAAAAGGGTTTCACCCAAATTAATCCTGTCAGGTACTGGGCTTTCAGAAAATCTTGTGGAAAGGCAATTTTGTGGGTGTTGGGTCAATAGCTTCTGGCTGGGATCGGGATGTTTTGGGGTTTTTTTAACGTTTTGGCTGCTATAGAGGGTTTTGTTTGATTTCCCAGTGAACAATCCCACCGTGTGTGAATGGTTTATGTTGTAACCTCAGTCTTGTTTCCAGGTTTGGTTTTAGCTGTAAGAAAAATGAAATCCGGTGTTTGAGTCTCTTGTGAATTGTTGTATCCTGTTCCAGGGCACCATCAGGGTTTCTTTTTCTCCTAAAGACCCCAAGCAGTGCTCATGTAGCACAAAGCATGCAGCGGCTCTTGTTCGTGCTGCACAAATTACTTCTGTAAATGTCACTTACGGTGAGAATTAAGCACCTTTGGCCAGACAAAGTAACTCAATGTGCTGGTAGTGAAGCTTTCTGCGTGTATAATTCTGCCACAAAAAGCCCACAGAGGCTTTTCATTATTTAAACCTCAATATCTTTTTCCTTCCTTTCTTCCTTCCGTGACTTCTCCTCCCTGGAAGAACTTTTTTTTTTTTTTATTTATTTATTTTATTTTTTTTTTTTTTCGCGTCACCAGAGCCGAGGCCTGAAAGTTTTGAAGCACCAGGTGAAGAAAGCAATTTCATGCTTGACGCCACCAGTAATGTCCCGCTGTAATCTGCAGCCAGCAAGCGCCTTCCGCTGAAGTTGGGGGATAATGAAGGGTTTAACTTTGCGCTTCTGTCAAATTAGTTTGGGGGGAGACGGGAGGCCGCTTCCCTTTGGGGCTGCGGAGATTGTCTGCGCGGACAAATAAGTGAGCATTACAGGTGATTCCGAGGCAGAGAGCTCCCATTTATCGCCATCAAACGCATTAAGCTGCGAGTCAAAGCCCTCCGCTTTCTGCTCGCCGCGAGGCTGGACCAGAAGACAATCAAGCCATAAGGGTCATTTTCTGCATGAGCTAACCTTTTCCTCTCGTAGGGTTTGAAGCCTTTGTTGACAATGAGATGCTCAGTGGGAACATTAAATTAACACTTCATATTCGTGGCTGTAAATTTACTGGCAAGCTGAGGAAAAGTCAGGGAAAACAAACACTCCATCATTTCTGCTTCATTTAGCTGCTGAATGGGGACACTCTCACCTGCAGAGAAAAGAGGTCAGGGCAAACAGGGATAATTTTAATCTGACTCTCAGCCTAGTCTTTAGTGGCGGTGGATTGTGTTGCGTTCTGCGCTGAAAGTAAAGGTGAGAGCGAGGTGAGAGCAAGAAAATGGATAAGTACTGTGTGAAATGCTTCGGGGACCTTGCCACGGGCAGGCAGGGAAGGATGGCGGGCCGGTTACTACGGAAACTAGCGGGCTAAATACCATTAATTTTGCAAACTACAGCACCAGTTTGCTCTCAGACAATGGCTGCACCGAGATTTCCTTGTGCCAGCCGGGAGATCGCGCTGGATTCCGACTCCCAGGGCTTTAAAAACCGGCTGGTTTTCACTCGGATGAGGATGCTCGGTGTGGCTCCACCCGAGCCGTGTGTTCCGTGTCTCCGGTCTCTTCCCCGGGTCGTGCCGGTGGCTGCCAGGGCTGACGGGCGGATCCTGCTGCTGTGGCTGACGCGACAGCTCTGGATTGTCACCGGCGGCCAGGGGGGTGACACCGGTACCCGGCTCCCAGGACACTCGGGGGGCTCAGAAATCGCTGTTTGCGGGTTCTGCCCGATTCTGTCAGCGCAGAGCAACCCTGCGGGAAGGGAAACTCGAGCTGCAGAAGGTGTTTGGAGGCACAACACGTCTGACCCGCAGCTCCGGAGCTGCCGGGGCCGCGAGTGTCACAGAGGGCGAGTAACAGGCTTTGGGGATCGGAATCGGTTTCGGTGGGAGTTCCTTCTCTGGCAGGAGGAGATGATGGTGTTTGGGAGCTGAAGGGGCCGTGGGATGGCCAGCAGGGCTCTCCCGGAGCATCCCGCTGGCCTGGCCCGGCAGCCCGGGGCGGCAGGGAGCAGAGCAGAGGCGGGGATTAAAGGGGGACAGGGACGAGGCGATGATGAGGAGCCCTTCCGACAGCTGCAATCCCTGGCGTGCGAGGACACACAGCGCCGCTTTTGTTCCCAAACTCAGATCAGCTTTTGGTTCGGGGTGAAACTCTGAGCGAGCCGGTGTGTGCCAGGGGTGAGGTGCGAGGTGACTGTCACCCATCTGCTCCCCCGGCTCATGGGGGTGCCTTGTCCCCTGCTGCAGCGTGCCCAGCCTGGCTGTGCACCCCCAGCACAGCTGGAAACATCGCTAACAAACCTGCTGTGGCACCTGGGAGAAAGCAGCCTTCACCGGGAGGTGACACTTGTGTGCACACACAGCCCCTCAGGGACGGCTGGGAGAAGAGACTTCCATGCAGAGGGGCATTTTCGTTCTTTTGAGATGTTGTGGGCAGCGGTGGTAAAGGGGTAAACTGCACGAAAGAAAAACAGGATAAATTCAAATAGCACTTATGTCTGGCCAGACTGCCTCCTGATCCAGTTGCAGAGGGTTGCAATAGCATCCAGCAGCGCTGCAAACACTTTAATCAGCTTTCCTTGCCTGCTGATGGGCTGGAGAGAACGTGTTTACCTGTGCTCAGGAGTTTGGAGTGTGGGCAAAGAGAGGAAAAGATGCTCCCCTGATGGGGAGAGGGGGAAGATTTTAAGATCCTGAAAGCAAATTAGGAGGAGGAGGAGGAAGAGGAAGAGAGTCAATTAGCTAAAAAGCCTCTCTGGAGGAAGCCAAGTGCATCTGGCAGTGCTGCCCACGGTGCTGTCCAAAGGGCGGCTGTTCCAGCCCAAGAGCTGAGCTGGCTTGGGCAGACAGTGAATTCATGGATTGTCCCAGCACCAGGGGCTCCTGACAGCCTCACTGGGGAGGGCAGAGCCCCAGAGCGTGTCCCCTGCCCGGGCATTCCTGCTGGTGGCCAGGGAGATGAGCCGAGGGAGGGGAGGAGAGCGGGGCAGGCGAGGTGGGCAGAGCACGGCCAGGGCAGGGCCATGCCCCAGGCTGGCAGACAGGGAAGCTCCCCTTGGCAGGGCTCCACTCTGGGGCCTCATCCCGGCAGGACAGCTGGCAGCCTTCCCCTGGCACCCCCCAGCCGCTGGGGACTGTCCCTGGGGCAGGAGAGAGGAGAGGGGTCCCCATGGAGCAGGGAGCTCCTTCCTCTCTGCCCTCCCGAGGAAAGGGGGCTCTTGGGGCCGTGGGCTGGGGGAGGAGGAGCAGTGGGGCTCTCTGGTCCCATGCTGGACGTGGCTGGGTGCTGGGGATGCCTGAGCAGGCCCTGGGTGCAGAGCAAGGGTTGCTCGGCCTCTGTGAAATATTTCCATTTATTTTTCTGGCCTCTTCACAGATAAGGCTGAGACGCACAGTCCTGAGCTCGGGAAGGGAAAATAAAGAGGGTCAGGCACAACGACCCCCACGCACACGTGATAATTTCTCGTCTTGTCTTATCTTGTAAGAATTATAAGATACTGAGTAGGAAATAAATCACAATGTCAGCACCAAATGCCATTTTCTGGCTTGGTGTGATTTGCAGCATGGCAGTCAGACCGATAGATCTCATTCCCTGGCGGAGGGTTCTCCCCTTTAATTGAATTATACCCCGGCAAGCAAATGGGATTCATTCTCTGAGATACAAGGAAATTACCATTTGATGAAACAATGCTTTACTCCTCGCTCACCTGCACAAACATCCTTCAGGAAAACTATTATGCAGATATCCTTGATTACAGACCATTGTTGCTTCTGATCTCCATTTGATGTAGCGAGGATTGCACCATGAGCTCAGCCAGCACCCCAACTGTCCTGGCAGGGTTTGCTGCCTGTTCCCCTCTCCCTGCTGCACCCCAGCTGTCCTGGCAGGGTTTGCTGCCTGTTCCCCTCTCCCTGCTGCACCCCAACTGTCCTGGCAGGGTTTGCTGCCTGTTCCCCTCTCCCTGCTGCACCCCAGCTGTCCTGGCAGGGTTTGCTGCCTGTTCCCCAGAGCCTCAGAGGGCTCTTCTGCTTCCAGCCAGTTCAGATTCTCCCTGCTGCAGGCGGGCAGAGGACAGGCAGGTACCTCAGTGCAGCACTGCGTGTGTCACAGCATCTCCAGTCTCTGCTCAGGGGTGGGGCATTGCAGAATAATTAATGCTAATGAGCCCCGGGAACCCCATTTCCCCCTGAGTTATTAACTTGTGTAATCAGAAGCGACAGAAGGGTTTCTGTGCTCCCGTCTCTGTTGCTGCCACAGCTGGGGTGGTGAGGGCTGCAGTTGTAGATCTGGAGGATCGCCTCCCACCACTGCAGCCAGAGGCCTGGGAGGGGCATTCCTTGGGTTTGGAGCGTTCAGTGATCTTTGGAATTTCAACCTGCGCCGGATTCCTCGTGCTCACAGCTGTGAGGACACGGAGAGCCTCGAGTTCAACCCCACCAGGCAATGGAGAGAAGCCAACCCACGCAAGCATGAGTTTCCAG
Source organism: Periparus ater (assembly GCA_032357785.1). Taxonomy (NCBI): domain Eukaryota; kingdom Metazoa; phylum Chordata; class Aves; order Passeriformes; family Paridae; genus Periparus; species Periparus ater. The sequence continues at coordinate 115,308,193 of CM063610.1, read as the reverse complement.
CAGGAGCTGTGCTTTGGGAGGGGAGAGGCTGAGCCCCAGCCTCGCTTTCTTGGGGCTCACTGCACTGAGAGGCTTCTGCAGCAGCGTCAGCTGCTTTGTGCAGGAGCTACAGAATGCTCTTGGAACAGCAGATTAATTACCTTGAACAAACTGGCCTTGACAAGCTCTGAAGGTTTTAAAGCCATTTTCTCTCAGTTCTGAGCATGTGCCCAGCACTGCAGGTCCCCCCTTCTGCATGGGCTCGCTCAAGTGGGCTTCTAGTGGCGTTTGAAACATGAGCTGGAGACGAAATTACAAGGTGGAAGGATGGCAGCTAATCAGAGCACAGCGATGCCGTTCCTAATTAATTTACCAGCAGCAGCCACTGATCTGTGCCATTATTAGCAAACTTATTAGTGCTGTTTGCAGGAGTTGCAATAAACACACAGATCTTCCCTGGGAAAACTGTGTCACCGCCTCACCACCCTCACAGGGAGGAATCTCTTCCTAATACCGGAGCTTTTGGACCTGTAAGCTCCTTTCTGGAAGAAGATTTTGAGTCCAAACCGAAGCTCACCAACCTTGCAGCTGCAGGGAAGTTCAGGGAAGAGTGAACTACTCTTCCATTTGAGATGGGTGGAGGGCAGTGCGGGTCCAGCAGCTGTCTGGAGCTTTGCCATGCCTCCCCTCGGCTGCTGGCACGTTTGGGGAGCCAAGGGGGCTGTGCTAGCCCTGGGATGCAGCAGGGACAAGCCCTGGGGCTTTGCTGTGGAGCTCACAGGGACAGCAGCCCCTTGGTGGCCTGGTGTTTTCCTGATGTGCAGTGGGAAGGTTCTTTTCAGATTTGTGTCTGAGGGATGAAAAGAGAATAAATTCTGGCTGGAGGCACATGTCCTGCAATTCATGTTTCACGCTAATCTGAGATGAGCGAGCGCTCAGCTGAGGGTGGGATGGTTTTTAATCCCTGTTCATGTCCTGCCTGGCTCCGAGGCCTTGTGGTGCCCAGATCCTGGATGTGGATGGGCAGAGGCTCCTGGAGCAGGCTCTGCTCAGTCTCCGGAGGAATGCAAACTGCTCCGCTGCCAGTGCTTTTCCTGACCAGCCAGTAACTTTGTAATTAATGTGTTAGCTTGTTGCCAATTAACCAGCAAAACCATCTTGGCTGCCAAAGGCTTTTCCACTCCCAGTGCATTCCCTTTCCTCTGCTGCCTTTCATCTCTGCAGGGCAGGGGGACAGCTCTGCTCCAGCCATCTGGCCCCGCTCTCCGGGAATCCTTCTGGTGGCTCCTGGCCTCCTCCCGCACCCCAGCCAGCCCTCTGCGGGCTTGCCATACTGCTCGGGGAGTTTTCTTCCTCCCCACATCTCTGATCCTGCTTTTCTTCCCTCTTGGCTGCTTGCCCAGCCCTTTGGGACCGTCTCCCTCTGTTTCAGACGCCCGAATCCCGTTGCTCCATCCCAGACTCCCCAGTGCAGCCCTGCTCTCCTGCCCTGTGGCAGCACCACCAACGCTCAGCTCATCTCATCCAGTCCCCTCTTTATTCTCTCCCCGGGTGGGGTGTGTGTGTCTCTGGCAGGGTATTTATATAACTCCATAAAATCCCCGTTGGCAGCGGGGCTGGGTGGGGTGACCCAGATGCACAAGAGGAAATGTTTCATATCTCGAGGAGCGCCGTCTGTGCCCCCCGGCAGCCCCTCCCGCCCGCCCATCACATCTAGGGCTTAATGGGCTTAAGAATTAGAGCAGCTGCTTGCTGCAGAATTTATTGGCTGGCTGTGCATAACGAGGGGAATTAAAATCCTAATTGGCTGAGCTGCTCCCCGGCACTTGGAGAATTTTCACTTTTCTCTGGGCTCTTCCCTCCCTCCATAGCCTTGCCCAGGGGATCGCAGGATCCTTTGGGCTGGGAAGGCTCTCGGAGATCACCCAGCCCATGTCCTGGGGACGGTGCCACCCTGTTCCCCAGGGCTCTGTCCCCGGGAGGAGGAGGCAGTGGAGGCAGTGGAGGCAGCGGTGGCAGTGGAGGCAGTGGTGGCAGCTGTGGCAGCGGTGGCAGTGGTGGCAGTGGTGGCAGTGGAGGCAGTGGAGGCAGCGGTGGCAGTGGTGGCAGCGGTGGCAGCGGTGGCAGCGGTGGCAGTGGAGGCCATGGTGGCAGTGGAGGCAGTGGTGGCAGTGGAGGCAGCAGTGACAGTGGTGGCAGTGGAGGCAGCAGTGACAGTGGTGGCAGTGGAGGATGCGGTGGCAGTGGTGGCAGTGGAGGCAGCGGTGGCAGCGGTGGCACCGGTGTCGGGTGCCCAGGCCCTGCTGGAGCTGGCAGCCTCTGCAGAGGATTTCTGGGGCCCGGTGGCACAGGAAGGATGCTGCCTGTGCCTCGTGTGGCTGTGGCCACCAGGCCTCCCTGCTGCCTGTCGGGGACAGGAATGTCTGCTCCGGGCTCTGCTGCAGCTCGCAGAGCCCAGGAGAGGCTGTTCCTCCTGCATCCCTTGCTCTCAGAGAGCCTGAATGGGCACGGAAATGGCCTCACTTAAGGCTATGTCTCATTACTACATTAAGTCAACAACCACTTGAGTATCCAAGGATTTTGATCAAAGCTAGATATTGAAAGGGGGACAAAGAGTGGCAAACTTATTTGACTTCCACTTATTTCCAGAGCCTGTTGAGCACTCGGCTGTACTCCTCACCGGCCTGAAGTGTGTTCCTGGGAGAGCAGCGCCTGCTCTCTGCTCCTCGTGGCCAGGAGAGAGGCTCTGGGCTGAGGGGAGGGAGGGTGGCTGCTCCCTGCCTGTGCTGGCCTCTGGCACCCAGAGAAGGACAGGGGAGGTGGCCCTGTCCTGTCCCTGGGGACACGGGACCCTGTGCTGTGGCTGTCCTGCAGGAGCCCCCAGCAGCACACGGGGATGGGCTGGTGGGACGGGACCTCGAGCTGCTGGGAGCTCGGGATAGTCCAGAAAAGGCAAAGCCAGCATCCTGCTCGGGCTCCAGGCAGCTCTCTTCCATTCCCTTTCCTCAGAGCGAGGAGAGGCAGCAGCTCCTCCTGCCTCCCTGCAGCATCCTCCGGGGACGTGACGAGTGAGGAGGCAGAGGAGCTCCCAGTGTGAGCCTCAAACTGGGCCCAGTGCAGGCTCCCTGGGGACCTGCTGCAGCTGGGGTTTGCCACCAAAAGAGCTCTGAAATTCCGGGTTTCCATCGTGCTGTGCCGGGTTCCCGTCTCTAACGGAGCCTCCTGCCGAGGCCGAGCTCCTGCTGGGGCACAGCTCCCAGCTGCCAGCCCAGCAGCACAGAGCCTTGGGGGTTTTAGCTGGAAATGGATCAGGATTTGGGATTGTGCTGGAGGCAGGACCGAGGGGTTTTACTGCAGAGAGTGTCGTGCTCAGCCCCGTCTCCTCAGTGCTCTGCACCTAACGACGCTGCAATAAAAATAAAAGTAATCTACAGTAAATGTATCCCGGGTCCTCAGTGCAGTGCAAATAAAGTGTTAGTGAGTCTCAGTAGTGTCTGCTAAGAGGGTTCCATCTCTTGCATTAATATGAAGTCCCCTCCGACGATTCTCGGCGTTGTTTGTTGTTTGAAAACAGCAGGAGGAGCAGCAGATTTCATGGGGGGTTTTTTCTGTTGTTTGTTTTCCTCGCAGGCACGTCTGGGCATCGTCACTCCGGGCTGAATCAGACCTGTCTGAGCATTCACCCTCCTGTCACAGAAGAAGCAAAGGACACAGCAAGGCTCAGAGGTACCCCCGCTTTCCATGAAACCCCACTTTTGTTACCGTCCTGAAAACCCTTTGGAAACAGGGAAGCAGAAACCTGTTCTGGCTGTGGCTGAAAGGCCATTGAAAGGCGGAGAGCCCCCGAGTTTAACGGGGAAGTCATGGTGAAGGCAGAGCGCAGCATGGGAATTTGCATTCAAGAGGGAGGAAAATGAGGGATTTGGGCAGAGAATAACTGATAGGTGCTGTGCATTCATTAAAAATGGGCTATAAAAGATACACTACAAGGTTCTGGTGACAGACCAACAAAGCTTTTTCTTCCCCTCCATTGTTTCTACTGTCACAGGATCCTCACAATAGCGGATAGTTTAGCCTTGTACTCCACGGTTCGTTATCTATTCTTCTATTTATTAATGCATTCTTGGGTCTTAGTGATGTGATAAACCATCCATGCTTTTCTTTTATGGTTTAATAGGATTCTTCTGGAACCCCCTCCATGTTTACATAACCTTGCAATCCGCAGTTATCTATCATTTATTTCCTACTTTGTGCGGCCTCGATAAAGCGCAGCAGCGAGGGGCGTGGGGCATCGCCCCTTTGGGCTCCCCGAACACAGCCTCCCCTAAAGAGCAGGGTCTTTCCCATCCCTCTGCAGGGGCAGGATGGAATCCAGCTCTGGGACCCTCCATCCCTCTGCCAGAAGCTGCTCCAGGCTGCTGAGGGTCCCCAGGCAAAGGGTCCTGTGAGCCCCGTGGTGGGGCTGAGCTTGACTTCAGGGGGAAGGGAACAATTCAGGGCTCTCCCTGGGAAGCTCCAGAGCTGCTTTCGAGGAGTTTGGCTGCTGGGGTGATTTGCTGCCCCATGGAGCTGGGGCAGAAACTTTCTCTTGGTCAGGCAGCCCTTGGAGCGTGGAGCGGGGCCGCTCCCCGTCAGAGGCAGGAAATCTGAATGTGCCATCTAAATATGACTCCAAACCTTTATTAACCGTACCCGGAAAGGGATGCGAGACCTCATTTATGATTTCATTCATAATCCCTTCAAAATGAGTCGGTACCAGTATGTGATAAGTGGATTATGTGTTAGGCCCAAGTAAAGCCAGACACAATTAGTGCTTTAATAAAGCGGTTGTATGCATTACTAACAACTCAGTCACAAGGGAATCGGTGTATTTACAAACCCTAATTAGTAGTTTGTTACTGTGATACCAAATTTAAACAAATCTGTAGCATCACTGACCATCTGGGTTAGAAATCTCTGTTTTGAATTTAATTAGGAAATAGTTGTGACAGAAAATTGGTCCTTATTAGTTAGCTAACGATCAGCATTGCCCTAATTGAAATGAAGAACTGGCTGGCGGGTTTGTGAGATGTTTAGATACAAGCAGAGACAATCAAAAAATATTCTCTCACTTAGGACTCTGTGAGCTGCGGTGATTGATTAAATAACATCCCCCTGATATTTTAGCAGCTAAAATGCAAATGACCCAGTGATGAGCGTGCATGACAAAAACCTGGCAATTAGAGCTGAGCATTTCTGGGTTTGTGTTTAAAAGTGCTGCTGTGGGAGCAGGCCTGGTGTGGATGCTCTGGGGGCTGTGCCTTCACCTTCACCTCCACCTTCACCTTCACCTTCCTCCCCTCAGGCATCCTCGGGAAGGGCATCATCTCTCCTGGAGTGGGAGCCCGGCTTCTTTCCCAGTCCTGGTGCTTTCCCAGGGAGCAGCTCAGCCCTGCCACGGCACAGCCAGCCTGGTTCTGGCATCGCTTCAGTGGCATCTGCCTGTGCCCAAATCTGAGCTGCCTGTGCCCAAACCTGAGCTGGGATCTGGCTGTGCTCAAACCTGAGCTGCCTGTGCCCAAACCTGAGCTGGGATCTGCCTGTGCCCAAACCTGAGCTGGCTGTGCCCAAACCTGGGCTGGGATCTGCCTGTGCCCAAACCTGAGCTGGGATCTGGCTGTGCCCAAACCTGAGCTGGCTGTGCCCAAACCCAATCTGGCTGTGCCCAAATCTGAGCTGGGATCTGGCTGTGCCCAAACCTGAGCTGGCTGTGCCCAAACCTGGGCTGGGATCTGGCTGTGCCCAAACCTGAGCTGGCTGTGCCCAAACCTGAGCTGGGATCTGGCTGTGCCCAAACCTGAGCTGGCTGTGCCCAAACCCAATCTGGCCGTGCCCAAATCTGAGCTGGCTGTGCCTAAACCTGAGCTGGGATCTGGCTGTGCCCAAACCCAGTCTGGGATCTGGCTGTGCCTAAACCTGAGCTGGCTGTGCCTAAACCTGAGCTGGCTGTGCCCAAACCCAATCTGGCTGTGCCCAAACCCAGGCTGTGCCCAAACCCAGGCTGTGCCCAAACCCAATCTGGCTGTGCCCAAACCCAATCTGGCTGTGCCCAAACCCAGGCTGTGCCAGTCTGTGTGATCTGACTGCAGGTGTTCAGTGGCTGATCCGGGGAATGACGCCTGGATCATTCCTGGAAGCACGCTCACCAGCCTTGCCATTAAAGTACAGACAGGCCCTTTAGGACACAGACTGCAGTTCTTAATTCACTTGTGCTTCCTTCCTTGATGGTTCTCCGCAGGACTCAGGATGTTAGGATTGCCGGTAACGTTTCCAGATGAAAGGAAACACACGTTGGCAATAACAGCCACGCCAGGGCTGCTGTCGGAGCAGCACTGGATACCGAGGAACTCTTCCTGTCCTGGAACAGACAATGAACTTTCTGTAGGGGCTTTAAATCACTTAATGTTGAAAGGAATTCCCCGACGGCTTCATCAGTCACTGTGTAAGATTGTTAGAGATCTCCACCAGCTAATAAATTTGATTTGGGGTTTGTTTTTCTGGCATTTGCACAAACCCTCTGAGAACTATAGTTACTGTATTCCCATACAGTATCTGAATTCCGAATTGAAATGCCCGTTCCCCTCTCCTCTGGGAGGAGAAATAAACCTTTGCCATAGAATATGAATGTCGGTTGTTTTTCTGGGTAAGCTGGTGCATTATTGTTTTATAGGAGATATAGTGTTTGACAAAACCATCTATTTTCTTTCAAATATTTTATTGAGTAATAAAACTCGTTTGTGTTGCTGCCACACGGGGGGATTTGTGCCTGTTGGGCTGCAGGGGGGGGCGGCTGAAGGGATGGGGCCGTGTGTCCCTCGGTGCAGCCGTCCTGTCCCGCTGTCCCGGGCTGGGGGTGCGGGCTGAGCCCCCCGGCCCTCCCCGCCCCACCCACCGGGGTGCTGCTGCCTCGGGCAAAAAATAAAGGCCGTGTTGTTTTCTGGGGCCAGGATTTTTTTTTTCCCTACCCGGCCCTCACAAGTTTATTATGAATGATCCCTTTTGACAGATGTTCCAGTCTAGACAAGCCCCCTGTGAGCGGAGCCCAGCGCAGCTGAGGGAGCTGTCGGGCCCCGGCCGAGGGCAGGGCTTCCTCTCCTCTCTTCTCCTCTCCTCTCCTCTCCTCTCCTCTCCTCTCCTCTCCTCTCCTCTCCTCTCCTCTCCTCTCCTCTCCTCTCCTCTCCTCTCCTCTCCTCTCCTCTCCTCTCCTCTCCTCTCCTCTCCTCTCCTCTCCTCTCCTCTCCTCTCCTCTCCTCTCCTCTCCTCTCCTCTCCTCTCCTCTCCTCTCCTCTCCTCTCCTCTCCTCTCCTCTCCTCTCCTCTCCTCTCCTCTCCTCTCCTCTCCTCTCCTCTCCTCTCCTCTCCTCTCCTCTCCTCTCCTCTCCTCTCCTCTCCTCTCCTCTCCTCTCCTCTCCTCTCCTCTCCTCTCCTCTCCTCTCCTCTCCTCTCCTCTCCTCTCCTCTCCTCTCCTCTCCTCTCCTCTCCTCTCCTCTCCTCTCCTCTCCTCTCCTCTCCTCTCCTCTCCTCTCCTCTCCTCTCCTCTCCTCTCCTCTCCTCTCCTCTCCTCTCCTCTCCTCTCCTCTCCTCTCCTCTCCTCTCCTCTCCTCTCCTCTCCTCTCCTCTCCTCTCCTCTCCTCTCCTCTCCTCTCCTCTCCTCTCCTCTCCTCTCCTCTCCTCTCCTCTCCTCTCCTCTCCTCTCCTCTCCTCTCCTCTCCTCTCCTCTCCTCTCCTCTCCTCTCCTCTCCTCTCCTCTCCTCTCCTCTCCTCTCCTCTCCTCTCCTCTCCTCTCCTCTCCTCTCCTCTCCTCTCCTCTCCTCTCCTCTCCTCTCCTCTCCTCTCCTCTCCTCTCCTCTCCTCTCCCCACATTTGTGTTTTTGCAGAGCTCTGTTGCTGTGTCTCAGTTTCCCAGGTTGCTGCTGCCTTGCGGGCCTGGCAGGGAGCAGGAAGGTTTGATGTCTCCTGTTGTGACCCTGTCAGAGGTGTCCTTGCCGAGGGTGTCGGTGCTGCTGTGGCTGCTCTCCGAGCCGGTGCTGGCAGCTCCGGGGCCACCAGCGGCTCGGAGTGACACTGATGGTCTGCAGGGGGAGCCGTGTGTGACAGCTGCCACCGAGCCCTGCCGGGGGGGACAGGGTTTAATGCCCTGGAAAATGCAGGAGCCCGCGGAGCCTGCGGAGCGCTGGCAAGCGGGGCACGGCGGCAGGCGGGTGTCACCGGGTGTCACCGGGTGTCACCGGGTGTCACCGCCCGGAGCCTCTGCTCTGGGAAGCAGCACGGGGTGCTGCCATCTCCCCCGGGCCCGGGGCTCGGCCCTGGGGTGACTCGGCGTGTCCTCGTCCCCTTGTCCCAGCGTGTCCCCGTGTCCTGGGTGACGCGGGTCACCGCTCTGCAGGTTCCCGGCCCCAGACGTCGCTCAGACAGTTCTGGAGCTCGCGGTGCCCTTCCAGCGCTGTCCCCATGGCTCAGCCCGGTCCCGGCTGGCCAGGCAGGGGCGGGGTGTGCTCCAGTTCTCCTTTCGGGTGCCTTTAGCAGCCTTTCCTTCCACCCACGTGCTTCTCTTCAAGGGTGGCCTCAGGCCCGCTCTGTCACCGCGGGGCGGCTCGGCCACCGCCAGGGCCGGCTGTGGGGACTGGTGACTCGCCTGGGAGATGGATGGAGGCATCGCTTTCCCACAGCTGCTCATTACTCCTCGCTCTGGAAAGCCTTAGCAATTCCGACCCGGTAAATTATGTGCCATTCCTCAAAAAAGTGGATAAATAAATGGGGCTAGAGCATGTCTTTTTTTGCCCTGAGCTTCGGGGTATTGATTTGGACATATTTCCAGGCCGGGAGTAATCAATTCTTGGGCAGAATAAAATAATTTCGGGCAAACTCTTGGAGCGACTCGTCATTAATTTGCCTTTTGCCAGCGCTCGGCATCCTCGGGAGCGGTGCCCTGGGGATCTCCCGGGGCTGCCAGGAGGGAGGGCGGGGGCCGCCGGGGCTAATGAATGCGCCGTGTTTGCTCATCTTTACAGAGTCCCTTATTACTGCTAATTGGGAGGGACAGTTCAAACAGGCACAGAGGAGCAGTTGTCGCGGGAGCGTGACTTGCTTCCCAAGGAGCGGCCGGGAGCATCCATCCCTCCGGAGCCGGGCACCCCTCCGGAGCCGAGCGCCGCGGGCAGCCCGGGGGCCGCAGCCAGCCGCACAGCCGGCCAGACGGACAGACAGACAGACGGACAGGCAGGCAGGCAGCCGTGCAGCTGCCCGGGATGCGGAGGAAGCCGGCGGCTGAAGGAAGGGGTGGGCTGCTGGCTCCGCGCAGGGGGTCGGGGATGTGCTCCGCATTAATGCGCCCCCGGGGCCTGGCGTGGGGACACGCAGTGCCCTGCCTTGTTTCGGGGCTCCCTGGCAGCAGCGAGGCCTCCCCTCCCTCCCCCGCTTATTTATACGTTCAAGTGTTCTCATCCAAGCTCATGTTCCTTCATTTATTGCCGCTTTCCCTAATTAAAACCCTTCGGATTATTCCCCCGCACGCCGAGGGCTCCTCGCAGCTGGGGACCAGCTCCGTTCCTGCGGCAGGACGGACCCGCTGCACTCATTTTTAAGAGATTTTTTTTAGCGTTTCTTGGGGAAAACAGCTAAAGCACGAGTGTGCGGGAAGCCCGAGGAGGATGGGCTTTGTTCCTCGGCCGCGTCTCGGCTCTGCGGTGCTGGACAGCCAAGGGGAGCGGGCTCAGGGCAGCGGTGCCGGCTCAGGGAGGGAGCTGTCCCTCTGTCCTTGCCGGGAACTGTCCCTCCGTCCTTGCCGGGGGCCAGCGGTGTCCCCTCGGGCTCGGCGTGTGCCCAGCCGTGCCCTGGAGCAGATGGGGTGCCCTGGCTGGGCTCAGGGCTGCTGCCGAGAGCCGGGAGAGGAGGGAGCTGCTGCCTTGTGCCGAGAAATTGGCTCTGCCTCCAGCCCGCCTTTCCATTTTCTCCTCTTATTTTCTGATATAAAAATCAAGGTTTCCACAGTGAAAACTCGGTTTCTCTTTGAGTGAGTAATTCCCCTCTCCTTTAGAAAAAATAAACCCCGACAAACAAGGCAAAGCGCCGTGTGTCCTGTCTGCGGTGCGGGAGGATGGAGACTGTGAGCATCTGCAGCCTGCCTCTAAACGCGCTTCCAAAGGCGTATTGTGCACACGCTGGCCCTCAAGAGGATAAACCTAAGGGAACAATCTTAATCTCACGAGTTCGCACCCACCGCTAAAGCAGCGGCAGAAAACACTCCGTGTGTGGCTGGAATCCTCGAGAGGAGCCCCAGCCCTGCCAGAGCAGCCAACAAGAGGCATTTTTTTTTTTTCCCTTTTCGCGTGTGTGGCGCAGATAAATCGAGTTTGTTTTGCAGCCCATTCTGCTGTAGATTTCCTGTGTCATAACTGAATGAATTTGTTGTTCATTGATACCTTAATATATAGGTTGTTGGGGAGGGATTTTTTTTTTTTTATTTCTTTTTATTTTTTTCTTCGCGGGGGAAAACAATGTCCCCTTCACTGGTGCCTGAATGGATCCATTTATTCTCCGTAACCTCCGGAAGTCATTTATTTCGCCCCGCGACAGCTGCAGGGTCTGTTTGTGCAGGAGGGCTGGCAAGGCCCGGCCCTTCCTCCTGGCCGTGCCCAGCGCCAGCGGGGCCACCACGGGCTCCGGGGACAAACCGAGCTCGGAAATGGCTCGGAAATGGCTCAGAAATGGCTCAGAATGGCTCAGCTCCCCTCGGGCCGGGGCTGCAGCACAGCACCGCTGCTCTCCTCTCCCCAGGGATGCTCCCGGGTGCTTATTTCACCCCGCCGATGGGCCCTGAGCAGTTTAATTAATATACATGCCTTTGCAGAGGCCGTGCTTCACTGTAACTCGGCAGTAACCAGGGGCCGCGTGCTGGGAGCTCGGGATCTGCTCCATTTATTGAGGAGGGAAGGGAATCTCTCGCTGAGGGGATGTCAGTGCTGGCCCACTGGACCCTACGGCCCGGTTCAGCCAGGCCAGAAAGCTCCTGTGTATTTCAAAGGCCAAAATAGATTTAAAAATCCCGTGCTTCCCCAAAAACACTGCCAAACACCCTAAAGGCGTTTCCTGGGAGAAACCCACGCGTGTCGGGGCTCGGCGGTGCCAGGCCCGGTGGGTGATCCCTGCAAACATGGAAAGAGCTGTGGAGATGGTGCAGAAACAGGGAGGAACTCGCGCTGCCTTTGGCCCCCTTGGGCACATTGAAAGTGTCCCTGAACGTCACTCCCGGGCTTCCTTTGCTCGGGGAGAAAGGTGAAGGGGCGCTGAAGGGAACGAGGAAGCTCTCCACAGGTCTGTGTGTCTGTACTCAGCACAGTGTGTGCTGCCCACTGACCTGGAGCCGCTCCCCGAGCTCCCCCGTGTGCCTTGGCAGGCGCTGGGCCTCCCCAGAGCCCCGTGCAGCAAATGTGTGCCAAGCGTCGGGCTGGACTGACACTCCATCCCTTCCCTGCTGCAGGACCGCACATTATCCACGCTCCAGCCAAAATCTGCTCCTTTCCCACTGCGCCCTGTCCCTTGGCACCTGCAGGAAAACCCGGCTCTGGAGGTTTGGGGTTCTTCCCAAACTCAGAGTCAGCTCACCTGCCGCTGCTGTGCCCTCCTGTGCTCTGCTCACCCCCGGGCAGGGACCGGAGCCGGGACACCTTTCCTGGGCCACAGCAGCCCAAGAGAGCCGGGCTGGGGAGGAGCCGGCCCTGGGCATGGGGGCACGGCCTGGGAGCAGGGCCAGGGGCGGGGAGGGGGCACGGAGCTCCCCTCCGAACTGTTCTGGTTCCCCTCCGAGCTGTTCTGGCTCCCTCCGAGCTGCTCTGGTTCCCTCCGAGCTGTTCTCTCTCCCCTCCGAGCTGTTCTGGCTCCCTTCGAGCTGTTCTGGCTCCCTCCGAGCTGCTCTCACTCCCCTCCGAGCTGCTCTGGTTCTCTCCGAGCTGTTCTCTCCCCTCCGATCTGTTCTCTCCCCTCCGAGCTGTTCTCTCCCCTCCGAGCTGTTCTCTCCCCGGGCTGCAGAGGCAGCGGCACTGGCCAGCTGTGCTAGCCACAAATAAAGTGTGGCTTAGCAGAATTTCTCCATGGAAAGGTTTTGGGAATAGTGGCCAAAGCGAGCGGCCGGGGAGGCGGGGAGGGAGGGAGGGAGGGAGGGAGGGGAGGGAGGGGAGCCCCGGCAGCCCCGGCTCCGAGCGCGGTCACGCTGCGCCTAAACCTGAGCCGGGAATTGGTTTTGATTTTTTTTTTTTTTTTCTTTTTTCTTTTTTTTTTTTCTTTTTTATTTAAAATTCAAATGTCTGATGTTCTTAAATTGAACAAATGATATTTTAAAAAAATATATCAGGCTCCAACATCTGCAGATTATGATTTGCATTTTGAAATTGGCTGCTTGAATTGAACAAGGATGAATACTGTCACTCTTCTTTCATTCGCTCCGTTTATTTAATGAAATGCTAGAGGTCAACCCTTTGTCCTTAAATTAGTTACTATAAAAATCTTTTTGTACTTTCCTGCTTGTTATGATGTCTTCTAAGCAGAAGAAAAGGTTGCCATTAATTATGTCTTTGTTGAATATGGATATCTATTCAGAATTAGTTAAACAGTTTCAAACAAAATTAGCATCGAGCAACTCGAAGGCCAGCTTTAGGTTGGTTATCAAGAATTTTTTGCTAAGAGAATGCTCTCCTGCAAGTGTGCATTATCTAATATATTCAGCTTTCAGTTGCTAATTTTTTTTCCAGATGAAGATGGGCTTAATTGAGGTTGTGCTTTTAAGTTTGTAGAGCTCTTCAGCATCTCATACAAAAGCATCTAGAGGCTTTTCATTTGTCTTGAGTATGTTTTAGATGTACAAATATTATTTACTTTAAACTCTAAATCAAAAGGCGCGCTGTAACTATTTTAAATAAAACATTATTCTCTGCTGAAATATATATAAATTCAAAGGGAGGCTTTTTTTCATTATCGCTTAATTTATGTGAAAGAGCCGCTATTAGGAAATTTTAGGGTGGTGTTTCGGGAGCGGTTTAGCGGCTGGTGTGCAGCAGGCGTTTGCCGGTGTCGTTTCCTTGCGGGGAGCGGCCGGGAGTGCGGGGCGAGCCCCGGCCCCGCTGCCACGCGTGGCTCGGAGCCTCCGCGGCTGCCACGGCGCTCCTCGCCCGGCTTTGGGGAGCAGCCCCCGGATTCCCCCCGCTCCCTCCAGCGCCAGGGCAGCCCCGAGGTGCCCGTGCCAGGGACGGGACGCTCTGGCCCCACAAAAAGCCCCTCTCGCCCCCAGAAGGGTTCCTGAACGAAGGCGAGGAGAGGCGAGCCCCGGGCCGGGTCAGACCGGCTCCCCCGGGCTGTGCGAGGCTCTCCCGGCAGAGGGGCCCGGGCACTGTGCGAGGCACCGGCCCCGAGCCACACAATACCGGGCTGAGGAGCTGGGAACAGACACGGCAGGAAAAGATACAGGCGGGGGGGGGAAAAAAAAATTAAAAAAAAAATAAAAAAATAAAAAAAAAGGAGATAATTAGGAAAAGTAATAAGGAAATATAAACGTGGTAGCGGAGGATTAGTCCCAGTCATTGGAAATGCAAATGATCTCCCTGCTCGCTCCCAACATCTTTTTTCTAGGCTTGTGTTTCAGAAAGGATTTTTCTCTCGTTGTGTTCTTTCCTCCCCTTTTCCTCCTCCTCGGAGCAGCGGTGCTGCTTTCCCAGCAGCATTAAATATTCCCCGAGCTGAGACGCTAACCTTGTAATGCTTTCAGGTATAATGTACAGACTTGTTTTCATTTTAAATGGTAGCTCATAATGACATTGTGGAGTAGGGATCCGGAGTCAGCCTTATTATCACGGTGTCTCCTTGAGCTGAACCTCTGAGAAATGTGAAGGGGAGACCTTTCGGAATGAACAAATCCTTTAGCTGCCTATAATTATTTATTAAAATAGGCGGCCGGGATAAAGGCCGGGGAGGGGGAGGGAGGAGCAGCATTCCCGGCGCTGGCCGTCCCTCGGTGCAGGCACACGGAGCTGCGGAGCCCCGGCCGGGCTGCGGCTCCTCAAACAGCAAATCAAAGCTGTGCAGCCGGGGAGAAACACCCTGCCCGCTGCCACGGCTCTGCCCGCACCGCGGGGACACGATCCGAGCAGCCCGCACTGCCGGGCAGCCCTGCGAGGAACCAGGGGATGGAGCTGAGCTCCTGGGCAGCCCTGCGAGGAACCAGGGGATGGAGCTGAGCTCCTGAGCAGCCCTGCGAGGAACGCGGGGATGGAGCTGAGCTCCTGGGCAGCCCTGCGAGGAACCAGGGGATGGAGCTGAGCTCCTGGGCAGCCCTGCGAGGAACCAGGGGATGGAGCTGAGCTCCTGGGCAGCCCTGCGAGGAACCAGGGGATGGAGCTGAGCTCCTGGGCAGCCCTGCGAGGAACCAGGGGATGGAGCTGAGCTCCTGGGCAGCCTTGGGAGGAACCAGGGGATGGAGCTGAGCTCCTGGGCAGCCCTGCGAGGAACCAGGGGATGGAGCTGAGCTCCTGGGCAGCCCTGGGAGGAAGGCAGGGATGGAGCTGAGCTCCTGAGCAGCCCTGGGAGGAACGAGGGGATGGAGCTGAGCTCCTGGGCAGCCCTGGGAGGAAGGCAGGGATGGAGCTGAGCTCCTGAGCAGCCCTGGGAGGAAGGCAGGGATGGAGCTGAGCTCCTGGGCAGCCCTGGGAGGAAGGCAGGGATGGAGCTGAGCTCCTGAGCAGCCCTGGGAGGAACGAGGGGATGGAGCTGCGCTCCTAGCGCCTGGGGAAAAGGGAAACGAGGATGGGAGCAGCGCTTTCCCACCCCGTGCGCCAGCGGCCAAAGCGAAACCATTCTGCTTCGTTAGCTGGGTAAAAGAAATGGGAAAAAAGGGGGAAAAAAAACCCCAAAACCGAACAAAACCCGACCAAAAACCCGAGCAAAGCCAAATGGAGCGAGCGAGAGGCACGCAGAGCAGAAGCCCTCGGAAGCACGGAGCAAACCTTGCCGGGATTTCTTTGCGCGCTCGCCGCAGTCGTGTCCAGCTCCGCTGCCGAGCCGCGCTGCCCCGAGCCTCCTCTCCCCGCGGCCGCAGAAATTTTATAAACTTCGCTACTAAAAAAAATAAAAATCTTTGGGGTCAATTTTCCACTTGTGCCTGTAGCTCTTGAGCAAGTACTTTTATGGTTCCTTCTAGCGCGCGGGATTTATCTGCGGCTCTGTGAAGGGCTTTTACATTTAATCCAGCGCTGAAGTAGTAATTTGTCGGCGGCGCTTCCTAGCAGCCTTTTCTTTTAACTTGGCCGGGCTGCGGGCCCTTTGTGCGGGCTAATCTGCGGCTCACAAAGCCGGGGCAGCTCGGGCCGCCCCTCGGATCCGCTCGGAGCCGACATCAGGCCGGGAAGGGGCTGCGGGTACCCGGGGGCTGCATCCCGGCCCGGCCCGGCCGCATTTCCACCTGTGAGCACGCATTTACAGGAGCTCCTGTGCCCTTTTCTTGCACTTTTGGTTTTGGCTTTTTTATTTCTGTGTGTGTTTTTTTGTTTTTTTTGTTTTTTTTTTCCAGTCCACTTGGATAATCAGTTTTTAAAATCAAATTTAAGGTTCCTCTTGCATTGGGGATAACGTGTCTGGGTTTGTTTTTTTCCTGGAGGGAAAAAACCTCCTCCTTCACAGCCTCTCCGTATATATTTTTCAGGGAGAGGGAAACGTCATGGTAAAGGAAGAGAATCTTTTACCAGTTCTGTAATTGGAGTATCACCGTTTTTAGAATTGTTTCTAAAGAGAAAGTTTCACCCTTCTGCCTTGCAGATGCCTGTTTTTTAAATTAAAAACAGCATTTCTCTGATCCCAGGTGATGGACCGATATTTTATTCCTGGTATAAAAAAGTCTCGGGGATACGTTTGGACATAGCAGAAGCGTGTGAAATAGCGCCCAGCAAATATGAAATGGTCTCTCATAAATAAATACACCAAAGTAGCAATATTAAAAATGGGAGCAGCTCTGCTTGCGTCCCTTTCATCACAAGATTTCCAAACCAGGCTGATACCGCAGGAGGCTTTTTGGTGGTGGCTCAGGCAAGAGACGCTGCTGCATTTCTGTGAATTTGTGCTGTGTCCCTTTCCCACAGCGGGTGAATGTCAGGGCTCAGCAGCAGCAGCTCGGGAAAAGCTGCTTTTGGGAGCCGTGTGCCCCTCTCGGTGGCCAGCCCTGGGCACCCCCGGGTGCAGCCCGAGCAGCTCCGGGAGCCGCGGAGAGGGGAGCCCGCAGGTACGGCAGCTCCTGGCACGTGGGGATGGAGCTTTATGGGCATGATTTAGTGAATATGAGAACATATTTCGTGCTCCATTGTTTAGACTCAAGAAGGCATAAAATCTTTAACATCTATTTATCATGTAGCTGTTTTAATGTAAACATTTGTCTATTTGGATGAAGTGTTTTCATTATTAAGCTAATTTCCACATGTTTCAGATAGACTGATGAGTTCGAAGCAGAGCACTCGCTGATGAGAAACGAAATTCGGCCGCGGCTCAGCCTGCTGTCAGATACATCTTCATTAGTTTTTGTCATTCACTGATGGCAAATGCTCTATAAATGAGATGACGATCAGGTCCGCCTTGATAACTTGCCTTATCTCATTAGTTTTCACATCAAAGTTAATCAGCAATGTGAATTGTAATTGCTGGAAGAGACAATGCAATAGATCACTCGGCCTTTTTTTTTTCTGCGTGGCATCTTGAAACATCAGCAGGCTGGTGTGAGTAGATAGGCTCCGAAGGAAAATGATGTGGAAAGCATAATAAGCAAGCTGCTCGGAATTAATGAGCTTACCCAATAAGAAAAGAATAACCAATCAATGTGAGCTGGGCAAATATAATTTAGGAATAATTGCTTGATTGGTTGTCTATAGTAGGCTGATTTGACCACACACAAGGATTAAGAATTAAGATGTCAAGGCAAAAAATAATTTGGCAACTGAGGGCATGTAATTTTTTGTTCCCCTCCCTTTATGACTGAAAGCGATGGCTGTTTGATATGTTATTCCCCGGGAATGAAAACATTAGACGGACGCGCGCCGGTGGGTGGGGTTCTGCCTCTCCTTTATGCTCCTTTTATCATACAAGGTCTTTCAAACCTCGCCGGGGATATTGCGGCGCGGGACATTAAAAACCAGTGGCGGGGGGGAGGAATAAAACAAAACTACAGCAAAGCCCCCGAAGTGTTCATTTGTGAGCTCTGCACGGAGAGGAGCAGGGGCTGCGAGCTCGCCCGGTGTTTGCAGAGCCCCAGCCCCAAAGCCGGAGCGCGATTCCTGCACGGAGCGCGCTTTCCGTGTGCTTTTCCCCACAGCCACCGGCCAATTAGTAAAGAACCCTTATATTCTTCTATCTAAACTACGGGGAAGGTTCAGCCAGAAGGTAAATTTGCTTTGATCTACATTACACCTAATTGAGTCACCACCAATGTCTCTATCCCAACATCAAGAAATGTGAAAATGTTAGATTATTTCACTGGGGATTAAACCTAATTTTCGCGTGTTCTGCATTAACCTATTAGGCTGACTCATCTGCATTGCTAATGCGGCTCAGGCAGCTGTCACCGCTAAAGAAAAACATGATCATGCAATCCTTGAATGAATGATTCCAGCTCTGATTAGTGTTAGTGAAGTTAGCTGAGCCCTGGTGATAAGGCAGGAAAATTCCCAGGTTGCCGATAGCTTTGAAAATTATCAGACTCTGGGCAAAATGTAGCTGGCGGCGCGTGGGGCCTCCCTCCGAAGGCGGCATTATTTAAGGCCGTGTCTCTCTTCGTGCTGCTCGCAGGAACGTGGCTGCTGCTCCTTCCGAGGGGCTGCAGCTCCTTCCGAGGGGCTGCTGCCAGGGGTACGGATTAAAATGCTCATGGGAGAGCCCTGAGCACGGACAGCCGCGGGTTTGTCCCTGCCTGGACACGTCCAGGCCTCTAAGGCGGTTTGCAGAGGGGAACCAGCAGTGCCGGAGCGGGACCGGGAGAAGGGGCCTGGGGGACCGGCACCGGCCAGGGCCCCGGGCTGGGCTCTGCTCTTTGTTCACCTCAGCTCCAGCCATTCCTCATTCTATCCCTCAGATTTAAATAGGGAAAAGGGGGGGGAAAGCAACAATGGCCCATCCCCTTGAGATGGGAAAAATTTAGGAGTGAGTTATCCCCGAGCAATAGAGCCAGGAGCCAATTTAATCCGATTAGTGCCTGCCGACAATGGATGCTCCTCGCCCATTGTGGACAGAAGCTTTCGCTTTATTTGTTTCTATTAGCCCAGAACCCAAGATATCGGAAAAGTGGAACTTTGCCCCGACAATCGACGAAAAAACAAACGGAGAGGAATGGTCTGAAGTGTCAATATTGACCTTTTGGCCCTGCCACTGCTCGGAGAGGACTTGCCGAGTGCCCCAAGTCTGCGGCACCCGTGGCTGCGGGCTCCCGGTGCTCCCTGTCGGGATGGTGGGAACACAGGGCAGGAGCAGACGGGATCCAGTGGGAAAACACTCGGGGCTGGTCACCAAAGCACAGCGCTGATGGGAATGGAGCAGGGCTTTAAACTGCCAGGCACCTGCTGCTGTAATCCCAGCTCCTCAGCGAATGCACTCGCTGCGAGCGTCGGTGGAGGCTCCTTCCCGTCACATTTCACGGGGAGCAGCTCCTTCCACACACCTGGAATGAATTCTGCTGTCTCCCAGCAGCCGTGACAGCCACAGCACCGCTCGGTGTCACCCAGGCTGCCCCTGGGCCCATGTGGCAGTGGTGTCACTGTGGTGAGGACAGGCCGTGGTTCCCAGTGGTGTCACTGTGCTGAGGACAGGCTGTGGTTCCCAGTGGTGTCACTGTGCTGAGGACAGGCCCTGCCTGGATCCCCAGTGGTGTCACTGTGCTGAGGACAGGCCATGGTTCCCAGTGGTGTCACTGTGGTGAGGACAGGCCTGGGTTCCCAGTGGTGTCACTGTGCTGAGGACAGGCCGTGGTTCCCAGTGGTGTCACTGTGCTGAGGACAGGCCTGGGTTCCCAGTGGTGTCACTGTGGTGAGGCCATGCCTGGGTCCCCAGTGGTGTCACTGTGCTGAGGCCATGCCTGGGTTCCCAGTGGTGTCACTGTGGTGAGGACAGGCCCTGCCTGGGTCCCCAGTGGTGTCACTGTGGTGAGGACAGGCCATGGTTCCCAGTGGTGTCACTGTGCTGAGGACAGGCCCTGCCTGGATCCCCAGTGGTGTCACTGTGCTGAGGACAGGCCCTGCCTGAGTAACCAGTGGTGTCACTGTGGTGAGGACAGGCTGTGCCATGCCTGGGTTCCCAGTGGTGTCACTGTGGTGAGGCCATGCCTGGGTTCCCAGTGGTGTCACTGTGGTGAGGACAGGCCTGGGTTCCCAGTGGTGTCACTGTGGTGAGGACAGGCTGTGGTTCCCAGTGGTGTCACTGTGCTGAGGACAGGCCCATGTCTGGGTTCCCAGTGGTGTCGCTGTGCTGAGGCCATGCCTGGGTTCCCAGTGATGTCACTGTGCTGAGGACAGGCTGTGCCATGCCTGGGTTCCCAGTGATGTCACTGTGCTGAGGACAGGCTGTGCCATGCCTGGGTTCCCAGTGGTGTCACTGTGGTGAGGACAGGCCATGCCTGGGTCACCATTGGTGTCACTGTGCTGAGGACAGGCTGTGCCATGCCTGGGTTCCCAGTGGTGTCACTGTGGTGAGGCCATGCCTGGGTTCCCAGTGGTATCACTGTGATGAGGACAGGCTGTGGTTCCCAGTGGTGTCACTGTGGTGAGGACAGGCTGTGCCTGGGTTCCCAGTGGTGTCACTGTGGTGAGGACAGGCCTGGGTTCCCAGTGGTGTCACTGTGGTGAGGACAGGCCATGCCTGGGTCACCATTGGTGTCACTGTGCTGAGGACAGGCTGTGCCATGCCTGGGTTCCCAGTGGTGTCACTGTGGTGAGGACAGGCCTGGGTTCCCAGTGGTGTCACTGTGGTGAGGACAGGCTGTGGTTCCCAGTGGTGTCACTGTGGTGAGGACAGGCTGTGCCTGGGTTCCCAGTGGTATCACTGTGATGAGGACAGGCCTGGGTTCCCAGTGGTGTCACTGTGGTGAGGACAGGCCTGGGTTCCCAGTGGTGTCACTGTGATGAGGACAGGCCGTGGTTCCCGGTGGTGTCACTGTGATGAGGCCGTGCCTGGGTTCCCAGTGGTGTCACTGTGCTGAGGACAGGCTGTGCCATGCCTGGGTCCCCAGTGGTGTCACTGTGGTGAGGCCATGCCTGGGTTCCCGGTGGTGTCACTGTGATGAGGACAGGCTGTGCCATGCCTGGGTTCCCGGTGGTGCCACCACCCTGAGCCACAGGGTTTGTTCCCTGTGCTGGCCCTCGAGGGCCCTGCTGGAGCACTGACCCCTCACACCTCCCTCAGGGCCTGCTGGGCTCCCTCAGCGGCACAGCCTGCCCTGGGCCTGCCCTGGGCCTGCCCTGGGCCTGCCCTGGGCCTGCCCTGGGCCTGCCCTGGGCCTGCCCTGCTTCCTTCTCCTGGCAGAAAATGCCCCTCGGTGTCTCCTGGAGCGTCCAAACCCCACAGACATCCCCAGGAGCTGGGGCTGTCCGAGCCTGGCGGGCGCTGCTGGGCAGTGAGGGCAGGGTGGACACCAGGGTCAGTCAGCACAGGGTGGCCTGTCCCCTCCAGATCAGCACTGCTGGCATCAAACCATGGCCCTCAGAGCCTGGGGATCCCAAGGGGAAAGGGATGAGGGGCAGCAGGAGCACTCCCTGCACCAAGGGGCCTTCCTGGGCATCCCCACCATGGTCTGGCCGTTCTGGCCTGCCCGGCTCGGGTGGTGTGAGCTGTGAGATTTGGGGTTTTACCCCCGAGATATTTGCCGTCTGGAAAAGCACTGAGAAGAGCAGTGTTCCCAGCAGAGGAGCTACACTGCAGGCTGGGAGAGGTGCCTGTTGACATCCCAGGGCCCTGGAGCAGCTGCAGGCTGGAATTCTGTCCTGACCCACACCCTGGCAGCTCAGGGGGAAGCTCCCTGAGCACCCATCCCTCTCCTCCCCGGTGCTGCTGCCCTGTGAGTGCCAGCCTGGGGGACAAAAAGGGTCAGGGGGAATTATTCCCCAGAGCTGCCCCACAAAAGGAACCTCTCCTATCCTAAAATGGGATTTTTTTTTTTCTCCCCTCTGTTCCAGTGAGTGGCTCCAGGTGTCAACCGAGCAAAGTCAGGATCAGCTGCAGTTATTCCAGAGTACACATCCACATGCAGAATATTCCAGAACAGGTATTTCTCTTTAAATTCATGCCCCATCTTATTCCAGAATATTTCCCTGTGTAGAGAAGCACTTGGCTGGGGTCTCTGCTTGCTGCTGTACTAGTGATAAGATGGATTGGCTGATCTAATAGGTCTTTTCAATCTCTGATTTTGAAAGCTAAGATTGGGAAATTAATTTCAGAAAGGTCAAAACAGAGCAAGGCTATCCTGCTGCTGTGTGATGGATCCTATTTTTTTTTTAAATCTGCCTATTGAGGGAAAGGTTAGTTATTCAGCATCCTGCAAAAGAAAGAAATAAATAAAGCGGGCCGAGGAACACAGGAGTGTATAGATCTGCTGACCCATTCGCAATCCTCAGTTAATGAGAGCGCCGGGGAGCGGGAGCGCTGAGAGGCTGCGGAGCCGGGGGCAGCGACCCCGGCCCGGGGAGCGGGGTGTCCCCTCGCCCGCCCCACGCGTGGCTGGAGCCTGGGAGGTCTGCTCCCACCCCAGGGGGAAACTGAGCACATCCCCGGGGTGTTCACCAAAAACACGGCCCCCGGGGGATGCAGCGGCACTGGGGACCGCCGGGGTCGGGGGGAGGTTTGGGCAGTCGTGCCACGGGGTTTTAGCAGGGAGAGAAACAGAAAACTCACAAGGAAAGAGGGGGGAATGGGAAAGGGAAGGTTTCACATAGGTATTTCCCTGCTTTTTACTTATTCGTCCTCTTCCAATGCACAGCCAAACGGTAAAATGGAGAGTAAATTGCTTCCCTGGTTTTAAAGAGCAGGGCATCAGGGGGAGAGCAAAGGGGCCACCTGGGGGGGAACGACTTCTCAATTAACAACAAAATAGACTTCTCTTGTTTGTTTGCCTTTTCTTCTTGCCTCTTGACGTGGTATATTCAGCAACCTGCTGAGCTGCCCTTCCTCTGTCCGCTTCTCTTCTCGTGGATGAGTATGGGATGCTGGATTTTGGGAAATGGGGAGAAACCACCGTCCTCAGCAGCACTGAGCAGACCCTGTCCCGACAGCCCGGGGAGGTGATGCTGTGCCTGGGATCGCTGTGCAGCCCCGGATCCCGGTGGGATCCCATGGCGTGTCCCCCAGGGGAGCAGGGCGAGGGACAGGCCGAGGCAGCTGCAGAACAGAGCAGCAGCCTCAGGAGCCCCTGTCCCTGCTCTGAGGCCAGGCTATCCATGAGCACTAACCCTGTCCCTGTCCCTGCTCTGAGGCCAGGCTATCCATGAGCACTAACCCTGTCCCTGTCCCTGCTCTGAGGCCAGGCTATCCATGAGCACTAACCCTGTCCCTGTTCTGAGGCCAGGCTATCCATGAGCACTAACCCTGTCCCTGTCCCTGCTCTGAGGCCAGGCTATCCATGAGCACTAACCCTGTCCCTGTCCCTGCTCTGAGGCCAGGCTATCCATGAGCACTAACCCTGTCCCTGTCCCTGCTCTGAGCACAGGCTATCCATGAGCACTAACCCAGTCCCTGTCCCTGCTCTGAGCACAGGCTATCCATGAGCACTAACCCAGGCCTCCTGGGAGCAAGCCCAGAGAATGCTGCTGATTGCCCTGGAGATGGGATCCTGACTGGAACCCCTGCAGCATTAATTAGCACCCCCATCTCGGGTGCAATTCACCCCGAACCCAGTGTCTGCTTCCTCTTTGCAGACAGATACCAAACGTGTACAGACCCAGGGCTGTCCCCACTGCTCCTGGAGCTCTCCACCTCCTGCCCATCCTGCTGCTTCCTGCAGCCAGCTGTACAAAACCCAGACAGGAATGATGAGTAAAACAAATATCCCCAGTTGAGGATTCTGCTCCCAAGATCAGTAGTAAATGGCAATTATTAATCAATATACACAAACGACTTAATTTCCTTACCACCTCAGGCCACTCTGGGGGTAAAGCATGACTTGGCAGGCGGGTTGCAGATCTCACTCTGAACACAAGATGTTTAAGCTCCACAAAATGCTGGAGCACACAAACCCATCTGGGTTTACCAGCAGAGGATCCCGAGCAGGTCTGACCTGAGCTCCTCTGGTGCCGGGCAGAGTTCTCGTACCTTGGGGTTTCTTCCTGTAACTTTCAGAGGAGTTTTCCCCAAGTCCTCGTATTCCTGCCCAATGAAAGTGCATCTTTACCTGCAAGAGAATCCAGGTGTCCGATACTCAAACTTAGGGTCAAAGAGGCATATGGGGCTTTATTATCCTCCTTTTGTTTTGTTGGGTTTTTTTTGTTTTTTGCATGGGCACTGTGGACATTTTCAAATTCAAGCAGTGTTTAACCACATGATTTGAATGCTTTGCTATCATTAATGCAATGACTTCACATCGAGTGTGCACTTGTAGCACGCAGGCGTGGAGAAACAGAGTAATTCTCGGTGAGGGCACCACAAAGGTGTGGCTCTGCTGGCAGGGCCCAGGGACGAGCGGAGTGTGGGCCCCAAAAGCTGTCCCTGCCCCAGCAGCTGCTGGCTGGTGGCTTGAGCTGCTCCGTGGGGACCCCTCACAGCTTTCCCAGGAGCTCTGCCCTGGCCGAGGGCCCCACCCCAGCACTGCCGTGGGGGCTGTGGGTGCTCAGCCTCTGGCAGACCCCGGGAGCACCGGGGGAACAGCTGGAAACCCCATTGAAACACGGAGCTGCTGGGAGGGAGAGGGGAACATTTATTACCATCTAATCCTGCTCAGGTTTGCTACACCATATGTCTGAGCAGCAGAACATGTGAAATGTGTACTAATTACTCTGCCTGTGTCATGTGTGTATATTTTATATGCAGTCCCTGACCTTTTTGTTAATAACTTCACATTATATTCATTGACCTGAAACAAATTGAATTCAGTGGCACTCACTCCAGAATTGAATTACATAGTCTTCTTAATTGGTCTCTTATTTAAATGTGGAAAAGTAACAGTTTACCACCTGTAATTATTCTTTTCCTTAAGAAATTCCTGCGGAGAGCGTGCGTGTGTCCGTGGCTGGGCTCCTGTCCGGGGGCAATTCCCACAGGAGCCCCAAGCCCAGCTGGCACCGCGGGGCAGGAGAAAACAACCCCTAAAAGTTCTGTCTCTCCCAAGCAAGAGCACTCCTGAAAGCGTGTGAGAAGGGTGTCCCTGCTGAGGGACAGGCAGCCCTGGGCCAGCAGCCCCCCTGAGCCCCCAGGAGCCGGAATTCCTGCTCTGCCCGGTGCCATCCCGGGACACGGAGCTGGGAGCTCCGGGAATGTCGAGCCGCGCTGGGAGAGACCCGGCCGGCTGGAATTGCTGCTGTGCCCGGTGCCATCCCGGGACACGGAGCCGGGAGCTTCGGGAATGCCGAGCTGCGCTGGGAGAGACCCGGCCGGCTGCAATCCCCGCTCAGCTTCCGTCCCTCCGAGTTAATTGCCGAAGCCGCGAGGAGGAGACTTACTCTTTACTTACTATATTTAACTTAAAAATGCAAATGTTATTAGTGTCCCGATCAGCGATAAGAGTGCCTTTGTGCCAGGCTTTAACCTCCATTAGGGGGGATTAGGAGAACGTATCCACATTGGCATTTTCCAAGTGTCACTGTGACAGCACTTGCTGCACAAATGCCTGGCTGTCACACTGAGGTTTATCACCAGGTTTTTTCCTGCGAATGCAGACTAATAAGCCCAGAAATTACAATTGCCTCCCTGCCGAATCTGTGATAGGCGGAAATAATGATATCAGTGCCCTGCTAATCTCCTGCCTCCGCGCTTGGCACCAGCCTATTGAGTCACCTGTCATACGCCGCTTTGATGAGGCGAATTCAATCTCTCAGCTATAATGACAATGGAGCCATTTTAATGTTTGGAAATGATTATGTGAAGGTTTCTCTTTGCTCTGTCTTGGCAAGCAAACCAGGTCAGCGTTCCGGCTGTGTCTCCCGCCGCCGCTAACGACTTGGAAGGAGCCGGCCTGTATTAAGTGAATATGCCAAGTTATTAGAGAGGAGATGCTGAAGGCAGCTGGAGGGGGGAGACTCTTTTTATTTCCTTTTCCATAGCAAGCGTGAGCCTGAGAAGACGCTTCAGAGCCGTGAGCACCTCCCACGTGCCCACGGTGCCCGGCGGGCCATGCACGGGCAGCCATGGGCTCCTCGCCCCAAAATCCACCTGGGAGCGGCTGGCTTTGCAAAGAAACCGAGCTTCCAAACCTCCGGCCTGCTGCTGTGTGGGGAAGGGGCCTGGGGCCTGGCTGGGCAGCCGTGGAGACAATCTCCTGTGCTGGATCCATCTCTGCCCGGGTGTCTGTGCCACTTTGTGGTAGAGACACTGAATTTCTCCTTCTCTCGGGTGCCTCTGTGTGTGGAACCAGGTCACACCCCAGCTTTGAACAGGAGCTGAAACGCTTGGTTTGTTTATTTGGACTTAAAAGGAAAATGGCTACATTTCCCCAAGCTGCCGGAGCCCCCAGATGCACGGAGGAAAAGCATCTCCAGCTGGATGAGGGTTTAAGTCACCTTGGAGGGTCTGTCAGAGCCCACTGCTGGAATTGCACAGGTTGGGCACAGCCCGGGGAGGCTCGGTGCTGCCCAGACCTGCAGCTGGACGGCCTCTCCCTGGTGTCTCCCTGCCAGGATCCCGTGGGTGAGGGTGGCACACCCATGGCCCAGTCCTGCAGAGAGGCCTGGAGACGCTTCCCAGGCGGTTCCATCGCCCTGCGGGAGCCCCTGGCACTGAGCTGTTCACCACCTCCCCTCGGCCTTCCCTGCCAGGGGACGGGTTTTTACTGATACCACCTTCATTCTCTGGCATCTCCACCGAGTCTCCCCTAGGGCAGGGGTAAAGCAGCAGAAGTTCACATGTCAAGCTTTTATTAAGGGAAGCATTGGAGGCCCTGGCTGGGCGTCCCAGGCCGCTCTTCAGTGGGTGAAAGGCGATTGTTGGGCTGGAGAGAGGCCGGAGCAGAGCCCAATTGACCCACGCCACGCAGGGAGCCCCTTTCACCAAGGGCCCTTGCCAAGAAATCTTTTTTATTAGAGCTGAGTGCTGAAATTATTTGAAGGAAGTGATTATCCGTCTAATAACAGCCGTGCCCGCGCGAGTGACCGCCACGGAGAGAGCGGAGGCAGCGGAGCTGGCGATGGGCTGAGCAGGCGTGGGAGCAGCGGTGGCACGGGGACACGGGGCTGGCACCTGGCTCGTGTCTGAAGGGCTGCTCCTGCCTCAAGGGCTGCTCCTGCCGGGGCTCGGCTCCAGCCCCTCCGCTGGGAACGGGATGGGTGGTGGCATCGCCACCAAGGGATGGCCTTTGCTTTTGGGTGCGTCCTGGCCACCCTGGGGAGCCCGGCTGGGGCCTGGGTGTCTCCCGCTGCCCTGCCGGGATGGTGCCCGCGTGGCGGGGAGCTGGGAGCCCCCACGCACCCCCACATCCATCTCCCCTAATTAAGGCAGCCAATCTAATTAGGGCGGCGCCCCGCGCGGCCGCCCCGTGGGGGCGCATCAAAGCCGGCGTGGGGCGCGCGCGCGGGCAGCGCAATTAGCCAAGTTAAGAAAACATCCCTGTAATTAGCCAGGCAACTCCGAGCACAAGGAATGGAAATTAGTCACAGCGCAATAAATTAGTCGGTGCATATATTACGTGCCGGGAGCACCCCGGGGGCCTCCTGTTTGCAAGGCTTTGGTTTGCAGCCCCATGCCTCTCAATAAAGCATTCATCCCTAGGTGATTATGTGCCAGCAAAAGGAGTTTTTAACTGAATTACAAATTTTCTTTTCTAATTCTTTTGTAGGCAGAATTGGGATCCCTCCCTTTTTTTTTCTCTCTCTCTCCTTTTTTTTTTTTTTTTTTTAATTTTTTTTTTTTTTTTTTTTTTTGAAGGGCCGGGGAGCAAAGCCACTTCCCTCCCCCTTCAGCTAACAATTAATTTTCAGCTTTTCAGGGTGCTTCAAGACCCTGCATTGTTTGCTTTAATTAGGAGCGGTAGTTAAGGAACTATTTCAGAATCCCTCCCCAATTCTGAACTATTTTAGCTGTCGTTTCTTTCCTGGGGGAAGAAAAGGGGAGGGCGAAGCAGGAAATTGGACTGTAGCAGCACATAACATTTGCATCAAAATAATACAGCCGGCAACAGAAAATCACAATCACATCACTCAGAAGGAAGGAACAGAATACAAATTAAAGGAATAATGTAAATTTTTTGCCATTAAGCTTCAATGACCATTTGAAATGGTGCAAGGCACAAAGGTTTTGATGAGCATCATCCAGTTTGATTATTCATACTTGTGCTTCTGCTTGAATTAAAGTAGGAGTGCTAGAGCCTGTTAGAGCAAAATATTTGAATTGGTAGTGAACTCTCACCTTTACTTGCATCCATTTACTTTTCAAATGAATACCAGATAAGTTAGTGCATTTTATAATCGGCCTGTTTTCCAGTGAGTGCTGTCATTACATACCAATTTCTTTTAGAAGTGCTTCCTAAGAAACATTAAATACTTACGAATAAGGATGTGTCCATCAGCGGCGGCAGCCCTGTGCGAGCGGCCGGGCTGCGTGTGTCCCCTGCCAGGGCTGTGTGCGTGGGGCTGCCACCCCCGGGGGCTGCAGCCAGGCTCCGGCCCCTCTCTGGAGCTGTGTGCGGGCACCGACAGCCCTGCCGGCCTTGCCAGCAGCAGCCACGGGGATGAACAGCTCTCCCTCGGCTCCCAGCCCGCAGCTTTCTCCCCTGAGCCGCCGCTGCTTTATCCCGCTTCCAGCACTCGCAGATGGCTCGTGGAGAGGAAACGCCGGGTCTGGGAGGGGGTTTTGAGGTGCTGCCATGTGAATGGTTATGGATGCAGGGAAAAAGCAAGCAGCGTTAGGGTGGGGTGACAGGAGCCAGCCTGGAGCCTGGTCTGAGCAGCGTCAGGGGCTGGCAGGTTTGCTGGGTGCTCCGGAGCAAAACTGGCCAGATGTTTGTCTGAGGAGATGCCGTGGGATTTACGGCCTCAAAAGTTGCAGCGGGGGAGATGTAGATCGCATATTGGGGAACATTTCTTGTCCAGAAGGGCTGCCCAGGCCCAGGGCACTGGGGGTGTCACCATTCCTGGAGGGATTTGAGATGCCGGGATGGGACACCTGGGGACATGGACCAGCGGTGACCTTGGCAGTGCTGGCAGAACGGTTGGACTTGGTGGTCTTAGAGGGCTTTTCCAACCTAAATGATCCTCCGGGCTCCTGAAAAAGGCAAAAGGCAGACTCAAAAGCAATGCAGAGAATCCCAGGAAGATCTGGCTCAGAAGGAACTTAATGCTCATCTCATTCCACGGGCAGGGGCACCTTCCCCTGTCCCAGGCTGCTCCAGCCCCAGTGTCCAGCCTGGCCCTGGACACTGCCAGGGATGCAGGGGCAGCCCCGGCTGCTCGGGGCAGAGCTAACCTGCCAGGTAATAATGAGGTTATTCCTAATGAGCCACGGGCCGGTGGGGAGCTCAGAGCCATCCTCCTGCTCCGGGAGCCTGGAGGTGCCAGCAGAGCTCCTGCGGGCTGGCAAACAGCCGCTGCTGGAGCTGCGGGAGCTGCGGGATGCCTCACCCTGCCCCGCTCCGGGGCTCCATGAAATGCCTTTCATTAAGATGAGGGAGGGGGAAATCAATGCGACTACACATCAAACCCGAGCAAACCTCCGGTTCAGCAATTCCCGAGCAATCCCTCAGGAGCCAATGAAGGCCGGGTTATTTAAATGAGAAAGGCCGGGGATGAATGCCTGCCTTTGTCCGGGCGCTTCCCCAAGGTGATCTGGGTTAAACCCGTGCTCTCAGGGTTAATTATCAGCTGCTTTTCTTTTAAAAATGTTTTTTTCCTTATTGACACAGAGGGGTTGATTTATGTAATATCCATCATAATTCCCAGATTTCTGTAGATTACAGGGCTATCCTCTCACAGCGCTCTGCTGGCCGAGGGGCTCCGGCCACCACCGCCCACCCTCCCTTATTGGGGATGTTTAATACAAGGGGCTCTGGGGGGCAATTAAAACCAAGTAAAACAAAAAGGCAGCGTGGAAAAGCCCAGCCCCGCTCTTCCCTTCCTCCTTCCCCCCTCCCCAGTGCCTGTGCCGCCTCTCCAGCCCAGCAGGGCTGGTTTTTGGGGCCCAGCAGCCCCAGCCCAGTCCCGTTCTCTCCAAGTGGGGGGAATGGCCCCCGATGCCGCCGTGGGGTCACAGCCCTGCAGTGAGCCTGGAGCTGCAGTGGGGCCTCTGCTGTGCTGCTCAGTGGCTCTGTAACCTGTGAAGAGGAGGCCGGGTTGGCAGCCAGCTCTCCAGAGCAGGTCTCCCCAGCCTGAATCCCCGTCCTGGGGAAAAGGAGCGGTGCCTGACCCCTCCAGTCCTGCGGTGTGAGGTGGCCCTGTGGAGGTGCTGGGTGGTGCCCAGAGCAGGGCTGGGCTGGCGAGGGGAGCCGTGCCCGGCACACGCGGCACCTCCGAGACTGCGGGAAGGAGCTCCACCTTGCTCATCTCTCCAAACTTATTTTTCTTCCTCCCATCCTCGGGTTTTCTGCTGCTTCCCCCCTGGCCAGCGCCTCGAAGCCCTGCTGCCTTTGCAGGCCCTTTTCCATGTCCTTGTTTTCCGGCCGCTGGCCTGCGTGTGGGCAGCCACGGATTTCTGACAGCGCCGAGCGTGTCCCTGCTGCAAAGCGCGGCTTTCAGGGATCATTCCACTCGACTGGCTGAGAAGAAAACTGCTCTGATAGAAACTGTGTCATAATAGTTGGGAGCTGGATAACAACGCCCCGCTGCTGGGGCTGATCTATTCTCCTAGGCCAGCGCGGGGAATTGGTCTCCACCAAAGCAGAAAATGGAGCTGGCTTTTCAGGAGGGTTTAAAATCAAGCGGCTCTGGAGTCACCAGATGATGGTGTCGGTAATATTTCTGTGGCCAAGGCAGCCCTTTCGTTCTGGGAGGTGCTGGTCTGCAAAGCCAGTGTTGCACAGCACCACAGCAGAGCTCCCCAGAGTTCAGCTGTGGCCTTCAGCTGCCCTCGGCAGCACCGCTGGGGCTGGGAGGGCACCGCTGCCTCTCGGGAGCGATCAGGGGGAGGTGGTGAAGGGTAAGAGCAGCAGCCTGAGCAGTGATGAGAGGAATCCCTGGATTTACCCAGGAATCAAGGATGTCTGCCTAGGTTTGCTTTGGAACGGCACAAACGAGGGGGCTGCTTGAGAGTGAGGGCTGGGCATCTCTGGCCATGGCTGGGACAGTGACACGGGGTGACAGAGCCACCACACTGTGGGGCTGCAGTGAACCCTCCTGCCCTGGCGAGGCTTCCCAGGCAGTCTGAGGAATCAGCTGAGCTCAGGGGCCCAGTTTGCATTTGCAGGGCAGGAGGCGCGGGCACGGCGCAGCAAGCGCGGAGCTGGCAGCGGGTCCCCCCGGTGCCTCCCTGCGGTGTCCCAGCTGGAGCTGCCTGCGAGGTGATGTTTTCCCATCATCCGACACCAGCTCACCCCGGTGCCGCCAGTTCAGCCATCCCCGCGCGGTCGGCCACTGCTCCCTTCTCCTGGCGCGCTTTGCGCAGCTGGAGTTGGCTCCTGCGATAAATGATTCAAAAATACGACTCCTCTGAACTTTCTAACCTTACACGAAAGGGAGGAATTCTAAGAGCAATGGGTAAAATTCAATTAACTGAGATGACAGAAAATAATCTACTGAGCGCATACATCAGGCAATTGGAAGCTTTCATACCTTTCAGAAAGGAAATAACCTATTTCTTCCCTTGTTATCTAATGACACAGGAGTTTATTTCTCTGGAAGCAGTCACAAATCTACCTAATGGGGCCTAAATGCTGTTGCCAGGCAATTAGGGGTTCATTGTGTGGCTAATTCTTTCATTTCCGTGGGGGTGATTGCTGTGGTGGGCCAGCCCAGCTCCCTGGGCCGTGTTTGTCCCGGTGAGGAGCGGGGCTCTGGCTCTGGGGGTGCCTGGGCACTCCTGGCCTCGTCACACCGGGACTTGTTCTGTGTCTGATCCGTGAGTTATCCCGGCCCTCTGAGCCGATTCCAAAGGCTCCTGCACAAACTCTGCGCGCAGCCCGGGCAGCTTTTGGTTATGAATGAGCACAGGGACACACGCAGGGGCATTATTTATCTAAAATATATAAGCAGGAGGAATCTTCATAAATCACGGGCTGCTGTTATCCTGGGGTTCATGACAGCCATATCTTTCTTTTCCCCGGAAACCCAGAATACATTAAGCACCCCCAGGCCTCGGAAAGGGACCTTTCAAACCTGTACAATGCTCCATTTATCCCATTCCTTAGCATTTAATATTTGAAGTCTCTTCTACACAATCAATCTTAAAATTACACAGTCGATCTTCAAATTAGGATTTAAGGCAGAATTTATTGAGGGAAGCTCCTGTATCAGGCTGCAGGAATATTGTTGTTTACGACCTGAGGAGCAGGGTGGTTAATCCTGGAGGGAGAATCTTTGGAAAACTGTTTTATGTGGGGCTCTGCTCACGTCTGGCCTGTTGGGGAGCACTGGCAGGCGTGGGGGCAAGGCTGTGCCTGGAGCAAGATGCTGCAGGAGGACCAGGGTGCTACAGGAGAGCCTCGGGATGCTGCAGGAGAGACAGGGTGCTGCAGGAGAGCCAGGATGCTGCAGGGGCCTCAGGATGCTGCAGGAGAGCCTCAGGATGCTGCAGGAGAGCCTCAGGATGCTGCCGGAGAGCCTCAGGATGCTGCAGGAACCTCAGGATGCTGCAGGAACCTCAGGATGCTGCAGGAGCCTCAGGATGCTGCAGGAGAGCCTCAGGATGCTGCAGGAACCTCGGGATGCTGCAGGAACCTCAGGATGCTGCAGGAACCTCAGGATGCTGCAGGAGAGCCTCAGGATGCTGCAGGAGCCTCAGGATGCTGCAGGAACCTCGGGATGCTGCAGGAACCTCGGGATGCTGCAGGAACCTCGGGATGCTGCAGGAGCATCGCTGCCCTGTGGTGGCACCTCGTGAGATCATTCCAGAAGGCCCCTCCTTGGGCTGCACTAATCAAGGGCTGTGCCCAACAGTTTACTACAGCATTTAATTAAACAAATTTACCTTTTGAGGGAAAATCCAAGCAAGCAATTTGGGTTCTGGTGTATCAGAGCCCTTTTTTGAGGTGACTAGTGCTTTTAACCACTGTCTAAAGTGCAGGCGGTGTTAATTAGCATATTTAGGATTAAGTAGATTTAGCATGCAGTAATCATTCCCTAATTCAGTAAGAACTATCTCTGGTGAATAGTGGACATTAATGACAGTTGCAAGAGCTTAGATATTACATAATCACTAATTACATTCTGCACAATTAGCGGAGACTCCTCAGTGTGAATGGCTAATGGCTGATTTGTGTCAGCAGCCTGTTCTGCCTGTACAGAAATATAAACAGCCTGCATAATGTTCCGAGGGCATTAGCATAGGGAAGGAGGTTATCTGTGGGGGTGGGAGGCCAGAGGAGCCCCGAAGGATGGGCTGAGCCTGGAGCCAGCCTGGTGCCTGGACACACACCTGCCCTTCCTCACCGATGGCCTCAGGATGCCAGCACACGCTTTGAGGCTCTCAGCTCCAGGGGCAGAGGGTGAATCTGGCACCCAGGGGCCTCTCAGGGGTGCTGGGGTGTTCTAGTGAGCGCTGGGCAGGGCACTGCAGAGCTGGCACCTCGCTCCTTGTGCCAGGGAGCAGCTGCAGCGACGCTCGCCCTGCCAGGCCGGGAGCAGGGAGCTCCTGCAGCGCTGCTTGCTTTGTTTGGGGAGGGATTTCCCTCCACTCTGTCTCTGAAAATAAAAACACAAGAGTGCCTTGCCCTGCCGCATTCGGCATTTCCTCACCATTAACCATTTTCTAAAAGGATGAAAAAGCTGAGTTTTGTTTCCTGCCCATCCTGGGTGCCAAAGCTGCCCCTCAGGGTGAGGGCCTTCCTCGGGGCAACAAAAATCAAAACAAAAGTGAGGTGGCAGGCAGGGGAACCAATCCATGCCCCACTGATTTTTAGTGACGTTTGGATCAGGTCCACGGATTCTTACAAGGGAATTCAGGCTCCCACATTTGTTGTGTGATTAAAATGAGGAAAAGCGGTATTAAGCTGAGGGAATCGTTTTGGACAAATCCCAAGCAGGAAAGTCTCCTGCACTGGGCCCCTATACCTTGAGGTATTGGGTATTTTAAATTAAGATTGCATGTGGTTTTAAAAGGCATTGTCAGAGCAAAAGCAATTTAACAAAAGGCAATGTATCTGACGGCGACTCTCCTGTCTGCCAAGTGCTCTTCTCCGCCAGCGCATTGTAGGGACGCAGATTACATCTCCTGAATATTTTTGTCTGTTGCTCGGTTCATTTTCATAATAATAACTCGCATCCGTCTCCATCCTTTCATGTTGAAGGGTTGCAAACTATTACACAAACACACCCGCTCCCGGTGCAGCCACCTCCGGGGCACGGCCGGCAGCTTTCGGCAGCGGGGAGCGGGATGTGGGGATGCTGAGCCCAGCGGGCTCTCCTGGGGGACACGAGGGGCTCTGGGGAGCCCCTGCCTGCACCTGGTACCCCCAGCAGGGACCTGTGGCTGCTGGGGAAACACGGGGCAGGCGAGTCCCGGCCCCGCTGTGCCTGCGGGGAACCCGCAGAGGGGACACATGGGGAACCTGTGGCTGCCCCTGGATCCCTGGGACCATTCCAGGCCATCTTGGACAGGGACTGGAGCAACCTGGGGTAGCAGGAGGTGTCCCTGCCCCTGCCAGGGGGTGGGATGAGATGGACTTTAAGATCTCTCCAGTCTGGGATTTGTGTCTGAAGGAAAACGCCTCCAAGCCCTGGGAGCCTCAGGGAGGCTCTGGACTCTGCTCCAGCACATGGTGGCTGTGCCCCATCCCACACCCCCAGGCAGGACCTGGGGAGGGTTTACAACATTTGAAATGTTGTTTCCCAGCTGCTGGGATGTTCAGAGACGAGGCTGAACAGATTGGCTTTCGGGTGCCTTGCTGAGGAGCCCCATTTTTTCATCTCTGTGGGGCTGGTGGCTGGGCTGGCGTGAGGATGAGGAGAGCAGCAGTGGGGCTGGGACCAGCAGGATTTCTCTGAGAGCAGCAGTGGGACTGAGACCAGCAGGATTTCTCTGAGAGCAGCAGTGGGGCTGGGACCAGCAGGATTTCTCTGAGAGCAGCAGTGGGGCTGGGACCAGCAGGATTTCTCTGAGAGCAGCAGTGGGGCTGGGACCAGCAGGATTTCTCAAGGAGGAGCAGTGGGGCCGAGGCCAGCAGGATTTCTCTGAGAGCAGCAGTGGGGCTGAGACCAGCAGGATTTCTCGAGGAGCAGCAGTGGGGCCGGGACCAGCAGGATTTCTCTGAGAGCAGCAGTGGGGCCGGGACCAGCAGGATTTCTCTGAGAGCAGCAGTGGGGCTGAGACCAGCAGGATTTCTCGAGGAGCAGCAGTGGGGCTGGGACCAGCAGGATTTCTCGAGGAGGAGCAGTGGGGCTGGGACCAGCAGGATTTCTGTGAGAGCAGCAGTGGGGCCGGGACCAGCAGGATTTCTCGAGGAGCAGCAGTTCAGTAGCACAGAGAGCACTGTGCTCAGGGCTGCTCCCCTCCTCGGTGTCACCAGTGGCTTTTCCGTGGTGGCTGGTGAGCTTGGTGTGTGCCATGGCCTCCCCACTGCTGGCCTCGGAGCATCCTGGCTGCTCTGGCCCCGGCACGGGGCAGCATTTCCCTAAGTGCTGTTTGCTGAGGCAGGTGCTATTCCTTACATTATGGCCAGGACATTTAAATCTCGCTGATTGGCGTTGTTGTCTCAAAGACGGTGTTTTTCCTGCTGAGAAACTGCATTAGATCGGCGAAACGGAGCTCATTTCCATTCACTCAGCAGTCTCTCTAGAAATGACATGCAGTGCTTGAAACTGTTTATTTCCAAATTCAGGCCTCCTCCGCATCAGTCATCAGCTTCAATTACCAGTTTTCCGGAGCCGAGCCATCAGGCAGTCTGACACGAGGGTCCAACCTAATTCCCACCTTCTCCAAAGTCAAGAGCATAATGTGCAGATGAAAAGGTGGAAAATAGCCTGGACTTCATTAGCATGCAGAGCCCGGCTGTTCATTTGCTTGCTGCGAATGGAAGTTCTGACACTCGGCGCCTTCTGCAATATGAGAAAAGTCCTCTTCAGAGTATATGATGTCCTCACCAGCCAGCAAAGGTCATCAAAAAGGCAGGCGCTGACCTTGCTCCCTGCTCTTCATGACTAGTTTATTGATTCCAGGAACACCTCATTACATGCCGGATCAACATATTATTGCCATGTTCAGCGGCTGAATTGTTTACAAGTGTCTTTATAACCAGCAAAAAGCCTTCCGGATGATGCATGACTACACTCATTTGGATGTGACCTGCCAATTAGATGTTATCCGATCCGGTGCCGTGTGTCCTGATCCCTGACCGGGCCCGCTGCCCTGCATCAGCACGGGCCCATTTACTACTTCTTTCGAACGGCTCTTTGGCAAAGTGTCCATTAGCCTGTCAGTCTGTAAATATTTTATTTTTTTTTACCTCGGCGGCAGCGGCGGAGGCGCCGCCGGCGCTGCCGCTCCGTCATTTGCTATGCATGAGGTTGATAATCAGCTGGGGGAGGCGAGGGGGTGTTTTACGGCGGCGTCTGGTGGCCCACCCCATTTGCAGTCAGCGTGCGTGGCCCGCGCTCCCGCGCCGCGTGCCGCCCCGCCGCAGGGACCCGGAATATTTTATCCCGGCACCGCAAGGCCGCTGATTTATCTGCGGGGGGAAGGCAGGGATGAACCCCCCCGTGCCCAGCCTCCCCCTGCCCTGCCTGCAAAGGCCCCATAACTTACCACCCAGCAAACGCATCGCCCCCTTCTCCATCTTCCCGGCGCTTTGCGTCCTCCCTGGGTAATATATCGCACCGCGTTATTCATCCCGGCCCGCGGTGTTTACACGCACAGAGACGCGAGAACTTCAAAAATAAATCACGGGGCACGACTACTATTTTAATCTCTCATTACAGACACTTCTGCGGCTCCATAAAGAAAAGAGCGGAGCAGCACCTTGACGAGCGAGTCCGTAAAGAGAGATCTTCTGTGCCAAAAAGCGGCGCTGGGATCGCGCCCTCCGGGCACCCGTCTGCACGGCCTGGGGGTTTGGTTATTCTGCCTCGGCCTGTGGTGGTGTGGGGTGGCTGAGATGCCGAAGGAAGCTCTGTGCAGCCGTGGATGTGACTGATTTGATGATGCCGGGATGTCTGTGGCCTAGCCGGAAATCGATAAAATGTTCACACACAGCACTCTCTGCCCGGAGCTCTGCAAACGTTAATCGAGTTGCCAGCGCCCCTTGGCAAGTGCCAGTGCTGAAATCCCCTTGCTGGGGTTAAATCCAGGGACCAGAAGGGCTAAAGAGCTCCAAGGGTGAACCCACAACCCCAAAAACGCTGCATCTCCAGTGTCCTGCTCTCCAGAGCCAGCATTGCACCTTCCCAACCCCAAAAATGCTGCATCTCCAGTGTCCTGCTCTCCAGAGCCAGAGTTGCACCTTCCCAACCCCAAAAATGCTGCATCTCCAGTGTCCTGCTCTCCAGAGCCAGCTTTGCACCTTCCCAACCCCAAAACCCGCCGTGCCAGGCCCTGGGCTGCCGAATCACAGGAATGTGTCGGGAGGGAGGAATGCCTGTGCTGGGTGACAGAAAACAGCTGACATTCATCCCAGGACAGGGTCCAATTCCTTCCTTACAACACGAAGCACTGGGAATTGGGGGGACTGGAGAAAGGGGGATTTGAATTCCTTTAAACAGCACAATTAGCTTCCAAAATAAAAACTGGAATATGTTTGTTTAATTAGAGCTGAGGCAAAATCCGCTCTCAGATCAGAGCAGCCTCAGGATCCAGAGACAGCACAATGCATTGACCTGAGTTTTGGAAAGGAGGGGGGAAAGTCTCCATTTCCTAGCAAATCCCTGGCTCTGGGCAGCCCCGGAGCTGCCTGTGTTGAATATTCAGAGGGCTGATTCCCCACGGTGAGCTCGGAGCCGCAGCCAGGTAGCAGCACAGGCTGGCACGGCGGGAATGGAGCCTGGCAGCTCCAAATCCCAAAAGTGGGATCTCCACCCGGGCACTGGGATCTCCTTCCCCCAGGGGAGGTGCCAGGTCTGGCCTGTCCCGAGTCCCCAGTGCGGTGTCTGGCCTTGCTTTCACTGTGATAAGCCTGCAGTGGTTTATCAAGCCCCACACATCCACCCAAATTTGGCACCCCGTCCCTTTGCTTCTGTTTGTGCCCCTGTTTCTGGGTTTCTGTTCACGGTGTAAATTCTCCTTCAGAATGGGAGAAAAAATTCAGCTCCTTATGACGGCAGACATGAAAGCTGTATGACTGTGGAGAAGTGCATTAACCTTTCCTTCAGCTTGGAGAACTTCATAATCTTTTAAAAATAACTTTTTATTAATTGTGGAGTGATGCTTAGTGCCTGATGGGAGTGAGGAGCAGCGACATCGCCAGGGGAGCTCTTTGCCACTCTAACTTAAGGTCAGGCCTGCAAGTGCTGCAGGAACCACGGCCCATGCAGACATGGAACCGTGGAATTGTTAAGGTTGGAAAAGCCCTCTAAGATCACTGAGTCCAAGCGTTCCTCCAGCGCTGCTGAGGCCACCGTGTGTCCCCAGGTGCCACACCCGCCACCTCCAGGGATGGGGACTCCACCAGTGCCGTGCTCCAGGGCAGGAGCAGCCAAGCATCATTCTTCCCATGTGTACAGCCCGTGGGGGCGAAGGAAACTGCTGCTGCTTGGCCAGCCCGGAGCTGGACCTCTGCATCCACGCAAGGAAAGGGTGAAGGAGCCCCCTCAATTTTATTGTAGGATCAGGTTTCCCTGGGAGAAAATCAGGATGTTCTTCCTGGCCTGAAATTGGGATTTAGCGGGGTAACTGTCAGCCGTTCCTCCTCGGAGAGCGGGGCGAGGAGACAGGCAGGAGAGCCCAGCCCTTCGCAGGGGCTCACGCAGGGAGGGCAGCAGCCGCAGGGCTGTGACTGCTGCACCGCCGAGAGCGGCTCCAGGGACCTCACACCATGGGATCCACCTGCAGCCCGGAGCTGGGGACAGAGCCCGGCCCCTGGCACGCTCCAGCCTCTCCTGGTGATGGGCACACAGCGGGCAGGGCGGGCTCTTATCAATGACTGCTAATTGATTATTTCACATATCGTTCTTGAGGGGGATCTGTCGCAGAGGGCTGCTGATGTTTTAGGGCTGTGCAAAAGGCGAATCTCTGCCCGCGCTGCTGAATCCCTGGGCTGGGGCTCCGGAGCTGCCGGCGCGGCCCTCGCCGAGTGTTTCCAAACTGAATAGTCATTGGGTTGGCAGATAATTCAGAAACTATTTGTATGAGCTGTTTATCAAATTATTAACTGCACAGATGTTGTTTGGTTGAAGAGCAGCTGAACCTTCTCTCTGCCAGCCGCGGAGACAAAGGTCTGCAGGAATAATTGGAGATGTGCATGGAATATTAAATTAATTTACTGCTCTTAATTCTTATGCAAATCCTGACCTCTGATAGAGCCTATCAATTACCCTGCACATAGGGAAAAGAAAGGAGAACAGTTTCTTTCTTTTCTTTCCCCCCCTCTCCTTTTTTTCCTGTTGTTCTCCAGTTTGGGGTTTTGTTTCTTTGTTGTTTTGTTGTTGGGGTTTTTTTTGGTTTTTTTTTTCCCCCTTTTGAAAGGGAACTTGGGAAAGGAAATATTTGTGGGAGGAAAAAAAAGCCATTTATTTGTGGGAGAAGCAAAGAGCCAGGATTATTTAATTGAATGTCCCGGTGGCAGCGTTGTCCCCTGGGAGACGGGGTGCGGTTTTTAACATTGTGGGGTGCTCAGGGGAGGCCTGGGAATGGAGGCCAGAGCGGGGATGGAATTGCTCCACATGTTTCCCCAGGAGGGGCCCCACTCTGCCCCAGCGAGCCCAAGGCACGGCGGTGCCTTGCAGGGGAAGGGGGCCGGAGGTCTGGGCTGATCCCGGCTGGGTTTTGGTGGGGCTGGGGGCAGGAGGGGGCCCCGGGCCCCGCTGGGTTCAGGTGGGCTGTCGGGGAGGGCTTCCTGATTCTGCAGTAATTACCAGGGAAGAAGAAAGGGGAATTTGTTGTCACATCTATTGTGAGATGCCAGGTAAAATGAAGCAGGATTTAATTGGTCCTCGTTAAACGGAGCTGGGTTTCTCGTATGGAGAAAGGCCCCGTGCGGGCAGTGTTTAATTGGGGCTGTGTGCGCGCTGCTCAGCCGGCGCTTAAAGGCGGGCGCCGGGCCCTGCTCTTTCATCCCATTTTCTAATAAGGATAAATAAACAGGATGAATAATGCCGTCAGTCTCTCCCTCGACCCCTGTGAGACCCCAGCAGCAGCTCCCTGGGATCCGTGAACCCAACACGAGCGGGGTCCCTCGGCACGGAGCGGCACCCATGGGCTCCGTCAGCAGAACCCCCAGAGAGAACTTTGGGGGATTCCTCGGTTTGCGGCTGTCAGAGGGGAGCCTGAGGAGGGGATGGAGCTCAGGGGGCAGGAGGGGAAAGAAGGGAGAAAAGAATGGAAAATAAAATTATGTCTTTCCTTTTTATTTTTCCTTTTTTATCTTTCCCCCTGTAAATCCCAGGAAGTGCTGGCAGACTGCGCTCCCCCTCCCACGCAGCCCACTCGGGTAATTTCATTTATCCCGCAAATCTAATTAGCAATCCGTGGCTGACATTAATACGGATCTAATGAGGCCGGCGATGACCAGATTATCAGGCGAGCACTGACAGAGCCTTAAAGACACATCGAGCCTTGCCGTCGGTGTGACCCGGCGGGGGGAAAGCTGCCGTAAAGGGGAGAAGAAAAAAAAAAAAAAAGGAAAAAAGAAAAGAAGGAAAGAAAGAAAGAAAGGAAAAAAAAAAAAAAAAAAAGAAGAAGACGAGGGAGGGGGAGAGAAAAACACGAGGAAAAGCGGTGCGGGAAGGGCTTGGCTGCTTGGCTTATTAAGGGAGCTGGAGCTTTGCTGGACACAGTTTATCCACCAGCATCGGGCCTCCGTCCCTGCTTCTCCCGAAATATCGTTCTGCAGAGGAGAAGAAGGAGGGGGGAAAGAAGGGGAAAAAAAAAAAAAAGAAGAAGAAGAAGAAGTCGGAGCCCAAGGAGTCGCTGTGCAATTTATTCCAAGGGGTGGCTGTTGAGAAGGCGGCAATTTGCGGCGGCCGGGGGTTATTTAGTGCGATATGAAATCAAATGATCCTATTGCTCAAATAACAGTGTCTGGGAGGAGAAGCGAGCGCGCTCCAAAGGTAATTGTCTCCAGATGATATTCCCATTATCCCCCAATCCCGGCCTAAACGCTGCCAGCGCCGGACCGGAATCGATACGGGGGGAGGACCGGGGGGCTGCCGGGGCCGGGGGGAGGCATCCCCGGCACTGACCCCCCTCGGGAAGGGCGGCAGGGCTCCGGGAAGAGCTGAAATTCCCTGTGCCTGCTGCCCGTCCGTGCCTCGGCGGGAGCGGCATCACCGGCGGGGGAGCCGAGCCCGGAGCCCAGGTAAGGAACCTCGGGGGGACGGGGAGAGGAGCCCGGCCCCTTCCGTGCCCCGGAGGGCAGCGGGTTCCGAGCCGAGCCTTCTGCACCGCGGCACCCCGGCACAGCCTGTCGGGTCCGCTGCGACCGCGGCCACTGCCTCTGGTCACCGCTGTCTGCGGTCACTGCCTGCGGTCACTGCCTGCGGTCACTGCCTGCGGTCACTGCCTGCGGTCACCGCCTCTGGTCACTGTCTGCGGTCACCGCTGTCTGCGGTCACTGCCTGCGGTCACTGCCTACGGTCACCGCTGCCTGCGGTCACTCACCGCGGTCACTCACTGCGGTCACTGCCTGCGGTCACCGCCGCCTGCGGTCACTGTCTGCGGTCACTGCCTGCGGTCACTGTCTGCGGTCACTGTCTGCGGTCACTGCCCGCGGTCACCGCCGCCTGCGGTCGGTCCCGTTTGCCCGGAGCCGCTGGAAGCGCAGCCAGAGCAGGGCAGGTTTCGCTCTGGATCCCCGGGGAGCGCATGGAGCGGCGGCCCCGCTCTCCGCGGCGCTGCCCGATGGTAAAATCGCCGGGATTCAATGGCTCGAGAGAAACGACGGGGGAGAATCCAAGGGGACGGAAGGCGGTGAGCGGGAGGCGGGGGCGAAGCCAGCGGCACCTACCTGGGCGGGGGTCCCCGGGCGGGGGTCCGGGCTCGCTCCGGCAGCGGGGACCGAACGCTCCGGGTGCGGCAGCCCAAGGCGAGCGGCGGCCCCGCAGCTGCTCCCCAAATTCCATCCGCCCGTGGGGTGGCCGGGGTTCTGCCCGGAGCTGCGGGTACCGGGACGGTGATTTTCCCCTTTCCGCCTTTCCTCGCCAGCCGGGCGGGCAGCGCGTCCCCGGCGCCTCGGGCACCGAGAACAAACGCGCTCCTGCAAAAGAAAGAGTGCGCGTGTGGAGGGAGCGGGACCCCGCGCTGCGGCAGCTCTGCGCTCCCAGGCAGGGCTTGCCCTGGCCCGGTGACAGCGGCTGTGCTGAACTAGCGGGGACGCTGCGGGGAGCGGCAGGAGGAGAATGCTCGGGGTCAGGCGCCTCTCTCGGGTCAGGTCCTGATGAGAGCAGGACACGGGGAGAGGCTGCTGTGGTTTGTGCGTCTGCAAACGGGCAAAGCGTTCGGTACCCGAAGGCTGGAAGAGAGCCCCAGCCTCTGCCCAGCCGCGTGTCCACCCCACGCTGCCCCACAGGTACATTAGAAACGCATTTTTGAGCGCTGTCAGAATTGCACCGCTGGAGGATTTTTCCATCTCCGCTCAAGTCTCTTGTCAGCTTCAGCCTCAGGTTCCTATTTCTGTTTGGCACGTTCTGAATGGAGCGCAGGGCCCAGGGGTGCTGAGCTCTGAGCAGACACAGCTTAATGAATTCAATAGTCCTGTGCTTGTTCTCCTGCTTTTCACAAACAAACGAACAGTTTATGTGTGTGGATCCTTTCATTCCCCACCAGAACAATCCCCTGCACAGAACA
Source organism: Periparus ater (assembly GCA_032357785.1). Classification (NCBI taxonomy): domain Eukaryota; kingdom Metazoa; phylum Chordata; class Aves; order Passeriformes; family Paridae; genus Periparus; species Periparus ater. The sequence goes on along the minus strand of CM063610.1, from coordinate 115,265,960 downwards.
GGGGAAAATGCCTAATCAGTCACAGAGAACCAGCACGGTGGTCTGGGGTGGGAAGTGCAAAATACCGTGTCCACCCCACCTGGGTTTCACAGCACTGGAGGATCGGGACAGGCAGGGTGCAGAATTGCCCCAGGTGAGCCCTGGGCTGGCTGCACAGGCTTCCTCCAAGGCAAGGCAGCTTCCCCAGCACTCGGGAAGCTCTGCTGAGCGCGGCTGCTCCTGCTGAGACACAGGAGCGGTGGGCAGCGTTTGAGTGCCGGGCTGTGAGGAGGCCGGGGATCCTGCAGGGACCCCGTGTTTGTCCGTGTGTCTGTCCCAAGAGCCGCCAGATCCCGGCTCCTGGCCCCGGGAACCACACGGCTCGCCCAAGCGCCTCCCTTTGTCTCAAGCCCTTGGAGCCTGGAGCACTTGTTGAACCTGACGGCGAGTGCATCAAAGCGGCCGACAATTAGGAAATAAACAAATATCATCGCAGGCGTTTTTGGGCGGAATCCAGTCCCACATAGCTGGGCTCGTTGCTGTTGTTATCATATCGAATATTCCTTGTAGCTGTGATATTTGTGCTGTGCAGCAGCGTCCCCGGCACGGCAAACATGGCATTATCTCGCTGTGCAAAGGCTTCATTAATCAAACCAGACAATGGGCCCGACACATCCCTTTGAGCCCGGCGCTGGGATCCTCCGGGCTTTTCACCTTGTCCAAACGGCTCATCCCTGTCAGTGCAGGCAGCAGCTCTTCAGAACTGATGGCTCTGAGCTGTGGCACTGACAGGAGAGCATCCAATTCAGTTAACAGAATTCCCCAGTTATTTTATATCCTCCCTTTAACTTCTCATGGCTTGCAGAGGCTGAACTTTTTCAGTCTTTCCATCTGTACATGAGATCCATCCAGTCATTTGTTAAAACTCTGCTGAAAGAGCCTGACAGATGTGTGTCCTTTAAAGCAGCAGCAGCAGTAGCAGCAGCAGCGCTGAGATGGAGCAGGATGGAGTGGCCTGGCTGAGCCACGGCCCTGCTGGCAGGAGCTGCAGGGCAGACAGCAGAGGGAAGAGCGTGGCCGTGAATGTGTCACTCTCCTGACAGAGGATCCTGGCAAAGCCATGGCTTGGTGCAGGGACAGCACACCGGGGGTGAGGTAGGACCTTGTGTGCTGGGAACGGGTGTGGGTGCAGTGTTCCCTTTCCCCCAGCGCAGCACCGCGTGCTCCGGGCACAGAGCCGGCAGCAGTCGGGCACGGCAGCCCCGAGACCCCCGGAGGGACGGGCTCCATCCCACCCCTGTGAGGAGAGGAGCTCCTGGTGCCTGTGCAGGCTCTGCCTTCATGCTGGGTTCTGTCCCCTGCCCTGGTTCCCGTGGCCCTGGGACCCCAGCGGGCACTTGTGGCACCGATCTGGGCTGTGTGCTGTGACCATTTCTGCCACGTGCAGCCTGGTCACTGCAGGCCTGAAGGAAATGCTCCAGAATGAGCCCAAATCCCCCTCCAGAACAGAAACACACCACAGCTGGCTCTGGTAGCAAACAGAAACTGAAGGAGCCGTGGCACTGGGTGCTCCCAAGTGTGAGGTGTAGATGCTTTCAGGGAAGACAAGAGTCGAGCCCTTTGGCTGTGAGGGGTCTGGTTGCAGTTCAGCCTCTGGGCTCACATCTCAGAAAGCCTGAATTCAGTCCTCATTTCTCCAGGGGCGGGGAAACTCAACACTGTCCATCTCCCCTTTCCTCTTCAGGCAGCAGCAGACACCTGAATGGAGACTCCTCGTGTTTACAGCCTGGTCACAGGAGTGACTGAGACCCGAAATCTCCCTGACACCCTCTCTGGCCTCGTTTGTGCCACACCTGCTCCCTTCCACTGGTGGAGCCTCCTACACTGCACAGGACACTGGAAAAGCACTGGGAGATGGCTGGAGGAAGAAGAGGGTTTCCTGGAAAACAGTCTCTAACCCAGGCCCTTCCCTGTGCCCTGGCTTTTCTGGGGCTCATTAACATCAGTGCTATGTGCTCATATCTCAATTCTCCAGGATTAATTAAAAACCCACAGACAGTGCCATGCCCAGGGGCTTCGCAATCATGTCAGCAGGCTTTGGCTAAGGCCCTTATGTTTGTAATAAACATGACATGCTTTTAACTGCTGGGGTCTCCAGGTTTCTGTGTGCTCAGTCGTTGGGTTCTGCGTTCCAGGTTTCTGCTGGAGGAACTCTGTCACCTGCCCCGAGGCAGCAGATCTGAGGCCAGGCGTGGTGTGCGCTGCTTGTGCGTCAGACACGAGTAATAACAGGTTTTGAGGAACTGTACCACTTAATAAAAGCATTTTATTACATTTAAATGTATTAAAATGTGAACATTAAATTCAACACGCTAATTACTGTTCCCAGGCATTGCCACTGACAGGAAATGGATCCTCACAACTGCTCTGCTGAGATCGCTCACTGCTGTTGCTGCTCTTTGGTTCCTGGTGTGTTATTAGTGCTCTGCACTTGGGACTGGAGTCATTAACAAAAAGGACTCGTGTTGGGCATTATGTAAATTCTGTGTATGCGTCCACACAGCCACCGGGGCCTGTGGTATGTGTCTCATTGAGGAAAAGAAAAGCAAATGCATGTGGCTGTGCCCTGGCTTGAGGGTGAGCTCACTGTGCTCTCAGGGATCACCCAGGCACAGCCACAGAGAGGGAAAACCTCTTCCCAACACATCCTTGTGTTTCTGGAAATCCCTTTCCAGGAAAATTTGTCCCCCCCACCTGCTCACTGCGTGTCCTGTGACACCCTACCACGGACACCAACAATTCCCGCTCTGCATGGAGTTTCCCACTTTTCTGGGAGCGAGTGGCTTCCCATCCCTGCAGCAGGCATGAGCAGCTCCTGGATCCATTGCCCTGGAAAAGTGGGAAAGCCTGCCAGGGGTCTGTGGTAGGTGAGGCCAGTCCCCCACATCCCAGAGGAAAGGGGGATGCTCACGGACACGTGGCTGCCTCCCGAAATGAAAAAGAGCGTAAAGCTGTTCAGATTAGAGCACATCAATCCCTGCGCTGGAATCAAGAGATGCTTTGGTTTGGCAGCTACTGGGGACAAAGCCACCATTTCATTCAAAGTGTACTTAATGCGACAGAAGGAGGCGGCTTCTTTTGACAGTTTTACAGCTCTTATCAGATTACATCAAAATTAAATTAAAACAATCTAAAAGAAGTGTGAAGTACTGTGGGGAGAACACAAACAAAACACTCCTCTTTGTAGGCTTTCAGGGAAGGGCCCACAGTCCTTATCAGGGATGGGAGGATGGAGATTATTCTTGAGTCAATTACGAGCCCGATGAGTACCGAGACATGGAACAAAGTGGGAAATACATGGAACAAAGTGGGAAATACATCGGGGGACCAGGCTGAGGCTTCTCATTTCCCTATTTTTCGCTAAATAAATAGCAGGATGTTGAGCCCTGCCCGCAGTTCAACATCCCTCAGCCCTAGCCTGGGGTCCTCAGGGAAAACAATCCTGCCAGGGCTGCCCAGGAGATGAACTGTGCATCCCAATGGGTCAGGGGCCATCGGTCCCTTTCCACCACATCCTAAAACTGCAGTTTGGGAATAAGGCTTGCTTAAGTGGGCTGGGCATTTCAGACAGTGCTGGGAGCACCAGGGACTTTTGTACTGTTTGGGGTGTTCTTCTAGCGAGAACAGATATTTCTGAAAGCAGGCCCAGGTTTCACCTGCGGGCTCTTGTGAAGGTGTGAGGGAGATCTCCAAAACACAGCTCTGCCTTCAGGAAACAGAGGAAGGGGGGAGCACCGTCCTCATGACGAGCCCACTTCATGGGAATGCAATCCTAAAAGGCTCCCAAGTGTTCTGCTGGGCATTCCTGGAGTGGGAAAGCTCTGATCAAGCCCATCCACGCTTTGTTGAGCCGGGTATTTCGGGGACACACACAGGGTCTGAGCCAGGCTAATCTGGGGACAGCTGGGTGCCACTGCACCCATTCCACAGAGCTTCTGACTCTGTGTCCAGATCTGTGGGGCTGAGCTGGAGGCTGCAGGTGTTGGAAACACCAGAAATGCTGCTGGATCACCAAACCCAGCTGAGGAACCCCAAAAGCTTCCGATCCCCCCACGTCCAGGACATGTCCCCAGCCAGAGCCTCCAGCTCCAGCTGAGCTTTTCCATGTGTCGGTTCTTGGCCAGGAGTTCTAATGAAGAGTAATTACTGTGATGATCTCGCACTAATTGTACACTGATTGCTGTCCTAATTATACTTGAGCATTTCACTGCTCTCCGCAATTTTGTCTATTGATGTATCGCTTCTCCTTCATTTCAATTATTCACGCGGTATTCAGATTTTATTGGGGGCCTGGAATTTAAGCGCTCATTTGGCAACTTCCTTTCAAAGGGATCAAAGTTTTTATCTGGAAATGAAAGGCGGGCGTTCTGTTTTCATTCTGCAGCTGGAGATGTGAGTGCAGGGCTGGGGATGGCTGTGGCTTCTCCCATGTCAGTTTTGGAGAGGTGGCAGCACCAGAGGGACACAGCGGCACTCCAAAGGACGAGGAGTCAGGGTTTTTTTTCTTGAAAACCATTGTGTACAATAACCTCGGCAAAACCGAGCTCTGACTGTTCAGCAGCTCCCGGTTATTTTTTTGGACTGGCACTTTGCAAATCTCTTCCTTTTCCAGAGACACGAAGCCTGCCTCGCCCCAGCTGCCCTCCAGCACCAAGCCGGGGGCGCAACAACGTGGTGGCGAGAGACGGGGGTAACGACAAATAACGATTTTAAAAACTAATAATAAAAACGCCTTCCAGGCTTGCAAAGCGCCTCTGGGCGGCGCAGGCCGCGCCCGCCCGTCCCCATGGCAACGCGGGGCGGCACTTCCGGGGTCCCGCGCGGGGCACGCCGGGAACCGCACGTGGGCAGCGCCGGAAAGCGCGCGGGGCACCGGGAACGGGAACGGGAACGGCACCGGGATCGGGATCGGGAACGGGAACGGGAACGGGAACGGCACCGGCACCGGGAACGGCACCGGGATCGGGAACGGCACCGGGATCGGGAACGGGACCGGGAACGGCACCGGGATCGGGGCCCCGCAGGCGGCCCGCGGCAGGTGAGCAGGGTCCCCTGCGGGGCGGTCGGGGCTCGGTTCTCGGCCCGGGCGGGGGGACGCTTCCCCCCTTGTTCTCAGCCATCTCCTTTCCCTTCGATGCCCGAGCTCTGGAGCGCTGGGAAGCCGGCGGGCAGCTGGAGCCGCCGGTCAGCCTCCCGGGCAGGTCCGGTGCCGGTGCCCCGGGGGTGGCGGGCTGTGTCCGGCCCCGGGAGCCCTGCCCTGGTGTCCCGGTGTGCCCGAGCCGCTGCTGCGGGCTGGCCCCGGGTGCTGAGCCTCGCCGCTGCTCCCTGCGGATCACGGACACCGGCTGCTCTCACATCCATCGGCTTCTTCCTCCCCCAGGATATCGGTGCCCTCCGCTGAGGCAGGAAAATCACCTGGAGAAGTGTAAAGAACAGGATCTGGGAAGCGGCGTGTGCCGGGCTGTGCGTGGTGAAAGAGGAAATGGAAGGGATGGGGTCCCAGCTGGAGCCTGGCTGCTGGATTGTGCACATGGCTCCTGGGAACCCCGATCCTGCTGCAGGCACCGGCAGCATCACACGGCTTTCCCTGGCTCCCCTCTGTGCAGGGAAACCGGGAGGAGGTGTCTGTGTGTGTAGGGACGGCCTGAATCCACGGGGAGGAGTGTCCAGAGGTGTTGGGGTGTGCGATGTCCCCCTCACTGCCACACCTCGCTGCTGTGACCCCCAGTGCTGCTCCTGAGGAGGCACTTGGCTTTGCTGGGCTTGCAGTGGGAGTCTGCTGGAAGCCTCTCCTGGCTCTTTTCTGGTTTTTGCTCATCCTGGGTGCAATTTGGAGCTGTCCAATAATGGCAGCTTCACTCTGTTCCCAAGCCTGCCTTCCCGATGGGCTGGCTTGAGGTGTGGGTGGCTTTGTGGTGCAGCTCATGTCCGTCCCATGCCCGGTGCCCTGGCACTGCTGGGGGCAGTGTCGATGGCCCCACGGGCTCTGGGCACTGCCAGGACTCCTGCTGGACATCAGTTCCTGCTATCAGTGCTGCCAGCAGGGCTCACCCGCCTCTGGATGGACGTGGCTTGGATGCCAAGAGGAAAACGTGAGCTGGTTTTGAGTTCAGTTCCTGAATGCAATAATCCATAGCAAGGCTTGGGGGCTGCCCACCGTGGGGCTCAGAGCCCCTCCTGGGCTGTCTGGGGTCTCTGGCTGCTTTGGTGGGTCCCATGAAGATGTTCAGGCTCTTTTCCCTTGCCAGCAGCCCTGTTCCAGTGTGGAGCAGGGAGTGCTGAAAGCTCAGAGCTGTTCAGAGCTGGGCTGGCAGGTGGGTCTGTAACTCCCAGCAAATCTGACCTCTGCTCAGCAGGGGCTGTGCCCTGCAGAACCCCCTCCTTGTGGCATTTGGAGAGCTCAGGTGGTGAAATGCTTTCACCTCACTTTTGTGTGTTGTTTGTTTTCTTCCAGTGGAGCCAAGAGGCTGGAATTGGGAAGGCAGAGGATGGAATGCACCATGGCTGACCCACACCTGTAAGCCTGTTTAAAAGCTTCTCGGGGGTTATTTTATTTTAATTACAAAGGTTTCGCTATCTTGGAATGCCTTTAGAATGTTGTCTCAAAGGTTTTTCAGTAATAATACATTTATATTCATATGCTAAGTGTAATGCAAAATTCATGTCTTCAAGTTACTGATGAAATAACTGCAGCAGGAACATGAATGCCTCATTCTGTGGATACTAAAATCTTGGGAATAGCCAACAGGCAGGTTGACTTTATCCTGTTTTTGCAAAGTCACCACAGCTTAGTCCATGCTGGAGAACCCTTGGGTCTTAGAAAGGTGAAAGCCTTAAGAAGCCCTAGGGGATATTCCAGGTTCTGGCCCTTCTCCTTGGGTTCTTTCTGCGGCATCTATTTAATGTATTAATGATTAATGTATTTAATGTAAATTGCATGGACAGTCTGTACAAAAAAACCCAACAAACCCGAACCCTAAACAGCAAACCAAAGCAAAAAAAAACCCAAAAACACCACACCCAAAAGTCCCAGCAGCCAGAGAGGACTGAGAAGTGTCACTCAATGTTCCATTCCTGTCCTCAAAGCTCCAGGGATGGAGTGCTGGGTCCTGTGAGAGCCCCTCTTCCGAAATGGGCAGAAACACAAATTAAAAAAAAAAAAGTCTGGACAGGTGGGGCAGCATCACATGTACTTTGTGTCCTGGTTTTTTTTATGACTTGGTTTAATCTAACATGTTTAGAACTGCAGTTTCTCTGGACATCTTTGGGCTGCAGTTTCCCTCCTGTCTGAAATGGAGCTGTGGGCCAGGGGCATCTTGGGGTGCCTGTTCCCCTGTGCTGGCGTTAGTGTGGCTGCCCTGGAGGCACAGGAAAGGTCAGGAAAGGAAATCTGGAAAGGCTGGGAGGGAATCTGGGCTGTAGGTGGGAGAGAGCTGGCTCAGGTGGATTTCCAGTGCCCCTCTTGGTGGCACCATGGATTTAGGCAGCTCAGCCCCGGCGTTCCCGCTTGGGTGACTTTCAGAACACGTTCCTCTGCTACAGTTTTCATTCTGATTTAATGGGATGGGAGTGAGCAGCACATGACCCATTTAAAACACAGTTAGGGGAGATTTTTAACGTCTTTACCCTTTGGAGCACCAAAGCCCCCGTGTAAATCTGGGGGGAGGTGGCACACAGGTATTTATATAAACGCAGGTGTGCAGAAGAGCCCGTCTGTGCCTCTGTGGGGCCTGGGGCAGCTCCCTGCAGTGCTGCTGCGCGTGTCTGAGGCAGAGCGATTGCGGCGGGTGCCTTTGCTTTGTCTGCAGCCCTTTGAGCGGCTGTTCTTTGCCCTGCAGGGTGAGGCAGGAGCAGCAGAGGCTGCACAGGCGGCTGGCAGCGGTGGCGGCGCGGCAGCAGCTGGCCCTGCGCCGGAACCGGGCGCTGCGCCGCGAGTTCCTGCGGCTGGAGGCTGACATGGAAACCACGGGCTGGCGCAGCATCCGCAAGATGGAAGTAGCTTTCTATAAGACTGGGGCATGGGTGTTGGCTCTCGTTGTGCAGGGATCTCCTGGTGTGTCCTAGAGCTGGAAGCAAGCCCCATCAGGGTCTGTGTTTCAGGGCTGAAGTACCCCAGGTTCAGCAGATGCTGTAAGAAAAAGCCAAGCCCTCGGGGCTCTCAAATCACGTTGTTATTATTGTAGTTGTTATTATGATGTTGTCATGCTGTGCCCTAAAGTACAGTTTGGGATGATGCAAAGTGAGGATTCCAGGTTTTTTAGGATGAAATTGTGCCATCCCCTTATGGCACTGATGCGTGGAGCCAGGTTTTTGGGGGAGCACAGTCTGCAGGGAAGGGAGTTCGTTCCTGCTTTTTCCAAGGGCAGTGGCACTCCTCAGAAACATTTGGCTGTGTTTATTCCTCACACAGCAACAGCCCTGTCAGATCTGGTGACATTCCCAGAACATCTTTTCCTGGCTGCAGAGCAGAAGCCCAGCAGTCAGAGCCTGTTCTGGGGGGTGTGATTCCCCTGTTATTCCCCTGAGATTTTTACCTGTTATTTGAAGCAGGAGCGGGGCTGTGCTGCGGTGCCAGCTTTCCCCTGCTGCTCCGGAGGGATTTCCCCCCTCAGCAGCAGTGGCAGGGCTGCTGGCTGTGACACCTGCTGCCAGGCCCAGTGCCACTGCCACGAGCTGCACGTGGGGCTTTTGTTCAGCCCTTCCCTTCTGATGTTCCCGTGCCATCCATTTTATCTTTGCCAGGTTACAGTTACTTTTCGGAGCCGCCGAACAAATGACATCTCCTCCGTGTTAGTTATGGAAAGCAGGAGAGTTATGGAGCGTGCAATCATTTAATCTATCATGGGAGTACGCAGAAGGAAATTATTGCTGTTTTTGCTCCTTTTTTTCCATAGAGAATGCCCTTTAGGAGTGCTTTATCACAACTCTGTGCACATTCATTACGTGGCTGTAGCTCACCAAACTCCTTTTGTTTCTGAAAGATGCACTTTTGCTCCCCGTGTTCGGTCAGTAATTTTTAGGAGTATAAATAAATTCAGCTTTCAGCAAAATGCAGGAGTTACATCTGAGTTTCTTTTGAGCATCTCCACTCCTGACGTGGCGGGGCTTTGTTCCCCACGGTTCCACCTTGGTGATCTTCACCAGGAGCCCAGCCAGCTGTGAGGTGGGGATAAAAACACGCCGTGGGGCTCGTTTCACCCCAACCTGAGTCGTCCCTGGAGGCAGCAGCAGGAGTTTGGTGTGACAGACACCGGGTGGGAGGCAATAAACACGAGCCAACAAGTTGCTGCTGTTCTGGAGGGCTGGGAATGCTGGGCACGGGTAAAGGAGTGTGAAAGCCCTGCAGCAGGTTGTGTGCAGGCCACGCTGCTCGGGCAGGGCAGAGGAAAACGAGGAGCAGACGAGATCCCCGCTTCTCACTGCGGTCTGAGCTAAAAGGGCTGCGGGGGGCTCTGCATTTAAAGGTGCACATTGAGCCAAGCGGCGTCCCTTGGGCTGGGGCGTGGGGAGGGCTCCCTGGGCTCCGTGTGACGGATTTGTTCCCTTTCAGGAATGGTACGGAAGGGAAATTCGAAGCCTGTTATCCCTCCGAGAGGGCAGCTCGTCAGCAGGAGGTGACGAGGAGGAAGGGTCCAGCGAGCAGGTAATGGGGGGGAAATGGGCTTCACTGCAGCGCCGCGCTCTCCTCGGAGCCGCGCCGCCTTTCCCCGGGGACTGCGGCGCCGGAGCGCGCGGGGTGAAACCGTGGGGAGCGCCTGGGACGAGGAGAAGCACCTGGGTAAAAAGCGCAGCCGTTTCGTCCAGAGAGCCGGGATCAAAAAAAGCTGCGACTGTTTACGCACGTCTTCTTGTTGGCTTTGATAATTCCTGCGCTGGATGGTGTGGAGATGGTCGTGACCGAGGAGGAAATGCTCCTAATGAGGGATATTTGCAGAACCGCAGCCCAGGAGCCGTGCGCTGCCTTCGTAATTCTGTGTGTTTTGACCTTTCCTCAGAAGGAGCAGAAGGAGATTGCATATCTAAGGAACAGACAAAAAGACTGGCAAGGAATACTTAAATATCTGCTGCCATATATCTGCAGTAATGCAGGCTCCTAATCCCTCCTCCTATCTCCATATAAATGATACAGTTCAAGACCAGAGCTGTTTTCTCCACTAAAAGCAGCAAAGCTCTTTCAGATGAAATGTCTAAAAACATCTTGTAATAACTTGGAGCATGCTGGCAAGAGTAGTCACTTGTGACTGTGTGTGGAAGCCCCTCAGCCAGGCGGTGCCGCAATCGGCAGGACGGGAGCATCACTCCATTATTGCGAGGAGCCGGCGGCACGCGCGTCCCTCAGGCTACAGCATTCATTAAGGAAAGCTTACTGGGCTGAAAGCTGGGAACAGATGATAACGGGATATGATTTTCATATTTAATGCATTCCTTGGAAGAGTGTGTGTGCTGCAGATTGATAGAAGAATCAACTGCTACTTTACTAAAAGACTTTCTAGTTTGCCCTATAGCTACCGATGGAATCATTCAGCCAAGAAATTAACTTTTTCCCCTTTTACCTGCTTTATGTATCTGCTAAGCAGGCTGCTGGCTGCCAGGGAATGTTATTATGCAGTTAAATGTTTGGTATTTAAGACTCTTATCAGAAAAGAAACAGAGGCCACACTATTTTGTTTTTATAGTAGGGGGAAGGTTTTTGGTTTCCTTTCTTCAGTGCATTAGCAGTCGTTAATCTGAGTTTATAGGAAGTTTTCCCCATAGATTAAAAAGTTAAAAACCTTGAATTTAGAGCATTCTTTAAACTGTAATACACAAAGCAGTGAACCCTAGCAGCCTTGACCTATATAGGCAGGCCTGTGGCAGGGTGCAGACTGTGGTTTGAATCGGGAGGTGTTGTGGGGAAAGGTGAGTTTATTTTGGAGTGTGAGCTGCCCAGTTGGGGCAGGCAGTCTGGGAAATGGGGTTTCCAGCTGATGGAAAAGTTGGCATCAGTACTAGAGCATCAAAGGCTTGTGCTGTGACTTGGGGCTTGAAAAACTGGGCAGGTTTGTTTATGGCAGTGTGGTGTGTACCCAAAAATGTCAATTTGCGTGTCATAATGGAGTGGGTTGTGGATTCCTTTATCCCTCATCTCCCTCCTAGAGCACAGGGGTAACTTCAGCCACATTGTGCATTTTTGCCATGTCCCTGGGGTGTGTTCCAGCTCCTAATTCTGGGATTTTTTTCTCTTCAAACGTGCTGGTTCTGCCCGAAGCACAGGAGTTTGTTCTCAGTGCGGTGGCCCCGAGGCAGTCACAGGGAGGGTGTGCAGCCAGCACGAGGGGTGGCCAGGCCAGGCCCATGGAACTGCTTTTATTTGCCTTTATTTGCTTTTATTTTAACTGGGGCTGGGATGGCTCCCCTCAGGCTGGCTGGGATGCAGTGCCTGTGTCAGGACCCCCTCAGGGACATCCTGGGGACCCAGGAGGGCAATCCCACAACCAGCCTTCTACAGACAGGCAATATCCCAGTGCTCAAACGCCTTCAGGAATGTCTGGCACATTCCTGGGCCGTGGGATGTGTGTCCTTTAGGGCTCCCAGTGTCCAGGGGAGTCCCTAAGCTCACAAGTCCCATGCTGAAGAGCTCTCCCCTGGCTGGCAGAGCTGTAGAGCCCAGGCTCCTGCATCCTCTGTGCTGGGAAGTCAGCTTGGAAACTCTTCCTTGGAGCCCTCAGAAGGTTTTGGGCTTGGGCACGCTGGAACCTCTCAGGAACACCTGGTGGCAGAGTGCCTTCCTGGGGAAAGGGATGGGTAGGGAAGTGTGCTGTGCCCGCTTGAAATCCATTTGTTTTGGAGCACTGCATCCAGGAGCTGCCAAAGCCAGGCAGGAGGCGTTTGAAAGCACCAAACCCACACCTGAGAAGTAATTAGGAGGAACCTGAGAGCTGTGAAATACACTGTGAACTTAATCTGAGTGGCAAACCTTTACTACTGCTTAAAATGACCTCATGGCTTTTTGTTCTGCTCCTCGTTACGTGGAATTTGAGCTTTTTTAAGGAAGCTTGGTCACAGAGCAGACAAGATGCCTTTGTTTCCTTTCAGCTGGGCTTGGCAGCTGGCTTGGTGTGGGAGGAAGAGGTCAGGCAGTGAGAGAGAGGGGAGAGGTGTGGAGGTGACTGGGTTGTGCTGCTGGGATTTGGGGCTGGAGGGGAAGCTCAGTGTGAGCAGTGGCATTAGGGTGGCTCATGTTGGCTTTGCATAAACTGGCCGTGGTGGCAGCAGCCACTCCTCCTGAATGGTCCTGATTGAGTGGGTTTGCAGAGGAAAGGAGGCAAGGGTCAAAACACTGGGATTTAGCAGCAGAGTGGCTGTCCCCCTGCAGCTGGTTTTGTTCAGCTGTGCTTGGAGGAAAGTGCCATTCAAAATGTGTCTGCTCCGTGTCCCTGGTGGGAAAGGCTGCCATGGGAAGAGCAGGAGGCAGACAGACAGTGAAATGGAGTTTTGGAGTGTTCTGTGGTGTGAGGGAGGCTGGATCTGCCAGGTGATTCACACTGGAACACACTGGAACACACTGGAACACACTGGTGGTGCCTCTGGGCTCTGCACCCTGTGGGCACCTCTGGATGTGGTGCTGTGGTCCAGGCTCTCCAAAGCTGTGGAGGATCTTAATCCCAAAGGTTTGACTGTTTGTGAAGTGCAGTCACCATTCAGAAGGGTTTGAGTCCTTCTGGGTGTGTGTGGGTTCCTTTTGGCTGGGCTGGGGTTGTGTAATATCAATGCCACAGCAAAGTCTCGAATTCTGTGACACTTCTCTCTGCAGAGCCCAGCACGGCACCCTCGAGAAGCAACGTGTGCCACACACAGTTTGTCTCCTGTTTGTCTCCTTCAGCCATGTCCCACTGTGTGTTTCAGGTGCTGCAGGCTGGAGGACAGGCAGGAATTGGCACCAGTACAGCCCTGCCAGCAGAACTGGGCCATCCAACAGCAGAACTGGGCCGTCCAGGAGCAGAACTGGGCCGTCCAGGAGCAGAACTGGGCTGTCCAGGAGCAGAACTGGGCCATCCAACAGCAGAACTGGGCTGTCCAACAGCAGAACTGGGCTGTCCAGCAGCAGCTGCCTCAGCCACAGGAGGTTTGGGCTCGCAGCAGGAGCCCCCTCTGCGCTCCCCGTCCCCAGAGCTGCTCAGTCCCGACTCTGAGAGCACTGCTGGACAGAGTGAGGAGGAGCATGGGGACCTGGCCGCCAGTGAGGAAGGCTCTGAGCAGCTCACCTCAGCTTCCTCAGGTGCCAAAGCAGCCCCCCTGAGGCCGGGCCAGCGGCAGGGAAGTGTTCCAGGTATGGCAGTGGGACGTGTCCTGTCTGCCGTGCCCACGGCTGCTGTTCCTCCTGCTGCACCTCTGGCACTGTGCTTGGAGTGTGGTGGCTCTTGCTCCTTCTTTCCCTCTCTGTTCCTCTCTTCCTTCCAACTCCCTCTCCTCCCAGGCTGCTCAGCGGGACAGGGAAGGGCGCTGGGGGCTGATCCTGCCCGGGGGCTCTGTGAGGGAAGATTTCCTCCCTGCTGTGCCCACAGGGGCCCTGCTCAGTCTGAGCCTCATCTGCAGAGGTTTAATGTGAACCTGCTTCAGCAGAGGGGTCTCTCCTGGCTCAGGCTGGCTGCCTCCTCCCTCAGAGCTGGTGCACGACAGCTGGGTGATTCCCCCAGAGCTGGGAGGTCAGGGAGCCGCGCTCTGTGCCCAGGTGGGTTTTGAGGAGTGCCAGGTTTGTTCCCAAACCCCACAGGCTGCGGCTCCCTGGACTCCTCCTTGTGAGAGGAGCATGGAAGGACAGGGGCAAGGGCAGGGAAGCCCAGAGACAGGAATGGATGGATGATGGATGGATGATGGATGATGGATGGATGATGGATGATGGATGGATGATGGATGGATGATGGATGGATGGATGGATGATGGATGGATGATGGATGGATGGATGATGGATGATGGATGGATGATGGATGGATGATGGATGATGGATGGATGATGGATGGATGATGGATGGATGATGGATGGATGATGGATGATGGATGGATGGATGGATGGATGGATGATGGATGGATGGATGGATGATGGATGGATGATGGATGGATGGATGATGGATGATGGATGATGGATGATGGATGGATGGATGGATGATGGATGGATGATGATGGATGATGATGGATGATGGATGATGGATGATGGATGGATGGATGGATGATGGATGATGGATGATGGATGATGAATGGATGATGGATGGATGGATGGATGGATGGATGGATGGATGGATGGATGATGGATGGATGATGGATGGATGGATGATGGATGGATGATGGATGGATGGATGGATGGATGATGGATGGATGGATGGATGATGGATGGATGATGGATGGATGGATGATGGATGATGGATGGATGGATGGATGATGGATGATGGATGGATGGATGATGGATGGATGATGGATGGATGGATGATGGATGGATGATGGATGGATGATGGATGGATGATGGATGATGGATGGATGATGGATGGATGATGGATGATGGATGGATGATGGATTGATGGATGATGGATGGATGATGGATTGATGGATGATGGATGGATGATGGATGGATGATGGATGGATGATGGATGGATGGATGGATGATGGATGGATGATGGATGATGGATGATGGATGATGGATGATGGATGATGGATGATGGATGATGGATGGATGATGGATGATGGATGGATGGATGGATGGATGATGGATGGATGATGGATGATGGATGATGGATGATGGATGGATGATGGATGGATGATGGATGGATGATGGATGGATGGATGGATAATGGATGGATGATGGATGGATGGATGATGGATGATGGATGATGGATGATGGATGATGGATGGATGATGGATGATGGATGATGGATGGATGATGGATGGATGGATGATGGATGGATGGATGATGGATGGATGGATGATGGATGATGGATGGATGATGGATGGATGATGGATGGATGATGGATGGATGGATGGATGGATGGATGGATGATGGATGGATGATGGATGGATGGATGATGGATGGATGATGGATGGATGGATGATGGATGGATGGGTGGATGGATGGATGGATGGATGGATGGATGGATGGATGATGGATGGATGATGGATGATGGATGATGGATGGATGATGGATGGATGATGGATGATGGATGGATGGATGATGGATGGATGGATGGATGATGGATGGATGATGGATGGATGATGGATGGATGATGGATGATGGATGATGGATGGATGATGGATGATGGATGGATGATGGATGATGGATGGATGGATGATGGATGGATGATGGATGGATGATGGATGGATGGATGGATGATGGATGGATGGATGGATGATGGATGGATGATGGATGGATGGATGGATGATGGATGGATGATGGATGGATGGATGGATGATGGATGGATGATGGATGGATGGATGGATGGATGGATGGATGATGGATGGATGGATGGATGGATGATGGATGGATGATGGATGGATGGATGATGGATGGATGATGGATGATGGATGGATGATGGATGGATGGATGATGGATGATGGATGGATGATGGATGGATGGAGGGATGGTCCCTCACACAGGGTGCACAGTGTGGGTAAGCTTGGTTTCAGCCCCTGTGATCTACTCCATGGCCCTGCTACTGTTTTGAGAAGAACATCTGCAGTTTTTATATGTTTGATTCATTATGTTTTGTTGTTCTTTCAGGGGTAGAGCCCAGCCTGAGCAGCTGGTGGGCTCGCAGGGAGGGGAGCAGAGCCGAGCTCCCACTCCTGGCCGCTGCTGAGCAGGAGACCAGGCCGAGTGTCCCCGGCACACGGCAGGAGCAGGGCAGGGACGCCCGGGCTGCGGAGGGCTCCCTGCTGCCCCCAGCCAGCCCTCCCACGGCCCAGGAGGAGCCCTTGGACAGCTCAGCACCACACAGGTACCATCTCCCTGTTTCCTGGGTCAGCTGGGCTGCTCGCTTCCCGAAGCTCTCACCGAGTTCTCCCCCATCCTTGAGTACCTTGGTCCTGTGCTGGGCCCTCAGGGCCTTGGGGCGCCTCGCTGGGGGCACAGCTGGCAAGTGAAGGATTTGTTGCTAAAGTGCAGATGGTGTTCTCTAAATGTACACAAATCTTACTCCAGTCTCTCTGCTTGGTAAAGCTTCCAGGGGTTGTTGAACTGTCTGAGCATTTTGTTTGGAAACAGAGTAAGAGAGGACGAGGCCAGAGCGCTGCAGCCACAGGGCCTGTCCTCTGCTGCCGTGTGTCAGCAGCAGGATCCTGCGGCCAGCAGGGTAGAGCAGGCTGTAAATCCATCCCGGCAGGATTTTCAGCCCCGCAACGCCCTCATGAGACGGGGAAGCGCATCCCTGTCCCGGCAGGGAGATGGTGCCCGCAGGTCACCGGGAGGGGTCAGGGGGACACGGCGCAAGGGAAACAGCGCTGCTGCCCCTGGAGAAGAGATGCTCCTGCAGGAGCAGCCTGTGCTGCCACAGGAGTTCCCTTGTGCCAGGGGCTGGGCTGTTTGCAGTGTTCCAGCCTGCTGCTGCTGCCCATTCCCGGGCTGGAGAGAGGCTTTGGCTGCTGACACCTGGCCAGAAACTGGGGGCCACCGCAGACACCCCTCTAACTTTATCCCCTGCCATTTGCATGGGGCCGATGCTCGCTATGGAAACATCGTCTGATTTACATGTAAATAGCTTTCCCCGGTGCTCCCTTTGTATCCCACCTGTTAATCACAGCAGAGCAGGGGAGAGCAGCGAGTGCCGTCGCTGCAGTTTAACCTTGTGTTCCCTCCCGGCGAGGCCTCGCTGTGCAGCGCCTGACGAGCGGCTCTCGAGGCCCTGGAAATTATCCACGAGGTTTGAGCGGCTGCATTGTCCCCGGGGCACACGGCTCTCCTCCCGCTGTGCCAGGCTCAATGCCGCCGCTTCTCAAGGCCACGCGAGCGGCGTCGCCGCTGCTGCGGAAAACGTGCAGCTTTTAATTTGCTGTACCTGAAAACGAAAGGGCAGGAAGGCAGGAGCAGCCCTTCCCTTGTTGTGCTCACAGCCAGGTGGGCTTCCCAAGGCACCCGGAATGCAGCAGCACACTCGAGCCTTGCAAAATTAACCGGCCAAAAAATCTCGTGGAAAGGCTTGTGAGTGTTTCGTAGGTGAATTTCGATTGTGTGCATTACACAGAGTACGGGAATGCAGCTTCCTCTGCTCTGTCACCACAGGGACTCACAACGTGTGATGTCCTTCCAGCCCCCGGGGTTTTCTCTCGGGAAATTCCTGTGCTGGCTGAAGAGAGGTGCTGAAATTCACCACGTTCTGGGTGTTTGTCGCCTAAAGCTGAAATGTCTGTAGATATTGGACTGTGCCACTGCAGCAGTGTCCCTGCGGCATCAGAGGGAAGCAGCGATCATGCACTTGTGGTGAATTATCTGGAATGAGTACAGGGGATGGTGTTGGAAGGAGCAGACACCACGGCTGACTCCAGAGGCAGAACCAGTCCTTGCTGTGTGCCAGGAAGCCACAGGTTTTCATCTTTGGGGCAAATGCCTCTCCTGTCCTACTGCAGAGATGCCAGCCTCTGGTTTTTGAGGAGTTTAGGGTTATTTCCCCGCAGTGGAGTGTTGGCAGCCAAGGAAGGGAGGGAGGTGCTGTGGGGAAAGGCGACTGAGCAGAAGGTTTGCGTGCTGCTGCAGGTCACAGCAGGGCTGCAGCTTTGCTGCCTCGCTTGTGTCCCGGTTTAGGGTTACACCCAGCCCCACGGGAACAGCCAGGGATGGGTTTTGGGGCTCCCCATCTCCTGGTGTCCCCTCCCGCGGAGCTGCTGAGCCGAGGGGAAAGGCTCCGTGTCCTCTTACCATTCCCTGCAGCACCCAGCCCTTTCTTTGAGGGCTTAAACCCGGGGGCCGGGAGGCGGGGGGAGAGGGTCTCTGAGAATTAGCGTGGAGAAAGATGATGACTATTTTAAGGCCTGAGCTGAGGGGGTGGAAAAAGGCAGAGCTTATGCCTGTGCTGCTTCAGCTGCATTGAGGAGGACTTAGCACAGATGGATTGTGCATTACAAAATGTAACACATAATTCAAGCTGTCAGCTTAATCAGACTGTTTCCAGGAAGCAACCTGTAAAAGAGAAGGACCTCTTGTTTGCTGACCTCTGATCCGTAGCCTGCTGCAGATTGTCATACATTTTGTTTTTCTTTATGTTGGTGTCCCTTCCTTCCCCTTCCCTTTTTATTATTGTATCCCTCTCGAGTGGCACCCTGGAAGGACCACCCAGCGGGAGGAAAACAATGGGAAACGAGCCGGCCGCTGGAATACAGGGTTTGTAAGGCTGGGGGAAAAGAGAAAGCACTGTTTAACTGCCTATGTGATCTCCCTGGCATTGTTTTGCTTATTAAATGTCTAGGAAACTCGACTAAAGACACAGCGGCCCCCACTTAATTGTTCAGTGTTGCCCAACACTCGGAGGGAAAACAGAGCCTTGGGCGCAGCTCAGCACGGGCGAGCGAATGCTGCGGGGTTTTGTGCCCAGGGCTTCTCCCTGGAGGCAGCCTAAGCCAGGGTTAACTGTGGAAACATGGCAGCTCCTGCCTGGGGGGGAAAGAAAGAAAGCAAAGTCTCTTTTGCCCCAGCTGCGGTGTTCATTGCCGGCCGGGACCTGGGCTGGGAGCCGCACAAAGCGGCAGCGGGGACCTGAATAGCCATTTCCACCTCTGGGCCGGGATTAGCCCGCGGCTTTGTTTCAGCGCTTAAGTCCTCATTTGCATCACGATGGAGGTGCAGCCTCATCAGAGCCCCTCTGAGCTCCCGGCCTGGCCCCGTACCTGTAGGTGGCCGCATTTGTTGGGCTGAGAGGTGAAGGAATTAAAGCGCTCGGCGCAGTTTCCGTGCCCGGGCGCCTCGGCCCCGGCTGGTTTTTGGGTGGTTTTTGGGTGGTTTTTGGGTGGTTTTTGGGTGGTTTTTGGGTGTTTTTTGGATGGTTTTTGGGTGGTTTTTGGGTGTTTTTTGGATGGTTTTTGGTTGTTTTTTGGGTGTTTTTTGGGTGTTTTTTGGGTGTTTTTTGGGTGGTTTTTGGGTGGTTTTTGGTTGGTTTTTGGGTGGTTTTTGGGTGGTTTTTGGTTGGTTTTTGGGTGGTTTTTGGGTGGTTTTTGGATGGTTTTTGGATGGTTTTGGGGTGGTTTTTGGTTGGTTTTTGGATGGTTTGTTTTGCTCGTGGGCTTTTTTTCCTTCCCCCCGCTCCGTACAGAGCTCGGGAAGGTGTTTCTGCCGTGTGCTCTGGAAAGCTCACACCAGGCTGTTTGTTATCCCGAGGGTGCGATGGGAGCGCTCTGGCAGCCCTGTGTGTCTGTCTGTCCATCCGTCCATCCGCAGCCCTGAGCCCCCGCGGCTCTGCTGAGCAATGGGAACACTCTGTCACCCTGTGTGTCTGTCTGTCTGTCCATCCGCAGCCCCGAGCTCCCGCGGCTCTGCTGAGCAATGGGAACACTCTGGCAGCCCTGTGTGTCTGTCTGTCTGTCTGTCCATCCGCAGCCCCGAGCTCCCGCGGCTCTGCTGAGCGATGGGAACGCTCTGGCAGCCCTGTCACCCTGTGTGTGTCTGTCTGTCTGTCTGTCTGTCCATCCGCAGCCCCGAGCTCCCGCGGCTCTGCTGAGCGATGGGAACGCTCTGGCAGCCGTGTCTGTCTGTCTGTCTGTCTGTCCATCCGCAGCCCTGAGCTCCTGCAGCTCTGCTGAGCAATGGGAACACTCTGGCAGCCCTGTGTGTCTGTCTGTCTGTCTGTCCATCCGCAGCCCTGAGCTCCTGCAGCTCTGCTGAGCAATGGGAACACTCTGGCAGCCCTGTGTGTCTGTCTGTCTGTCTGTCTGTCCATCCGCAGCCCCGAGCTCCTGCGGCTCTGCCGAGCGCTGCAGCTCCTGGAGCGGCTGGTGGAGAGGACGAGCCCCCGGCACCGGGCGCTGTACCAGGGCCAGCCCTCGGGGACAGCGGGGCCACCCAGGTGAGTGACAAACACCATCAACGGAGCAGGAGAGCAAAGGGAATGGCCAGGACTGCCAAATGCAGCGGCGGAGAGCCCTGGCTGCCCTTCCTCAGCCTCTCACACCTGGAAACTGTCGGTAACGCCACTGACAGCGGCGCACAGCCTCCACAGACTGCGGCTCTCACATCCCCTGGGTGATGGGGCATTCCTCGGGAACGAGGGAGAGAGGGCTCCCAGTGAGGGAGAGAGGGCTCCCAGTGAGGGAGAGAGGGTTCCCAGTGAGGGAGAGAGGGTTCCCAGTGAGGGAGAGAGGGTTCCCAGTGAGGGAGAGAGGGTTCCCAGTGAGGGAGAGGGTTCCCAAACAGGTCTGACCCCCAAGCCAGCCACTGGAGGGGATGTGCTCAGCTTCCCTCTCGCTGGGAGGCTGCGCCTGGCATGTTCCAAGTGGCGAGTGTGACCTCCCTGTGTCACCGTGATGTTTGTCTGTCCCTGGCTGTCCCATCCCCGGGCTGGCTGTGCTCACAGAGCTGTCCTGTCCCCGGGCTGGCTGTGCTCACGGGGCTGTCCTGTCCCCAGGCTGTCCCATCCCCAGGCTGGCTGTGCTCACAGGGCTGTCCCATCCCCGGGCTGGCTGTGCTCACAGGGCTGGCTGTGCTCACAGGGCTGTCCCATCCCCAGGCTGGCTGTGCTCACAGGGCTGTCCTGTCCCTGGGCTGGCTGTGCTCACAGGGCTGTCCCATCCCCTGGCTGGCTGTGCTCACAGGGCTGTCCCATCCCCGGGCTGGCTGTGCTCACAGGGCTGGCTGTGCTCACAGAGCTGTCCCATCCCCAGGCTGGCTGTGCTCACAGAGCTGTCCCATCCCCAGGCTGGCTGTGCTCACGGGACTGTCCTGTCCCCGGGCTGGCTGTGCTCACAGGGCTCTCCTGTCCCCAGGCTGGCTGTGCTCACAGGGCTGTCCTGTCCCCAGGCTGTCCCATCCCCAGGCTGGCTGTGCTCACAGGGCTGTCCCATCCCCGGGCTGGCTGTGCTCACAGGGCTGTTCCCCCTGTTTGTGTTGCAGTGCTGGGGCCGGGGGGCTGGCTCAGGATGACCTGGAGGCGATGGAGGCCGCGGTGCTGCGGCAGCTCCGGGCCGTGGCTCGGCACACGCGCGGCGGGAGCGTCCCAGCGGAGAGCGGCGGCGCAGGGCAGGAGGAGCACACCAGGTACGGGGACACAGAACCCGCTGGGGCTGAGGCACAGCCCTGTCTCTGGCCCGTCCCTGCTGCCCCTCCGGTGCGAGGCAGACGGAGCCGTCGCAGCCTCGCGGCAGTGGGAGCAGGAGCGTTCCCTCCCGCTCCCCAGTGCTGGCTCCTGCTGCACAGGGCAGCCCCCAGCTCATCCAGCCCACAGGGTCTCCCACTGTCTGGCAGGCAGGGAATTGCAGGAGCTACAGACACCTCTCAGCCGCTCATTCCCGTCCCAGGATCTGAAAGTGAGGACGGGAAATGTAATTTTGAGAAGGAAATTATTCCGTGTGAGACAGAAGATGCATGTGGCCTTTAAAAACAACACAGTGCAGTTATTCAAAATGGGCTTTTTTTTTTTCCCCGTGCATATGCCACAAGGACAAGTGAGAATTACTTTTTTTTTTTTTTTTCTTCAGGTCTCTTTAACCCAGGAATGAAAACAATTTCCATTCTGTCTTGCTTAGCTCCTGTCTAGACCTCCCTCCCCGTCGCAGGCTCCGCAGCGCTCAAGTGCTGGCAGGATCGGGGCACTTGTGAGCGCTGCAGAAGGGTCTCTCTGCAGTGCCTGCCTCTCCTGCGAGGCTGATACGCCTGCGGGCACCCACAGCTCCTTGTGTCTCCTGAATGGTTTCTTAGGGACAAACACTCGTGGAGTTAATTGGAATTCACTCCTCTGAAACTTCACTGGAGCAACAGGAAAAACAAACAGCGTCTGCAAACAAAAGGGTTGCAGGATTGAGATTTTCTACATTAGAAGACACCTTGGTGGTTTTTTTTTTTCCCTTTTTATTCTTTCTGAGGAAAAGACAAGCCTGGGGCAGTGGGTGCCCAGCTGTGCCCCAGGGAGTGAGGGAGGCCACGGTGCTGAGACCAGGGCTGGGTCGATGGTGATGATGATGATGATGGTGATGGTGATGATGGTCACCCCTGCCCACCTTGCAGAGCTCTCAAGTGGCTTCCTACATTTTCCACTTGGAACATTTTTAAGAGCCAGAGTGGGAATGAAGGCCCGGACGGGTGGGTGTCCCACGCAGGGTTCTGGTTTGTTCCCCAGGGACACGGAGGCGCTGCGGGCTCTCCTCAGCCACCATGGCTCCTTCCTGAAGCAGCACCAGGTTCGGCTCCCGGAGGCGGTGGCAGAGATGTTTGAGCAGCTGCTGGCATCGGGAGAGGAGGAGCAGGATGGCCAGGTGGGCACTGACACCGTGGCTAACCCGGGGCTGCCGGAGCCTCCTCTGCCCCGCTGCGGCTGTGCCCTGTGCCCAGGGTGCGGCTTTCAGGGCAAGGACACGGGGCAGGCTGTGCTTAACCAGCCCTGGGGTGTCAGGGAGATGTGTCCAGTGCTTCATCCCACAGGAAAAGGGACTTTACCAAGTCCCCACCCTTCATGCCAGTCAGTCAAGCTCACCCCTTTGCTCTGGTGCAAACCACCACGAGGCTTCTATATCTTTGTGACTTTTTATTGAAGTGAATGGTGCATTTTGAGTTTTTGTGAAGCAGAGTGAGGTTTGGTGCTGAACACACAGAGCATTTCATAAATGGTGGCACACTCGTGGTTTTTCTAAGTTCATGTGAAAGGCTGTAGCCAACTGTTTAAATAAACCTACAGAAATGGCACTCCATAGGCTGCAAGTGCCTCAGCCTCTCCCTGTGCTGTTAAACAATTGATTTGTCAATCTGTGAGAGTTAGGGCAGAACGAGGAGTAGATTTGACAGACTCAAGTCCGTATTTCTGTCCCAAAACCAGCCCATAGGAACACCCTAGAAGTCAGGTAACGGAACATCTAACAGAAACACCCTGGAAGCAGATTACCCTGGGAGTATCCATTAGCCTGAATGTGAGGGCTGGAAAGGGCTGGAGGGGGAGGATAATGGAGCTGTGGCTGTTTGTGTTTTGAATGCTCAGGTGCTGAGAGAGGCCCTTCCAGGAGAGCCTGGGGATGGGTCGCCTGTCCAGAGTGACGAATCCTCTCTCGGCCTCCCAGCGATCCCCACCCACGGCAGGGAAGGAAAGCAGGGGGAACTGGCACGGAGAGAACCAGGTAAGGGGTGTTCCAGCTCTGGCTGCCACTCCAGGTTCCTGCTCTGGACACAGGGCAGTTCTGTCCAAACCCTCAGGGGTTCTGTGCACTGGCAGATCAGTGTACGTTTGTGATGGATTTGGGGGATTTTCCTAAATATCTCAGTACTGCATGTGATTCTGGCCACTTCCCAAACTAAGTGATGCCTGAGGTGCTGGGTTTTTCTGCAGGAGAGGAAAGGCCAAGCCCTGTGGCCGCTATAGAACAGATCAGTGCGTTCTGTGGGCACCTTTAATAAACATTTCCCATTTAGGAACTGGGGGATGCAATTGCTGCCTCTTGTGACAAAGCCAGACCTCAAAAGGAATTGCCAAAAGGAAAGGGTTCACGTGGGGCCATTTCCCAGCTCAGGACGTGCCGGTGTCGGGGAGAGCCCAGCTCATTCCTCCAGACCAGGAGGGAATATTGCAGTGGTGGCAGCTCGAGGAGGGAATATTGCAGTGGTGGCAGCTCGAGGAGGGAATATTGCAGTGGTGGCAGCTCGAGGAGGGAATATTGCAGTGGTGGCAGCTCGAGGAGGGAATATTGCAGTGGTGGCAGCTCGCTTGCTGTGCTCCTGGAGCACCCCTTCCCTCGCAGGCAATTAGGCTGCTGTGCTCTTTGCACGGCAAATGCAAACAGGCTGCTCCAGGCACTGAAATGCACGCCACTCGTAGGAGCAGAGGCGAGCAGACTTTGATTTAAGCTGATTTCCTGCAGCAGGTCTGGCACACGCCGTGTTTGTTTCCCAAATCCACCGGGTCTTCAGTTCCTCAGGACATTTGGCTGGCTCGTCCTTCTGTGAGGAAGCTACAGAGAGCCAGGGTGGCAAGTTCCCAGTGGGCGCCGCTTTTAAGAGCGGTAATGGATAGTTTAGATCAATAAACAAGAGATAACAAAAGTGGGAAATTAAAGGGAGCAGGGCTTGAAAGCAAGCAGAGCGGTCTGCTGCTGGCTGCCGCTTTGAAATGGTTTCATTACGGCGCACTCACATCCGTGAGTCACAGGCTGGGGTGAAGATGAGAGCGGGCAGGAGAGTGTGGTGGGATAGATTCTGTTCCAGGTGGGAGGGGTGGCTGTATGCTGACCTCGGGCCCAGCACTCATTCCCCTGGGCTCTCCGTGCATCGCTGACTTCCCGGGGAGCAAACCCGGCCGCTGGCCCCGGGGCGGATCGAAGGTCACAGAGCCCAGCTGGGCACAAACACGGGTGGGGAGCAGGCACCGCTTCCATTCCATGTCACGGTTCCATATTTGTGCCCTGGGAATACCCTCACCAGGCCTGACAGCCTTCTTACAGGGGTCAGCCTCCGTGGGCACGGCCCGGTCATTCTGCAGCCAGCTCCACAGGGTGCTGCTTCAGCTCTCTGGCAGTGATGGACTGGGGAGCGCTGGAGTCAGCCTGGGGCAGATCCCAGCCGGGCAGGAGCCCCCTCTGTGCCTCCTGGGAACAGTGGCTCCCTCCGGGCAGTGCCATCACTGACACTTGCTGGCCTCTCCTGGCTCTCAGAGGTGCAAGTGCTAACACCTCCTGTGTGTACAAATGCCAAGAGGCTCCTCAGCCAAACCCAGCGACTCCGGTTCCAGCCCATTGCCAGGGAGCTGTCTCTGCTGTTCCTCTGTCTCCAGGAGTGAGGCTTCTCACACCTCACTTGAAAGCCAAGCTGCTCCTTTCAGACACGATTCATCTTCAGCCCGTGATCTTCTGCAGGCTCCTTGTTGCCCTCCCCTCCTCTCCCTGCCAGGCAGCTGCTCTGCTCCCTTTTATCATCGCCGTTTGCTGTGGCCCCGGGGCTCTGGAGTCATTACGGGCCCAAAATAGAACCCACATCTCTTGTGTGTTGGCTTTTGGGCTCACACAACTTGTTTTCAGGGGTTTAGATGAATTGAAATTTGACAGCCATCTGTACGTGACTATTTTGCTGTATGACTTTTACTGAGCTTAAAGGATACAAATTTGGGTTGTTTTGGTTTTTTTATTTCAGTAGTTACCGCATTTTTAAAGTGTTGGTTTGAAACACCAGGAGCTTTTTGGGGCTTTGGGGCTTGATGGACTTCACTGTGTGGATGCAGTCTTTAGGACAGCACTTTAGGAATGCTTCTGGAGTTTTGGTTAATTTTTCTTATTTTACATAAAAAAGAGAACCAAGACATTGATTTCCTTGAGTATCTGGGAATACTCCAGAAGTATTTGCGTTGGTTCTTTGATGCCTCTCATCCTTTAAAGGGATGGTGCACGGCTGGCCCTGTGGCAGCAGGTTCTGTGAGGATACAGAGGGAGAGCACGGCTCCTCCTCAGCTCCTCCGTGGGTGCTTTGCTTTTTATCGGGGAAGACGCGTCACAGAAATTGTTCGGCTCTTTGGCTGTTCCTGAGGTAGGCGAATAATGCGAGATTAAGAAGGATAAAACCCATTATTTCTTGTTTTGCTGGATGACTGTTTAAGAGTCTCATTTATGAGTAGGAAATTGCTGATTTTATTGAAGGGGCAGGTTTGTTAAATCTTTAACAAAACCAGATTCTCTCTCTCCCCTTCACTTGTCTCTGATTTGAGCAGGCGTTAAGGCTGTAGAGGATTTGAATAAAAATGGCGAAGCTGCTCCACTCCTTGGGCTCTGCTTTACAGAGCTGGGGGATGTCACCCCCAGCTGCTCTCCAGGTCTAAAATCTCCTGGAGGAGTAGGGAGGAAAAGCCCCATTACGAAATCAGAATTCTTTGTGTATTATTTGGGAACATGAAGGAGCACAAGCTGGATTCAGGCCACCTGGAACAATCCAACAATCCTGCCACCACTTTTCCCACGTGTCCCTCCCGTGAGGCCCTCCTTGAGGATTCTGAGGTGCTGCTTGCAGTGCACCAGTCAAGGTGTTTGATGAGTCTCACTCAGCTGTGTTTGATGTTTTTTGATATTTTATATTTTGATATTTTGCTGTGTTTGATACGGTGTGATGAGTCTGGGATGGAGGAGGTTCCTCGGGCCAGCACCAGGCTGGACACTGCGCTTAGGTCAGAGTGGATGATGCCATCCAGCAGCTCGTGCTGGGCACTTGAGCTCCTGAAAGACCTCGCAGGGAGGATTCCTGGAGTTGGGAATTCTGGCTGGAGATCCTTCATCCTTCTTTAGGCAGAGGCAGCAGCAGCTCTGAGCGCTGCTTTTGGGAGAGGCAATGCCATGAGCTGGGATACATCGTGGGAAAGGGGGGGTAATTATTTTTTTTACCCCCTTTATCTTTTTTCCCCTCTCATTCTTGATTTTCATCTCCTCCTGGGCAGGCTCTGGCACCTGTTTGCTGGAAGTGTGAGAGCGAGCAGGATTTTTGCCGCTGCAGTCCGAGTGCAGAAGGGACTGGGAATGTGCACAGCCAGTTAGGAAGTGCAGAATCCAGTGTGGACAGAAATACTGAGCTGTCCTGGCTTGGGACATTGCTGACAGCAGGGCTTGGTTATGGTTTCAGAGCTGTAGATAAAAACATATATATAAAAATACATATATATGTGAAGCAGCCTTTTAAAGTGGGATTTCTGCTTGAGCATCGTCTGCTTTGGAAATGAATACAAAGATGAGCAATTGTCTGACTCCAGTGAATGAATCCATTTGCCTCTTCTTTTTTTTTTTTTTTAAATCAATCTTTGCAGAATAGAAATGAGATCCACAGAGCAGGGGGAAAGAGGAGAGAGGAAAGTGGGGATAAAAGGTTTTGAAATAGTTGGGTGTTTGGCTGTTTAAGTCATAAAAATCTCAAGATATGTGTTTAATTCGATTTCTATAGAATTTATTAATTTTTGTCTAATTCAAGAGAATGGTTGAAAACACAGAGGTATCAAGTAATACTGGCAGAACTGTAACATTCCAAAATAATCTACATTTAAGGGGAGGGAGAACAGAAATAACCTTTCTGCTTAACGCAAGTGGCAGCTGGGGAAGCTGAGAGTCCCTGTTTTTCCTGCACAGGTGGGGATCGCGGCCACGCCAGGCCCGAAGGAAGCGACAGCCTGGGACGTTCGGACAGCAGCTCCTCGTTGGATGGAAGCGCTCCTCCCTTCTCCAGGTGAGGCTGTGACATGAGGGAGGAAGCCTGGCAGAAAGGGGCTGAAGCTCCCCTGATTTTGTGCTTGGACCGGGGTTAAGGTTGCTGTTTCTATAATCGAGCACTGCAGCTTCTGAACTCACACCTCAGGATATGAGCTCCTCCTTGCTTTTAATCCTCCTGCTCCACGGATTTTTGGGCTGCCGTGGGTGAGGCCACGCAATTGCTCAGCAATTGCTGATTCTGCAATTGCACAGAATTTCTATAACCTGAGCACATTAAATAGGAGCTGTAACCCAGCATTGATGACTGGTGTCCCTGCTGCTGTGGGGGATTAATTCTTACCATCTTGGGTTGAATTGTTTTCTCTTTTCATATTTTCTGGAACTTTGAGAATGGTGAGCCGAGTTACCCTGCCTTGTGCTGTGAGATGCAGGGGTGTTCCTGTAGATGAGTTTTTGAAATGGTACATTTTAGCCTTTCCCTGAAGCCTGGGACAGCTGGAAGAGCAGGACAGGGCCCTGAGGACTTACTTACAGGATCGCTGCGGCTGAATAAAATGTGTAATTTAAAATTTCCTATTTTTTATTTAAAATAAAACCTGTCCTAGCTAAACGCTGCTGCACTGCTGGCCAGTCGTGGCCACAGCCCCTTCAGTTAGGTGCTGTGCATTTTTTTTTGCCTCTTATTTTTTCTTTTTCTCCACTTTTGATTTGTAATAGACTTGAAACAATTCCCTGTGGTCTGTAATTGCAGGCCTCTGTCTGGGTGCTCAGCAGCTTTGTGCAGGGGCAGGAGGTGATGCTGCTTTAAAAAGCCAGGCTGTGAAATGTGTGAGTGGGTGCCAGGGTTGGTTTTTGTGAGCGGCCGACGGCCACGGCGCGGTTCGGGAGCGGGGCTGGGCCGGCCGGAGCGCGGCGCGGCGCGGAGGAAGAGGCAGAGCTGTTTGCGGCAGCTCTGCTCCCGGCAGCCACTCCTCGGGCTTTATTGCTTTCACAAGTGGTCTCAAACCCACTACTTGAGAATAAACATCCCTGCGAGCTCGGCCGTGGCACTTTATAAATTCTCCTTTGCCGCGTTTTGTCACTGAGCTGATGAGTGACCTCGGCGCGGACCCCGCCGGACCGGAATAAAAACCGTGGCTCCTCTGATGTCCCCCAGACAATAATTATCATGTGCCAGTTAAGCCCAAACTACAGCTGAGGGATTTTACTTTAAAGCGGAGGCTCGGGCGCAAAAATGCATTTATAGCTCTTTGTCTGGCACCTCATTATGTGTGGGCCTGATTCATTAAGTAATTGGTTTGCAGTTGTTTACATGAGTATTAAGGCTTTCTATTCAGCAGCCTTTGAGATACACATTGTGCAAATGTTGCATGTTATGAATGCGGAATGAGGGGCCGGGGCCCGGCCCTATTGGCTAAACACTGCGCGCTGTTGAAAAGCAAGAGAAAGAGATTGGGTGCTGCTTTGCATAGCAATGACTTTCTTAATAAGCTTTACAGATTGATACACACAAGCTATAAAAGATGCAAAGAGATACTCTTAGCACATTTATCCATGCTCGTTTCACTATTATGGGCCTGGAGAAGGGAAGAATTGAGGGCTTTCATACTCGGGTTTTCAGTGCGTGTCTTCAGTGCATGAGACTTAATAGAATCCGATGTTTATTGTATTATAAATCATGGGGAAGTAGGCAGATCTGCAACAGTTTATTATTAAAGATTCTTTCAATGTAAATCTTTTTCTGCCATTGTATTTCCTACAGCAAAATCATTTTGTGGTTGAGTGGGGATGAAAGGCATAATGTACGACGGAGTGAGTCTTAATAGGAAGCTGCTCTCCGAGTAAAGACCACTTGTTCCCTTTTGTTTGGCGGTGCATGCCAGAGCTTCCTCTTCTCCCGCAAACGCCGCCTGCTCTACCTCCAGCAAGGAAACCGCTTTTCCCCGGCTGCGTGGCTTTCCCGGGGGAATATTCCCGTGCAGGGAGGCGCACCTTTGGGTGGGGTGTCGGGGTGCTGCGGCAGGCGGGAGGGCGTTAAACGACACGGTCCTGGGGGGGGATGTATCAGAAGTCAGGGCTGAGGCTGCCGGCGAGCGCAGGCGGGTGGGCAGCGATGTGTGTGGCATTGCGGGGGGCTGTAGCGATGGATGCAGCCAGTGGAGGTCACTCGCTTTCTGGGAATCCCCCATTTCGGATGCAGGCGTTTTATTTTTCTCTGACTTGTTTGCGCCGTCTCGTTTCCAAATAATCTGGAGATTAAAGGTGCGTTATCAGCTGAGAACCAAAGCCCGCTTTGGATTTGTCAGGACACCAACACGGTGTAAAGTATTTTAAACTTTAATTAATCCTCGGGAAGGACTCCGGGGGGGGTCTCTGAAGGCTGCCTTTCAGCCCTGTTGCCCGACACAGCTGTAGTGACATGCAAATAGAAGTTGGCAGAGTCGAATTCATCTCTTAATCGTCCCCGGGCCCGCTGGCTTTGGCCATCGGGGGGCACTCGGGCTCTGCGCGTCCCCCGCTCCCCCTTCCCGAGCCGACGCCAAAATCTCCGCTGTGCTCCGAGGAGACAGCGCAGAGCTCTGCGGCTGGCAGTGCCCGGGACACACACAAACGCTTTTCCTGTGGAAATCCGGGAAAAGGCCACGGCGTCGGTCTGGATTCCTGGGGGTGCACCCAGAAACAAGGCAGGGTCCCATGGATTTACCCCCCCGCTGCACTCCCAGTCCTCAGATGGCTTCGGTGAGAAGCTGGCCGAGAGTTCCAGGAGGATTCTGTGCCGCTCCAGCTGTTTGTGTGAGCTTTGTTCCCTTTGCCTGCTCGCCCAGCTGCGGCAGAAGCAGCGCTGCTGGGGCGGCGGTGCCCCGGCAGGTTTGTGGGGAGAGGCACCAACATCTGCCGGCCCAGCAGACAGGGAACAGTGGATTTTTTGGCACTGCCCCTGCTCTCCTGCGCAGCTTCCTCGCAGCGCTGTGATGCATCTTTGTGTCACTGGGGGTTCTTTTCTCCAGCGTGGTGAATCCAAACAGAGAGCGGTCTTAGACGCAGCTCGAGAGAAATCTTTGTGTCCCAAAATAAGGGTTGTCCTACTCGCAGTGTGATTACTGAAATTCAGTGTTATGACTCCAGCTCTGGCATGATGAATGGACTTTTGAGCTTATACTGCCTATGTGACACTGTGCAGAATATGTACTGTAGGTACTCGGTTTTCCAGGGTGGGAAAATCCCTTGGCATTTAGGATTTTCCAACTTTTCTGGCTGTCTTTTTTGCTTGACACTAAAATGTAGAAGTTCAACAGGTGCTTTAGCAAGAAGACCCTCAGGCCACAGTAAAGGTTTTCTGCTGTTTTCCAGCAAGCCCCCTTGATTAACTTGGTTCTTCTTGTCCTGGCATTTTCCTCTTAATATTAATTTTCTTTAAAGGGGAAAGAATATTTTCTTGGAGCTTTTTCATTCCTTACTCTTGCAGCATCGTCAATACAAAAAGCCCGTTTCATCAGAGAAACTGAGAGATTAAAAGGCTCTTTGAAGTGAAACTGGTTTGGGTTTTGTCTTTGTCAGAGCCTGGGTTCAGTTTGGAATTATTTTAGGGAAGAAGCAAATGTGTAAATGGATATCGGAGGGTCACGATGGGGGATTAGTGGAGGCGCTGGAACCGGCCTGGCTCCATTTGTAGCCCGAAAACGTCTCGGTGGAGGTCTGTGCCCATTGTGTGCTGGGTGAGCGCAGCTGCTGCACGACACCGCGGTGCCGCCGCATCTCCCAGCTCGGCACAGCTCACCCCAAAATTCAGCCCCTGCTGCACTGCCCAGGCTTGGGCCAGGGGAGCTGCAGGTCCCCCTTTCCCATGTCCCCGCTCCATTTTCCGTATCTGCCCGGCATTTCCCTGTGCTCACAGCTCTCCAAGCCTTTGCTGCCAGCCTGCCCCCGTCTCCCTTCTCTGGGGGTGGCTGGGCTTGGCTCCAGGCTCTCTGGGGAGCGGTGGGTTAGATGGTGTAGGAGGATGAGTCCCAGGGAATGGATGGTGTTTGGAAGAGCACAAACATCCCTGCTCTCCTGCCAGCTTTCACCTTTCTCGTCGTGGGAAGCTGGGGTGGCAGTGGGAAGGTCTCCAGATGTTCCTGCAGCCATGGTGGTCCTTTCTCTATGGATCCTTCAGCTGGATCTGGAGGACCAAGCCCTGGAGCTGAGGGCAGTCCTCAGCACCGGTGTGATCCTCAGCACCGGACCCAGGGCTGGTGATTGGTGTGGGGTTGAACCACGGAGGGAAGAGGGACAGAACTGACAGACTCAGCTGTCAAATGGCTTTTGTGAGAAGCCAACTGCAAATCCCAGGAGCCCCACGCTCCCCACCCAGCAGCAGGCCAGGATGTGGCCAAGGGGAAGCGGTGGCTGCTGCCCCCGATCTCCTCCTCAGCTACTTGAAATGGTTCCTGTGCCGGCATCTGCAGGAGGAACCTCAGCAGCTGCAGCTCAGCAGCAAGTGGACTCCTGCTGCACACCCCAGGGAAAACAGTGCAGCCCCTTGAGCACATTTTTGTGGGCTGAGCCTGGGATGCTTGGAGCACCTCCTGGGAAGGGCTGAGGACCAGGAGATGTGGCCAAAGGGAGCAGGAGATCGGGGTGTTCAGCAGGAGCAGCCCAGAGGCTCCGGCTTCAAATCCTCTCTGGGTATCCTGTCAAGTGAAAGCCTTTGAAGAAATGAGAGCATGAGGCAGTGTGGAGTTTTGCTTGGAATAAAAGGGAAAGGCAGTGGGATGGCGCACTAAAGGAATGTTGGAGGAACATTTGAAGCCCAACAGTTCAAAGTTTTTTACTGAATGAGGTAACAATGAGTTGCACCACCATTAGTACTCTGCTAGAGCTGTCACTTGGTAGTGGCATTCCTGCCTTGGATTGGCACCTTGGTGGAACCTGGGCTGTGTTTAATATTCTGGGAATTCCTGTCCGCAAAGCGGGAGCCTTTGGAGAGGAAACGGGATTTAAACAGTGGGAGCTTTCTCTGGGTTAAAAGGAAGAGTGGCTGCACCACTGGTAGCTGCAATGTGTGAAACTTTACACGTGGCTTTCCAGCTGCAATCCCAGATTCTGACTGAAATCCGAGGGTAACGCAAGCAAGGAACCATCCCTGCTTTTTTTTGTCTCCTTCACAAATGCCTCCACAATTGTGGAATACTTGCAGCTCCCCACTTTAAGCACTTGTGTATGGGCTGCCACGTTTTTAAATGAAACACAGCAAACCACAGACATTTCAGAGAGTCAGTGTTGTGACTGAGGCCACAGCTTCAAACTGCACCTTGACATTGGCTTCTATTTCACTGGTTGGCCCAGTGATGTCCCCAAATATCTCCTATTTGATCTTCCTTGTTAAAATCAGCCGAAGCTTTATTTTTGGAGCTTCTTGCAGGACTGCTGCTGTAACAGTTAATTCTCCCCCGTGTTTGCCCCCGTGTGATTATTCCCCAGCCCCAACACAATGCAGGAGCTGCACACAAAAGATCAAAATGATTCCAGCTTGTTTGAGCGATTCAAAAGGGCCTGTGATGCTCCAGACACAAGAGCAGCCATTTAGCAGAGGAGGCTGGGGCTGCACACACATCAAGGTAGATCAAAGCAGCAGAGGCTGTGCATTGCCTTGGGGCTGGGGACAGGAGGAGGAGGAAGTGCAGGGAGCAGCACTGGGGGGGATTTGGTCTTGTTTGGATTTTGTCTTTGCGTGCTTTGCGTGCTCTGAAGGGCGGCAGCAGCTCGGCAGGGCCCTGCTCCTCTGTACCTCAGCTCAGTGCTGGTGTAAATCAGTGCTGCTACCGGGGAGTGACTCCAGGAACAGCTGCACCAGTGTCCCTCCTGCACGTGAATTTCCCCACCTTTTAGGTGAAGAAGTCTGTGATTAAATAGTTATTTGGAAAAAGCAAAATAATAGTTACAGAAGGGACTGAGTTGTTGCTTTTTTAATTGGAGACCTTGTGCTGATTGTTGGAAATGTTTTACAGGACTGAACTGCGGAAGGAGAGAGTAACTGCCATAAAATCCAAAGGTAAGAAACGAATGTTACGCTACCGAAAATTAAAGTCTTTCTAGTTAGATTTATAGCATAGAAGCCCTCCCAGAACAACGTTATGAGCTGTATAAAGTACGGAGAAGGGGAAGCATGGGATTTCCCTGTCCCCTGGGGGAGCCAGCAGGGAGCTGAGGAGGACAGACCCAGGGCAGAGAGGAGGAGGAGGTGTTTGTGGGGCAGGTGGTGGGATCTTTGCAGGGTTTATTCAAACACCAGTGAACAGCAGGTGGAGGGAACCTGAAGGAGAAAGAGAAACCTGTGGCTTCCTTGGTCTTCCCTGTGCCCTGGGACGTGGGTGGCTGCAGCTGGCTGGTTTTGTCTGTGGCCAGGCTGATTTTGTTCTGCACTGGTGTCTGGGCCGTGCGTATTTTCGCTGCCCACACATTCCAGTTCCCCTGTTCCCCCTGCCAGGCCTGCCTGGAGCCCTGCTGTGGGCGCTGGCAGTGCGGAACGGCCCGCTTTCAGAGGTGTGCCATTGAACTGAGCTACTGGTGCCATCAAGGACGGCTGCTTTGGTGGCACTTGAAAGGCTCTGGCGTCCCCGGCCCCTTTTCTGTCTCGGAGCCGTTCAGCCAGCTCTGATGTTCCCAGCAGAGCGCAGCCCCGCGGCCCAGGGGGCCGGCGATGGAGGATGAAAGATGCAGCTGCTGCATTTGTAGATAAGGTGTTTGTGGAGCTGGTGCCGTCAGAGGCACCAAAGTGCCTCAAACACGAGCCACAGTGTCTGTGTGAGCGTGACAGCCTTCCTCCTCCCGCTGGCCGAGCCCTGGGCCTCTGGGTTTGGTGGGAGCAGAGAGCACGGCTCTGTCAGCCACTGTGGCCCTGACTTCATGTGCTACGCTTCCCGCCCTGTCCTATCCGTGGGTCTAAAGAATTCACATCTCCAGAAATCTCTCAGCTCTCTGAGCTGCCGTGGGGTCCCGCTGCTGTCGGTGAAAGGGTTTGCTGATTCCCAGAGCCTGAGGTTGAAGCCATGTGCTCCACCGAGATCAGGCCTGCCCGGCTCTGATCTGGTCTCAAAGCGCTGATTTTTCACTTGTGACATCACTGCCATTTTTGTGCCAACTCAGTGATGTCATGGCCCGCTGGTGACTTCAGCGCAGGGTCAAGTAGTGGGGAGAAAGGGGAAGAGAAGAGACAAAGCTGTGATTCAGGCAGCAGCTGGTCAAGTAAATTGCTTGGAGTGGAAATGCTCTGCCTGGCTACCTTGCGGCACAGTGGAGTGGGAGCGCTGAATGAGGCCGCTGTCCGGCACAGCCGCTCCGCTGCCGGACACCGCGCCGGACACGCGCACCTGGGGCTGCGGCTCCCAACTCCAGCCCTCGGGACGGGTCCCCTGCTCACTGCTGTGACAAACAGCACGGCCACGGGAAAGGTGTTACACCTCTGCTCTCTGTCTGCTCACCCGCAGCGTTCTGGGGCGAATCTGACGACAGCAGCTCCGAGCTCGAGGCTGCTCTGCGCCCACAGACCCACGGTGCAGATTCAGACGACTTCGATGACTTCTATGACTGAGATTCTCCCGCTGGCTTCGGGAAGGGAAGGAACAAACTGTATTTTCTTTTACACAGTGAGTGTGCCGCGGGCCGAAGCGCTGCTCGTCACTTTATTGGCAAAGAAAATTTAGATACCAAATAAACATAAAGAGTTTATGCATTGTCTGTGTGCTCGCTGTGACCTGCAGTGTTTTCCTGCTCTGACAGGGACCCTGCGGTGTGACAGTCCCCTCCTGAGGCTCGGGATGTCCCAGCACTGGGACTCCAGCGCTAGACGGGCTTTGGGAAGAAGCAGACGAGCATTGTGGGTATGCAGACAGGCACTGCTGGGGCGGGCTGGCATGTTTGATCTTTATCTTCTTCTGCAACAGATCAAGAAGAAGAAATGCATAAAATGTCCATTTGTAATTCAGCACATTTTGGAACAGAGCAGCATTTACATGTGGTGAGCCCCAGTGCTTTCCCGCTTTTCCTTGCTTTGTGAAATCTGTGCTGGCGTTGCTGTGTGGACATCAAGTAATTGGATGACTCCAGGAGCTTCATGCATTTTTAATTTTCTTCTTTTCATTCCTTTTATCTAAAATTAAGTTCATTAAAGATGAGATTTTCTTTGGGAGGGAGAAACCAGGGGACACGTTAAAGCTGTTCATAAATGATGACAAGTTCAAAAGCAGAAAGCAGCACCCCAATTAAGCTGTGCTGTGCTGCAGCCCCACGTCTCCCAACACGGCCACCGATCCCTGCACCCCATCCCTCAAAACCCAGCTGGAAATGGGAACAGCATTCAGTTTAATAAGAGGGACGTGCAGGCCGAGAGCTCAACAGCACAAAATGACACAATGACTTGCAGAAGGCTTGCTCAGAACTGAGCAGGAGCCATTGGCACAGCCACCTCCTGTGGGTTTCCGTCTGCCAGCGGTGAGGGTGCAGCCTGGAATGTTCTGGGAACTGGGAAATCTGCTGCACCAAGGATGGAGCTGCGTGAGTCTGTGACCAGGGCTGACACCCTGGGAGACTGCTGGGCTCGACTGAAGGACTGCAGCAACTGACAGAGTGAGAGGACACAGTCTTAAGCTGCGTCAAGGGAAATAGAGGTTGGATATTAGTAAAAAACTTTTTATGGAAAGAGTGATAAAGTGCTGGAATGGTCTGCCTGGGGAGGTGGTGCAGTCACCATCCCTGGATGTGTTAAAATAAAAAGACTGGATGTGGCACTCAGAGCCATGGTTTAGTTGAGTGTTAGTTAGGTGTTAGGGCATGGGTTGGACTCGATGGTCTTGAAAGTCTCTTCCAGCCCAGTAATTCTGTGATTCTGTGACTAAAGCCGGACTTTACTCAGGGCTTTAATGTCCTTTTTACCACACTGACTCCCTGTGTGCCCCGGGACTGCTGCCTGCAGAGGAATCCCTGTGCTGTGGGGTTGGCACAGTGCTCAAGGCCTGGGAGGTGCATGGAGAGGAGGAGCAGCCCCACTGGAAAAATGCAGCAAGGCTGCCGAGGAACGCTGCCTGAGCGGCGCAGCGTTTGCAGCTCTGAGCTCCTCCTGAGTGACTCCGGGCTGCTGGTGTCAGCCCACTTTCTGTCTGCTGCATGACACGGCCCGTGACAGCTGACAGATGGCTGCGGAGCCGCGCGCAGGCAATCTCTGCCTCTCGGTGCGGCAGCGATAGCCGGCTTCCTCCGGAGCATTATTTAGGATACTCTTATTGTGCACAGACTCATTAGATGCAAAACGTCCTGCCACTCAACTTGCCCCTGCTCCTTCACAGCTGTCACGCCGGCGGCCCGGCGCTGGTGGCAGGTGACGCTGACGGACAGGGGGACTGCAGTCAGTGCAGCCCCAGCAGGTTCCCATCGGCACGCCGCTCATCCGAGGAAAGGGCCCGAGCGGGAAGCCTGCCCTGCCCGTGCCGCGGGTGTGCCGCTCCGTGCTGCGCTCCTGGATGCGCAGCTGCCAGGTGAGAGCCAGGCTCGCGGCCCGGCGCGGCTGCTGGTGCTGCTCAGAACAACTTTTCAAGGAACTGTCTGCTGCAGTATTAATTTTTCCAGTGCTTGCTTACCCAAGTAATTATAAGATAAAACGATTGCGTTTCATTTGCCTCAGCCAGCCTTCTGTTTTCTTCGGCATTATCAGAAAAACAACTGATTGCTCATCAATACAAACAAAACGCTCGCGCTAAGCTGCCGTGCTCCCTACAAAATTTCGGGAGGAGAAGCACTACAATAGGAAGCTTCAATCAGGGAATGTTTTGTGAGGAACAGATAAAGGACAATCTTCGGCTGATACCACAGGTGTGGTGCCACTACAAAGTTGCAGGGGAAATTTATTCAAGTCACAGATTTTATTGAGAGGAACGACAACAGAAAACGGCTTAACAACAGCCAAGTGAGGATAAGAATAATGAGAGACACAATATTGGGTTAATTTGTTCTACAGAGAATTAGCCAGGTACCATGGCTCCCCTCCGCTCCCCAAACGGGCGGCATTGACTCCACAAGCACCGCTGAGATTCTGTTATTTTTGTTAAATAACTGCTCCCCAGCCCCGGCCCCGCGGCTGCCCTGCTAAGGGAGCTGGTGTGCGGCGATGGGACACGGCAGAGCAAAACCCACCTCGTGTTAATCCCCTTTAATTCCTGACTGTTTAATTCCATTTTGGCGCCGTCAGAGGGCCATAAATTAACAGTATTTGCTTATGCCGCGGGCAGAGTGAGGGGACGGGGCTCTGTGCCTCGTGCCGCTCTCACGCATCACACGGAGCCCTTCCCCACTGGAAGCGTCCCCTCGGAGGGCACAGGGCAGCCGTGCCCTGAAACGCTCCAGTTATTGCCAAATGCAGGACCAGTTAAAATTGTCTGAAGTCAGGATGTTCTTTAGTGTAAGATCTTTGTATACTTTCACACACAGACCTAATTAGTGCACCCCTTCCTCAAGGACACCCTGGAACGAGCAGGCTTTAAGGGTGCAGCAAATCCAGATGTTGATGCCTACATGTACCTTCCTAACTTGGCAAAACTTGGCAAATTCCGTGTGCCCTACAGCTGAACCGTGTTCGTTGTAACACTAAAATTCACACCCATAGGTCAAAAAGAGGTGCAGGGCCTCCCCCTGGGCATGTGGGAC
The DNA here is from genome assembly GCA_032357785.1 of Periparus ater. Classification (NCBI taxonomy): domain Eukaryota; kingdom Metazoa; phylum Chordata; class Aves; order Passeriformes; family Paridae; genus Periparus; species Periparus ater. The sequence goes on along the minus strand of CM063610.1, from coordinate 115,227,930 downwards.
AGTTGGCTGTACTTTCCTGTGGAAAGTACTGATCAATCCTAAATGAGGGGCTGTGCTTGGTAAATTGCCAGCTCTGGATTTCTGAGTATAAATAGTGGTGTTGGAAGTCTGGCTGGTTGTGCTGCGTTTAGGGAAAACACCGAGCACGCAGCTCTTGCAGCGCTGGAATAAATAATCCATGTCTCTTAATTACTGACTTGTTGGGAAACACTGCTGTGTGTTCACAGCCTAAAGCACCCCACAGCAGCACCTCACGCTTGCTTTTTAACAGGGTGCTGAGGGAGGGCGATTCTCCTGCTACACTGCTCGTTTAGGCTGTTTTTGAAGGGAAGATCACAAGGAACACTTTTGTGTCTCGGCTGAGTGTGAGGGCGGCAGCTGGGCTGTCTCAGGAGTTAGCCGTCCCTCAGCTTCGCTTTTCCTCCTGGATATCCTTTTTGTGCCCTCAGGCTTTGCTTTTCCCCTCTGGGTGTCCCTTTCGTGCCCCAGGAGCTGTCCGGACGCGTTTGAGGATGATCGTCCCCTCACACCCCTCACGCCCCCCGATTCCCCTCAGGCCGCCATCGCTGCGCCCTCAGCCCGCACCCAAGATGGCGGCGGCGGCGCCACGCTCGCGCGCCCCACGTGACCGCCCGCCCCCGCCCGCCGCCCTTCCCGGCGTGCCCCGCGCCGCCCCCCGACCCCGGAAGTGCCGCCGGTGCCGCTCGCCGCGGCCCGTCCCGCGCCCGCCATGGGGGTCCCGGCCTTCTTCCGCTGGCTCAGCCGCAAGTACCCCTCCATCATCGTCAACTGCATCGAGGAGAAGGTGAGCCGGCCGCCCGGCACGGCACCGGCCCGCTGGCGGCCGCCGCGGGGCTCGGCGGGGCGGGCGCGGGGGCTCGGTGCCGAGAGCCCGCCGTGCCCCCGAGGGCCGCCCCGGGGCCTTTCCAAGGCGGGTCGGTGGCTGGGCTGGGGCTTTGTCTGGCTTTGTTTGGGGTGTTGTTTAGTATTTGGGGAGATTCGGGGGTTTTTGGGGCTTTTCCCGGACTCTCCGTGCCGGTGGGAGCGGCGGCGGAGCGGGGGGAGTTCTCCCAGCGGCCGGATCGGTGCGGCGGGCGCGCCGGAGCGCTCCCGGAAGGAACCGGGCACGTGGAGGGGTGGGAATGGGCGGCGGGGCCGGGAGGGGTGGGAATGGGGCCTCTCCTCGCCCCTGCCCTTCTCCGGCCGGTCCGCTGGAGCCGCGGGTCCCCCGCATGGCCCCGGCTGCCGCCCGCAGCGGGGCGGCCTGTGGCGGTGCTGCAGCCGGGGCAGCGGGAGTGCCCGCTCGCTGCTGTTCCTCCGGTGTTTGTCACACTCCCCGCTGCTCCACAGCTGGCTCTTTGGGGGTCCGAAGCCGCGGGCAGGCTCGCTGGGAGCAGGGCAGCGCTCACACCCAGCCTGTGCTTGAGCTGCTCGGCGGGAGCGGCCCCGGCGGGGTTTGTCCCGGTGCTGGTGGCTCCCAGAACTCCGGCGGGGTTTGTCCCGGTGCTGGTGGCCCCCAGGTCAGGGTGAGCTCCGGCGGGGTTTGTCCCGGTGCTGGTGGCCCCCAGGTCAGGGTGAACTCCCCGAGCAGGGAGCCGATAGTTCCAAAGGCATTCTGTAAGTCTGGCTCTCCGTGGCTGCAGCAGCGGGAGGTTTCAGTGAAGGCTCTGGCACAGGGCTCCTCGCTCAGGTGCCTCTCCAGGCAGTGCTGCGGCTGAAGTGATGTTTGTTCGGGTTTTTTGGGCTGATTCCTCCAGGCACGGGGGTGTTGTTGTGCCATCCCGGCGGACAGGGACCATGTGGGCTCTCCCATCAGCAGCAAGCTTCGAGCTGGTGGATTTACTGTGCCCTGAGCGTGGCAGGTTCTCCTCCTCGGGCCTAACTCGAGCCTTCCCGAGGAGGCAAACCCTGCAGTTCTTGCTCCCCGAGCTGCTTTTCCCCTCGGCTTGTCCAGGTAATTCACGTTCCCTTCTGCTGGCCTGTGCTGGCTGCGTTCTGCCCTCCCTTCTCGCTGGTTCGGAGGGCTCAGGGAGTGTGCTGGGTCTGTGCTGCTCCTGCCCAGGTGTGCTCACCTTGGGGAGTGTGCTGGGTCTGTGCTGCTCCTGCCCAGGTGTGCTGAGCTCAGGGAGTGTGCTGGGTCTGTGCTGCTCCTGCCGAGCTGTGCTGAGCTCAGGGAGTGTGCTGGGTCTGTGCTGCTCCTGCCGAGCTGTGCTGAGCTCGGGGAGTGTGCTGGGTCCGTGCTGCTCCTGCCCAGGTGTGCTGAGCTCAGGGAGTGTGCTGGGTCTGTGCTGCTCCTGCCCAGGTGTGCTGAGCTCAGGGAGTGTGCTGGGTCTGTGCTGCTCCTGCCGAGCTGTGCTGAGCTCAGGGAGTGTGCTGGGTCTGTGCTGCTCCTGCCCAGGTGTGCTGAGCTCAGGGAGTGTGCTGGGTCTGTGCTGCTCCTGCCCAGGTGTGCTGAGCTCAGGGAGTGTGCTGGGTCTGTGCTGCTGCTCCTGCCCTGGTGTGCTGAGCTCAGGGAGTGTGCTGGGTCTGTGCTGCTCCTGCCGAGCTGTGCTCAGCTCAGGGAGTGTGCTGGCTCTGTCTGCTGCTCCTGCCGAGCTGTGCTCAGCTCAGGGAGTGTGCTGGCTCTGTCTGCTGCTCCTGCCGAGCTGTGCTGAGCTCAGGGAGTGTGCTGGGTCTGTGCTGCTGCTCCTGCCCAGGTGTGCTGAGCTCAGGGAGTGTGCTGGGTCTGTGCTGCTCCTGCCCAGGTGTGCTGAGCTCGGGGAGCCCCTGGAAGGGGCTGCAGGGTGGGAGCCCAGCGGAGGAGCCGAGGGACAGGAGGCTGAGCCCTTCCATGTGTGGCTGCACGTGTGCCCTGCCTGCAGCAGGCCCTGCAGCTCTGCTTTTCCAGGGCTTTCTGTCTCCCACCTTCAGGCAGGCTCCCTTCAAACCGTGAGCTGCTGCTGTGCTTTGGTTACAGCTGGGATTTCAGGCCCTCCCAGCCAGGTGGGAGGTTTGTTTTACTGGTAGCTGTGAGAAGTGGGTTTTTAGTGGGGGATAGTTAAGGTCCAAGAAACTGTCTGGGAATTTTTATAGAAAAACAGGGGGCTGTGGGCTTAACAGTTTCCCTTAATGCTGAGCTCCAGCAGCACTGGCTCTTCAGTGTCTGCACCAAACTCCTGGATGTGACCTGTCCTGAGGCTCTGGGAACCTCGGTTCAGGTTCCCTTTAAGATAACCCTTTAAGAGCTGTCATTGAAAAGCAGCCACAATTTAAACAGCAGTTACCTCTGTAACACTGTGGGGCAGTTCTCTCCAAGAGCAGATTTGCCTTTCTCAGCACATTTGTAAATGTTTAGATTGATCTCTGTGTGATCAAAGCTGCTCTCATATTTAGGCAAAACCAAGGTTTGTGTAGCCCCGGTTTTTCTGATTGTGTGTCCCCTTTTTCAGTCTTTAATAACTGAGCTTGTACCAGCTGAAGTTCTTTATTAAAATAAGTGGAAAGACACAACAAATTCCTTGAGCTGGATTTGCTGTAAGTGAAGTGTCAGCTCCTGCTGTCCTCATCCACGTTGCCTTGTTCCAACTCAAGAGCACACTGCAATTACAGCCAGGACAGCACATGGATAGAGCATATTCATTAACATTTTTTTATATTCAAATCTGGCCATAAATCTGAGAGTGGACTTAGGACAGCAGGGAGAAGCTGTAGTTTGTCTTACTGTCGATGAATTTAAGCTTCTCTCACGATGTAATCAGCTCCGTGTGTGTTTTAGGATTGCTGTAAATCTCTCTAATCAGAAATTTTGTATCTCCCAGTAGCTTGTCTCTTTGAAATATTGAAAAGTTGATCCTTGTTCTCTTACCTTGCTAGATTAATCAGATTTAAGAAAAAGAAATAATCTCCTTCTTAAGCTGAGCAGGAAGAATGAGAGGAAGATCTTGAAGATAATAAAAAATCCAGGAGAGAATATTCTTAATCAAATGGCTAGGAATTAATAAAGCTGCAGCTAAAGTATCATGTTTGAAGGTCTGTTTTCAATGGCTTCAAAAGAGGCCGTAGATGAGGAGTGAGCAGTTTAGTTCTATCACAAGAGATATCGCTTCCAGATACTCCAGCCTTCCTTCCACACGGCTGCTGCACGAGAGCCCCGCTGGGTCTGCGGAGGGGGGCTCCTTTTCTGCCTCACAGAGCTGGCATTCCTTCTGAATCCCCTTAGCTCGGGACAGAGGGTGGCTGGGATCAGGGAGAGTCCAGGGGGGTAGCCCAGAGGAAGGGACAGTGCTTGCACCCACACTTTGTTTCTGCTGACATTTGAGGGTGTGTCTGGAGAGCAGACAGTGCCTGGGGGTGGCCTCTGGCAGGATAACTGTGCCAAACGCAAATGCCAAATCAAGACTTCAGAGGGTTCCATTTTGGGGCTGTAATTACCAAATCAAGACTTCAGAGGGGAGTTTCATTTTGAGGGTAAGAAGCCAGACAGTCCTGCTGCTGCTTTAAAGAGGAAAGTTGTCCAAAGCTGATGGTGTGAGCTGTAAGTTTTGGGTTTTCTTTCCCTCTGAATCCCCATCAGAGATGTGGGGAGCTTGCTCAGGGAGTGCAGGCAGTCTGCAGACAGGAGTTCAGGGGAGGGCTTGGAGCTCCATGTGATGGGACAGCCAGCATTATCCTGGTTTTCCCCCATCCCAGGCAATCCTGTGACCGCAGCCTTTACCTCACACCATTCCATTCACTTCTAAACTTGGCTTTATGCCCAGCTGTTCAGGAGCACACTTTGTTCCACCTCTGGCTGTGTTATAACCCATTCCAGCCAGAATTCCTCTGACAATCATCAGGTTTTCCCTTGCTCAGCCTCTGACTCTTCCGTGCTCTTGGGGTTTAATCCGTGTGAGTTCTGCCTGTGGCTGGTGGAAGGGAGAACCAGTGTTGCTAATTGCCTCTTGGCCAAACTAACCACAGAACCAAACCACAAACCCAACAGCAACAAAGGCCCAAACAAAACAGACCTGCAATTATGGTGAGGAAACAGAAGTGACCGTGCTTGTGGAGGATGATGAAGAATCCACTGCTGGAGCAGTCCAGGCACAGAGGTGGCTCTAGGTGGTTTAGGATGAAGAAGTGATATGAGATATGGGAACTTTTGTCAGCAGAAATAAATAACTCCACCATAAGCCACCATCACGTTTTCTGGTTAAAAACAGCTCTGGAAGGAAGTGCTGTTTAACAGTGAGAAGTGCAGTTGCAGGTAATGTGGGTGCTTACTGCTCTCTTTTTCCTCTGCTGCCACTCAAACCACAGCAGGCTTTCCTGGGTCTGTGCATTAATAGCTGCCAGTAATTAGTGCTGACACCCTTGTCCCCTGTGCTTCCCCAGGCCAAGGAGTGCAATGGTGTCAAGGTGCCCATTGACACCAGCAAGCCCAACCCCAACGAGGTGGAGTTCGACAACCTCTACCTGGACATGAACGGCATCATTCACCCCTGCACACACCCCGAGGACAAGTAAGGCTCTTTGCAGGTGCCACAGCTCTTTGCTGGCAGCGTTTCAGCCCTTAAATGGAATGCTCTGCGTTTCAGGCCGGCGCCCAAGAACGAGGATGAGATGATGGTGGCGATTTTTGAGTATATCGACAGGATCTTCAACATTGTGAGGCCGAGGAGGCTCCTTTACATGGCCATAGATGGAGTGGTGAGTAGGGACACGTGGGGTGTCCTGCTGGAGAATCCTCACCTGCCCTCAGGACGCAGAATCACCCAGTGCTTTGTGCTGGAAGGGACCTTAAAGGTGGCCTGCTCCCACCTGGGCAGGGACACCTTCCCCTGGCACAGGCTGCTCCATCCCACCTGCCCAGCAGCAGGTCTGATGAGAGATCAGCTCTTGGCAGTGGCTTGTGACCCAAAGCAGCTCTCAGGACAGGAGGGATTGTCTGGATGCAAAAAGTGACCCAGCCCTCCTGAACTTCTTTTAGGCTCCGCGTGCCAAAATGAATCAACAGCGCTCCAGGAGATTCAGAGCCTCCAAGGAGGGCATGGAAGCTGCTGAGGAGAAACAAAAAATCCGACAAGAAATTCTGGCCAAAGGTAGGGCAGCGGCCTCAGGGGAGGTTTTTCCATGAGAATCCCCTTGCTTGCTCACCTCTGTGAGGCTCAGAGGGAAGGGCTGTGTGTGTGTGTGTTGCTGGGAGAAGGGCAGAACAAACCTGGGGAAAGCTCTGTGTTTTCCAAAGTTAAGAACTGAGACAAAGCAAAATGTCATCTTTTCTTCTTCAGTCTGCTGCCTGAAATGAGTTTGTGCTGAGTGCTCTTAATTCCTTTTGAAAATAAATTGAACAGAAGAGCAGGGATAGATGCAGTGAGAAACAACCAAAACCCTTCTGGAAGGAAGTACACGTTTGTAGGGCTTGATGAAAGGAGGATTGAGGCTTAAAAGCAGGGATCAGATGGAAATATTCCTGCACAGAGATAATAAACTGCCAGCAAGGGGAGTTACTTGACAGTGGAAACTCTAAATTCAGCGAGGAAACAAAAGTCAGAGCAACTTTGAGGGTGGTGGTGACCCAGCTGGAGTGAGAGGGGAGGGTGTTGCTGCCGGCTGGGCTTTGAAATCACCTTGCTGAAGTAACAGTGTTTGTAAACGTGGTAACACCTGTAGGATGGAGATAATACAGTGGCAAGAGTCGGTTTGGTTTTGTGGGAAATTTATGAAATGAATTGGTTTCAGGGAGTTAGTTATTCCCAGGGGAGCTGTTGGGGTTTTTCTGTGCAGAAATGTTGGCAGTGGTCCATCTGGGTGTAACTCTGCTCTGTTTCTGTTGCTCCAGGTGGCTTTCTGCCTCCAGAGGAGGTGAAGGAGAGGTTTGACAGCAACTGTATCACCCCGGTGAGTGGCCTGGCCCTGAACCCAGCAATTGCAGGGGCTGAACGTTGGTTTAATTCCTTTCCTTCCAACCCTTTGCAGGGAACTGAGTTTATGGACAATCTTGCTAAATGCCTCCGCTATTACATCGCTGACCGCTTGAACAGCGACCCGGGCTGGAAGAACCTGACGGTGAGTTTCCCACTCTCACACTCCAGGGAGATGAAGGAGGCGTTTGGGCTGGGATGCAGTTGAGGAGTAGAAATTGAACAGATTTGGCTCTTGGCCTGGCTGTTAGCAGAGGCCACGTGCACGTCCTGCTGAGGCACATCCTGAGATCGGTTCCGTGCCGATGGCTCCATCTCCCAGCACCATTTGCTGTCATTTCCTGGGAGGGCTAGCAGCAGGTTTGCTGCTGGAAGCCACAATTCCACCTAATGGGAGACAGAGCTTCAGGAATAACTTTTCTGCTTTTGGGGAAAGTGTGTATCTTTTTCACAATTTGATTATTTTTCTAATTGCTCTCTCAGCCAGCTGCATTTCACCTGCTGCTCTAAGGGCAGGCAGTGACAATAACAGGTGTCAGCTTTCCTGCCTTTCTGGGCTTGCAGACTGTGCCCAGGCCTTGCCCAGCCCCTGGCCAGCCCTGTGTGTGCCAGCCCTGTGCTTGCTGCACAGCAGGGGCAGTGCAGGCAGGAATGCAGCTGCCAGCCCTGTGCTTGCTGCACACCAGGAAATGCAGCTGCCAGCCCTGTGCTTGCTGCACACCAGGGGCAGTGCAGGCAGGAAATGCAGCTGCCAGTCCTGTGCTTGCTGCACACCAGGGGCAGTGCAGGCAGGAAATGCAGCTGCCAGTGCTCTGTGCCACAAGCTGGCTGTTCAAGTGCTGTAATTAGCGGGCAGTTGGCTCTGCTCAGTTCCCCCATCAGACAGGGGTTTAATAAACACTAATTCTCCTCGGGGTGAGGAGGGGGTGATGAGATCATGTTTCAGTGCATCAATGAGCTGAATCTGGGAGTTCTCCAGTGCCTGTTTCATTGCCCTGATAATTTATCAGGACACGTCCAACACGACGTGATCGCTTCGGTGGAATTTGAATCCGTGTCAGCTTCAGCCTGCAACTGGTAGAGGAGAGTGAAGGTCTCTTCCCTTGCTCCTTGTTTGTAAATAATTTCTTCTTAAATCACCATATTTAGCTCGAGCCATAAATTAGAATTTCAAGTATTCCTAAGTCAGATGCTGTGTTCCATATATAAGTTACTGGGATTTTTCCTGTGGCAGCATTAATTGATTTCAATGTTTTTCAGGTCATTTTGTCAGATGCCAGTGCTCCTGGTGAAGGGGAGCATAAAATCATGGATTACATCAGGAGACAAAGAGGTAAAATTCCAATTCATGTGGACATTTTGTTTTAGGTCAGGATATGCTCAGTAATAACTTATTTTGCATAACTTTAACAAAATGTAATTTTCTTTTGTGCAGCTCAGCCAAACCATGACCCAAACACTCACCACTGTCTGTGTGGGGCTGATGGTGAGTTCTCTCTTGCTTGTGCTTCCTGGGCAATCACATCAACATCTTGCTTGAGGCAGAGTCCACTCTGCTTCTAAACATTTATTTTTTAAAGAAAAACAACCCAAAACTTGATGATGTTTATCCTTACTCACATTCTGTTCTTCTCCCTTGCTTGGTAGCTGATCTGATCATGCTTGGCTTAGCTACACACGAACCAAACTTCACCATCATTAGGGAAGAGTTCAAACCAAACAAACCCAAGCCATGTGCTCTCTGTAACCAGATGGGGCATGAGGTTAAGGATTGCCAAGGTCTGCCCAGAGAGAAACAAGGAAAGGTAAGAATTGTGCTCTTTCTAGGATTTTTTTAATCTGCAGTGTATAAGGAGATTCTCAGATTGGTTTTGCTGTTGGTTGTAGCTGAGGCACGGTGCAAATTGTTGCTGGGAATACCTAGCTTTCCCCTTGGAAGTAAGAATACAGAAGTGTTATGCCAAACCTGATATCCACACTTGTGGTGTTTTGTTGTTTGGGGTTTGTCCCGCTGGGTGAGCGCAAACACCCGGTAACTGAAGAGATGTGCAAAGCAGCAAATACAGGCTTGGCACAGGGGCTGGGGAGCCTGTGCTGGGGTCTCTCTCAACTCCTCCTGAAGCAAACCCTGCAGCTGGGGCTGGGGAGGCTCTGGATGCCCTTGGACCTGATGGGAGCCCCCTCTGCTTTCAGCACGATCAGTTTGCCGACACGCTGCCGGTCTCGGAGCAGGAGTTCATCTTCATCCGCCTGTGTGTCCTGAGAGAGGTGAGCTGCAGCAGCTGCTGGCTGCAAATACCATCCACAGCCCCTGCACTGCTCTCTGAGCTCCCTTTGCTTGTGTGTGTGTCTATTGCAGTACCTGGAGAGAGAGCTCACCATGGCCAGCCTGCCTTTCACTTTTGATTTTGAAAGGAGTGTCGATGACTGGGTCTTCATGTGCTTCTTTGTGGGGAATGACTTCCTCCCCCATCTGCCATCTCTGGAGATCAGGTAGAATCCATTTTCTCTCCCTGCAAGAACAGCTCCTGTGCTTTTCACTCCCAGGAGTCTCACCCTGTGGTCTGTGTTTAGGGAGGGAGCGATCGATCGCTTGGTGAACATCTATAAAAACGTGGTGCACAAAACCGGGGTGAGAGTTTTCCCTTTTCCTTTCAAAATGCTGGGGCTTTGCCACAGAACAGGTTTGCTTTCAACTCTGTTCTTCTCTGACCTGCAGGGCTACCTGACTGAAAGTGGCTTTGTGAACCTGCAGCGGGTCCAGATGATCATGCTGGCTGTCGGGGAAGTTGAAGACAGTATTTTCAAAAAGAGGAAAGATGACGATGTAATTTTTTTGTTGTTGTCCTGACGTTCTTGGAGTTTGGTTTTAATCACTTTTAGCCAGAGACAGTCCTTTAAGAGAATAAGAAACCCCAAATTTTTATTTTCTTTGTTACAAACTCTGGGGAATTCTTCCAGGCTCAAAAAAAGAACCTTGTGCTTCCAGCTGAGTTTATTTTCCTGGAAATGCTACTTTGCTATTCAAATCTACAGTTGGCCCAGGAGTAACAGAATAAGAAATACCCTTCCTAACAATAAAAATACTTTTCCTGTTTCTAAGACTGTAATGTCTCTCTGACATTTGTTTTGGGCAGCTGTGCAGTGCAGGTGAGGGGTCTGTGTGCTTTGACACTGCTGTCACCCCCGAGTAAGGCTGCAGCTAAATTTAGCAGATCATTTTAATCATTACCAAACTTCTGGGGCTTTGAGTTTTGGGGTTTTCCCCCACAGATTTTCAGGGTAGGGTAGAAAATTCCATCCCATTTCTGTTGGGTTTACAGACACAAGGATTGACCCCTGTCTCAGGACATTCCCTAAAAACCTTGTGGCACAGTCAGTTGAGGATTATAATGAAACCATTTGCCAAGGAATCTGTGTCCTTGACTGACTTTATTTCCCTTTGTTCTTCATTTAGGATAACTTTAAAAGACGGCAAAAGGAAAAAAGGAAGAGATTGAAGGTAAGTGAATTCCTTACTCAGTGAAGAAACTAGCAAGAATTTAAATGTCTGCTTTAGTTTTTGGATTTTTTCTGTTTGGGAACTGCAGGTGTAATCGTGGTGTTTGCTGGCCTGTGTGTAAACTGTTTCAAAGTTAAAAAAATTTAAATGGGCCTGATTTTTATTTTTTTTTTCTATTCAGTATTTGGAAAATACTGTGCCTCTGTTCATTCATTGTTAACCTGGAAACTGTGAGGGAGCACCATCCCGTGCTGGGGAGATCACACAGCCCTTTCAGCAGCCTCCTGTGTTTATCTTGCAGAGGGATCAGCCTTCCTTTATTCCTGGTGGCCAGTTCTCCCCTCAAGCCCTGGGAAATCGATCCAGCCCTCAGGCAATCTGTAACCCTCGCCAAGCTGCCTTTGAGATGAGGATGCACGACAGGCAGAACTCTGTGAGTAGATGTTCAGAGGGAGGAAACAATCCCAGCCCCTGCTACTCCAGGCATCTTTTTCTCTGCCTCCTCGAGTTTTCCTGAAAAGCTGATGCCTCAAACATTATTATTCGAGGAAGTGGCTTTTAATAGCTGGTTTTTCTAAGCCTGCTTAGATTTTCTTCTTTGTTTCTGCTTGGAATGATGCTTTTCCCTGGGGAAGGGAGAAACTTGGATGAGGTTTTGGGCAAGGTGTTAGTGAGGGAAAACCGGAAATCAGTGCTCTGTTAGAAGTCCTGTCAGCTTTAAATAACAATTATGACAAATACTTTCTGGGTATAAATCTTCATCCAAACACAGCGAACAAATTAAAAGTTTTTTTCATCTGTTCTGTCCCTGAAGTTTAAATACAATGTGCTTTTTCAAGGTATAATTTCTGTTGCTCTTCACTTTTAATGTCAAAACTTTTTTTTTTCCCCTGAGTTACAAAAATCAGTTTCTTTATGGAACAGAAGACATTTCTTTTAGGCTCTAATATTAAAACAGATAAATTTGAGAGGAGTCTAAGACACCAGCTGTGAAAGAACTCAGAATATTTCTGGCAGTTCTGAGCTGGAAGCACCTTTCTTTCACTAGTGCCACAAAAGGAAGTTGTAACAGCAGCTGCAGTGATGTTCCAGAGCTGGAATATATCCAGAATGGTGTTTTTGAATCAATTCATGCTGTGCTGTTGATTGCATCCTGTTCTTTCTCAAAGCCAGTGCCACCTCTGCCTCTGTGCATCAGTGCCCACCTTTTAACAGGGACGAGGTTTTCCCTTTCGCCCCTTGCCTTGGATGGGTCACGGCTTGTGCAGCTTTTGCCTGGAGATTTTTTGGAGCTGAAGAGAAGGCCTGTGATTATCACAGAGCTGTTAATTTTAACTTCAATTTTAAAAGCCTAATAAATCCTCCTCTTCTTCCCCCCCTTCCCCTATTTATCTGTAATAATTCTGACCCTAGACAACGGCAGCGTCTCCAAACACCAGCCTGACTCCTGATGGCAGCCCGTCCCTGGGAGGAGGAATTAAGAGGAAAGCTGAGGACAGTGACAGTGAACCTGAGCCAGAGGATAATATCAGGTGAAGCCATTTTTTTGTAGCACTTTGTTAGCAAATTGCTGAGATAGATGCAGCCTAATTAATGCCATTTAGCTCAGTGCAGCGCTGCCTTCGGATGCTTTTCTGTGATCTTTTTATCCAGCGGTAATTAACGTGGAGGGTGAGGATATCCAGTAAATTCCAGTGAGCTGGGTGAGCTCTGGCTGCTCAAGCTAAGTATCCAGATTAGTATGCGTGCAGGTTTGCAGGCTGCAAGCCTCCGCTCCCTCCGAGACCGGCTTGGCGAGACATGCCCTGCTTATGTGAGCGGAATGCTCTGCTCCTGCAGCCTGGCAGCCCGGAGCCCTGCCTGCTCCTGGGCTCCTGCACCTCTGCCTTCGTGCACTGGCTCGGGAAGGCTGAGCCTGGCATGGCTGAGACAGGAATTTTCTGGGAATTGGCCACCAGGGAGCCTGCGCTGCCCGAGGGTTTCAGTGGAGGGTTTCAGTGGAGCTCTCGCTGTTGGAGTCAGGTGAAGGCCCTCACAGCAGCTGTTCTGAGAAGTGCAGCCACAGGGGTTTGTTTGCTGTGGAGTCACACCACGGGTGCACGTGGGAAAACACTCAGGGTTCTTTCCCTGTGGAGTTCTGGTCACAGTCATCACAATGCACTTGTGACATGTGGCCCATCAGCTCCTCCAATATCGCAATTCTTCCTCTCATTCTTATTTTCTATCCTGTGTGTCTATATCTCAATGAACTGGCTTATTTTTTTCAATTGGGCAAGCAGAATTTTTACATAAAATCATAAATTTTATGGATAAATGATTCCATCTGATTTCCACCCGAGTGTTAGCAGAGCTGCTAAAAGAAACTTGAGCAGTATGAATGAACTGTGGTGATTCACGAGCAGCAGTGGTTCTGACAGGGTTGGTATTGCCAAGGAAAAGGATGTGCTACATTCAACCACAGTGTTTCAAGCTTTTGTAGCTCAGAATATTTTTTCGTGTTCTTTTCTGAGTGGAAGTTAACTCTGTGTTTGCCACTGTAAATATAAAGAACCGCATTGATGTCCTAGATACAACCAGGCTGTTTGTGAAAATATATGCTGCATTTAGAATGACTCTGAAACCAGAACACATTGTTGCAGTCGGCTACAGATGGGTTTTATCTCACAGAAAAGTGTTTTGAATTTATGCAAGTGTCTGTCTGCCAGGCAGCTCAGAGCCTGCAGATGTTCTTGACTCCATCCCTCAAGCCTTCAGTGCCAGGAGCTCTGTCCTTGCTCACCTGCTTTTCTGGAAAACTTGAAGGCATCTTGTGGCTTCTCTGCCTGCTCATCAGCATGAATCATCTTGGAAGGGTTTAGGAAGTGTCCTGAGCAACTGTCTGGAGGCAAGGGTTGTGCATCCTGCAAGGAATCACAAGTGGATCGTGCCTCTCTCCTAGAGCTCCATACGCAGGATTTAGGGCTCAGGCAGACTCTGACCGGTGTCAGCTTAAGGAGACTTCTTGGAGTGGTTTGGGGTAAAATTCTGTGTAAGAGGACAAATCCTGACTAAGGGATGGTGTGGTTTGAGCAGTTTGGGTCTTTGCTGACGTGATCCAGCCGAGCTGAAGGGTGCAGCTGCCCGTGTGTGAAAGAGGAGCCAGGGTTTGTTTTCCCTGCCCCATCTGTGGCCAGACATGAGGGGGAGCTGTGGGAAGGAAGGAGGGACTGTGGCTGAGGTGGCTCCTGTGCTCCCAATGTCCCCCTCTGGCCTGAGAGACCGAAAATCCTGGTCTCTCCAGACCAAGTGTTTGCTTGCCTTTGTATTTGGGGTAGCAGGAAAGCTCTGTCAGTTCTGCCAGCAGTCACATTTCACTGTTGCTGCCGAGCAGCTCATTTCCTGCTTTCATTGAAACCGTGTACAAATGGCAGCTGGTGGCTGTGTCTCACACTGTAATTCAGACTCTCAAGGTGCCCATCCATGTGAACATCCATGTGTTGTGTTGCAGGTTGTGGGAAACTGGCTGGAAGCAGCGCTACTATAAAAACAAATTCGACGTGGACGCGTCAGACGAGAAATTCCGTCGCAAGGTTGTGCAGTCCTACGTGGAAGGCCTTTGCTGGGTTCTCAGATATTATTACCAGGTACCCAAAGTTTCCTGCCTGAATGTGTTTCAGTCCTGTTTCAGCTCCTTTTGGAAAAGCTGTGGGGTTTTTTTGGAAGTGAAAAACAAACGTGTTCTGTTTGACACTGGGGGTTCGGATGCAGTTTCACCATCCCTGAGCTGCTGCAGGAACAGCCAGACGTGGCATTCAGTGCTCTGATCTGCTTCTCAGGGTGGTGTTTGCTCACAGGGTTGGGCCCTGATCTCAGGGGTCTTTCCCAGCCTCAGTGGTTCTGGTTCTCAGGTGCAGTAGCAGCGCTTGTTGGTGCAGCAGGAGCCGCTGCTGTTTTCCCTTGCCCACAAACAGTGACATTGCAGGGGACTAAATGAGAGAGCCAAGGACAAAGCCTGTGAAATGCCAGCAAGAATTTGCGAGGGACAGAGCTGTCAGTCTCCTCCTAGATTGTGGTGCTGCTCCATGAAGTGTGTTGTGATTGAAGTAATCTGTATCCGATTTAAATCTTTTGATAATTGAGATGTCAGATTGGCAAGAGATTAGTGAGCCATGCTGGGGTTGGTTGCACTGATGGTTAATAAGGAGCTCCGTGCCCTGAAGGCAAAGTCAGTCAGCCTGGCTGTGTGACCTGGGAGCACAATGTGCTCCAGACATGGAGTTTGTCTGTCTCAGCAGGAATTTGGAGCTTCCACATGAGGCTGTGTTCCCAAAACTTCCTGTTTTTCCTCAGTGGCTGCCACCTGTCCAGCTGGGAGCAGGGCAGATACCCCACGTGCCTACAAAATGCAGCTTCCAGTAGTTGTTCCCCTTGGAACAACTTGCCTTTCCCTCCTGCTCCAACCATTCCTTGAGTTTGTGCTCTGGCTCATGTGCTATGGGGGATGAAAATCATCGAGTTGGAGGTTTGCAAGTTGTGGTGCAGCTGGTCTGGAGGACAGCTGAGTTCCCCACGTCCTCGTGTGCATGACCTCCTTTTGCAAAGAACAAGATGTCACCTGGATGCCTGGAGAGGTGGGAATTCCCAGGAATTCCCTGGGCTTTTAACCATGCCAGGGTGTTTTCCCACAGCTCTATGTGTCTGTCTGCCTGGCGGGGTGGAAATGAGCCTTCAGGTGAGCTGTGGGTAAGAGTGTCCCCTCCAGTGGTACAAGAGCACAAAACCATCCCAGTCTGGTGTGTGGGGATGGAGCAGCTGGAAAAATCTCTCCCTGCCCATATGGAAATGGGCTGGGGGGACTTCAAAATAGATTTGCTTGAGGATCTTTGTTGGGTCTTTTTTCTTTTCCCCATCATAAAAATGGACTCCAGTAACTACAGCTGGCTGTCCACGGAACTTGTGCCTTTCTGTTCCTACAGAAAGCTAATAATGCAGGGCATGTCCCACTAGAGGGAACATCTGTTTGGAGAGGGGAGAAAAAAAAATGAAGGCAATCCACCTGGCTTTTGAAACATTCTGAGTCTGTCTGAAGGACTGCAGCGAATAATCATAGGTGCTGTAATTTGGTAGCAAAAATATCACTGGAGGAGCCTCGTTGACATTTAATTGTTCAGAACTGGAAGTCAAAACAGTAGTGGGCTTTTGTTTCAAGTGGTGCTGCTAAGAAAAATAGCTGAGGAGGTGAAAGCTTGACTTAGGCCCTCAGGAGCCACGTTTCCTTCGCAAGGGGCACGGTGTCCTGGTGTGTTTTGAGTTTCTTGGCTCCCTCCTCTCCGAGGACACGCTTTGTGTGTTCCCCGCTGCTGGAGGCAGGGGAAGGAGAGGGGAAGAGCAAAGTGCTGCTGCAGGTGTGCAGTGGTGCTGGTGCTGGAGGGAGAAGCAGCAGTGAAAGGCAGAATGTTTCTCAGCATCTCTCTCCAGGTTTGCACAGCCAGCAGGGCGTGCTGGGGCTGTCTGCCCCCGCGCCTCCCCGGGTCACAGCGGGATTTTTCTGTGGGAAACAGGAGTGTGAGCTGCTCTCTGCCATCTTGGCATGTCTGCTGACTGGGCTGCATGATTTTAATCTGCTGTTCCATCTGACTCTGTGTCTGTCCCCTCCCTGCCCCAGGGCTGTGCATCCTGGAACTGGTATTACCCTTTCCACTACGCTCCCTTCGCCTCGGACTTCGAGGGCATTGCGGACATGCCTTCGGACTTTGAGAAGGGCTCCAAACCGGTAGGGCTCCCCATTTATCCCTTCACCCACTGCTCATCTGCCCTCCCATTCCAAGTGTCCCACACCTGCTTGGCTGCTCTCTCTCCACAGTTCAAGCCTCTGGAACAGCTGATGGGGGTGTTCCCCGCCGCCAGTGGGAACTTCCTGCCGCCGACCTGGAGGAAGCTGATGACAGACCCGGTGAGAATCCCTCAGCTCACCTTGCAGTGCCTCACTTCAGGCAGGGAAATGCTGCAGACCATGAGGGAAAGGTTTTGTGAGACTGCAGTGGTTCTTCAAAATCCTTGAAATAGATTTCTTGGAATTCTGATGACATTTCCCAGCCCTCTTGCACTTCCAGTGGTTTTGTTTCTTACAGAAATCATCCAAAACTTAGCTGGGGAGCAGATAACTTACTCTAATTAGCTCTCCCTATCCTAATTTTTCTCTCCTCCTTAACTTCTTGTTTTAAATCTCTGAGTAATGCCCATCCTCACTTTGGCTTTTATGAATTTTTGGTCCTGTTACCAAAGACCTTTGTGTTTGGCACCAGGTGACATTCTGAGCTTGTGTCAAAGTTGGCTTGAAGGGTGATTTTTGTTTTCTGATTCCAGGAATCAAGCATCATTGACTTCTACCCTGAAGATTTTGCTATTGATTTGAATGGAAAGAAGTATGCTTGGCAAGGTGAAACTTCGTGTTTTGTTGGGTTTTTTTTTTTTACTTTTTAGACATTTGTCTTAAAAACCTGTAAAAATAGAAAGAAATTGGAAAATTTTACCAGTGAGAAAACACTGCAGCGAGTCACAAAGGTAACTTGTGGTTCTTCTTGTGGAGACAAGTGTTTTACAGCAGGTGTATTTTTGAAAAGAAATTAGTGTGAAGAGCAAATTATGGTTCAGTAACTGGTTTTGGATTGGCAATGCTTATTGGTAATTTCAGCAGGCATTCTAGATTTGTTCATTTGTCCTGAGCTAGATTAATCATTCTTCTGTTTTTATCAGCCTCAGTGTGTAATTGTCTTTTGTCTCCTTTGCATTTAATTAATGGATCTTGTTCTGCTCAATCAGTGGCTCATTAGTACTGTGCCAAAAATACCTTGGGGAATATAGAAATATTTTGGAGCACACAAAGAATGGAAGAAGAGCTACAGCATTTATGCAGCTTTTCCTTTCTTTAGAGAATATTAATTGCCAAGGTCTGGGTGTAATTTACACTGCAGGTAAAGTTTGAGGTTTTCAGTGTGAGTGCAACAGGTTTTGATTGAATAAAGCCACAGAAAGATCTGACTCCAGAATCATGGTGCTCTAGCTCTTTCCTGGCTAGGGAATCTTTCCAGAGCTTGCCACGCTGGTCTCTGGTTTTGGGGATGTTCTGGGTTTGTTCAACAAGTGTGAGGAAACACTGGCTTGGCTTTTCCAGGTGTGGCCTTGTTGCCCTTCGTGGATGAGCGACGCCTCAGAGCTGCCCTGGAGGAAGTGTACCCTGACCTCACTCCCGAAGAGAGTAAGAACTGGGGTGTTTTGTTGGGGAATTGGGGTGTTTTGTTGGGGAATTGGGGTGTTTTGTTGGGGAATTGGGGTGTTTTGTTGGGGAATTGGGGTGTTTTGTTGGGGAATTGGGGTGTTATGTTGGGGAATTGGGGTGTTTTTTTGGGGAATTGGGGTGTTTTGTTGGGGAATTGGGGTGTTTTGTTGGGGAATTGGGGTGTTTTGTTGGAGAATTGGGGTGTTTTGTTAGGGAATTGGGGTGTTTTGTTGGGGAATTGGGGTGTTTTGTTAGGGAATTGGGGTGTTTTGTTGGGGAATTGGGGTGTTTTGTTGGGGAATTGGGGCGTTTTGTCAGATAATTGGGGCATTTTGTTGGCACCTATGAATTTCACCACAAATGAACACGGTGTCCTCGAAGTTTGCTTGGTTTGAGTTTGTGGCAGCCCCTTCCTCAGGTTGGGTGCTGGCAATCAGAGCGATCCTCAGCAGATTTTTGTTACACTTGTTCATCTCACAAAGGGCAGTGTTTGTTTCTGCTCTGTACAGAAATACCATCTGCTTCTTGGGGGTAAACTGTGGAGGTGTGGGGGGTTTGGGGTTGGTTTTTATCAGTTCTGATGTATCTGCAGTGTTACTGTATTCTAAATTCAGCCTTTCTCCACCAAACACAAGATTCCCATTATTTCACTGCCTGCCAGCTGTCCTTGGGACCGGACATGTCCTGCTCTGGGCAGACACCGTTGTTCCCATGTCCTCAGGGAGCGTTCAAAGCTCGCTCCTGAATGCCAGCGAGCCTTGCCTGGTGTGGAGCGTGACCAGGAGAGCGCTGCTGGTTTGCTGCGTTCCTCCCTTCGCTCTCCCCCTGAGCTCTGGCCCCGTTTCCACCCTGCAGGCAGGAGGAACAGCCTGGGCGGCGATGTTCTCTTTGTGGGGAAGCACCATCCCCTGTGTGACTTCATTGTGGAGCAGTACAAGAGCAAGAGCAGCGAGGTGGGTGACGCTGGCTGGGCGGGGGCGGCGAGGGGCGCGGCGCCGCGGCTGAGCAGCCCTTCCTCCGCAGGCAGTGGACATCCCGCCGGAGCTGTGCCACGGCATCCAGGGAAAGCTCACCCTGAACGACAACGCCGTCCTCCCAGAGCAGTGAGTGTCCCCTCTGGGCTGCCTCCTGCACTCAGGGCAGCTGCAGGGTGCTGTGCCCACCAGGAGCGAGTCACAGCTCCCAGCACGGCCACGCCTGCGCCGCTGAGGCTTCAGAGCAGCCTGTGTTACCTGCAGCGAGTGAAATCTGCATTCCTCTGGCCCCATCTCTTTAACCTCTCAGCCTGACTTTTAAAGCACTCCGCTGCTCCTGTTTATTTGCTGAGGAATCTTTGTTTGTTTGTCGCTCCGCCTGTGGAAGGCTGCTGTTTATGCGTTTGGTTATTGTTTTATGAGGTGAACAAGGCCTGGGTGATAAAAGCGGTAGTGCTCAGTGGCCTTGCTCAGCAGGGTCACATTTTGGCCTCTCTGCTTCTGTGTGGATGTTAATGTGGGCTGGTGTGACTTCCCATTAGTGCACATTGCCTGCAAACCCCAAAACTCTGCTTTTTATATGCTAATCTGCATTACATCAGAGAAAAATCCAGGCACCGATAGCTCAGACGTCTTTTGGCTCTGTCCATTTAGTCTGCAGCACTAAAACCAGGGCTGCTCCCAGCTACACATACTAAGAACACTCATATTTTTAGTCTCCTAGAGAATGCATCCAGCCTGGGAAACGATCAGTGTAATCTTCACCTTGTAGGGGACACCCTCATTTCTCTGACTGTGCAGGGACACAAGCAGGTGTTCAGTGCACAAACACTGGTTTGCTTGGACAGAAAATGGGTATTGCTCCATTCTTGTCATGGTTGTGAAGAATATCACCAAGTCAGAGTTGTTCTTGGAGGGAACAGGGGCAAGAAACCTCTTCTGGCCTCGCCTTCCCTGGACAGACCTAGAGAATCCCCACACACCATCTGCAAAACAGGTGGCATTAAGAAATAAGGATTCAGCCACTCCAGTGCTTATGGAAGCACTTGGTTTAGGGGAAGAGCAGGTTAACTTTGGAATGAATGTTTTGCAGGCTTAGTTGGCAGAGCAGCAGGTGGAGAGGAGAGGAGAGAAGTGTGTTCCTGGTGTTTTGACAGAGGTTTTTCCCTTCTCCAGGGTGGTGCAGTCTCCTGTTCCCATGCTGCGGGACCTGACACAGAACTCTGCAGTCAGGTCAGTAAACTCTGGGCTTTCCTGCAAGGCTGTGCAACTCAAAACACTGCAAGGCACTTGTGATCTGTGCAGTTTTTATCTCCAGAGAGGCACAGCTTGGTTCCACCAGCACAGCTGTGCAGAGCAGTAAGAGGTGATGCTGAGTTATGCTATGAGGGATGCTGCAGGGAGGATGTCCTGAATGGGGATGCAGTTCCTGTGGGTGTGAGTTAAAGGAAGGGTTTGGCTTTTCCATCTGCCACTGTCAGGAGGTCAGAATTGTTCTGTGCCTTCCCCTGTTTCTGTGTCTCAAGGGTTTTTCCTCCTGTCTTTGGAGGTGGTACGAGCAGTCAGGGTGCTGCTCCTCAGGCTGTGTCACTCGGGATGAATGTTCCACAGAACCATTATTCTCTTTCCTTGTGGCCTCATTCTTCCTTGGGCCTGGAGAACATGAGTTCCAGCAGGAAGAGTGAGATTATTCTGCTCATCTGTTTGCTTTTAGCTTTCATGGTAATAAAGCAGTGATTACTGTTTCATTTTGTTTCCATTGTGCAATGAACCTAATCCTCAAATACTTTGTTCCAGCATCTCATTCAAAGACCCACAATTTGCTGAAGACTTTGTTTTCAAGGCTACAGTGTTACCTGGGGCAAAGTAAGTGTCAGCTTTCAAATCATTCAATTGGGATTTATCCGTCTGAGTATTTGCTCCCATAAGTATTTATGGAACTGTTCTTACTGCTCAGGAAACCTGCTCCAGTTCTGAAGCCAGGAGACTGGGAAAAAACCAACAATGATGGCAGGCCTTGGAGACCACAGCTGGGCTTTAACAGGGACAGGAAACCCGTGCATTTGGACCAGTCAGCGTTCAGAACCTTGGGGTAAGGCCGTGGGGTTGCTGCTGCCTCGCTGGGATGACTGCCCTCCTTTTCCCTTTTCAAATTAAAAAAAAGAAAGGGATGGGCATGGAGTGCCCAAGCCCAGGTGCTGGTTATCCATGTTGGACACCTCAGCCTGTGAGATTTAAATTCCATGTTGCTGAAAACATTGCAGTGAGTTTGCAGTAATGCCTTATTTGCTTTTTGATTTATTTTTTTTTTCCCCTCCTAAATAGTTCAAAGTCACTTCCCTGTTGTTTGGGGTTTTTTAAAACTTGCTTGTCGTATGGAGGTACAATGAGAACGTTGTGCACATGTGATAATTAAGACTGCTAATGAAGACAGGAATGTCTTTTAAGCTTTTATAAGCAAAGAAGCTTTAAAAATTAAATGGGTTTCCACACTGGGGAGTGTGAGGAGCCATACATTTATCAGAGCCAGAGAAGAGACTGTTTTAAAGGAGAGTGGCAAATGAGGTTAAACTCTGGAGTGTCTCCTTAGGAAGAGAAAATACCTTTGGCTGTGGAGGGCTGCAGGAAGGAAAAGCAGGGCTGTCCTGGGGCGGTGTTTGAGAGCCCTGCTGCACATCAGTCACGGTGAAAAGTGCAGCTGTGCCCTTGGGAACCCGAGCATTTCCCGGGAGCAGCTCCCCAGACCCGTGTGTGTGTGATGGGCTGGGCTGGGCCGAGCTGGGCTGGGCTGGGCTGGGCTGAGCTGGGCTGGGCTGGGCCGAGCTGGGGGCAGCTGCAGCTCTGCACAGCACACTGAGCTGCTCCCTGGCCATTTCTCCCCGTGACAGGCACACGATGCCGAGGGACAGGGCCATGCCCGGGATGTACCCCAACGCCGTGCCGCTCGGAGCCTACGGCAGCCCCTACGCCAGGCCCCTCATGGGCAGCCAGCAGCAGATCCCCAAACTGCTGTCAAGTAAGTGCCCTCTGCTTCCTGCTTCTCACAGCTGCCTCGGGCCAAGCAGCCTCTCTCTTCATCTGCTTCACTTGTTTATCTGTGCTGAAGGACGGTCTGGAAGAGGAGCGTGGGCAGTGGGAAGATAACCGGCAGAGATAACCGGCATCGCGGTTTCAGATTCATCTCCAGAAAGAGAGCATTTACATGGTTTCAGGGAGGTTTTTGGGAGCCCAGCAGGGCTGCTGTTCCTGCTGAGGCCTGCTGTGCTGTGGGAAAGGCTCCAAAGAGCTCTGTCTGTCCCACGGCCCTGGAGCTGAGGCGCTTGCCCAGCTCCCGTCCTCGTGGCACCCGCGCCCCTTGTGCTGAGCAGGCAGCACTCTGCAGGCTGGTACCCCCAGTGCCATAGAGGGCTTCAAACTGAGGAGGCTCAGAGCCACTGCTGCAGGAGAAATCCCAGATTTCTGCTGGGATTGGCCTTTTGGATGTTTGCCTGCCCAAGGATCCTAACACACCCTGGATTACGGGCTGTGTGGGTCTGGTGCTGTGGAGATGAGGAGTGTCAGCAGCTCCCCAGAGCCCGCTGCAGTGAGGCTCTCACACACTGTGGCTGGGAATCCACGAGCACTCAGACCAGTCCCCAGTGGTGTTCTGCTCAGTGTCCCTGGAGCTGCTCCAGGTCCAGCAGCACAGCCATCTTCTTCCCTTCTGCGGTGTCCCTGCGGTCCCCGAGCGCCTCCAGCAAAGCACCGGCACCCTGAGCGGAGAATCCACTGGGGAGAAGCAGGAAGGCCTCTTGGATGACAGACACAAGGTTCCCCCAGTGTGCCAGCTGTGAGAGAGCTGTGGCTGGGCTGGGCAGCACGTGGAACCAGGCATTCAGTGGGGCCGATGCAGAGCAGCTTTCCACCCGCAGAGTGCCCTCTCCGTGGGCATGCCGCAGGCAAATCAGCCTTGGTGACACAGCCAAGCCGGGAGCCATCTCCTCCTGCAGAGCCTGGAGGCTGGGGGTGTTCCTCACCGTGCTCCCTGATTTGCCTTGGATGTGCCAATTTTCAGCTGATGAATAATTGTCTGTGCTGATAACTTGGGGAGTCAAGTGCGGGGTGGCAGCGCCCTGGGAATGGCAGGTTTGGCTCCTGCGGCGCAGGACATCTGATTTATGACTGGCGTGGCAGGCAGTAAACTTGTCAATTAGCTGCCTTGGAAAAGCGATTTTGATTAGTGCAATCAGTAAACACAAAATCTTCTCTTTGATTGCCACCCTGATTAGATAAATTGTTACTTGAGGAGCTGCTAGGCAAGGCAGTTTCTTTGGCCTCATAGCTCTGGGAAATGCCTAAGTTTTGCAGCCTAAAGAAAATGTTAATTGTCATTCCTTCTCCCTCTCTGTACCTCTGTGAAGTGCAATTCACTGCTCCAGACTCTCTCCCTCCAAGGTTATTCCGTCAGCCCTACAAATGAGATGGGGGGCTTGTAAATGTTTGGGTGATGGTTTCAGTGAAGTCTTGCTCAGACTGAGCTGCAGAAAGGTGTGGTTACAGCAGGAGAGCTGGCTCCTTGCTCCCACGGAGAGGAAGGGGCTGGATACAAGATCTTGTCTGTGTTTCTGTGCTGCTGCTGTCTGTGAAGCTTGGAGACGATCAGAAACAGAATCATTTTATGATATTTTGGACTGAAAGCTGTGAGACTCAGGGGCTGTCCCAAACCTGCTTTAAAACATTTTAAGTTCCAGTTGACAAATTGCACGTTTTCCCCTAAAGCGGCATTGCGGGTTCCATTGCCCTGCCCTTGTATTCCAGAATCCAGGCTTTGTGTGGGTGCAGCCTGTTGAGGCATGGAAAAGCCCTCGAGGTTCCCAGGCTGATCAGCAGGGAAGTGCCACTTCCCCACCCTCAGCCCTGGCCTGCTTTGGGCTGGAAAAGAGGAGCTGAGGAGCCTGGGTTGGTGACGGGGTGTGTGGGACCAGGCTCGAATCCCTGATGCTTGATGGAGCTGTGTGTCCAGGTGTAAAGCTGAATAAATGTCCCTGCATGGGGGATAAATGAGGAATTACGGGCTGGCTTTGCCCAGCAGGCTCCCAGGAAGAGCAGAGCTGCCGGGGCTGGGAATTCATTTGGTGTTCTCTTCGCTGGGGCTGCCACAGACAGCCCAGCCAGAGCTGGGAGAGAGGCACAGGCTCATTTATTTTGTGTTTCCTCCTTTCCACGGGGGTTTCCATGTCCCAGCCCCTGGCAGCGTGGCAGGGTGTCGGTGTGCCGGCCATTATCCAGCTGCTGGATCCAGCTGTTGGAATTAGGTCCCACTTGAAGGCCATTGAGAGCCATCAAAGGTGTCAGTGAAACCGCAGCTTTTGATTGACGCTGGCCCCGAGGGCTGCCTGGCTGCTATTGAGGAGCTGCTGCTGCTGCTGCTTTTATCCTGTTTGCTGACCAGGTTATTTAGAGGGACAACAAGCGTTTAATTGCGGCCCCGTTAGAGCAGCTCCTGCCTCGCCTTTGTGCAGGGCTGGTTTGGGTGGCACAAACAATGGGCCAGTGGGTGGTCTCGCCAGCTCTGGGGCTCTGGCCAAGGTTTTACCCAAAAGGGCTTAATTCAGTCTGATTCCATTCTCTGAGAGCATCATTAATAGGTTTTTATTAGTGTGTTGTGGCTGCCCAGGGTAACTTTTAAATGCACCTTTACTACCTTTAGTGATAATGTAGTTATATTTTATCTTAATGAATTCTTTATCCTTTGCATCCTAAATGTAACTACATTTACCTAAACATGAATAAAACAGAATCCTCCACTTTATTCCATGCTCTGGCCATTGTTTTGGTTGCCTTTATGGAGTGGCTTAGGCCAGACAGAGGGAAACTGGCCCATGTTTTGACTTTGTTGGTCACAAACACGGTGTGTATTTGAGTGCCCGTGGTTTTTATACAGTAATGAATCTACTGGTAAGAGATATAAATACTAAATGGAATTGTTAGGGTGGCAGACAAGGTTTTACATCTTCAAGTATTCAAGAGGAGGCACCTGTGAAGCATCTGAGCACGAATCAACGCTAGCTCTAGCAATTACAATTCCCAATTCTCTGTTACCAGGTTGATTGGAGGTGCTGGAGCCAAACCAAGCTGGCAGCAGGAGTGTGTCCAAGCCAGCAGCAGGAGTGGCTCAGGGTGTGTCTGTGGCACATCCAGCCTCAGCTGGGCTGTTGTGTCAGCCCTGGGCTCTCAGAGGGACCAGCACAGCTCCTGGGCTGTTGTGGCAGCTCTGGGGCTGTTGTGTCAGCCCTGGGGCTCTCAGAGGGACCAGCACAGCCCCTGGGCTGTCCTTGCTCTCTCTCTCACTTTGCCATCTCGCTTTGCCCTCCAGATCTGCGGCCCCAGGAGTCCTGGCGAGGTCCCACGCCCTTGTTCCAGCAGACACCACAAAGGTAAGGCGGGAGGGATGTGAAACCTGCCCGGGAAGGGTGGGTTGGGCTCTGCCAGCCTTCCTGGTGTTGGGTTTTCCCTTCCCTGTTTGGAGGATTGTGGTTTGAAATTGTGGGAAGGATGCTGTACGGCGGGTTTTCTGAGTTAATTTAATGTCCACGATTTACTGATGTTTTGAGAGCCCACTACGTGGGCTTCTTCCTTTAAAAGGCTCGAGTACTTTGTATTAAAAAAAAAGGAGGGAAAAACACTTTCCATTAAAACTCAGGCTTCAAAATTAACTTTACTGTTGGTGCTTTGGTACCGTTCTTGGTTCTTTGGCCTTTATCTTATTGAGGCTTTTGAGATACTATGAAATTGAACACAGAGAGCTTAAAACTGCATTAGATTTTGGACAGGCTAAACAAATTTCTTTTTAGGAGGGCTGTGGAGCTTAATGAGGCATAACTAATGGTGTTCCACTTTTATCATTCCTGCGCCGCAGCCGCAGCATTAGCACAGACCAGCCATTGATTCTTGCTACAAACCTCTTGAAGTCCTAATCAGCTTCTTTGGTACAAGTTTTTCAGGCCTGACAAGCCCATTGTAGGGCAGTGTCACTGTAGGTCAGTAGTTATTAGTTGCCACTGAAAACAGTTTCTTTAACTACTTAAGGCTGAACTGAATTAAATGCAGAAGGGACTCAGGGAAGGATTATGGAATCTGCAGCCCAATAAGTGCCATGGAATAGAAGGAATGTGACATGGTTTGGTAATCAGGGATGTTTTACATGCGTCCCCTCACCGGTGGCCTGTGTGTCCTCCTCTGGGGCGGCTCACTGAGCCTGGGCTACCTGTGGCAGCCATGAATAATGACATTTATTTCTGCTTATGGAGGAGGGAGAGAAGTTTCTGCTCCGAACCCCAGCTTTTTTTTTTCCCCCCTTGGGTTTATTTGCAAATGTTTCACCGTTGAAAATATGGGCTTTGGGGGAATTTATTGAGCTCTCCACAGTCCCTTTCCATGGCAACCGTTTTGATCCCCACTGAAGTAAGCCTGGCTCCCTTGTCCTGTGCCTCATCCATGTGGAATATTCGAAGGCAAGATTCATTCCTAATGCAAACTTTAATACTGCTTGGGCCATGGCAGTTGCCACTCCCACCCCTTAATTAAATCCAGTTTATGTACTTGTATTTGTGAGGGGCTGCTGCAGGTCTGTCTCTTGTCACTGCCTTCCCTTTGTTACTGTGCAGGGTGTAAGAGCAGCTCTGCCAGCACAGAGGATAAACACTTTGGCCATGTTCTCAGAAGGTTTTGGGTTTGGGGAGCAGATCAAACGTGCTTAGAGCTGATGTTCAGTTGCTGCACAGAGGCTTGAGCAGAAGGTTAAACACAGAGACACTTGGTGCAGGAAAAGGCATCTGAACCTGTTGAAGGCGTTTTCAGCTTCCTGTTCATTCCCTGGGAGCTGCTGTTCCCCCTCCTGCAGCTCTGGGAGCCCTGGGGGAGAGCAGCCAGGGATTTCTGCAGGGAGCTGAGGGAGAGGCCAGCCCTGCCCAGGAGCCTGGCGTGTCCTGGATGCAGCACATGGAGCCCTGTCCCTGCCAGGTGTGCTGTTTCAGGGATGGAGAGGTGCAGCATCCTTCCCAAAGCTGGCTCTTCCTTCCCAGGCCTGGGGAGAAAACCAGGAGTGTGAAGCTGCTTCTCCACAATTCTCCAGCCATTCGTGTCTCCTGTGTAGGATTTCTTACTTTTAAACCCAGTGGTGCACCTTGGAAAGGGAATGTTGGGTCCCTCCCCGCTGTCCTGACACTCCTGGGCACTGCAGAGGTCCTTGCTGTGCTCCTGAGCCAGCCCAGAGTTCACAGGGAGGGATTTGCAACCTACCTGGCTGTAGAAATGTGTCATCTGGTTAAACAGATCCTTTCTGCTGAAGCTGTTCACAGAAACAATTCCCAAAGTGGCTGGGGTGTGAAGGAATGTTTTCCTGTGTGAATTTAGCTGACCTGGCTGGATGTGTTTGAGTTGGTGCAGCTCTGGGTGGTGCCTGGGCTCCTGGGGGGTTCCAGGTGGCACAATTCTTGTTTTGGTTACACATCTCCACCCTGGGGTGGCTTAATTCACCGACCAGTGCCCCAACAGAGCACTGATGTTGTGTTTGATTTGTTAAACATCCCAACTTTTCACTGAACAGCACTTAGAAAGTTTAAACTCCGTGCCAAATAAGTATTAATTAAAAGGAATTTGTGTCAAACTTCCCCATTCTAGGCATGGAGCAAGTGCCCCAGTCATATTTATCAGCAGCACTTGTTGTAGAGGCAGCATGGTTGTTAATGAAAGCCCAGAGCTGGGGCTCTGTAGGCAATTCCCAGCTCTCCTCATGGCCAGCAGTGTCTTTTTCCTGGAGACTCAGCTGCTTTCTAGGAATTGTGAGGGGAAAAGAGTTAGTAATCAAAATACTTAATCAAAAGGAGCAAATATGAACAAAGCATGAGCTTAGTTCATTCCCAGTATGAACTTAGAATGTTGATTTGGAGAGTTTAGTCCCCACAAATGTAAAGTGCTCTTGGCTTTAAGCACAGCATGGCTCCTTCTGAGGAGTGACATAGTGCAGCAGGTAAACCTGGGCTCCTGCTGCTGTCTCCATCCCAAATTCCAAATCTGGGCTCCTACTGCTGTCCCCATCCCAAATCCCAAACCTGGGCTGCAGGACTGCTGCTGTCCTCATCCCAAATCCCAAACCTGGGCTGCTGCTGTTCCCATCCCAAATCCCAAACCTGGGCTGCAGGGTTCCTGCTGTCCCCATCCCAAATCCCAAACCTGGGCTCCTGCTGCTGTCCCCATCCCAAATCCCAAACCTGGGCTGTTGCTGTCCCCATCCCAAATCCCAAACCTGGGCTGTTGCTGTCCCCATCCCAAATCCCAAACCTGGGCTCCTGCTGTTCCCATCCCAAATCCCAAACCTGGGCTGCAGGGCTCCCAGTGCCTGCTGTCCCCATCTCCCCCCAGGCTGGCCCTGCTCTGCTCAGCCAAGTCCCTCTTCAGCAGGGGTCAGGAAGGATTAGCTGTGTCTGCTCTCCACGTTTTTCCCCTCACAACATCATATTGTCCTGCAGGACCCCCCTGCTCTGAGTGCTTTCAGGAATTGTCCCTCAGCCGTAAGAGGCGGATCGGGGCCGTAGCATTTCCCTCAATATTTGGAGGCAAACAGCCCTGGGTGTGTTCTACCTGTCGCTCTCCGATTGTCACATCACAGCGGGAGCTCGAAGGGAGCGCAAACATTTCTGGCCGTGGGTAATCCGGGACGGCAAGCAGGGCCGTAATGGGTGCGGGATCCGCGTTCCCATCTGAACCGTACACCAAATGTCAGTCAGCCCGTGCCAATTAGTGCTTATGTTGCTAGGTCACCGTGGTCAATTGAAAACGGCATCAATAGAACTTGAAAAGGTTTCTTCCCGATCAGACCTCCTGACATATTGAGCAGAATAATGGATGGGAAAAAGCAGCCAAGGCCCCTACCCTAGATTCCCAACGCTCGCCGTAAGAATTCATTTGCAACCTGCAATTAACTGGGAAGAATGGGCTGCCAGAAAGAGTCGGGGCCCTCAGAGAAGAAAGCCCCGGCTCCCATCCCGCGTGGCACATGTTTGTCCCGGGGCAGAGCCGCTGACAGGTGCACGGGAGCCTCGGGGAGCGGGGAGAGGAGCGGCCGGCTGTGCCCGGGGGCTCTCGGGATCCTGTTCCTGTTCCCGGTGCCCGGGGGCTCTCGGGATGCTGTTCCTGGTGCCCGGGGGCTCTCAGGATCCTGCTCCCGGTGCCCAGGGGCTCTCGGGATGCTGTTCCTGCTCCCGGTGCCCGGGGGCTCTCAGGATGCTGTTCCTGGTGCCCAGGGGATCTCGGGATGCTGCTCCTGCTCCCGGTGCCCGGGGGCTCTCGGGATCCTGCTCCCGGTGCCCGGGGGCTCTCAGGATGCTGCTCCTGGTGCCCAGGGGATCTCGGGATGCTGCTCCTGCTCCTGGTGCCCGGGGGCTCTCAGGATCCTGCTCCCGGTGCCCGTCTGCCCGCGCTCAGCTCTCCCAGCGCCGTGTTCTTTCCCTGCGCAGAACCGCCGGAGCCACCCCTCTGCTGGCCTGGAACCGCATGCTGCAATCCCCAAACCAGTTCCAGCCCGCCCAGTACCAGGGGCTGGGGCCCATGGGATACCCGCAGAGACCCGAGGACCGCATGGACAGGGGCAGACAGGTAGGACAGCGGGGCCCCCCTGGGACACTGCTCTGCTCCCAGCCGAGGCTTCCCCTCCTGGGGCCGTGGGGAGGGAGCGTGGCGCGGGCTGGCCTCGTGTGACACAGTGTGACACAGTGTGACACAGTGTGACACACACAGCGGTGTCACCGCATCCCTTAGTACCCCTCAAACGTGTCCCAGCCCAGCCTCCTGCAGCCCCAGGCCAGCATTCCCACCAGCCTTCCATAAACCTGCCCTCTGGACCTGTGGGGATCCCCCCAGAGAGGTGAAAATGTCGATTTTTCCACCCTCCCAAATTCCTCCCCTCAGCTGGCTCTGAGCTGGAAAACTGCTCGTGCACATGCTGGGTTCTCGTGGCCCACGGGGAAATAGCTCTGTGTGGATAAAGGGAAACAAGCAAACCTGAGGGGAGAGGCTCATCCAAAATCACAGGTGCCTTGGTCAGCAGTTCAGGAAAATGCCTGCAGCAGGTGACTCTGCTTAGGGAGTTTTTTATCCCAAATAAAACATGATCTGCATGTGCTGTTGTACCAGAACTGTGGGTGTTTACACTGCTCAACACTCATTTTAAATCAATTTTGGGTGTCTAGGCTGAGCTCCTGCTTCTGCTGCTGTCTGGGGAAGTCAGAGCTGTGGGGAGGTTAGTGACCAGTCCCAGGGAAGAGGAGGAGGAGGAGGAGGTGGCAGCCCTGTAGCCCCATCCTACACGTGGAAATTAAGGCACAAACTGTTGGAAACGTGCCTTCTGCTGGGGCCTGATCCAGCTCAGGACAAGGCACTTTTTAGTCACCCCTAGGTTTAATTTTCTGCCTCCCAGCCTGCCCAGAGCCCAGGTTCAGTACAAACCCTCCAGCACTGGTTGTGGCTGGAGGCAGAACTCAGCAGCGAGAGTTACAGTCACAGGAAATAATGGGGCCTAAATCATGACCCAACCAGTGGAGCTCTAAAACACATTTTAATTTTGGATGATTAGTGATGCAGTGATAGGATCAGACTGCAGAAATGTTTCGTTCTGTGCCACACAGGTTCACCCAAAACCCCAGAGCCAGGGGAATAAATGCCTGGCTGCACTAATCCATAGCAAGGGGGAAAAATCAGGGGAGGATCTTTGTCCCTCGGGAGTCTGGGCAGGGTTTAATGAGTCTGGGAAATGGACACTGGAAAAAGTCTGTGTGCCAGGGCACACCCTGCTCTGCCCTCCGTCCCGGGCAGGATACAGCTGCTGAGGGAATCTGTGCCTGGAGCACTTCACTGCCATCCCCCAGCCCTGGTGCCCAGAGCTGGGATCTCTGGGGCAGCAGGAGTGCTTTCCCAGCAGGGTTTGCCGTGGGGGCTATCCCGCTTATTCCTGCTTGGAAAGCTGCAGGAACCATTAAAACCCAGCCCTTCCCTTTTTGTTCACATACGTGATGAGTTCACGATAAAGCACAGATCTCGCAGCTCCAGTCAATTTGCTTCCTTGAAAAATTCCCTTTGCACTTGTGCTGCAGCTCTGCTGTTTGTTTGTCCGCTTTTAATTTTAATTTTTTGCTGCTTTTTTTCTGTTTGTGTCATTTTTAAATGAACTTTCAGATGTCATTATTTCCTTGGGGCTGGAGTGAAATGAGAAGGTACCTGAAAGGGTTTAGGGTGCCAGCCTAATCATTGAATCCGGCCTTGCTGCCTGAAAATTTCAAAGCTTTAAAGCCTTGAAAAGGGATTCAAGTGGAAGTGGTGACACGTAGCAGCATAAATAATTATCTTTGGGCCCTTTCACCTCTGAATTCTTTTTTTACAGCGTACAGAACATGGTCTGAAGAGGTTAATAAACGCACTGCCGCCGAGTGCTTACAAAATTAATGCAGCTGCCATGGATCTGGGGGGCTCCCTGGGAGCGGGGCTTTGCTGCCTTCCCGCTCTCCCAGAGAACCAAAGAATGAACTTGGGCTGCTGCAGGTGTCGGCCGCTTTTATTCCAGCCCGGAGCGGCGCTTTGTCCTTCCCGCTGCTGCCTTGCCAGGGCTTCCTGAGGGATGTGGCGGAGCTGTGTCCTTTACCTGGCTCTGTCCAGCCTGGAGACAAGCCTTCCTCTTCCCTTTCCCCTTCCCCTTCCCCTTTCCCTCCGCACCAAAGATGCCCCAGTACAGAGCAAGCCAAGCCTGTAGCTGCTGGTGGTGCATCACCTTTAATTAACTTGCTGGTCGCTGCAATGTACCAGCTTTGGAAATCTTTTTAAATGCTTTCTGTTGGGGCTCTGAAATTTTCCCATGGATTTTTGCCCCGGATACTCGATGTAGCAAATGCCAGAATTTAAGTACAAATGTACATCTCGTTTGGAGTCATTTCCAAAGCGGGATCTGCAGCTCTTTGACCTCCTATGAAAGCGACCGAGTGCCGGGGAGCGCCGCTCCTGCAGCAAACACGGCTTTGGCTTTTCCTGGAAACGCTCCTGTGTGCAAACAGCGGCTGGGAGCTGCCCCAGGGCGCTGCCTCGCTTCCTCTGGGGCTCCGGAGCTCTGCTCCGGGGGATCCCGTGGTTCTGGGAGCCTGCACGGCCGCCTGGGGGCCGCTCAGCCCTGCCCCGGCTCCTCTCGGTGCGGAGATGTTTTGTCCCCGTGTCCGTGTGGCGCCTGGAGCTCGCCCCGCTTGTTTACTCGCGCTGCTAATCCCAAAAATCAACGCTTGCTTTTGTTTGTTTGTTTGCAGGCGTACGGCCCCGGGAGGCCCTACCCGCTCCAACCTCCCGCAGGAAGGTACAGCTGGAATTAGCTCCTGCCTCCCGTCGGCATCTTTTTAAACATGGAAAACGTCCGAGATTTTTGCTTTTGTTCTTTTTATTATTTGTGGGGCGAGGGGGTGGGGGGGAGGGAAAGAAGAAAAAAAAAAAAAGGGATGAAGTTGTTGCAGCATGGGTGTAGTTTTTAAACGGGCAGCGGTTTTAAAGGCGCGCGTTTCTCGCGGGCCGGCTGCTGAGGGTGAGGATGGGAGCGCTGCCGGAGCTGCAGCCGCCCTCTGCTCCTCACCCCGAGCCCCAGAGCATCCCCGGGGCCGCGGGAACGCCTGGAAATGCGATGGCAGCGGAGGGCAGGAGCTGCGGGGACAGAGGCAGCCGGCGGTGCCGCCCTCGCTGCCCCTGCAGCGCTTCCCTCGGACTCCGGATGAGACGTTTCAGCTCCTCGGACGCGTGGGGTTTGTCTGATACCTAATTTAAAATAGCTGCCCAGGGCAGAGATTCCATTCGTTTTTAGAACTCTTTCTAGGCATTTTCTGTGTCGGTGTAACAAATCGGTCAGTATTTTTATTTGCTTTATAAAGTGGCTTTTGAAATTCTGAGCGGTGGCGTGTGGTGAATTTCCAGCCCTCTCCAGAGCCTGTTTGTGTCTTTTACCTGTCTGCACACGTTCCTGTTCATTTATTGGGAAATAATTCCACCCAGCCTCTCTAAGAGCATTTAAAATCTTCGTTTAATTAAAGGAAAAAAAAAAAAAGGGAGAGGAGAGCATCCAGTTCAGCTTTCCCTTCGGACTTTTTCGTTAACTCCAGGTGTTGTGTAAATCAGTAAAGTTCCCAGCCCCGCTCTTGTCCCGACTCCTTGGTGCTCCCGTCTTCCCAAACCTCCAGGTGTTCATCACCAGCGAGGGGGGAAAGCCCAGACAGCCCCATGTAACCTTGGAAGGAAGAAATCACCGACCTGGGCTCATTATTTTCAAGTGATGGAGGGTGGAGCAGAGCCCTCCATTGTGATGTTCCCGGGGCCGGGAGCCGCCAGCCCTCCCCAGGGCCTTCTCCCGAGGCTGGGGGCTCCAAAAGAGCCGTTTTGCTTTTCCAGCAGGACAAACCCAGCTCCCAGGGTGAGTTTTCGTGGGAATGGGCTGGAGGAAGGAGTGGGGTGGCTCACCTGCGTTCCGAAGGCGGATGGGCCCGGGTGCTGCTGGCTTTGTCCCTCGCTGCCAATTTTTGGGGCAGGGAAACAAGTCTGGGTCAACATTCTGGGGTGCTGGTGCGGGAAAGGCTCATCCCCGCGGGCTCCCCTCTGCCAGCCCTGCATCCCTTGGCATCCCTTGGAACCGTGATCCCGAGGGGAGCCTGCCTGGGCCCCGGGAGCTGCGCTGCCCACGCCGACCCTTGGAGCGATGCTGGGGCCGTGTGCTGGCCCGGGCCTTCATTTCCTCACCTCGGGTTGGGCTGCAGGGCTGCAGGGCTGGGCTGCAGGACTGGGCTGCAGGACTGGGCTGCAGGGCTGGACTGCAGGATCACCCCTCCTGGGGCTCCGCTTCGGGGCTCACCCTGGCGCAGCATCCCCGCGGAGCTCCTCAGGCTGCTCTGCCGATAGGAATTTTTGTCCCCAGGCTGGGGTTGAGCCTGACTTTTTCCCTTGGATTTAACAGAATTTGAGGGGGAAAACACTCACCAGGCCGGGCTCAGCCCCACCCCGGGCACTCTGAAGCGTTTCCCGGGGGAGCCAGCAGGGAGAAATTCTCCCTCGCCGCAAGAGGAGGGAGCCGGGGAGGGGTCCCCGTGTGGCACCTGCCGGGAGGGGACGGGGGTCTCTTCTCTTCTCTTCCCAGAAGAACGGTGGAGATCCCCTTCCCCTCCAGGCGGGGCTTGGGAAGGGGTCCGGGAGCGGCTCTGTGCTCTTGCAGAGGCCAAAATCCCGCTTTTCCACCCCAGGATCGTTCCCTCCTGGCACAGGCGGGAGTGGAGCGGCCGCCGGGGCTGGGGAGCTCCTCCGGGGCTGGGGCTCAGCGGGTCCCCCAAGGATGGGGGAGCCTGGCAGGGTCGGGGGGAGCGCGGAATTAAATCCTTGGCAGCCGAGAGGGAGGCAGAAAAAAGGGGATTTTTGAGGATGTCCTTCAGTCCGTACACCGAGAACGAAGCAGCCGACTCGTGAGAACAAGGCTTCCTTTTATTGTTTCAAATAAAATTAAAATTTAAAAAAAAAAATAATAATAAAATAAAATAAAATAAAAGAAAGAAAAATTGCCGGCAAGTCCCGAGGAGCGTTTCCCGACGTGCGGGATTTCCTCGGGCAGCGGCGCGGGGATGAACCCCGCTGCGGCGCGGCTCAATCCCGATCCCGGCGGGAAGCGGGGTCCAGCCCCGGGGATCCCCGGGCTCTCCGTCCCCTCCGCACGGCTCCGAGCCCGGCGGGAAGCGGGGTCCAGCCCCGGGGATCCCCGGGCTCTCCGTCCCCTCCGCACGGCTCCGAGCCCGGCGGGGGCTGAGCCGGGCCCGGGGCCCCGAGGCGGCTCCGCGGGACGCGCGCCCCGTCCACGCACGGTCCGTGAGCTGCGCGGGCTTGAATAAACGAGAAAAACGGGCTTTTCCCCTAAATCCGAGCACCGGCGCTCCGGGGCTCTCCTGCCGCGGCTCCCGCCTCCAGCTGCGACTCAGTTTCCCTCGGCTGGGGACAAGATCGGAGCGGCGCTCTGGGCCACCCCACGGCGCCGGTTCGGCCGAGCTGAGCGGCGTTTCGGGGCTTTATCGTGGCGTGGCGGGGCTGTCGCGATACGCGCCGGGGCTCCCGGGCTGCGCTGCCACCGGGGAGCGGGGCCGGGCCGGAGCGGAGCCCCGCGCTGCCCCCGGGCCGGCGGGAGGAGCCCTCGGCGGCCGGGACACGGGACACGGGACAGGGACAGGGACAGGGACAGGGACAGGGACAGGGGACAGGGGACACGGGACAGGGGACAGCGGGACAGGGGACAGGGGACAGGGGACAGGGGACACGGGACAGGGACAGGGACAGGGACAGGGACAGGGACAGGGGACATGGACAGGGACAGGGGACACGGGACAGGGACAGGGGACACGGGACACGGGACACGGGACACGGGACACGGGACAAGGACAGCGGGACACGGGACACGCGGGCACACCGCCACCCGCACGGAGCCGCGCTCACGCCAGCGCTCGGCGCTGCCGTCGGGGCCGCTTGGCCAAAAACCGGGGGGACTTAAAAAAAACTGGAAGGGAGGCCGGGAGGGGCCCGGGGCTGGGGCGGCCGGCGGCGATCCCCGCGGGCCGGAGGAGCGGGGCTGTCGGGGGAACACGCACGGACGCACCGATTACCACGTCCTGCCGTACAGCAGGTTGGGGCTGACCATGCCGCCGTTGTAGTCGACGCCGGCCGAGTCCAGGGGGGCCAGGGGGGCCACGGGGCCGTGCAGCGCGGGCGGGCTGGGCGACAGCTCCTCCAGGTCGGCCGCCTGCCCCAGCGAGCCGGGGTGCGGGTGCGCGGCGGCGGCGGCAGCGGGGGCCGCGGGGGCGGCCGGCCCGGGGCCCGGGGTGCCGCTGCCCGGCGGCGGGCAGGGTTTGCCGTCCTTCACCAGCACCGGCACGGCCACGCGGCGCGGAGAGGGCTGCTGGCACAGGCCGCCGCCGCCGCCGCCGCCGTCGGGGTGCAACTGCTGGGCGGCCGCCTTGTCCTTGGCCTGGCGCTTCATCTTGTAGCGGTGGTTCTGGAACCAGATCTTCACCTGCGTGGGGGTGAGGTGGATCAGGCTGGCCAGGTGCTCCCGCTCCGGAGCCGACAGGTACTTCTGCTGCTTGAAGCGCCGCTCCAGCTCGTAGACCTGCGCCTGGGAGAAGAGCACCCTCCTCTTCCTCCGCGGCGCCGCGTGCAGCGGCACGATGGCCTTGGCGCCCTCGGCGATGCCGCTCAGGCCGCCCATGCCGGCCACGTTCATCCCCGCAGCCGGGCCCATGAACCTGGAGACTGAGCGGGACGGGCTGCTCAGCACCGGCCGGCGCCCGCCCCGTCGGGGCCGCGGCTCCCCCCGCGCCCCGCCGCCGCCGCCCGTCCTCCTCCTCCTCCTCCTCCTCCTCCTCCTCCTCCGCGCCCCCCGAGCCCGCACTTACTGCTGGAGTAGCGGGGGTCGCCGCCGGGCCCGTACCAGCCGCCGCCCGCCGCCGCGCCGCCCCGCATCCCCTCGGGGTAGGCGGGCAGCTCGCCCACGTTGCCCAGCCCGCCGTTGCAGTAGCCCCCGACGGCGCCGTGCGGGAACTGCGAGACGCCGTGGGGCATGTGGTAGGCGGCCGCCCCGGCGGGGACGGGCTGCGGGACGGCGGCGGCGGCGGGCACGGGCGCCTGGCGGTACGGCCCGAGGGGCGCGCCCAGCCCGCCCGCCCCGTCCATGCCGCCGAACTTCTTGTAGCTCTCCTCCATCGGGCTGAGGATGTCGGTGACCGAGAAGGGCGTCGTGTGCTTGGGGCTCAGCGACATGGCGCGGCGGGGCGGGACGCGACGGGCCGGGCCGGGCCGGGCCGGGCGCTGCCGCCGGCACCGGCGAGCCGTCCGCGGCGGCGGCCACCAGCCCCGGGCGCCGGTAGCTCGCCGGTTCTTTTAGCCCGGCGCCGGGTTTACGCCAGACGCGGGGGGGCGGAGCGGCGGCGGGCGGCCCCGGCCCCTCCCCGCCTCCCCCCGGCCCCGGCCCCCTCCTCCCGGCCATTGTCCTGCGCCCGCCCGACGGCTCTTAAGCCCGGCCGCCCCGGGGCAGCGCCGGAGCGGCTCCGAGCGGTCCCGGCCCCGCCGCCCTCGCCCGTAAGTAGCTGCCCGTTCCCCGGATCCCCGCTCCGCGGTGCGCGGCCACCCCCGGGCAGAGCGTCCCGGGCCCGTGCGGCTCCCGGCCGGCCCCGACGGCAGCAGCCGGGCAGCGCCGGCCCCTCTGCCCCCGGAGCCCCGGGGCTGAGCGGCTCCGCCCGGCCCCGACCCCGGGCCCTCGGAGCCGCTGCCGCGGGGTGCGAGACCGGCGGGGACCCCCGCCGGACCGGGGCCCCTTTAGGGCCGACGTTTCGTTTGCGGTTGTGTTTTGGGGCTTTTTCGGTCGTTCTTGGTTCGTTCGTTGGTTTTGGCACAACGAAAGGATCCCCCGGGGCAGCCCGAGCCCCGGGAAGCGGCTGCGGGGCTCCTGCGGGGACCCCGCGCCCGTCGGGGGCAGCTCCGCGGCGCCGCTCCCGGGGCTGAGCGGGGTCCCTGAGGGGCCGGGCCGGGCCGGACCCCGCGGCCGAAGCTGCCCCCGCTGCCCCGGGCCCGGCGGAGCCCGTGCGCGGGGGATGCGCGGGGGATGCGCGGGGGATGCGCGGGGGATGCGCGGGGGATGCGCGGGGGATGCGCGGGAGATGCGCGGGGGATGCGCGGCCGGCCCTTCGGGGACACGGAAAACACTCGGTGCGTTCGGGGAGCGGCAGCCGCAGCTCGCTCCCTCCAGCCGCTTCCCAAGCTGCTGCCCGGCAGCGCTCCGGGCTCCCCGCTGCGGGCACCGAGCCCCGTTTTGGGGAGCCAGGGCTACCCCACACCCCCAGACCGCGCCCTCCCCTTCTCAAGCCCCGTCTTTTCCCCGATCTCTTTGGAGACCAGGCACCTGCGGCTCCGTGCTGATTGTTAAAAAGGAAAGACGCGAGGTCAGAGCGAGCGCAGTTTTGCAGAGTTTTAAAGTTTGTGCTCCTCGCTGAGTCTCTGAGAGCCCGGCGAGGCTCGGGAGTTAATCGGGTCCCCAATCCCCACGCACCCACCGCCACCCAAACCCCACTCAGCTGCAATCTTCCCAGCGCTCGGGCAGAATTCCTGGCGCCTCCATCTCTTTTTGCCCCTGCGCCTCATTTCTCCTCCCCTGCTCAAAAAACCAGGAAAAAAGAAAAGAGAAAAACCTCTCTGCATCCCCGTGGGAGCAGCAGAGGAGCTGCCCGCGGTGGGGACGCTGCTCTGCCCCTGGGGCCGGGCCCCAGCACAGCCCCCGGGGCCCACCGGTGTCACCAGTGACCTGCAGAGCCGCGTCCGAGCCCAGCTCTTCCTTCACCAGAGTCTTCCTCCAAAAGCTGATAGTTTTATTTCATTTTATTTCATTTCATTTCATTTTATTTAATTTTATTTTTTTTGGTTTGGTTTTATTTTGTTTGATTTGGTTTTATTTTGTTTGGTTTTGTTTTGTGTTTTATTTTGTTTTGTTTTATTTTGTTTTACCTTGTTTGTTTTGCATACAGATTATATTTTATTTTATTTTATTTTATTTTATTTTATTTTATTTTATTTTATTTTATTTTATTTTATTTTATTTTATTTTATTTTATTTTATTTTATTTTATTTTATTTTATTTTACTTGACTTTATTTTACCTGACTTTATTTTACTTGACTTTATTTTACTTTACGTTACTTGACTTTATTTTACTTGACTTTACATTATTTTATTTTACTTTACTTTATTTTACTTTATTTAATTTAATTGACTTTTCTTTATTAGATTTTATTTTTTTTTTTAATTTTGTTTTATTTGACTTTTTTTTATTTTATTTGACTTTCCTTTACTTTACTTTATTTTGTCACCTGGAGATTTCCATCCCTCCTGGAGCAGGTCCCTCCTCCCAGGGGCTCAGAGTCGGGGAAGGAGCTGCTGAAAGCTCCGTCCCAGCCGGATCCAGAGGGGCCCAGGAGCTGCTGGGGCCGGGGGCTGCAGAGGGGATCGGGCTGGAGCCACCAACCCAGCAGGGACAGAACCCGGACAGGAA
Source organism: Periparus ater (assembly GCA_032357785.1). Lineage (NCBI taxonomy): Eukaryota > Metazoa > Chordata > Aves > Passeriformes > Paridae > Periparus > Periparus ater. The sequence continues at coordinate 115,189,196 of CM063610.1, read as the reverse complement.
CCCTGTCCTGGGCATGCAGGGATGGATGGATGGATGGATGATGGATGATGGATGGATGGATGATGGATGGATGGATGGATGGATGATGGATGATGGATGGATGGATGGATGGATGGATGGATGGATGATGGATGATGGATGGATGATGGATGGATGATGGATGGATGATGGATGATGGATGGATGGATGGATGGATGATGGATGGATGATGGATGGATGGATGGATGGATGGATGGATGGATGGATGGATGGATGGATGGATGATGGATGATGGATGGATGATGGATGGATGATGGATGGATGGATGATGGATGGATGGATGGATGGATGGATGGATGATGGATGATGGATGGATGATGGATGGATGATGGATGATGGATGATGGATGGATGATGGATGATGGATGGATGATGGATGGATGATGGATGGATGATGGATGGATGGATGGATGATGGATGGATGGATGGATGATGGATGATGGATGGATGATGGATGGATGATGGATGGATGGATGATGGATGGATGGATGGATGGATGGATGATGGATGATGGATGGATGATGGATGGATGATGGATGATGGATGATGGATGGATGGATGGATGGATGGATGGATGGATGGATGGATGATGGATGGATGATGGATGATGGATGGATGGATGGATGGATGATGGATGATGGATGATGGATGATGGATGGATGGATGGATGGATGATGGATGATGGATGATGGATGGATGGATGATGGATGGATGGATGATGGATGATGGATGGATGGATGGATGGATGGATGGATGGATGGATGGATGGATGGATGATGGATGGATGATGGATGATGGATGGATGATGGATGGATGGATGGATGGATGATGGATGGATGATGGATGATGGATGATGGATGGATGATGGATGATGGATGGATGGATGGATGATGGATGATGGATGGATGATGGATGGATGATGGATGATGGATGGATGATGGATGGATGATGGATGATGGATGGATGGATGGATGGATAGATGGATGGATGATGGATGGATGATGGATGATGGATGGATGATGGATGGATGATGGATGATGGATGATGGATGGATGATGGATGGATGATGGATGGATGATGGATGGATGATGGATGGATGATGGATGGATGGATGATGGATGGATGATGGATGGATGGAGATGATGGATGATGGATGGATGATGGATGATGGATGGATGATGGATGGATGATGGATGGATGATGGATGGATGGATGATGGATGGATGATGGATGGATGATGGATGATGGATGGATGGATGATGGATGGATGATGGATGGATGATGGATGGATGATGGATGATGGATGATGGATGGATGGATGATGGATGGATGATGGATGATGGATGATGGATGGATGATGGATGGATGATGGATGATGGATGGATGGATGATGGATGGATGGATGATGGATGGATGGATGATGGATGGATGATGGATGATGGATGGATGGATGGATGATGGATGATGGATGATGGATGATGGATGGATGATGGATGGATGATGGATGGATGATGGATGATGGATGGATGATGGATGGATGGATGGATGATGGATGATGGATGGATGATGGATGGATGGATGGATGGATGGATGATGGATGGATGATGGATGGATGGATGATGGATGGATGGATGGATGATGGATGATGGATGGATGGATGGATGGATGATGGATGGATGGATGGATGATGGATGATGGATGGATGATGGATGGATGGATGATGGATGATGGATGATGGATGGATGGATGGATGATGGATGATGGATGGATGATGGATGGATGGATGATGGATGATGGATGGATGATGGATGGATGGATGGATGGATGGATGGATGGATGGATGATGGATGGATGATGGATGGATGGATGATGGATGGATGGATGATGGATGATGGATGATGGATGGATGGATGGATGATGGATGATGGATGGATGGATGATGGATGATGGATGGATGGATGATGGATGATGGATGATGGATGGATGGATGGATGATGGATGGATGATGGATGATGGATGATGGATGGATGATGGATGGATGGATGATGGATGATGGATGATGGATGGATGGATGATGGATGGATGGATGATGGATGATGGATGATGGATGATGGACGGATGGATGATGGATGGATGGATGGATGATGGATGGATGATGGATGATGGATGGATGATGGATGATGGATGATGGATGGATGGATGATGGATGATGGATGGATGGATGATGGATGATGGATGATGGATGATGGATGGATGGATGATGGATGGATGGATGGATGATGGATGATGGATGATGGATGGATGGATGATGGATGATGGATGGATGGATGATGGATGATGGATGATGGATGATGGATGGATGGATGATGGATGGATGGATGGATGATGGATGGATGATGGATGATGGATGGATGATGGATGGATGGATGATGGATGATGGATGGATGATGGATGGATGATGGATGGATGATGGATGGATGGATGATGGATGATGGATGATGGATGGATGATGGATGGATGATGGATGGATGGATGATGGATGATGGATGGATGGATGGATGGATGATGGATGATGGATGATGGATGATGGATGGATGATGGATGGATGGATGATGGATGATGGATGGATGGATGGATGGATGGATGGATGGATGATGGATGGATGATGGATGATGGATGGATGATGGATGGATGGATGGATGGATGATGGATGGATGATGGATGATGGATGATGGATGGATGATGGATGATGGATGGATGGATGGATGATGGATGATGGATGGATGATGGATGGATGATGGATGATGGATGGATGATGGATGGATGATGGATGATGGATGGATGGATGGATGGATGGATAGATGGATGGATGATGGATGGATGATGGATGATGGATGGATGATGGATGGATGATGGATGATGGATGATGGATGGATGATGGATGGATGATGGATGGATGATGGATGGATGATGGATGGATGGAGATGATGGATGATGGATGGATGATGGATGATGGATGGATGATGGATGGATGATGGATGGATGATGGATGGATGGATGATGGATGGATGATGGATGGATGATGGATGATGGATGGATGGATGATGGATGGATGGATGATGGATGGATGATGGATGATGGATGATGGATGGATGGATGATGGATGGATGATGGATGATGGATGATGGATGGATGATGGATGGATGATGGATGATGGATGGATGGATGATGGATGGATGGATGATGGATGGATGGATGATGGATGGATGATGGATGATGGATGGATGGATGGATGATGGATGATGGATGATGGATGATGGATGGATGATGGATGGATGATGGATGGATGATGGATGATGGATGGATGATGGATGGATGGATGGATGATGGATGGATGGATGATGGATGATGGATGGATGATGGATGGATGATGGATGGATGATGGATGGATGGATGGATGGATGGATGATGGATGGATGATGGATGGATGATGGATGGATGATGGATGGATGGATGATGGATGGATGATGGATGGATGATGGATGGATGGATGATGGATGGATGGATGATGGATGGATGGATGGATGATGGATGGATGATGGATGGATGGATGATGGATGGATGGATGGATGATGGATGGATGGATGGATGATGGATGATGGATGGATGGATGGATGGATGATGGATGGATGGATGGATGATGGATGATGGATGGATGATGGATGGATGGATGATGGATGATGGATGATGGATGGATGGATGGATGATGGATGATGGATGGATGATGGATGGATGATGGATGATGGATGGATGATGGATGATGGATGATGGATGGATGGATGGATGGATGATGGATGGATGATGGATGGATGGATGATGGATGGATGGATGATGGATGATGGATGATGGATGGATGGATGGATGATGGATGATGGATGGATGGATGATGGATGATGGATGGATGGATGATGGATGATGGATGATGGATGATGGATGGATGGATGATGGATGGATGGATGGATGATGGATGGATGATGGATGATGGATGGATGATGGATGGATGGATGATGGATGATGGATGATGGATGGATGGATGATGGATGGATGGATGATGGATGATGGATGATGGATGATGGATGGATGGATGATGGATGGATGGATGGATGATGGATGGATGATGGATGATGGATGGATGATGGATGATGGATGATGGATGGATGGATGATGGATGATGGATGGATGGATGATGGATGATGGATGATGGATGATGGATGGATGGATGATGGATGGATGGATGGATGATGGATGGATGATGGATGATGGATGGATGATGGATGGATGGATGATGGATGATGGATGGATGATGGATGGATGATGGATGGATGATGGATGGATGGATGATGGATGATGGATGATGGATGGATGATGGATGGATGATGGATGGATGGATGATGGATGATGGATGGATGGATGGATGGATGATGGATGATGGATGATGGATGATGGATGGATGATGGATGGATGGATGATGGATGATGGATGGATGGATGGATGGATGGATGGATGGATGGATGGATGATGGATGATGGATGGATGATGGATGGATGATGGATGGATGGATGATGGATGATGGATGATGGATGGATGATGGATGGATGGATGGATGGATGGATGGATGGATGGATGATGGATGATGGATGGATGGATGGATGATGGATGGATGGATGATGGATGATGGATGGATGATGGATGGATGATGGATGGATGGATGATGGATGATGGATGATGGATGGATGATGGATGGAGGTGCAGATCGTGGTGTTTCCCTCTGGGAAGTGAAGGCTGCTCCTGCTGCTGCAGGGATGATTCCCTGTCCATCCCTGGGACAGTTTGGGATGTCACCGCGGCCTCGGCGCTGCTTTGGGGACAAACCAGGAAGAATAAGGTGAAGGGCAGAGAGGGACTGGTCCTGTTGGTGTCCCCTGTAAGCCGGGGTAGAAATGCAGTCGGTGGAATGCCCCGTGCCCGTTTTGCACTGAAAACACCCCAGGGTTTTCCCCACATCAGCCAAGTGATGTTTGGGATAAAAAAGGTCACACCATTTCCTTGGTGGGTGTAAAGAAAATCCTTTAGATGTGGCAAATGTCTCGCAGAAAACCAGCCCCCCACCCCTGAAACCTTCCTCTCTTTTAGGATGAGTTTCTCTGACCTGAGCATCCATCACCTGCAGGTGCCACACCAAACATTCCTCCTTCCCTACCCTGGGAGGATCAAGCTGCAGGTGCTAATTGAAGTAGTTAAAAAGCAAATAAAATAAATAAATTCATTAAGTAATTAAAAAAAAACCAAAAACAAAAAACACCAAACCCCACAGAAATGTAGGAAATGCAGCAGCAAAGAGGCAAGAAGCTGAACTCTTGGGTTTTAATTTTTGGGGCTGATTTTCCCCTCTCCCAGATCACCCACGTTCCGCAGGAGGTCGCTGGGATCCCGGGCGGTGCAGGTGTTGTTATTTCCAGGAGTTCAGGTGTTATTTCCAGGAGTGCAGGTGTTGTTATTTCCAGGAGTGCAGGTGTTATTTCCAGGAGTGCAGGTGTTATTTCCAGGAGTGCAGGTGTTATTTCCAGGTGTGCAGGTGTCATTTCCAGGAGTGCAGGTGTTATTTCCAGGAGTGCAGGGGTTATTTCCAGGAGTTCAGGTGTTATTTCCAGGAGTGCAGGTGTTGTTATTTCCAGGAGTTCAGTTGTTATTTCCAGGAGTTCAGGTGTTATTTCCAGGAGTGCAGGTGTTGTTATTTCCAGGAGTTCAGGTGTTATTTCCAGGAGTGCAGGTGTTATTTCCAGGAGTTCAGTTGTTATTTCCAGGAGTGCAGGTGTCATTTCCAGGAGTGCAGGGGTTATTTCCAGGAGTTCAGGTGTTATTTCCAGGAGTTCAGGTGTCATTTCCAGGACTGCAGGTGTTATTTCCAGGAGTGCAGGGGTTATTTCCAGGAGTGCAGGTGTTATTTCCAGGAGTGCAGGTGTTGTTATTTCCAGGAGTGCAGGTGTTATTTCCAGGAGTGCAGGTGTTGTTATTTCCAGGAGTGCAGGTGTTGTTATTTCCAGGAGTGCAGGGGTTATTTCCAGGAGTGCAGGGGTTATTTCCAGGAGTGCAGGTGTTGTTATTTCCAGGAGTGCAGGTGTTATTTCCAGGAGTTCAGGTGTTGTTATTTCCAGGTGTGCAGGTGTTGTTATTTCCAGGAGTGCAGGGGTTATTTCCAGGAGTGCAGGTGTTGTTATTTCCAGGAGTGCAGGTGTTATTTCCAGGAGTGCAGGTGTTATTTCCAGGAGTGCAGGTGTTATTTCCAGGAGTGCAGGTGTTGTTATTTCCAGGAGTGCAGGGGTTGTTATTTCCAGGAGTTCAGTTGTTATTTCCAGGAGTGCAGGTGTTATTTCCAGGAGTTCAGTTGTTATTTCCAGGAGTGCAGGTGTTATTTCCAGGAGTGCAGGTGTTATTTCCAGGAGTTCAGGTGTTATTTCCAGGAGTGCAGGGGTTATTTCCAGGAGTGCAGGGGTTATTTCCAGGAGTTCAGTTGTTATTTCCAGGAGTTCAGGTGTTATTTCCAGGAGTTCAGGGGTTATTTCCAGGAGTTCAGGTGTTATTTCCAGGAGTGCAGGTGTTGTTATTTCCAGGAGTGCAGGGGTTATTTCCAGGAGTGCAGGGGTTATTTCCAGGAGTGCAGGTGTTATTTCCAGGAGTTCAGGTGTTATTTCCAGGAGTTCAGGTGTTGTTATTTCCAGGAGTGCAGGTGTTATTTCCAGGTGTGCAGGTGTTATTTCCAGGAGTGCAGGGGTTATTTCCAGGAGTGCAGGTGTTGTTATTTCCAGGAGTTCAGGTGTTATTTCCAGGAGTTCAGGTGTTATTTCCAGGAGTGCAGGGGTTATTTCCAGGAGTTCAGTTGTTATTTCCAGGAGTTCAGGTGTCATTTCCAGGAGTGCAGGTGTTATTTCCAGGAGTGCAGGTGTTATTTCCAGGAGTGCAGGTGTCATTTCCAGGAGTGCAGGTGTTGTTATTTCCAGGAGTGCAGGGGTTATTTCCAGGAGTTCAGGTGTTATTTCCAGGAGTTCAGGTGTTATTTCCAGGAGTGCAGGGGTTGTTATTTCCAGGAGTTCAGGTGTCATTTCCAGGAGTTCAGGTGTTGTTATTTCCAGGAGTTCAGGTGTTATTTCCAGGAGTGCAGGTGTTATTTCCAGGAGTTCAGGTGTTATTTCCAGGAGTGCAGGTGTCATTTCCAGGAGTGCAGGTGTTGTTATTTCCAGGAGTGCAGGGGTTATTTCCAGGAGTGCAGGGGTTATTTCCAGGAGTTCAGGTGTTATTTCCAGGAGTGCAGGGGTTGTTATTTCCAGGAGTTCAGGTGTTATTTCCAGGAGTGCAGGTGTTGTTATTTCCAGGAGTGCAGGTGTTATTTCCAGGTGTGCAGGTGTCATTTCCAGGAGTGCAGGTGTTATTTCCAGGAGTTCAGGTGTTATTTCCAGGAGTGCAGGTGTTATTTCCAGGAGTGCAGGGGTTGTTATTTCCAGGAGTTCAGGTGTTATTTCCAGGAGTGCAGGTGTTGTTATTTCCAGGAGTGCAGGTGTTGTTATTTCCAGGAGTGCAGGTGTTATTTCCAGGAGTGCAGGTGTTGTTATTTCCAGGAGTGCAGGTGTTATTTCCAGGAGTGCAGGTGTTATTTCCAGGAGTGCAGGTGTTGTTATTTCCAGGAGTTCAGGTGTTATTTCCAGGAGTTCAGGTGTTATTTCCAGGAGTGCAGGGGTTATTTCCAGGAGTGCAGGTGTTATTTCCAGGAGTTCAGGTGTTATTTCCAGGAGTGCAGGGGTTATTTCCAGGAGTGCAGGTGTTGTTATTTCCAGGAGTTCAGGTGTTGTTATTTCCAGGAGTGCAGGTGTTATTTCCAGGAGTGCAGGTGTTGTTATTTCCAGGAGTTCAGGTGTTATTTCCAGGAGTGCAGGTGTTATTTCCCAGCCCGGCGTGGCTCCCTGACAGTAATGACATGTTTGGGGATCATTTCCACGCGCTTTGCTGCGCCAGCCCATGCCCGGCACGGCGGAGGTGCCGACCTCGCCGAGCCGCAATTGACACCGAGATGGAGGCTGATTTTTGGGGGGGCGTTTTTCAATAATCCAGTATAAATGCTAATTTATTTCTCGCCCCAAAAGCGATGGTTTCCTCTAAATAATCAGCGGCGGCCTCTCTCGGCGCGGTGACAGCGCTGCGCTGGCCGTTCGCCTTCGTTCGGCTCTCACCAATAATTTGCAGAGATTAAAAGGGTCTCGGAAGCGGAGGCTTAAAGAATTGCTTTCTAAGGAGGTGGCGAGATTGGAAAAGGAACCCGGGGTTTTCAGCGCTCTCTGAAACCATTTCCAGGTAAAGCCCGGAATTAGGAGTTTGAAGTGGCGCTAAATGGGCTGTGCACAGGCAGGGCAAGAAATGCACCCGTGCAGGGACAGCGGCGCAGGGACCCCACTGCTCCTGCGGCCGCCGCCACGTCCCAGCCCAGGAAACAGAGCCCTGGGCAAGGAAACCCCTGCAGGAGTGTGCGGTGGTGGCACAGCCACAGCAGGAGAGCCTGGGACACCTCTGGGGATTGTTGCTCACCCTACAGCCAGGTTTGGGGGCTGTTGTTTACCCTACAGCCAGGTTTGGGGGTTGTTTACCCTACAGGCAAGTTTGTGGGGTTGTTGTTTACCCTACAGCCAGGTTTGGGTTGTTGTTTACCCTACAGCCAAGTTTGGGTTGTTGTTTACTCTACAGCCAGGTTTAGGGGTTGTTGTTTACCCTACAGTCAGGTTTAGGGGTTGTTGTTTACCCTACAGCCAGGTTTAGGGGTTGTTGTTTACCCTACAGGCAGGTTTGGGGGTTGTTGCTCATCCTACAGCAAGGTTTGGGTTGTTACTCACCCTACAGCAAGGTTTGTGGGGTTGTTGTTCACCCTACAGCCAGGTTTTGGGGTTGTTGCTCACCCTACAGCCAGGTTTGGGTTGTTGTTGCTCACCCTACAGCCAGGTATTGGGGTGTTCTCCCCCTGTCCACCCACAGGGTTCCCTGCCCCTCTCTCCATGATGGAACTGTTGTGGTGTAATGTTTATCCCTGTGCTTGTGGGTTTTCCTTATGTGACTTTTTCGGGATAACACCCCCCAATGAATAGGTTGTTCTGGCACACCCGTCCCTGGAATTCCTGCTGGATGGATGGATGGATGATGGATGATGGATGATGGATGGATGATGGATGGATGGATGATGGATGGATGGATGATGGATGGATGATGGATGGATGATGGATGGATGGATGATGGATGGATGGATGATGGATGGATGATGGATGGATGATGGATGGATGGATGGATTGATGGATGGATGGATGGATTGATGGATGGATGGATGGATGGATGGATGATGGATGGATGATGGATGGATGGATGGATGGATGGATGATGGATGGATGGATGGATGGATGGATGATGGATGGATGATGGATGATGGATGGATGGATGATGGATGATGGATGGATGATGGATGGATGATGGATGGATGATGGATGGATGATGGATGGATGATGGATGGATGGATGGATTGATGGATGGATGGATGGATGGATGGATGGATGGATGGATGGATGATGGATGGATGATGGATGGATGGATGGATTGATGGATGGATGGATGGATTGATGGATGGATGGATGATGGATGATGGATGGATGATGGATGATGGATGGATGATGGATGGATGATGGATGGATGATGGATGGATGATGGATGGATGATGGATGGATGATGGATGGATGATGGATGGATGATGGATGATGGATGGATGATGGATGGATGATGGATGGATGATGGATGGATGATGGATGGATGGATGGATGGATGATGGATGATGGATGGATGGATGGATGATGGATGATGGATGGATGATGGATGATGGATGGATGATGGATGGATGATGGATGGATGGATGGATGATGGATGATGGATGGATGGATGGATGGATGATGGATGATGGATGATGGATGGATGATGGATGGATGATGGATGGATGGATGATGGATGGATGATGGATGATGGATGATGGATGGATGATGGATGATGGATGATGGATGGATGATGGATGATGGATGGATGATGGATGGATGATGGATGATGGATGGATGGATGATGGATGATGGATGGATGATGGATGATGGATGGATGATGGATGGATGATGGATGGATGATGGATGGATGGATGGATGATGGATGATGGATGATGGATGGATGGATGATGGATGATGGATGGATGATGGATGATGGATGGATGGATGATGGATGATGGATGGATGATGGATGGATGGATGATGGATGGATGATGGATGATGGATGATGGATGGATGATGGATGGATGGATGGATGATGGATGATGGATGGATGATGGATGGATGATGGATGGATGATGGATGGATGATGGATGGATGATGGATGGATGATGGATGATGGATGGATGGATGGATGATGGATGGATGATGGATGGATGGATGGATGATGGATGATGGATGGATGGATGGATGACGGATGATGGATGGATGATGGATGGATGGATGATGGATGGATGATGGATGGATGATGGATGGATGGATGGATGGATGATGGATGATGGATGGATGGATGGATGGATGGATGGATGGATGGATGGATGATGGATGGATGATGGATGATGGATGGATGGATGGATGGATGGATGGATGGATGGATGGATGATGGATGATGGATGGATGGATGATGGATGGATGGATGATGGATGGATGATGGATGGATGATGGATGATGGATGATGGATGGATGATGGATGGATGGATGATGGATGATGGATGATGGATGGATGGATGGATGGATGGATGGATGATGGATGATGGATGATGGATGGATGATGGATGGATGATGGATGGATGGATGGATGGATGATGGATGGATGATGGATGGATGGATGGATGGATGGATGATGGATGATGGATGATGGATGATGGATGGATGGATGATGGATGATGGATGGATGGATGGATGGATGGATGGATGGATGGATGGATGGATGATGGATGGATGATGGATGGATGGATGGATGGATGGATGGATGATGGATGTGTTTTCCCGTGAGGCTTGGGTGGCACAGAGGGGACAAGCCAGCTTCCCTCCTGCCTGTGGAAGGGGATGTGTCCAGGTAAATGTCTTGTGTCCTCAGCTCCAGCTGGGAAAAGTTTCTGGAAAGGGAAAAGTTCCTGGATGGCAGCAGAGCTGGTTCCAGTGCGGGCAGCAGGAAAGTGAAATTTCCCAGAGCTGCTTTTAAAGCTTTTCCTGATTATTGAGGCAGCAGAAACCTCTCCAGGGCTGTGTGATATTCCCGTGGCATCTCCTCCAGCTCCTCCTCAGATAACGGAACGCAGATATTTCCCTGGCACTGCAGAGCTCTGTGCCAAGATCCCTGATCCCTGATCCCTGATCCCTGATCCCCGATCCCTGATCCCCGATCCCTGATCCCTGATCCTCAATCCCTTATCCCTGATCCCTGATCTCCAATCCCTGATCCCTGATCCTGGATCCTGATCCCTGATCCCCAATCCCTGATCCTCAATCCCTGATCCCTGATCCCTGATCCCCAATCCCTGATCCCTGATCCCTGATCCCTGATCCCCAAACCCTAATCCCTGATCCCTGATCCCTGATCCCCAAACCCTAATCCTTGATCCCTGATCCCTGATCCCTGATCCCCAAACCCTAATCCCTGATCCCTGATCCCTGATCCCCAATCCCAGATCCCAAATCCCTGATCCCTGCCCTGTTCCCACCTGGCAGCAGCGTGTGCCATCGGCTCCTCTGTGCTGTGCCCACGGCCTCTCTCCCTTTGCTGAGGCTGTGGTTTTATCCCATGTTGTTTTCCTGGTTTAATTAGTGGGAATAACAGGGCTGGCTTTCCCTGTGGCTGCAGTGTGGGTCAGGGAACACCAGGAAAATCCGGAGTTATTCCCAGGTTTCAATTCCCTCCTGGTTTGTGCTGCTCCTGCCTTTGGAATGGGAGCCCTTCCAGGTGGCACTCGGATGTTTCCCATGGGTTTTACCTGGCCTGGGCTGTGGGATGATCCTGGAATTCCCGGCTGGGATGGGAGGGACCATCCTGTTCCAGGCTGCCTGCCGTGGGCAGGGGTGGCAGCCCCGGGATCTGCCAGGGTATTCCAGTGTTCCCGTGGCAGCTGAGCTCACACAGGGGATGCTGTGCTGCTGCTGCTGCTGGGACTGGGCTGGGGTTTGTCCCAGGAGGGATCCCTGGGCCGGCAGGGAGGGCTCAGAGCCGGGGCTGCCTCCTCCAGCCAGGAAATTCATCTCCCAGCAGAGCTGGGGCCGTACGAGGCCCCAGCCTGGCACACGGCTTTTCTTGGGAATGGGAAGAGCAGGAGGATGGGGAAACCTGTCTGGGTTAGCTGTAGATACCGAGAGGGGGAGTCTTGAAGCAGAGAGACTTCCTGGAGGGTGATTTCCATGGCTCCCAAAATCAGAGCCACGTTCCGTGCACAGTTCGGAGTAACCACAGTGACCCCGGAGCACCAAAGTGGGGAGAAATCCCCTCTTTTGGAGGAAAAGTGCATCCCTCATTTCTGTGCAGCCCTGAGGAGCAGGACTGTGTCCTGAGGGGGGAATCGGGAATGTGTCATTTCCCAGGGGTGTGGAGAGCCAGGGGAGCTGCTCCAGTGGCGCAGCTGCGGGTGTGAGAGGGGGATCAGCTGGAATTTCGGGATATTTATATCCCTGCCAGTGGCGACTTGAGGAGCAGCTTCAGGGCTCGCTCCCTGATCCTGGAGCAGAAGGAGCCGGAGGCAGACAGGGCAGAGGTGGGACAAACCCGGGATAAAGCAGTGGGAGCCGGGCAGTGACGGCCGGTCCTGCTGCGGCATCACCGGGACACAGAGCCTGGCGAGATCCCCGAGCCCCGGGCTGGCCCCGGGCACCGCCGGACCCTCCCGGGCCGGACACCGACCCCTCCTGACCCTGCCGGGACCTGCGGGGTCCTGCCGGCAGCTCCGGACCCTGCAGCGCTGGGAATGCCCCGCTACATCCTGGGAATGAGAGAGAGGGGGAGCCGGGGGCTGTGGGACAGCCTGGGGGGAGTTGATCCTGGGTGGGATAACAGAGTTGAGAATAAGGGAGATGGGAATAACGGAGATGGGAATAGCAGAGTGGGGAATAACGGAGCAGAGAATAACGGAGATGGGAATAATGGAGATGGGAATAACAGAGCAGGGAATAATGGAGCAGGGAATAAGGGAGATGGGAATAACAGAGCAGGGAATAACAGAGCAGGGAATAACGGAGATGGGAATAACGGAGCTGGGAATAACAGAGATGGGAATAATGGAGATGGGAATAACGGAGCAGGGAATAATGGAGATGGGAATAACGGAGATGGGAATAACAGAGATGGGAATAACGGAGATGGGAATAATGGAGATGGGAATAACAGAGCAGGGAATAACGGAGATGGGAATAACGGAGATGGGAATAACAGATGGGAATAACGGAGATGGGAATAACGGAGATGGGAATAACAGATGGGAATAAGGGAGCAGGGAATAATGGAGATGGGAATAACGGAGCAGGGAATAACGGAGATGGGAATAACGGAGATGGGAATAACGGAGATGGGAATAGCGGAGCAGGGAATAATGGAGATGGGAATAATGGAACAGGGAATAACGGAGCAGGGAATAACGGAGCAGGACGAGCCACTGTCAGGAGGAGTCTGTCAAACCGCGTTCACCAAGGATGTGATCCCGAGGGAGATGAGCACGTGGAGGTGGAAGACATCTCCCAGGCTTCCTCCGCGGAAATCCCTGCTGCTGGAGCCGCCTGTGCCTGGATCCGGCGCTGTTCCCTGGGAAATTCCCTCGGGGCTGTGGCAGTTCCAGGGTGAGTGTCCTGCTGGCGCCTTCCCAGCTCCTCCGTCGGGAGGAGCAGCATCCCGGTGTGGAACTCTGCTGTGCACGGTCCCTCAGGACAGATGGACATTCCCAAAGCGCTGTTCTGGGGCTCTCACCTGCAGGAGTCGGCGCTTTCCGTGGGGGGAATCCCTGGAAACATCCCCGTGTTGAAGTGCTGGAACAAGCCACGCCTGGGAAAACAGCGGGGAAGTTTCACACCTGAACAAAGCCCCCCCGGCAGACGCTGCAGAGGTGCTGGCCTCTTCCAGAGGGGGTTAATGAAAGACTTGACGAGGTTAAAACAAGAGGAACGCGGAGTTAAGGGCCATCCGTGCGTTTCCTCCTCCTCAAGGCCATCGTTCTCCCGCAGCCCGAGCTCCCGCCCCGGCCCATTGTTCCCTCCCGGCTCTGATCGCTGCTGTCACCATGGAACTGCCTCTGCCCGTGGCTCCTGCACTGCCCGGACCGGGCTCAGCTGCCCGGGGCAGGGATGGAGCTGTCCCACGGATCCGTGCCCTGCTGGGCTCCAGGGCTGTGCCATCCCTCCCCGCTGCCCAGCAGCGCTGGGAACATCTGCCCAGGGAGCCAGGGCACGGCTGGGCGCTTCCTCAGGGACTCCTTGGGCTGGGGCTCCTGCCGGGAGCCGGCCTCGATGGTTTTAATTGGCCCGGTTTTAATTGGGGGGGCAGGTCTGGGGCCGGCCTTGCCCAAGGACTCATCCCTGCTCTGTCAGCCTCGGCCCAGGGGGAAGCTCCAAACTCCGTCCTGCTGAGCCCCTCTTCCATCCCTGGGAAAGGAACTGCTGCCCAGGGGAGGTGTGGGACAGCCTGGGGTGTGTGACAGCACCAGGGGTGTGTGACAGCACCAGGGGGTGTGTGACAGCATCAGGCTGTGTGTGACAGCATCAGGGTGTGTGTGACAGCCTGGAGTGTGTGACAGCATCAGGGGCTGTGTGTGACAGCATCAGAGGGTGTGTGACAGCATCAGGGGGTGTGTGTGACAGCATCAGGGTGTGTGTGACAGCCTGGAGTGTGTGACAGCATCAGGGGCTGTGTGTGACAGCATCAGGGGGTGTGTGACAGCATCAGGGGGTGTGTGTGACAGAATCAGGGTGTGTGTGACAGCCTGGTTGTGTGTGTGTGTGTGACAGTCTGGGCTGCATGTGACAGCATCAGAGTGTGTGTGACAGCATCAAGGTGTGTGTGACAGCACCAGGGTGTGTGTGACAGCATCAGAGTGTGTGTGACAGCATCAGGGGGTGTGTGACAGCTTTGGTGTGTGTGACAGCCTCAGTGTGTGACAGCATCAGGGTGTGTGACAGCCTCAGTGTGTGACAGCCTCAGTGTGTGACAGCCTCAGTGTGTGACAGCCTCTGTGTGTGACAGCATCAGGGTGTGTGACAGCCTCAGTGTGTGACAGCCTCAGTGTGTGACAGCCTCTGTGCCCAGACCAGTGTGGGTCTCTGTGCCCAGCTCAGCCCTGTCCCCTGTTCCAGCTGTGCTGGAGCTGCCTGGTGGCCGTGTCAGGGCCATCGTCCCCAAACCCAGGGACAGGAGCGGTGCCAGTGCCAGGGCAGGGCTGGGACAGACACTGACCCCAGGAAGGGATGGACACTGTCCCCAGGAAGGGAAGGACACTGTCCCCAGGATGGGATGGACACTGTCCCCAGGATGGGATGGACACTGTCCCCAGGAAGGGATGGACACTGTCCCCAGGATGGGATGGACACTGTCCCCAGGATGGGATGGACACTGTCCCCAGGATGGGATGAAGACTGTCCCCAGGAAGGGATGGACACTGTCCCCAGGATGGGATGGACACTGTCCCCAGGAAGGGATGGACACTGTCCCCAGGAAGGGATGGACACTGTCCCCGGGATGGGATGAAGACTGTCCCCAGGAAGGGATGGACACTGTCCCCAGGATGGGATGGACACTGTCCCAGGAAGGGATGGACACTGTGCCCAGGAAGGGATGGACACTGTCCCAGGAAGGGATGGACACTGTGCCCAGGAAGGGATGGACACTGTCCCAGGAAGGGATGGACACTGTCCCCAGGATGGGATGGACACTGTCCCAGGAAGGGATGGACACTGTGCCCAGGAAGGGATGGACACTGTCCCAGGAAGGGATGGACACTGTGCCCAGGATGGGATGGACACTGTCCCCAGGAAGGGATGGACACTGTCCCCAGGATGGGATGAAGACTGTCCCCAGGAAAGGATGGACACTGTCCCCAGGATGGGATGGACACTGTCCCCAGGATGGGATGGACACTGTCCCCAGGATGGGATGAAGACTGTGCCCAGGAAGGGATGAAGACTGTCCCAGGAAGGGATGGACACTGTGCCCAGGAAGGGATGAAGACTGTCCCAGGAAGGGATGGACACTGTGCCCAGGAAGGGATGGACACTGTGCCCAGGATGGGATGGACACTGTCCCCAGGAAGGGATGGACACTGTGCCCAGGAAGGGATGGACACTGCCCCCAGGAAGGGATGGACACTGTCCCCAGGAAGGGACTCACACTGTCCCCAGGAAGGGATGGACACTGTCCCAGGAAGGGACTCATGCTGTCCCCAGCCAGGGTGGGCACGGCCTGTGCTGGCACAGCAGTGACCCCGGTGTGGGCTGTCCCTGGCAGCTCCTCAGGGGTTTGGTCAGGTTATTCCTCATCTCTCCAGCCGTGCTGGGATCCCAGAACGGCCCAGGCTGGAACGGCCCTGCCGGCCCAGCGAGTCCCGGCCGTGCCCATCGCCCGCCTTGGCCCTGCCTGGAGCAGCCAGTGCCACCTCCAGCCCTCCTGGGCTCTCCAGGGACGGCTTCCCCAAGCCTCTCTGGGCACCCTTTCCCTGCAGGAATTCCTCCTGCTGTCCAGGCTGCCTCGGGCAGTGTCCCCACCAGCCAGGGCCCGAATGTCGGCGGCGCCTGTGCCGGGCTCGTTCTGGCGTTAAGCCGCTAATTAATTATGACTTTTGTGCCGCTTGGTTCCGCGCCCCGGATCGGCGGAGCCCGGCAGGCAGTTAATTACCTCTCTCTATGCAGAGGGTACCGGGGGAAAAATAATTGCTTGAGGAATCGTCACGGCCTTCCCTCGGCGAGGTCCTGCCTAGGAGCTGCCTCTGAGCCCGCTGCAGCCGCGCTCCCAGCGACGCCTCTGCCAAAGGCCAAGCCTCTGGAAGAGAGATTTGAAGGAAAAGGTTATCTGGGAGATGTGCCTCTCTGGCTGTTATTTAGTGCTTGTGAGTCCGAGGGAAATCAATTATCTAAACAACTCCCGGCGTGGAATGGGTTTCTTTATTCTTTTCTAAATAAAGTGCTCATCTTTGTGTGCGTGGGGCTGTGTGCAGGCAGCGAAGCTGAGAGAGAGAGCGAGGGAGGAGCCCTGGCCCCTCACAGCCTCTCCCTGGCAAGGCCCAGGGGCTTCCCCGCGCTCCCGGCTGCTTAAAAATGGAATTTATGTTCCAGAGGAGCTGTGGAGGGACGGGAGCCCCCGGTTTCACACCTCCCCGGATTCTCTTCCCAAGAGCATCCTGGATTCCCAGGCACGCTCACCCTTCCAGGGGTGAAAAATGAAAGTGCTCTGAAAGTGCTTCTCTGAAAGTGCTTCTGGGGCGGTGCTGGTGCTGCCTTCTGTCCCTGGGCAGCCCTCACTGCTTTTGGGGGGCATCTGTGCCCAAAACCCTCTCAGGGGTTTGGCAGCACCTCCCCCTGGAGCAGGACCCCCGGGAAGCCGCTCCTCCGTGTTTCCCACCTCTGCTGCTGCCGCTGGGACAAGGGGATCCTCCAGGTGCCTTCATTCCCAGCCCACTCCCCGCTGTTTAAACCCAGATGTTTTATCTCCCAGCACACCTCTCTCCCCGTTTCCTAACGAGGACAGCTCCGTGACCGCCGGGATCCGAGAGCAGCTTTTTGTTTTGGGGCCGACAAAGGCGCGGAGGAAGGCAGGATAATGGAAACGGTGTCTGTGCCCGCGGGGATAAACAGGAATTTTCTTAACCAGATTGGAACCTCCAGCAGGTAACTTGCCCTCTGCTCCCCCTGCGAGAAAGTTGTTTTATTAGCAGCTAGTTCCATGTTGAGGCTGCCACAGGAGCGTTGCAGTAATGGAGTTGACATCTATATAATGGAGTTGACATTTTATTCAAAAGGGAGAAGAAAAAGCTTTAACAAACAGGGGTGCCCCCCTCCCCCTTCCTTTCTTCCCGTGCCTCGCCGCCATCCATCGCGCCGAGCCGCACAAACTTTGAGCGGCGGCCCTGGCCGGCAATTAAATCAATTCAGTTATTTATTAATTTATCTGGGACGGGCGGGGGGAACGCTCGGCCTGCTGGCAACTGGAACTTGGCCGGGAATTGGAGGTAAATCTTTGTTTTTGTCCACGATTCCCATCGGCTCTGGGTGACACGCTGGCGCTGACGATGCCATCCACGGGTGCCAGGCGCTTCGGGGGTCGGGAGGATGCCAGAAGGATTCCTGGCACCCCCTAAGTGTGATCTGCCCTGGGGATGAGCTGCTGCTGCTGCTGCTGCTGCTCCAGGCTCGGGGTGCTGTGGCAGGGAGAGGAAAGCTCTGCCACGTCCATCGGGGAGGTTTTGGGACCGCAGGGACCAGCAGGCCCAGCTGGACCCACGGCCAGGCTGGTGCCAGCTGGATTCCAGGGAAAAGATCCGGGATGGAAACACCACAGCAGCCTCAGCCCGTGACACTCCTGCAGCCGCCCTTCCCTGTGGAATGATCCCTTTGGGATTTGTGTCCCTCCCTGTGGAATGAACCCTTTGGGATTTGTGTCCCTGTGGAATGAACCCTTTGGGATTTGTGTCCCTGTGGAGTGAACCCTTTGGGATTTGTGTCCCTGTGGAATGAACCCTTTGGGATTTGTGTCCCTGTGGAATGATCCCTTTGGGATTTGTGCCCCTCCCTGTGGAATGATCCCTTTGGGATTTGTGCCCCTCCCTGTGGAGTGAACCCTTTGGGATTTGTGTCCCTGTGGAATGAACCCTTTGGGATTTGTGCCCCTGTGGAATGAACCCTTTGGGATTTGTGTCCCTGTGGAATGATCCCTTTGGGATTTGTGTCCCTGTGGAATGAACCCTTTGGGATTTGTGTCCCTGTGGAATGAACCCTTTGGGATTTGTGTCCCTGTGGAATGATCCCTTTGGGATTTGTGTCCCTGTGGAATGATCCCTTTGGGATTTGTGTCCCTGGCTTGGGTGAGCAGGGACCCCCAGCTGAAGCCTGTGCCTTGTTCTGGGTGCAGCAGGAGCATCACTGAGGGACAACACGAGCTCCCAGCTCCCCAGATGCTCCAGGGAAGGGAAGGATTTTTAATTAACTCAAGTTAAAAGTCCCTTGGCTGCGTCTTTCCCCCGGTGTGCGATTTAAGTCCCACATTTCCCTTTCCGCCCTTCTGACAAGCGGGTTGCTGCAGCCCGTTGACATTTGTGCTTCTGATGTAATAATCAGATGCTAAAACACCGAGATTACATTTGGATCAACACATTTGGTTCTTAAACCCCGAAAGTAATTATCTTTTCTCATCTACAACGGATGGAAATATTATTCCATTAACCATTAAGCGGCTCTGAGCGGGGGCCGGTGTCACCTCCGCGAGGCCTCCGTGGATTTTAACCTCAGCTTCTCCCCATGGCCCGAAACTTTCCGGGGAGATGGGGGCGATCCCGGGGAGCTCACGGCTGGGAACTGCCTCAAGCAGGATGAAAGGCACCCAAAACCCGGCCTTGGGCGTTCCCGGGGGTGGGCACCTGTTGGAATCAGGGTTAAATTCCTTCGGTTTCTTCTGGGTTTTCCTTGAGGGAAATCATCTTGCTGGAGCCCGAGTTAGTGAGCGCTGTCCCTCTCCCGGTGCACCCGGCTCTGCACTTGGCTCCCTGCGGAGCTGGGATGCGCCCAGGGCCCCTCAGGCTCCCTTTGGAAGGGATTCCCGGGAGGAATTGGATGAGGAAGTCAATAACGGCGCTCGCTTGGAGTGGGACTTCAGCTCGGGGCTGAAAACACTTGGGGAAGCTCTGGCCGCAATTAAGCACTTAATCAGGAGAGAGCGGCAATTTCCCGAGCGCGGGAGCCGCCGGGAGCAGCTCCAGAGACGGGAGGGAAAAGCGACCCTGAGCAGTTCAGATCCCCGGTGCTCGGAGCAGGGGATGGGAGCGGGGATTTTCAGAGCCTTGGTGCCGGGAGCTGCTGCTCAGCGGATCCTCTCCTGCCGGCACCGCTCCCCCTCCTTGGGAACAGCACCTGGAGACCCCCGGCCAGCATTCCAAGGGTGAGAGGTTTTCCAGGCGGTTTCCTGGACCAGGCAAAGCCGCCTGAGGAAGCTGCAGGTCCCTCAGGAGGACGCCCTGGGGCTGTGGGCTGTTTTGGGGCTGGTTCCTCCCCTGTGCCTCACGCAGCAGCTGGGGCTGATGTTCTCCCTGCTCCCTTTTTCCCCCGCAGGAAAAGCTCGGTGCCCGAGCTGTGGCAGCCCCAGCTCCTCGGGCCAGCTCTGTGCTCTCACCCTCCCCAGCCCCAGAGATCTCGGGCAGGCCTGGGGAGCGCTCGGTGCCCTCCCCACTCGTTCCACACTGCATTGCAGAGGACGCTGCCCAGGTTTGCTGTTGATGTTTGCTGTTCTCTTGCCTCTGCGGCTTCTCAGAACTCCTGGTTCCGTCTGTGAACGGCGCTGGGCGTGGAGCCTGTCACCAGCAGCGTGGCTGATCCTCCCTGGAGCACCTGAACCAGTGTCCCGGAGTCACGGGCGGTTCTTCCAGTGCATCTCGAGTCAAGGCTCCTCCAGGCCGGCGCTGGCTTTGATGGGCTTCGAATGTGGCAGACGAGGCACAGCGGGCTCCTCGTTCCTCTCCACCTGCCCGGGAGCTGTGCTGAGCCGTGCCCAAACCATCCCAAATAAAGGCAGATGAAACCCTTGTGGTTATTTCTGGGGGGGTTTGAAGGGGTCTGAGTGCAGTTACCTGGGAGAGCTGCGTGGGCAGCTCAGGAGGTGGAGGATGCCTGGAGCAGTGGGAGTCATTCCTTCAAAGCCGGCAGTACGGATGAGCAACATCTCCAAGCAGGTGGCTGGAACATTTCCGGCTGCTCCTCGGTGGTGCTGGTTCCCAGAGGTCCCTGAGGAGGAGTTTGGGGTGGCTTTTCCCCCTCTGACTCCCACTCAGCCAGATGGGACGGAATAAACCTCTCCTCGCAGGCAGCCGAGCCGCAGCAAACACCGCGCGGTGATGAAGCAGCAGCCGGAGCAGGGCAGGCACCCTGCGGGCCGAGACGGGGAGCCCGGGCTTCCAAACCTCCAGACACGCTGGATTAATCTGGTCACACGTTTGAAGGCTGCCTGGAGAGGCCCCTCACTTGCTCACGGCGAGGAGAGGAGCTGCAGTTTGCCGTTCAAGGCGAGCTGCAGGGAGCAGAGCTGGGTATTTCGGGGCGCTGCCGGGGACCCCGCTGTCCCTGCTGGTGGCCGGGGGCAGGAGCTGCTGGAAGGACGCCTGGAATTCTCCCTGCCTGCTAAATAATTACCCTCCATCAGCGAGCAGGACCAGCAAAGCTCTTCAGCTCCCCCGAGCTGAGCTGGAGCAGGAAAACCCCAAAATCCAGGTAGGAGCTGTTCCCTGCCCTCAGCTCCTCGGGGCGTGAACAGAGCCTGCCTTTGGGACAAGGGGACAGAGCCAGGCAGGGACCAGGGACAGAGCCAGGCAGGGATCGGGGACAGAGCCAGGCAGGGATCAGGGACAGAGCCAGGCAGGGATCGGGGACAGAGCCAGGCAGGGATCGCTCCCGGATTCCTGTTTGAATCCCGGCACAACGGCGACAGCCACACGGCAAACCTGGCCTTGTTTATAATTTCCTTCATGGCAGCGGTAGAAAGGCGGTGATGTGTCCGGCCAGATGGCTCCAGGCACCCACCGAGCTGATTTATCTCTTCCCGGGATAGATCAGTCTCCCGAGGGCGAGCAGGCGGGCTGGTGGCCCTGGGCATCCCGCAGCCCAGCGCAGGTGCAGCTCCATGTCCCGTGGGCTGTCCCGGAGCCGGCCCCGCCAATCCCCCCGGGATTTCTCTGCCAAGCCCCTCTGCAGGTGACACCAGTCCCACGTGGTGGCCGTGTGGCCCAGCCGGGAGCCACCCATGCGCTCCAGGGGGACTTTGGGCAGGCCAAATTTTGGGCAGGTTTCTGTCGGACGGGAGCACGCGGCGCTGGAGCTGCTCTGCACGCTCGGGCGTTTATTACTCCCTGGACATGTGCAAACCCCGGGTTCTAGAGGAGAAGAGGAGAATAAAACCTTGTCCCGGGTGGACTCCACCAGGGTAAAATGACTTCCAGCATCAGCACCCCTCTGACTTTTCAGGTGCCCCGTGGGATCCGTTTCTGGATGGGTTTTCCCCGGTTTTCCCTTGTGTGGGGAGGGAGGTTGGACTCGCTGCTCCTGGGCTGCTCCGGGGAGCAGCAGGAAGGGACTGGGAACGCCTGGAGCCACCCTTCTCCCTCTCTCCCTCCCTCCTCACCGCAATCAGCTCGCTTTGCTCTTCCACGGCTCCGGGGTGAGGTTTGTTTTCGCCTCCTTCAGAAACCCTTAAGAGAACCGAGATAGAAAAAGCCGGGGATGTTTCCATTGCCGTTTTTCCCGTTAATGCGGAGTTTTAAGTGGCCTCGCTGGAGAGGGACCAATGCAGGAGCTGCCTGAAGCAGCAAACAGCTGCCACCCCAAGTCACCGCTAATGACAGCGCTGAGCTCCCTTTTGTGCTGGGTTCTCATCCAGCTGTTCCCTCACCCCGAGAGGGACGTGGAGGGCGAGTCCCGCGTTTCTGCACCGCTCAGAGAGCGCCCCGGGAGCCAGGAGGGAGCTCTGCCCTCCAGGCCCTTTGTCTCCGGGTGTTTGGTGTATTCAGGATCTCCCCAGGGCTCCCGTCCCGGCTGCAGCGAGGCAGGAGGAGCTGCCTGAGGAGCCTGGAGCTTCCCTCGGGAGGGGAAATCCATGGATCCGGCACCGGGACCGGCGGGGCCGAGGATGGAGCGGGCGGAATTCCCAACATCGTCCCCTGGGAGGAGGCGCTGAAGGGGCCCCGGGGAGGGCCGGGGTGGTGCCCCTGGCTCTGGGTTTGTGTCCCAAATTCCCGCTGACCCCTTCCCCGCCTGGCCTGGGCCGGCTCTGACCGCAGCCAGGGCCTCTCTGCACCCGGGGGAGCTCCAGCCCCTCTGGATGCCCGAGGATGCTCCGCTCCCGCTCCTGGGGCAGCGCAGGGCTGGCCTAGCGGGGCCGGCCTTAGTCCTGGCCTAAGTCCTTAGTCCTAGCCCAGGGCTCTGCCTTGAGCCCCGGCCACAGGGAATCCCAAACCCCTGGGATGGGGCTGCCGTGGGGTTCGGGGAAAACACCTGGGGAGAGCTCAGGGGCCGCTTCCCTGGGGCCATCGCTGCCGTCCCGCCCTGCGCGGCTGCGGACGGAGAGCTGCAGCCCTTCCCGAGCCGCTGGAGCCACGGGGGAAGCGGGAAGGGGAGGAAGAGGAGGAGCAAAGCCTTCAGGCAGGCACGGCCGCAGCCCCGGGCCGTGTGTCACCTGCGGGATGTGGTGCCCAGAGCCGCTCCGGGGGTGGCAGAGGAGGGACACACATCCCCGAGGACATGCGGCATTTATCACCATTTACACCAAAAGCTTTGCTGAGGCCTGGTTTGGGGTTAAGAATTCTGATCCTGCTGCTTTCACCTCTTTCAGGAGTCGGTGGCGTTTCGTGGGACAGCTCTGGCTGAAGAGGGGGGACAGAAGCAGCCAGGAGATTCCACGGTGGGGGAAATCTTCCAGGGATTATTGTTTTGTAGACTCTTGGACAAGCAGAGCTGAGGTCCTTTCCTTCAGCCACCTCCTCCCTGCAGGGTGAGTGTGCAGGAGCCCGGAGCGACACATCCCACACGGGAGGAGCAGCTCCGTCCCTGCACATCCAAAGTCACAAACACTTCCTAAAGCCGGGCTTTTCCCCTGGGGGAGCTGAGCCAGCTCGGCCAGGCCCGATCCCAGGCGGGGACAGCTCGGTCTGGCACAATTCATCTCGTGCACGTTTTAATCTCACCGAGAACTTTCTGCCTAAACTGGAGCGAAATCCCACGCAGGGAGCAGAGCCCGGGGCAGCACCGAGGAGCTCCGTGTGTCCGAGTGAACCCGGGACAGCCCCAGGGAGGTTTGGCTGAGCTCCTGGCATTTCCCAGCAGAGCTGGGATGTTCGGGATTGAGGCCATGGATGTGGCTCCCGGGGGCTGATCCCAGAAATGTCAGTGGAGCTCTGGGGCAGTGCCTGAGCCCCACTGAAACCGCCCAGGCCTTTGTGTGAAAAATAAAAATATTTTACATGTTTAATGGCAAACTTGGAGTTTTGTGGCTTGTGGGAGGGAAGGACGCTGTGCCCAACCACTCTGCAGCCTTAAATCCTGTTTTATTTTTTCTGTTCTTTTTTTTTTCTTTTTTTTTTTTTTTCTTTTCTTTTTTTTTTTTTTCCTTTTTATCTTCTATTTTTTCTTTCCCGACCAAGTGCTTGTCCTTTGCAGCTGGAGCATCCCAGGCTCCCCGGGTCTGCTGGTTATTTAAATATTGGGGAGGGACAGGGGGACAGAGGGACAGGGGGACAGGGGGACAGAGGGACAGAGGGACAGAGGGACAGAGGGACAGAGGGACAGACAGGGAGGCTGCTGCTTGCAAGGGCAGTGGGGCAGCTGAAGGGAGGGGTCTCTCCTGTCTCCCTGGTCAGAGGGTCCCGAATCCCTAATTACCATTAATTAACGGTATTGTGCCAAAGGCAGGAAATTGGTCGGAAATTTTCCCCAAATGAGAATGAGACCCAAAATTCAGTGAGGGAGAAGCACGGGGCTGTCCTGAGGCGCTCACCTGCCGCGCCCTGGGGCCCTCCGGGTGTGCGGGCTGCATTGTCCCTGTGTCCCCAGAGGCCCCAGTGTCCCCAGTGTTCCCAGTGTTCCCAGTGTTCCCAGTGTTCCCAGTGTTCCCAGTGTTCCCGGTGTCCCCAGTGGCTCCAGTGTCCCAGTGTCCCCAATGCCCCCCAAATATCCCCAGTGTCCCAGTGTCCCCACTGCCCTCAGTGTCCCCAATGTCCCAGTACCCCGTGTTCCTGTATCCCCAGTGTCCAAAGTGTCCCAAATATTCCCAGTGTCCCAGTGTCCCCAGTGTTCCTGTGTCCCCAGTATCCCCAGTGTCCCCAGTGCCCCCAGTGTCCCAGTGTCTCCAGTATCCCCAGTGTCCCCAATATCCCAAATATCCCCAGTGTCCCCAGTGTCCCCAGTGTTCCCAGTGTCCCCAATGGCTCCAGTGTCCAAAGTGTCCCAGTGTCCCCAGTATCCCCAGTGTTCCCAGTGTCCCCAGTATCCCCAGTGTCCCCAATATCCCAAATATCCCCAGTGTTCCCAGTGTCCCCAATGGCTCCAGTGTCCCCAGTGTCCCCAGTGTCCCCAGTGTCCCCAGTGTCCCCAGTGTCCCCAGTGTCCAAAGTGTCCCCAGTATCCCCAGTGTTCCCAGTGTCCCTAGTGTCCCCAATATCCCAAATATCCCCAGTGTCCCCAGTGTTCCCAGTGTCCCCAGTGTCCCCAGTGTCCCCAGTGTTCCCAGTGTCCCCAGTGTCCCCAGTGTCCCCAATATCCCAAATATCCCCAGTGTCCCCAGTGTCCCCAATGGCTCCAGTGTCCCCAGTGTCCCAGTGTCCCCAGTGTCCCCAGTGTTCCCAGTGTCCCCAATGGCTCCAGTGTTCCCAGTGTCCCCAGTGTCCCCAGTGTCCCCAGTGTCCCCAGTGTCCCCAGTGTCCCCAGTGTCCCCAGTGCCGGGCGGGAGCTGTCCCCAGTGTCGCTGTGGCTGCCTGCGGGTTGGGATCGCTGGGAGGAAGCCGAGGCTGCGCTGCCTCATCCCCTGCAGCTCTCGGGAACCCCGCGCTGTCCTCGCCAGGGCTTGGTTTGTTCCTCCAGCCTAGTGCCAACCCCTGCCCGGGATCTGGGGACACCCTGCTGTCCCAAACAACCCTTGTCCGGGATCTGGGGACACCCTGCTGTCCCCAAAGGTGGCTCCTGTGGCCTCAGGGGTGGCAGCGGTCCCTGCCCCGCGGTGCGTGTCCCCCTGAGGGCCACCCCCGGTGCCGGCCCGAGCCTCGCGCTGGATCTCAGTGCCCCGCTGCCGATCCCCGGGGCTGTGCCCGTGCCTCTCCCGGTGTCACCGGGCGGCCGCGGGGGTCCCCTCCCCGACGGCGCGTCCCTTATCCAGCAGCGCCGCCGCGCGGCCAGCCCGGCCCGGGGGGCTCGGGGACAGCGACACCGAGACTCGGGTCCCCTGGGCTCTGCCAGCCCGGCCCGGGGGGCTCGGGGACAGCGACACCGAGACTCGGGTCCCCTGGGCTCTGCCAGCCCGGCCCGGGGGGCTCGGGGACAGCGACACCGAGACTCGGGTCCCCTGGGCTCTGCCAGCCCGGCCCGGGGGGCTCGGGGACAGCGACACCGAGACTCGGGTCCCCTGGGCTCTGCCAGCCCGGCCCGGGGGGCTCGGGGACAGGGACACCGAGCCTCGGGTCCCCCCTGGGCTCTGCCGTGCCCGGGGGGCTCCGGGGGCAGCGCGGCCTCCGCCCCGTCTGGGCCGGGCTCCCCGGGAGCGCGGCGGTGGCGGAGCCGCTCCGGACCGAGGAGCCCCTCGGGGGGTGCCAATGGGACCGAGGAGCCCCTCCGGGGGTGTGATGGGACCGAGGAGCCTCTCCGGGGGAACCGATGGGACCGAGGAGCCCCTCGGGGGGAACCGATGGGACCGAGGAGCTCCTCCGGGGGAACAGCTTCGGGCCAAGGAACCCCTCCGCAGGTGCCAATGGGGCCGAGGAGCCCCTCCGGGGGAGCCGCTGGAGCCCGGGGGCTGCCGGAGGAGGGGATCCCGTGCCCAGCTCCCGGAGCTCGGCCCAGCGCCGCCCCTCGCCGCTCCAGCGCCCCCGGGGCTCCCCCGCCGCTCCTTAATGAAGCCGCCGAGAATTGCCCTGGCGGTCGGTAAATATTGGCTTAGCTTCCCCTCGAGCGGCCCCGAAAAACCCACAGCGCTGCCGCCTAAGCCCTACAGTCAATAGGGGACGGGGGGAAGTCACCGCCGCGTCCCGGAGCTCCGGCCCGAGGAGAAAACCGGGAAAAACCGAGGGGGAAAAGGAAACGCAGCGGGGCCCGAGGCTCGGGCTGAGCTCCCGCAGCCCCAAATCGCGACCCGGACCCGCCCTGGAGGCCGAGAGGGGCTCCCGGGCATGGCCGGGGCTGCGGGGCCGGAGCCCCCCGGGGAAGCCGGGTCCGATCCCTGCGGGCAGGGCGAGAGTCCCGCTCAGAGCTGCCCGGGCTGGGGGCTCCTCTTCCTCTCTTTTCTCCCCCGTTTTCCTTTCCATCCGTTGTTTTTCCTTTTCTGCTTTCTCAGATTATTTTTTCCTCCCCCGGCTTTTTCTCCTTTTGTTTTGTTATCTTTTCCTTTTTCCTCTTTTCTTTTCCTTTTAAAATTTTCTTTCCCGTTTCGTTGTTTCTTTTTCCCCTTCCCTTTTATTTTTCTCTTTCCTTTTCCGTCCTCTTTTTTTTTTTTCCTGTTCACCGTTTTTACCCCCTTTTAAATTTTTTTCTTCATATTTTCGTTATTTCCTTCGCCCCTTTTCTTTCCTATATTTTTTTAAAAAAAATTAATTGGTTTGTTTCCCCTTTTTTTTTCTTTCTTTTTTTTTTTTTTTTTTTTTTCTTTTTAATTTCCGTCCCTCTCCCTCCCTCCCTCCCTCCCTCCCTGGGCCTTGCACAGCCAGGAGCGCGGACAAGAAAGGGCCGTTTCTCCGGGAGGCAGCGGGACGTGCCAGCCGGGCTGGCGGTACGGCCGGGCCGGGCGGGGAGGCGGCAGCTGCAGCGCTGCCCGGCCCTCAATGCCGCCTTGTTCCGGGCCGGGCTCCGCGCAGCAGCGCGGCCGCGCAGCGAGGCTCCGCCGGCTCCCGCGGGGGGACGCGCCCGGGGCCGGGGGGGGGCGGCTTCCTGGGAAATGAGAGAGGAACTTGTCAGCGGGGACGGCGAGAAGAGGAGAGTCTCTGTTGGCCTTCAAAGGGAGAGCGGAGAGGGAGGGAAGAGAGCGGGATTCTTTTTCCTTGCGCCCCCTCTTTCTTTTTTTTTTTCTTTTTTTTTTCCCTTTTTTTTTTTTCTCTCCTTTTTTTTTTTTTCCCTTTATTTTTTTTTTTTTTTTCCAGAATAGATATAGCACGAATTTTTAATTCGCCTGCCTTTCACAGACAACAATGCTGGGTTTGAAAGCTGGGCACAATTTGGGTTTTGTGAGGGGTCCCCGGCCCAGCTGGCCATATGGGATACAAGATGTAGAACATGCCGAACAATGAGCGCGAGTGACAGCCCGAACAAAACGCGGAGGACAGCGCTCCCTGACTCCGCATCAATGCCGAGCCCCGAAAGCAGCCCAGGCTCACCGAGGCCGTGCCCCCCTCCCGCACCGTCCCTCGCGGTTTTTTTCGCCGGCCCCTTTGGCTCCCTTGGCTGCGGCTCGTTAAAATGCACGCCTCTAACATGCTCACCTCCCTGCCTCCCCCATTGTGCCGCTCTCTGAACTCTACTGTATATTGTGCGAAGATAGACTGGCCCGGCGGCGCCGCAGATACGGGGCCACGGAGGTTAGGGCCACACAACTGGTTTGATAGACTCGGCACAGCCCGAGGGGAAGGAGGAGGAGGAGAAGAAAAAAAATATATAAAAAAAAAAAAGAGAGAGAGAAAAAAAAAAAAAAAAAAAAAGGAGGGGGGGAGGGGAAGAAAAAAAATTGGGGGGAAAAAATGAAAAAAAAATGAAAAAGTGATGATTTGTTTATTTATTTATATATTTTTTTTTTAAAAATGAGAGAAATAAATAAGATGAAAAGAGTGTGGCAGTTTTCCTTCTCTCCGCTCCGGGCCCGGGGAAGGGAAAACCGGAGCTGGCCCCGCATCCCCGGTGCGGGCCTGGGGCAGCAGCGGAGCCCCGCGGGGACAGCGTGCGGCTCTGGGCCGGGAGGGACGGCAAAAGAGGGCAGGAAAAAGGTGCCGGAAGGACACACAGCCCCAGCGGAGGAGCCCCCGCGGCGGGGGCTGCGGGCCGGGATCCCGGAGGGATGGAAATCGGGATTGGGGTCCGTGGGGTTTCGGGCCGGGATCCCGGAGAGATGGGATTTCACAGGATTGGGGTCCGTGGGGTTTCGGGCCGGGATCCCGGAGAGATGGGATTTCACAGGATTGGGGTCCGGGGGATTTCGGGCTGGGATCCCGGAGAGATGGGATTTCACAGGATTGGGGTCCGGGGGATTTCGGGCCGGGATCCCGGAGTGCTGGGATTTCTCGGGATTGGGGTCCGGGGGCCCGGCACCGAGGGGCTCTTTGGCGTTTTGAGCTGGGACGGGGCGGGCGCTGCTCCGGCCCCATCGCTCCTGCGGACAAAAGCCCCTTTGGGTTGGTTTTCGTTTTCTGAAGCATCTTCAGCAGCCTGCGAGCCTCGGGAGCCGCTGCTCCCGGCCGGGCTCGGCCCCGCTCCCCGTCAGAGCCTCCCAGCCCCGCCTCGCCTCTCCCTCCTCCTCAGGTTTTTTTGGGGGGGGCTTCTTGCGCTGTTAACCCTTTCCCCTGCCCCGCCTGGGCGGCCGGCGCATCCCCCCGGGGCTGACCCCAAAGTCTGGCTCTCCCTGCCCCGGCCGCAGGGTCCCCAGCCCGGGGAGGGTCCCGGGGCCGTGTCGGTACCCGGAGCTCAGCAGCCCCGAGCAGCAGAAACGCGCGATCCCGCACAGAAAACAGGAAAATGGAAGTTGTTCCCTCTCCCGTTTTTCCCCGCCGGGATGAAGCCGATCGACCCCACAAAAAACCAAACCAAAGCAAAACAGAAGCACCAAAAAAGAGCCGTTTTTCCCCGAAAAAAGCAGCCCGGGGCCGGTGTGGCCCCGCTGGCCGCGTGTCCCCGCGGGCAGGGCAGGGCCGGGGGATGCGGGGCGGCGGCCGCGAGCAGAAGTCGCACAAAACCTTTCCCGTCCTTGCTGCCGCTTCCTTCTCTACTGCTTTTACCTCGAAACGCAGCTTTTTAAAAATGAAAAAAAAACCAAGAAAAGATCGAAATGGGAATTTTCTGGCCGGGGAGGGACGGGGGAGGCTTTCAGCGCCCGCGGGGCTTCTTCCTCCGCTCGGGAATGGTTGAGGGGACCCCCAAATGGGAGAGAGCGAGCGGAGCGGCCGGGACGCGGTGTAAAACCACGGCGGCCGGCAGCTGTCGGGGACGCCAATCGCTCCCGTTTTGGGGCGCCCCGAGCGGCGGCCGCACCCCCGTTCCTCACAAAATCACAGGAGCGGCGGGGGGGGTGTTTTATTCTTTATTTTTTTTCTTTTTTTTTTTTTTTTTTTGTTTCGTTTTTGTAATTCTGACGGTCTCCCCCCCCCTCCCCTTTTTCCTCTTTTATTTTAGTTGTAGGTAGACAGGACCACTCTGAATGGCGCAAAAAATTTCTGTAAACAATGACGCACAAAAAACACCTCCCCTCCCTCACCCCCCGCCTCCCCCCGAAATGAAACCGAACACCCCCCCTCCCCAAAAAAAAAAATGGAGGGGAAAAGAAACGGCAGAGGGAAAAAAACCCATAATAATAATAATAATAATAGCAATAATAATAATAATAGCAATAATAATAATAATAATAGCGTTTCCCTCGCCATTCCTTCCCCCGCAGTTCCGATTTATTTATTTTTTTGTTTGTTTTTTTTTTGTTTTAAATTTATTTTTGGAGCATCAGTCTGTCTCCTCTCTGTCTGTCTGTCTGTCTGTCTCTCTCTCTCTCTCTCTCGCTCCGTTTTTTGTGTGTTTTCCTCCGTTTTCGGGGCGGGCGGGGCGGCGTGTGCGGGGCGCGCAGCCCTCACCAGGTCCATTGCTGCGCCTGCACCAAGTGATGCGCTGTGGGGTACTGGGGGCTGCCGGCCGCGCTGTACTGCGCGTTGTACTGCATGTGCTGCTGCAGGGACTGCGCGCTGTACGCCGAGAACGGGATGCCCGTCTGGAACGTGGCTGCTGCCAAGTCCTGAGCTTTGAGCGTGTGGCAGGGCTTGCCGTCCCTCACTAGCACCGGCACGGCCACCCGCCGCGGCGAGGGGAGAGGAGTCACTTCCATACCTTTCTCGGCCCGCGCCCGCTTCATCTTGTAGCGGTGGTTCTGGAACCAGATCTTCACCTGCGTGGGGGTGAGGCGGATCAGGCTGGCCAGGTGCTCCCGCTCCGGAGCCGACAGGTACCGCTGCTGCCGGAACCGCCGCTCCAGCTCGTAGGTCTGCGCCTTGGAGAACAGCACCCTCCTCTTCCTCTTCTTGCCCGCGTCCCCGCCGCCCGCCGCTTCCTTCTCGTTGTCCGGGGACTCGTCCGCCGAAGGCTCCGGGGACTTGGCCGAGGGGTCCTGGCCGCCGCCGCCGGCCGCCAGCCCGTGCACTGCGGGGAAACCGTGCCCGGTCAGCGGCGGGGACGGGCCGGGGGGAACCCCTGCACCGCGCCCCGAATCCCTCCCGCCGAGCCCCGCACCGCGGAGGGACAGAGACCGGCCGTGGGGAGAGGAAACACCCCGCATCCATCCATCCATCCATCCATCCATCCATCCATCCATCCATCCATCCATCCATCCGTCCATCCGTGGCACCCCAGCTCCCGGCCGGGACGAGCCGCAGGTGCCCCCCATGTCCCCCCATTTCCCCCCCTATGTCCCCTCCTATGTCCCCCCATGTCCCCCCCATGGCCCGGCACTCACGGGAGTACTGGATGCCCTCGGCGCTCGCCAGCCAGCGCGTATAGGGATTATCGCTGTTATCATAGAAAGGGCTCTTCAGAGGCAGCGTCGGAACAGTGTCCAAGGGGGTTTGTCCCAAAACTCCCGATTTCCTGGGCGGCTCGGGCGCCTCGCTCTCCTCCTCGCCGCCCTCCGCCGAGCCGTCCTCATCGTTGGTGTCGGGGAGGTCCAGAATGTCCTTCACCGAGAAGCCCGTCTTTGTGTTGGTCAGAGACATGTTCCGGCCAAATTCCGCCTGGGAAAGTTGGAGCGGCGGCTTGGCCGAGCCGCCGGGTCACGGCTGGGCACGCACAAACCGAGCGGCGACAGCGACACCGCGCAGGGACACGGCCACGGCCGGGGGAGCGCGGCGAAACGGCGAGGAAAAAAAATTAAAAATCGAACAATAATAATGATAACGATAATAATAATAATAATACGGATTTCTAGAAAAATCAGCGGCGGGGGTTGTGCGGGGAGAAGCGGCCGCAGCGACGGGGGTCTCTGCCGTGGTGGTTGTTGTGCCACGGGGGAAAATTCCGAGAGCGGGAGCGCAGCAGCTGGTTTCGGGAATAGTTTGTAACTCCAGGGGAAAGAAAAAAATAAAAAAAAAAATAAAAAAAAATAAAAAAAAAAAGAGGGGGGGGGAAGAGACGCCACAAAAAAAAAAAAAAAAAAAAAAAAAAGGGAAAAAAAAAAAAAAAAAAAAAAAAAAAGATCACTCCTGGATGTTGTTCAGCCGCGCCGAACCCGCGCCTGCCGCTGGAAAATCCCGAGCCATTGCTGGAACGAGGAGTCCATATAAGGCTGGTCCCCACACATGAACCTGCCGAGAGGAGGGAGAAAAAAAACCTACATTAAACCCAGGAAAGGTTGGCCACGTGTGGGCGGGTCTTGGAAGTCAAGTGGATGAAGACAGTGTTTGCAGATGTGAAATTGCGGGTTTTGGGCGAGCTCCGAGCTTCCACCATTGGTGATGAGTGGTATAACGTGTCACTTAATTACCGGCGCGGGGAGGGCCCTCGGCAAGGGGGGGGCGCCGGGGGGGAGGGAGGGGGCGAGGGAAGGAAGGAGGGAGGGAGGGAGGGAGAGAGGGAGGGAGGGGGCGACTTCCCAGCTTTTTTTTTTTTTTTTTTAAGGGCACTATTTACATACAAAGAGCTCCGCACCAGCCCGACGCTCCGGACGCCCCAAAGTGTGTTTTCCACCCGCGCTTTCCTCCGGGCGAGGGGAGGAAATAAAATAATAATAGTAATAATAAAATCATCATCACCATCACCATGATAACGATAATAACTGGCGAGGGGGGCTGTTCCCAGCCTGGCGGCCCGCGCGGGACCGAGGCGGCTCAGATGGCAAGAGCCCAACTTATCTAACCCTCCTAGGTCAATATTTTGGTTGGGGCTTAGGGATGAGCGCTGGAAATTAAACAGCGAGTAATTGATTCTAGTTTGCTCCGAAATTAAGCGAACTGGCAAAACGCGATCGTCAGGCGCGACCCGGCGAGATGCGGGAGGTGATTATTGGGGAGGGGGGGAGCGTGTGCTTGTTTGAAGAGGTCTCATTGATTTTGCCACCTTCTTGCAGGGGAATGAATCCGGCCCGCTGGGATCATTCCATGGGCTGCAGCCCCATGGACTCCAACACGGCCGATTTTTTTTTTTTTCTTTTCCTTTTCTTTTCCGTATTTTTTAAAATTTTTTTTTCCCCTCTCTATTTCTTTCTTTTTCGGGACCTGGGGGAGGAGGGAGAGGGGCAGAGAGGGGGTTCCTTCCCCAGGGAAGGCCGGCTGGCCAGGTGGCACCGCACTCTCACACAGCCGCGCTCGGCCCCGGCCCCGCCGAGCCCTTCCCGGCCCTGGGGGCTCGCCCTGCCCGGCGCGGGGTGCAGAGACCCCCCCCAGCTTCCCTCTGCCTGCCACCAACTTTTATCCTCATTTCCCTTCTTCCCTCCTGCTGCTCTCTGCGCCCGCCGAGGAGCCTCGGCCGCGCGCAGCGCACGGGGCAGGGCCCGCATCGCCTTCCTTTTCCCCTTCTCTTCCTTCTTTCCCTCCTTCTTTCCTTCCCCTTCCTCCTCTTGCCCATTCCTTTTCCCTTTCCCTTGTTTTCCATCCCCGAGCCCTGTGCGGGCCGGAGCGCGGGGGTGCCGGAGACGCGCGGGGCCATGCGGGGCACGAGGTTCGGGCAATTCGGGACAATCTGGGCAATCTCCCCTCCTCGCCCCTCATTTCTGGGCACGAAAAGTCGCCCGAGTTTTCCTGCCGGGGGGAGGAAGGAGCCGCCAGGCCGCCGGGGAGCGGCCGCCGCTGCCTTCCTCCTCCTCCTCCTCCTCACCCATCAATGGTTCCGCACCTTCCCCTCCTCTCCCTCGCCTCTCCCCCACTTTTCCTGCCCCAGCCCCAGCCCCCAGCCTGCCTCCCATAAAGTATGTGCTGTGGCTGACAATGCCCGGGGATTTTTTTTTTTTCTTTTTCCCCCTTTTTTTTTATTTTTTTTTTTTTTCCTAGCGAGCCCCTGCGCGCATCCTGGGTGGTCGGGCCCGCGCAAACACAAATACAACCCGACGGCTAAGCTGGGGACAATGTCCGCAATGTAGACAAATGTCCGGCTCCTGTTGGAACCCTTTGTCTCGGCGCAGTTTTTGCATTTATTTCAGTGGCGAAATAATACGTGATTGACGCCCTCTTTCAGCGCGCCCTAACTGTTGGGAATAAATCTGAGGTTGTTCCTAGTTGTCATGGTATTCACCCGCGCTCAATGGCTATCTCTTCATCCATCGCGGACTCCTCCTCGACATCGAGGGAACCCCTCCGGGCCGGCCCCGCTCCCCTCCCCCCGAACCTCGGCGGTACCGATGGATTTCGGGCCCCCCCCGCCAGGGAGGGGGGTTCGGTTCCGCCCAGGGGAGAAAAGAGCGGGGAGAACGGCGATAATCGCGACAGCGGCGGCGCGGAGAGCCCCGACAGAAGCCAAGCCCCGGGGAGGGAAGGGCAGAGCACCCTCGGGGCGGCCGACGTGGGCCGGGAGCCGCGGGGCTGGCAGCGTTCAGGAGGAATAATAGCAATAATAATAATAGTAATAATAGTAGTAATAGTAATAGTAATAATAGTAATAATAGTAATAATAGTAATAGTAATAGTAATAGTAATAATAATAATAATAATAATAATAATAATAATAATAATAATAATAATAATAATAATAATAATAAATAATACTCCCACAGCCGAACCTGCAGCCACGGGCAGAGCGTCCCGCAGGGCCCTGGCGGTTTGGGGCTCGCCTCGCACGGCGGGACACGGCCCCGGGGGTCGCGGCCCCCTCCCCTCGCCTCGCACGGCGGGGACGGCCCGGGACACCGTGACGTCACCGGCGGGGGTGTGACGTCAGAGCCGTTTGACGTCATGAGGGCTGGCGGGGTCGGGACGCTGCCCCGCACCGGGGCCAAAACCCGACGGCAGCGCCGGGGATGTCGCGACAGAGCCGGGCCCGTCCCCCCGCGGCCGCGGTGCCCCGTGTCCCCCTGCGGCCGGTGCCAGCCGTGCCGGGGATGCTCCAGCGCCGGGACGGGCCGGGGCTGAGCCGGGGCGGCCCTCGGGGAGCGGCGGCTCTGCCCTCGGGGCCGCTTCACGGGCGGCTCCCTGCCCCGGCCCGCGCCCGAGCGCTCGGAGAGGATTCTTCCTCCTCCCGGGATCGGGAAGGGCCGGTCCGTGGGGACGGGAGGGGCAGCGAGGCCTCCCGAGCCTCTGCCCGGGCTCTCGGGGCTGCTTTTAACGCGGGCTCCTCGCCCTCCTCCTCCTCCTCCTCCTCCTGCTCCGCCGGGGTCCCGCTGCCCGCCCGGCTCCGGGGCTGCCCCGGCCCCGCCGCCTCCTCCCCGGGCGGGATCCCCCGCGCTCCCCCGGGGAACAGCGAGCGCTCCCGGGGAAATGCGGGACGGGCTCTGGGCAGCAGCCCCGCCGCTCTCCCTCCCCTCCCTGCCCGCAGCCGGCCCGTCTCCATCCCCATTCCCGCTCCGCCGCTCCGGGAGCGGCCGACAAGTGGATCAATTTATTGTTTGATGGAGCCAGAGATGCCAGATATCGTTTTCCCTTCTCTCCAGCCCGCAAATAAACAAACGGAGCGGGGCTGCACCTTGCGGCTCGGCCCGGATTAGCGGAGCCCGCACAAAGCCTTTGTTAAGGGACAGGTTGATTTTATCTCCTCGAATGAGATCCACTTGCGGTGAATGG
This sequence comes from Periparus ater, assembly GCA_032357785.1. NCBI lineage: Eukaryota > Metazoa > Chordata > Aves > Passeriformes > Paridae > Periparus > Periparus ater. The sequence continues at coordinate 115,153,157 of CM063610.1, read as the reverse complement.
GGAGAGGGAAGAGCGGCCCGTGTCCCGATAATTGTGGCGAGGAGCTTCACCTCGGGAGCATCCCTGTAAGTAACACCCTCTTTGTTTTAAAGTGCGGCGGAGGAAAGCGGAGCCGCCACATGAAAGGGGACGGCTCCCCCCGCCAGGAAAAATATCAAACCGAAATTTAAAAATCGGAGTGAAAACGATGGCAGCGAAATACCGCCCCGCCCGCCCCCGAGAGCCGCGCACGGAGGGATTTAAATCGCATTTTCCAGCGCTGGAGAGGAGATTCTGCTGCTGCTGCTGCTGCTGCTCGGCAGCGGCTCCGGCTCGCAGGGGACCGGCCACGCCAGGCCGTGGGCACGGAGCCCACGCCACGGGGCTGCCTCGCACACCGGCAGCCCGGCCAGGCAGAGAGAGACAGCAAAAAAAAAATAAATTAAAATAAATATAATTAAAAAAAAAAAAAAAAGGAAATCGTATTTCCTAAAATCAAGGGGAACCGGAGCTTCCCGAATCCTCCGGCGCTTACGGGAACTTAATTGTAACGGAGTTTCAGCGGGCTGAAATTCCCGGCTGGTTTCCTGGCTGGAAAAAATGGCATCAGCAAAGGCGTTAAGGATGTTTTGGGGGAAAGGAAAGGGGAGGGAAAAGAAAAATAAAAAAGGGGGGGGAAAAAAAGGAGGAAGATCTCCCCGAACGCAGGAAAGGGAGGCAGCAGCAGCATTCCCTGTGGAAGCGCCAGGGAGAGCCCCCGCAGCCCCCCAAAATCCCGGCCCCGGCCTGCCTTTCTTCATCAGACAATTAATTCTTCTCCAGGACATAGGAATCTAAATGAGCTTCCCTATTCTCACGATTGCTCTATCTCCTTCCCCCCGAAGCTTCAAAGGCGGAGAAATCCTTCCAATTCACCGATAGTCCTTATAAATCTGGAGATGCGGATCTGCCCCGCGGCCGAGCTCCCGAGGTGGAGAATTGTCAGAGAAATTGGGATTTTCCCCCCCGCTCCCTGGGGAACGGCGGGGTTATGGCAGAGCCGGAGGGCACATGTTAGGGCTTTGATAAATGCACTTTAATGAGATTTTGGAAATTATTGCCCATAGTGATGGAGGCACTGGGGTACGGGCACAAAGCCGGGAGCCCGCAGCCCCCCGAGCCGCATTTTGTGCTCTTTAATTCCCGCCCTGCGCCCGGGGGGAGCTGTAAGCCCGGCCCGGGGCTCCTTTCCCTTTCCCAGACTATTCCAAAGCGCTTTCTGGGCCGGACAAAGGGGGGTGCCCCCCCCGGAGCCCCCCGGCTCTGCCCGTCCCCGTCTCCAATGATTAAACGTGTCCCGACGAGATTAAGCTTTGTCAGAAATGATTTTTCCCCTCGGCCGGGGAAGGCCGGCCCGCTGCCGAGGGGAGCTCTCTTATCTCCGCTCGCTCCGCGCTCCGTGCCCGGCTCCGGGGGGCGCGGGGAGCCCCCGATACCCGCAGGGCTTCGGGGGGACCGGGGGCGGCTCGGAGCGCCGGGCCCGAGCCGGGGGCACACGCGTGGCACCCGCAGGGAGGGGAAGGGGTGAGGGAGGAGGGGGCAGCGCCGGGGCCGGGGCCGGTCCCGGCCATTCCCGGTCCTCTGGCGGACTCTGCCGTCACAGCCGAGAAGTGTCCCGCGGCCGGGGCAGGGGGGAGCGCCCCGGGCTCCCCCTCCCCGCGCTGCCCGGCCCCGCTCCCGCTCCCTCCCGTGCCCGTGCCCGTGCCCGTGGCCGTGTCTCAGCCGCTCCGTCGGGGCCGGGGCCGCGCCCCCTCGGCTCTCAGCACCAGCTCCTACCTGCGCGGCCCCCAAAGCCCCTCAGCAGCTGCTGCCGCCGCCCCCGGTGACTCGTCTGTCCCCTCTGCCCCCGGGGCTCGCCCGGCCCGGGGCTGCGGCCCGGGGTCCCCCCGCTCCCCACCGGGGCTCGCCCGGGCGGGTCCCCCCGCTGGGGGAACCCCTCTCCTCCCCCCGGCACTCACCTGGGCGGGGGTCCCGAGGCTGCGATGTCCCCACCCGCCCCCCGGCGAGTCTCCTGGGCGGGGGTCCCGGCTCGGGTGCGTCCCCCCGCCGCTTCCCGGGGCTCACCTGGCCGGGGGTCCCGAGGCGGGGGGTCCCTAGGAGGGGGGGCTCCGGCGGCGGCCCCCCGCCTCCCGCATCGTGTCCGCCGTGTGCCGGGGCCGCTCCTCGTCCCTCCGGCCTCACATCCCCCGCGCCGCTCGCTGCCCTCCCCGGCGGCTGCCGCCGGGCGGAACACCGGCCATATGCTCCGCGGCCATAAATTGGGAAGAAGCGCAAACACGCCGGTTCCTGGGTGGCTCTTTTAAGGCTGAGCCGGCCCCTCTCTCCCCCCGGGGGGCAGAGCCCTCCCCCCGGCCCCCCTTCCCCAGAGGAGCCGCTGGCTGCGGCCCCCGCCGCTCCCCCCGCCCCGCTGCGCGCACCCCGCCCGGCCGGCCCGGCCTGCGCGGATGGCTCGGTAGCCAGGGCTCGGCGCAGCCAAACAGCCAGATGTGGCACGGTGGCGGCGTGGCGAGCCTCGTTTACTCTAGATACGCGGCTGATGCGGCCGCTGATAGCGCCGGGGCGCGGGAGATCAGAGCTGCGCGGCCCCCTCCCCTGCCCCCCTTCCTGCGCTCCTCCTCGGCTCCTCACCTCTTCCTTTCGTTGTTGTTTTTTTTATTTTATTTAATTTTTATTAATTATTTGGAAGGGAGGCGAAGGACGGGCGGCGGAGTCGGTGAGGGAGGGCGGTGCTGCCCGACCTCCCCGAGGGAAGAGGAGCGCTCATGGAATGCTGGAACATCCTGGCTTTGAGGCTCATCGAGCCCAGCTCCTGCACAAGCCCCAGAAAGCGCCCGGCGTGCCCGAGGGCGTTTCCCGAGCACCCCGAGCCCGGTGGCCGCTTCCCGGGGGTGTCCGGCGGCCGGAGGCTCCCGCCGAAGGCACGACCCCGCAGGGATGGCCGGGAGGATGGAGAGCTCCCGGCTGCTCCAGGGGCTTCCCGGACCGTGTCCCACGACCCTGCCAAAGGCCTCAGGCTGTGGCTGCTGCGGGCCCAGGGAAGGCGGCAGAGCCCCTTCTCCATCCCACCCCAGCCGGGTCCGCCCCGCTCCTGGCGAGACCTTGGAGCCCTGTGTGAAAGTGCCAGGGCCCGGCAGGGCTCAGCGCAATCCCCCGCTCACAGGCGGCTCCGGCAGAGCTGATAAAGCGATTGATCCCCGCAGCGATCAATAAAGATCTTGTTCCGGGCAATTAATAACTTCGCCGAGCTTGTTTTGTTTGGATAAAGGGCCCGCATTGCTGAGTGAGGGAGCGAAACCGGGGGAGAAAATTATCCTGTCATTTTATGTCACCCACATAAAAATTCCAATCAAACGACGGTGATTTGCGGGCATGCTCATTTGCATAAAGAATCCTCATCTGCATAAATCCGCAGGGTCTTTCTCCGCGGGAAGTTCAGGGTGGCTGTCCAGGATGTCTCGCTCCATCCCTAGGGAATGCTGCACGTTTGGGGATGAAGCAGCCCCAGCTCCTCATCCAGGGAGGAGGGGAAAGTGCAGGAAAAGGCGAGGGAGCGTTTGGGGCATTCCTTGGGACAGCTGCCCCGGGCTGTGCTGCAAACCAGCTCCTCTTTTATGAAGAAAACATCCCCATTTGATTAACAAACCCATTTTTAATCGCGATTTTCACTCCGAGGGGGTGTTCTTGACACCCGGATCTCACCGTGCCCCAGGGCTGCTGGAACCAAACCGGCACACCCGGGGACAGGAGCGTGAGGAGGATTTCGCTCGGCCTCGGAAATTCCGTCCTTTCTGCTCCTCAAAGCTCCCGTGTGGAATCTCCTGGAGGGGTTGGTGTGGCGGTGGGAGGTCTGGGGAGGTCGGGATGGGCTCCCCCTCATGGCAGGGCGGTTATTCCCGGGGATTTGCGGCTGCTCCGCTCCTCCTCTGGCACCTCTTTGTGTCCCAGGGCTGGGCCGGGCCCGGGTGGGGCGAAACAGCCCCGAAATTCCCCGGCTGCAGGGATGTGTTTCCACCCTCACGCACGAGCCTTTCCCAGAGCCCTGGGACGAGGCAGGGAAGAGCGGGAGCTGGGAATTCTGGCCCGAGCTCCTTTTCCCATCCCGGCTGGCAGCAGGGACTGGCCGGCCCAGCGGAGCAGGGAGTGTGGGGCAGGAGGGGGACCGGGGCAGCCCCCGCAGCCCCCGGGAGTGTTTGAGGAGCCCGCGCCCGGTCCCTGCCTGCCTGGAGCACACCTGGGCTGCCAGATGGCCCCGGGCCGGCCCCGGGCTGAGCACACAGCGCAATCTGCTGCTCTGGCACCTGCGGCAGGCCGGGAGAGCAGGAAACCCGGCACGGGGAGACGGGCTGTGCCCCATCCTGCAGGGCTTCGGCTGGAAGAGAGCACCCAGCCTTCAGATCTCAAACCGCGGGGTCGAATTCCGCTTTATTTCCGCTTTTTCCTGGGGGTGGCCCTGCTGTTGGAGCCGGTGGGAGCTGGTGGGGACACAGCAGGTGCCCCGGGTGGGGACAGCAGCTGGGACAGTAGCACTCACCCGTGGGTGCGGCTGCGGGGTCCTGGGACAGCAGCAACTTTGGGGACACCGCGGGGACCCTGCGGCCTCGGCCGCTGTCACCCGCCTGGCACAGCGGGGACATTCCCCAGCGCTTCCGAGCGGGGGCCCACGCTCCCGGGGAAGCAGAGGGAGCGGGAGGATGGCCCGGTGACTCCGGTGATATTCCCACTGGGAATGGCTTCCCCTCAGCCTCTTCCCCTGTCCCCAGAGCCAGCCTGGCTCCTTTGCCGATGGAGTCAGCCGCTGAGGGTTTGGGATCCCTCGGGAAGCTGCTCCGGATGGATTTGGCTCCCAGTGCCATGGGAAGCTCCTGCTCCATCTCCCCCGTGCCCATCCACAGTTACGGCTCTTGCCCGGGACGCTTGGCCCAGCTCCGCAAATGCTGCAGGTGAATCAGATTCCCTGCTGGGAAACACCAAGCAGGGTGGGATAACAAGAGGAGGAGGAGGAGAGCCAAGTGACAGCGACGCCGCAAAGCCTGGGAGCGACGCGGAGCCAGCGGCGAGGCGCAGATAAGGCGCGCTCGCCGCGTATCGCGGGCGCCCCATCAATCACGCGTCCATCTCCCGGACCCCGGGAGCGCTGGGAATGCGCGGCGGGATCGCTGTCAGCCGGGATCAGCCGGGATCAGCCGGGATCAGCCGCTGGGAACGCTGCACCCAAGGGTGGCATCGGCCCCGGCCGGCGGCTTCCCGGGAAGGGAGCGGGCAAGGCTGGAACCGGAGTTGTGCCCGGTGGTTTCCAATGGATGTCAGGGAAAGGTTTTGCTTCCAGAGGGTGATCAGGCACCCAACGGGCTCCCAGGGAATGGTCATGGCTCCAACCCGGCTCAGGGATGCTCGGGGTGGGATTGTTGGGGTGTCTGTGCAGGGCCTGGAGCTGGAATGGACGATGTTGGTGGGTTCTTCCAGCTCAGGGTATTCCATGATTCTCTGGGATTCATCTGGGTGCTGCTGGGCTCGTTTTCCATCTGGAGTTGCCCATCACTAATGGCTTCCACACGGAAAACCTTGGTGGGAGCGCTGGCTGCCGGCCCTCCCGGGAATTCCCTGTGTGGATCCCAGCGGGACTGGGTCAGCAGGGCCTCAGGAGGGTCCTTGTGCTCCAAGGACACTCCTGGAAACCCTGCCCCATCCCAAGGCACAGGCGCCTCGGGGGCTCCTCCAAGCTGGCCTGGAGAGGTTCATTCCCAGGTTCTGCGGGAATGGCTGGCAGGAGAACCCCAGTGCAGCGGGGAGGCTCTTGTGGGGTGGGGGGATGGATAAAATCTGTCCCTGGGCTTTCTGTGCCTCGGACCCCAACCCTGAGGGAAATTCCTGCCCCAGAAGCTGAGCAGGAGGAGGATGAGGAGGATGAGGAGGAGGGGAACAGACAGTCTGCTGCTGAGGAATGGGATTCCGGGGAGAGTCCTGGGGAAGGCGCAGGGAGCGGGAGGCTCGGAGCAGCCCCCGGAGCACAGCGCCCCAGGCTGCCCTCACCCCTGCTCCGGGGATGGATCCCTGGGCAGGATCCCTCCCCCCCAGCCCGGCTCCGGTTCGGGGGTTCGGGAAGCCGGGTGCCTGCCCTGGCAGCTGCTGGCGAGCAGAAGGTGAGGGAGAGGCGGCGGGGAGGGATTACACATTAACCGGGCCAGCCGCTGCTCTTTCCTCCTGCCCGGGAGCCACCGCCGGGCTGTCCTGGCTAATGTGTAAGCCCGGCCCGAGCTGCCCCTGCCCACCAGGATGTCCCAGTAGCCAGGCTGGCTCGGGGAGCCGCGCTGCGCAGGGAAGAGTATTTGATGTTCTCGGGTTTTATGGATAAATGTTTTCCCGGCGCCCCCGAGCGCTTCCTTGTGGGCACGGGAGGGACAAAAGCTCCGAGCCCCACGTGCACAGAGAGCGTTCTCCTGCTGGATCCCGCTCGTTTTCCTGGGAATGGCGAGAGCTGCGGGAGCCGGAGCTGCTCCCTCGGGAGCGCTGGGTGGCCGCTGCTCATCCCCACACAGCCGAAAAATAAAAATTAAAGCTAAAACCACCCGGGTTGTCTCTGCTCCTTAGTGGAACTCGGGCTTTTGGAGGGGCTTTTAGGGATGGGCACCTCCTTTTTTGTCCCAGTCAGGCTTGAATTTCTGGGACTCGAGCCCGGGGAGAAGCAGAAGAAGCCAGAGGGGCGAGGGGATGAGCGGGGATGGGATCCCGCAGCTCCGGCAAGAGAAACGCGCCCGTCTGGGCTGCTTTTTCCTGCCCCTCATCTTTCCCCTTGGATAAATGGAGTGTTCATGTTGGATAACACCCACCAAGGGTTTGTTTCCTCCTCCTGGCTGGGCTAGGCCGGCTCTCCTGCCCGGGAGATCGCGCTGCACGCCCCGCCGCTTGCAGCAGTCGGTCACATTCGTTCTAATCAGGATGCCGAATGCCGCCTCCAACCCAAAGTTTTCCATCAAAGGGAAGGACCTGAGTCACGTAATGAATATCAGGAGGGTTCTGCTCTTCAAAGGCGGAGAAAAGTTGATTCTTTTTGAGATAAAAGCTCGCTGTTTGGGGAAAAAAAAAAAATAAAGATAATTGGAAGTAAAGCGAAAAGATTTCCTTATCACCAAATATCATTTGTGGCAAGGTCTGCTTCCCTCCCCCTCCCCGGTGGGCTGGGGGCTCACAAGACCCCGATCTGAACGAGGGACAGAGGAGAAATGGGCTGGTTTTGGGGTCTTGGAAATGCTCCTGGCTGGGAGTGTGGAGGGGCTGGCCCAGCTTTGCCGAGCTGGGAGCGGCGCTGGCAAACCCGGCTCCATCCCCAGGGATTCACCGCAAACCTGGGGGGAAACTGGGAATCACATCAGCCTTCAGCTGCTCTGCAGGCAGAGCCAAGCAGAGGGGAGGCCTTGAAGAGCAGGAAAATCCCTGGAAAAGAGGGGCAAAGAGGAGCAGCAGCGCTCTGAGTGACACAAGGGCTGCCCATCCCTGGCAGGGTCCCAGGCCCGGCTGGATGGGCTCTGCAGGAGCCCGGGACAGCGGGAGGTGTCCCACGGGCTGGAGCTGGGTCAGATTTAAAGGCTTTGCCAATGCAAACCGCTCTGGGATGATTCCATGAATTCCTGCCCAGGCCCAGCTTTCCCAGGGGGGCCGGGATGCAGGTGAGCTCCTGCCCGGGGGTGCTGAATGCCTGAGCTGTGCTGCTCCGAGGGGAATTACGGGGCTGTGCTGGAGGCAGGAGATTCCTGGGCCTTCCCGAGCCCTGCCGAGCCCTTTTGGGAGGTTTTCCCTCTCAGGTGACGCTCCAGGGAAACCCAAGGAGCTTGGAGTCCCTTTTGTGCTGTGCACTCTGTAACCTCGGCGTTGATCCAAACCTTCTCCCGGCGGTCATTTCCCGAGCCTCTCTCCCTTTTCGTGTCCAGCTCAACAACTCCTCGGGCTCTGTAATTTCGGGATCAGCCACGGCGCTGACAATGGAGAACAAACGAGGCAGGGAGAGGAGCCCACAGCCCCAGCTTTACTCTGCTGCCTTCCTGCGTCCCTGACCCAAATAACACCGGGATCGACTTTCTGCCGGCTGCTCGGGCTCGGCCAAAAACCGGGAGCACCCCGGAAAACCCGTGGGAGAGCAGCTCTCGGGAAAGGGGGAGGTTGGGGAAGCAGGAAAAGGGCTGCTTGGGGTTTCCAAAGTCAGGCTCTTTGCTCCCAGCAGGATGGAGCTGCTGGATGCTTCCACTGGGAGTGGTGCGGGAAGTCTGTGGATGTGGAATCTCGGTTTTCCGTGGGTACAGAGCTGACCCATGATCAGGGACGCCCAGGCAGTGTTTTATCCCCAGCAGTGCATCCCGTGGGATACAGGCACTCATCCTCCACCCTCCTGCCTGTACCTGAACCAGAAAACAGGAGGATGGGCATTATTTGTAAAAAAAAAAACCCAAAAAACCCCCCCAGGAACCCCCAGCAGAGGCTTCACCTCCCTCACCCTCGGTGGCCGCAGCCCAGGCTCTCCTCAGGTCTCTGCATTTGCCATTCCAGCGCTCAGAGCCGCTCCCGAGGCACGGCCAGCCCAGTTTGGAGCCTCCCGCAGCTGCTCCAGGATCCCTGCGCTGTTCTCCCGAGGGATGCAGCTCTGTTCAGCAGAGCCAGCACCGCCGACATCTGCGGGAGAGGAGACACCGAGCGAGGCACGGCCCAAAGTGCAGAGTGCCCTCCTCAGCTTCAGGGAACTGGAGAGCTTGAAATAAACCCCCCGACTCTGATAAGCACAAAAAAACCCCAAAATAAAAAGGGAAACAACCAGAAAGGGAAGCGGGCGCATTGCCGGGGGGGCAGGTGTCGAGTGACCCGGCCTGTTAACATTTTCATGCTAAACAGCCAAGCCAGCCGAGGTTTTCCCTCCCTGCAAGCGGTGTTTGGGCTCCCGAGCGCCTCGTGGTGAGCCCGGGGCCAGCAGGAAACTCCCGAGAGCGGGCACGGGGAGCTGGGCTCGCTCCCAGGGTGACGAGTGTGCAGATGGGTTTGTCACAGCCCCGCTTCCCCCGCTCAGCCCCTGCCAAAGGAAAGGCTGATCCCAGCTGATCCCAGCTGATCCCAGCGCCCGCAGCTTTGGGAAGCGCCTGGAGAGGCTTCCCTGCTCTTGGGGACCTCTCTTTGCTGCCAAAGGCCACCATCCTGCTGGATTTGGCCCCTGCGGCAGGGAGGGCAGTGCCGGTGGCATGAGGGAGCTGCTGGGGCCGGTCCAAGGTGTGCCTTGGGTTCCTCTGGAGGCCGGGAAGTTCTGGCTGGCTGGAGAGCCTTGGGCAAAGGAGCCTTTTTCCCTGGAGGCCGACCCACAGCGACCACGCTCCGGGATAATCCAGAGGGAAGAGTTTTCCCTGGCGCTGGGGACAGAACGGGGGCCCCGGGAGCTGCCCGGGGGTGGCACACCAGAAACTGCCGTGGCTCTCTCGCCGCAGCTTTCCCCAGGGAAGGAAGGACGGCTGGAAAACTCGGGATGGGCTGAAGGAGCCGGGGCTGGCGGCGGCTCCTTTGTGCCTGGGCGGCTCGGAGCTCTCGGCACCCGCCGAGGGCTGAAGTGGCTCTTGGGCTGTGCAAAGGTTGAGTGCTGCTGCTGCAGGGAGGCCGGTTCGGTTAAACAAACACGGCTGTGGGGGAAATGGAAGGCGGCACCGAGAGCCGGAGCGGAATTGAATGTTGGCGGCCGCTGTGCAGCGAGGCTCTCCGGCCGCATCCCCCCGGAACGGGCTGGGACGCGCTCCCGGGAACGCCGGCCAGGGCAACGCTGCCTCCCAGGGGCTCCACAAACCGGGAACCGCGCTGCTGTGGATTCCTGTGCGCTCCACGGGCCGGGCCCGGCCACTGCAGGGGCCTCCAAACGCCGCTTTGTCCCTGTTGCGGTGCCCGGCAGATCTGGAGTCCTTCCAGAGAGTTCCAGCCCTGTCCCCACAAACCCCGGCCGGCCCCGGGTCGTGCTCGCAGGCCCGCGAGGCTTTGGGTGCAGAGAGGGCGTTTTTAGGGTGCTCAGGATCCGGAGCAGATCTCCCTGCTGCTCCCTTGCCCGGTCAGCACATGGAAAATGGGATGGGAAGTGTTTGTGCTGCAGGCAGGGAGAGCTGAATCCCAAAGGATGGGCCGGAAGTTTCCCCTCCCTCTGCAGTGAAAAACCCCCTGGGATTTTCCCGTGGGGAGAACTTCCCAACCCAAGTATCTGCTGGTGCTGGAGCAGAATTGTCTCCCTGTTCCCCCTGGAACAGCCCCCTGGGTGCGGTGGGTGGAATTCCGTGGTGGGATTGTCCAGAGCAGGGCACGGCTGAGGGGATCTGCTCTTCTCCCTCAAGAGCCATCGATTGCCAGGCGGAGGAAATTTGGGCAAAGGTCTCGGCACCTCCGGCGCCTTCGGCAGGAAAACAGAGTTTGGGTCAACGCCGGAGTCCCTAAACAGCTGCAGGGTACAGCGAAGGACGTTTCCATGGAATTTTGGGGTTTTATCCCCAATCCAAAGCTCATGGAACGCCCCAACCCGGTGTGCGCATCTCCTCAGAGCAAAGCTCGAGGCCCTGCTGCTCCTTGTCCTGTGCCAGCGTCTGCCCTGGTGGATTCCCAGCTTTCCAAACCTCGGGAATTGTGGTGTGCAGGGAAGGAGGGAGCTGCAGGATTCCCTGCTTCGGGAGGGGTGGAGCTGGGCGAATTCCTCAGTGCCCCGGTAACAGCGCCGCTAAAAATCCCAGGAAGGAAAAGGCTGGACGGGGCTTGGGGCAGCCTGGCAGCGGCGCGTTGTCCCTGCCCGCGGCTGAGATGGGCGCTAAACCCCTGGAATTCCATGACAAAGAGAGGTTTCGGCGCTGGGAGAGAAGGCCGGGGCTGGAATCGCTCGGGGAATGATGCGGCTGGGACAAGGAGAGGGATGGAAGGAAGGAAGGAAACCTGCGGGAAGAGGGACCGGGGTCTGTCCCAGCCTCGGGGGAGCCACGCGTGTCCCCGCTGCGGCACAGGGGGGGCTCAGCCCCGCTGCCACCCGGGGTCCCCAGCGGGGAGGGACCCCCCGAACCCCTCTGCGCCGCTCCGGAGGGCTCCGGCTGCGCTCGGGGACGGGGATGTCGCGATCTGCGCTGACACCGTGTGGCCGCTCCCCGCATCTGGCCCCGGCGCCCGGCAAGGGGGATTTCAGTCCCGACAGCCCCGAAATGTCCCCAGAGTCCCCTCGGAGCGCAGGGAGGCGGCAGGAGATGGGCCCTGGCCCGCTCCCCTGCCAGCCTCGTGCCTGGATCCCTGCGTGCCTCCAAACCCGCTGGCTCTGGGCACTTCTGGAGCTCCCAAACGAGCTGGACTCGGGCTTTTCTGCAGAGCTCCCAACTCGACTCTGTTTAAAATTAAATGCGCTGGGTTGGGATAAGCTATGGATCAGAAGCGATTTTTCCTGTGGGGTTAACGAGGCCCTGGCACAGGTGCCCGGAGCAGACGTGGCTGCCCCTGGGTCCCGGGCAGTGCCCAAGGCCAGGCTGGAGCCTCCTGGGCCAGTGGAAGGAGATGAGCTGGAAGGTCCCTTCCATCCCAAACCTTTCCGTGACCCCGGAAAGACCCGCCTGGCCCGCGCCTCGCCGCTCCAAGATGTTTTTAACTCGCCAGGCAGCTGATTCGGGGAGGACAAGGACCTTTTATCTCCCCTTTCGGCGGCCACGAGGCCCTGCGGAGGAGCCGCGCCGCGCTCAGCCACCCTCGGGAACTGCCCTTTCTCCCCAGCCTTTTCCAGCCGCCGGGATGTGGCCGGGAGAAGCCCAGGGCTGCCCGTCCGGGGGGGCAGAGCCGCGGCTTTGGGGTGCAGCCGGATGGGGCTGGGGCCGGAGACAGGCAGGGGGAGAAACGAGGCCGCTCCTGGTTCCTGCAGCGCAGCCCCACCGAGAAAGGCAGCGAGAGCCTTCCCAGAGCTCCCAAGCCGGGCGGAATTTTGGGATAAAGCAAGAAGCCGAGGGTGCTCAGCCCCGCCGGCCCCGGGACGGGCGCGGAGCGAGCGGAGCCGAGGGAGGGCTCGGAGCTCAGGAAGGAGCCCCAACAATGGACAATGGAGCCATTTAAGGGACAACAAACAAGTCGGAGCCCCGTGAGTTGTTCCCGCCGGAGTCACGGGGTGAGCAGGGCACGAGTGGGGGCTGTGCTGGGGGGGGCCGGGCTTTGCCCCTCCGCGGCCCCGGGGGTGCTCCCCGCCCGTTCTCTGTCACAGGATCGGGGCCGCAGAACCAGCGGGGACAACGGCAGCGCACCCGCTGTCCAAAAAACAACACAAAACACGGGAGGAAGGGAGAGAAAGGGCTTTAAAGTCGGGCGCAGATGGGAAAATCCGGATATTCCCATGGGGAAAGGGACTGAGCCTCTCCCAGCCAGGCTGGTCTGGAGCTGGAGAGCCGGGGAAGCTCCTTTTCCAGGGAATTCGGGGCTCCCAGGGGACGCGGTGGAGGCTGGGCAGCTGGAACCTGCGGCCGGTGCTGGAGCAGGTCCTGCGGAGAGAGGCTGGCAGGGCAGAAAGTTGGGGATGAAAGAGATGTGGCATCTCCCGTTGCCTCTGTTGTGCCTCCAGCCCAGCTGGGAATATTCGGTAGCAGCTCTGGGCAGGAGCCGTAACGAGGTGACAGAAAGACAGATCCCGCTGGAAACGGGGAAAACGAGGCGAAGATTCCTCCCTCCCCAATTCCAGGCCTGGCTGCCAGATGGAGCAGGGCCGCGTTTTCCCTGGAAGCACGGCGGGGTGCTCGGCTGAGCGGTGCTGGGGCTCCTGGGAGCGGCATTCCCTGGGAACGAGCTGCGAGAATTGGAGAGCCCGCAGGAAAGTTAAAGGATTGGGTTTTTTTCTGTTCGCTTTTCCCCCTCCCCTGCAGTTAGGGAAGCTAAAAATAGAAATAATGCCAGAGGAATAAATAAAAACACCCCATCAGCCAAACCAAAATTGAGCCAGGGCAGCACCGGGAAGCGAGAAGGGGAAAATGTGCTGGCTTGGGATGTGCTGCTGGCTCTGCCTCCTGTGGGATTTGGCTTTTTTGAGGGTTCCAGCCCAGTTTGGGGTGTTGATGCCACAAATAACTGCTTTTATCCAAGGGAATCGGCAGCGGGAAAGCCTTTGATGTTAACCAGCCCCAAAATCCACTTCCCGCCTTGTTTTCCCCTCTCCCGCCTTTTGGGATCCGGGAGCATTCTGGGATCATGACACGGCAAGCACGGCATTGTCCTGGATGCCAGGGGGACAATCCAGGGATGCTCCGCCAGCCCCGGAGCCGCCTCTCCTGCAGCCGCTCCAGGTTAATGAGCGCAATTAACAGCGAGCGCTCTAATTGCAGCCGTGCCGAGGGACAGACCCCGCTGTCCCCGGCCGCGCTCCGTGTCCCTTCATCAGCGCCAGTCCAGCCGTGATCAGGCACGGCCGGGACACCCCGGGAATGCGGAATTCCAGACCGAGGCCGCCGGGCAGCAGAGTCTGGGGTGGCCGCGGGGGTTTGGAGCTGAAATCGGCGGAGTTCGGGGGGAAATGGGCTCTGAGAGAGGTTTGTGGGCGCCCACGGTAAACAAAGGCCTTGGGGTCGGTCCGGAGCAGCAATTCCAGCGGGGATTTTGGGAATGCAGCTCTGTCTGTGCGGGGTGACACCGAGCTGGGCCCCCGAGCTCCGTCCCCGCGCCGGGTGACGCCGTTCATCCGGGTTTATCTCCCCCTGGATTTGAAGCTTTTCCCGATCCCTATCAAAGCCCTTCCCGCTCTTCCCACATGAATAATGAATGCCGGCGCAGCTCCCCATAAATCATCGCCGTTCCCGGTGCCACGGCTGCTCCGAGTGCAGACATCCGCGTGTCAGCCCGTGGAAAACATGGAAAATCCATCTTTCCCCTTCCTCCTGGTGGGATCACGGGCTTGGGGCACCCAAGGGAAGGGCGACTCCAAGCCCGCCCTTTGCTTTGGCTTTGAGGCTGGAGGATGTGGGCTCCTGGCTGTTCCTCATTGCTGGGACACATCCCGGTGCTGCTCCGGGAGCTTTTCCACGCCCAAGGCGCTCCTGGAAAGGCCTGGGCAGCCGGGGAGCTCTTCAATCCCTGATGAAGGATTGGATTTGGATTTGGATTTGGGCATGGATTTGGAGCTGGGCGGTTCCTGGCCTGGGAAGGGCTCGGTAGGCGCCCCAGCCACGCTTCCCTCCATCCTTGTGGATGGATCCTTTGGATCCCACAGCCAGGGCGCATCCACCCTCAGCCCGGTTTCCTTTTTTCCAAGGAAAAGCCGCAGGATTCCCTTCCCCACACATCCCCCGGGGCCTTGGGAGCGCGTTCTCCTTTCCCCGCCGGCCTGAGGGATTCTCCCGCTTCTCTCTTTCACCTTGGCTCGTCTTTTATCGGGAATCGTTCGGAAACTTCTCCCTTTCTTATTTCTCTATTTTTAATTTATGGGCTTTTATTGCGGCTGCGGCTGGAGGAGCCCGTTCTGAAGTGTTCTCCAGGCTCTCATTGTCCCTTATCGCGGGACTGGATCTCGCCGCAATCCAGCCGCCGTCATCCTTCAGAGGCGAGCGCCTCTCACACGAGGCCGCTTTCATCAGCCGCTGACAGCCCTTGAATACATCATTATTGGGCTGGCACTCGGAACCGTTCGGCAATTTTTCCAGCCCTAATCTGATTTTATAAACCGTTCCCCGGCGCTATCTCCGGGCTGCGAGCGGCAATCGCGCTCCTCGGCCGAGATCCGCCCGATAGCGGCGCTGGAAAAACCCAGCCGGGACATCCCTGCTGGCCCCGGATCCGCGCATCCCCAGCTCCTTCAGGCCGGGATTCACCCGGCTCCGGTCCCCAGCGCCTGCTGCAGCCCCTCAGGTGAATTTTGGGGCACTAAAAAGGGACAAAGGGAAGGGGGAGATGTGCTGTCCCACGCCACGGATTCCAATTCTCAGCAGATTGTTGGGAATGAGTGTCCCCTTTCACCCTTTCACAGCCAGGGCAGGGAGGTGCCACCTGTACACCTGGGACCCTCTGAGGAGGTGAAGTCTCCTATCTAAAACTTGGGTTTTTTCCTGTGTAATGATGGAAAATCCAATCTCCGCCGTCCTTTTCCCCTCAGAAACCTGGGAGAGGCGGCCAAGCTGCCGGGGTGGGGCTGGATGAAGCCAATTAACTCAAATTTAAAGCAAAAATGCCTCGTGCTTTCCCTGTTCCTGGAATGCCTGGGAGCACAATGCCCAAGATCCCTCGGGATTTCAGCCCTGGCTGCCCAATTTTGGGTTGGAGGAGGTCATTAAAGCCGGGCTGGTGGCCGGGATGTCAGGATGGGGCCTCCCAGGGGTGACCCCTTAATCATTTCTTTTAAAACCAGCCCGGATTTGGTCGGAATTGGGCAGGGCAGGGAGGCTCCCTGGCTCCTGTGTGTCCCTGGGATTTGGCAGCACCACATTTCCTGGGATGAGGAAAGCTCTGGAATCCCAGGCAGGTCCCTGTGCCCTCCCGTTGGGCTGTGGCTGTGTCCCACTCCGCCTTCCAGGGGTCAGAGGAGCCACGGGGATCTCAGGAAAGCAGCGCTGGGAGCCCCAGGCTGCTTTTCAATCCCGTATTTACTCCTAGGATTGGGATTATTTCTTTAAATAGTCGTAAATTTTATTTGCTTTAATAACCCTTTGCCAGGAGCGGGGAAGCGCCCCCCGTTCTTCCAGCCCCCACGGCAGGGAGGGGATGCCGGGAATCTGGGCGAAATCCCCATTTTCCCGTCCCTTTCCCGAAAAAGCCGCGCCGTGGAAGGAGGGAGGATGGATGTCTCACTTGGCTCGGCCAGCCCGCAGTGACGGGAGCCAATAAAGCCGTGTTGACCCAGAGCTGAGTCCGCGGGGCGCTAATCCCGGGCCGGATGGCAAACAGACACCCGGGACGCTCCAGCTTCCTTCCCCCGGCTTGCTCGGGAAGGCGGACACAGCAGAATTCCCGTCAGCGCTTCCTTTGGAGCGGGATTTCCCCGCGGGCCGGGAATGCCACGGGAAGATGGAGATTGCCATCTCCCGGCGCCTGGAGATGCTGCAGCGCTGCTGGGAGCGGCCCCGATCCCGGGCGAGCGCCCGCATCCCACCCTCCGTGCCCTGGGAAGATCCTGACCCCTCCCCGGGTTGTTTTTGCCGACCCCCGGCTGCCCTCCCGGAGGATGCTGCGCGTGGGGAGGGAGGAGATGGAGCCGGGTGGGATTTGGGAATTTGGGAGTTCGGGGTCTGGGAGAGTCACATTCCCCAGGGCACAGCGGGATGAGGCTGCTCCTCACGGGATGGGATTTGGGAATTTGGGGATTTGGGAATTTGGGTTCTGGGAGAGTCACATCCCCCAGGGACGTGGATGAGGCTGCTCCTCATGGGATGGGATTTGGGAATTTGGGGATTTGGGAGTTTGGGGTCTTCGAGAGTCACATTCCCCAGGGCACAGCGGGATGAGGCTGCTCCTCACGAGATGGGATTTGGGATCTGGGACGTTCCCTGAGCTGCTGGAAAATGCTCTGGCTGTCCCTTGCTCCACAGGGACTGTCCCCATGGCTGTCCCTGTCCCTGTCCCTGTCCCTGTCCCTGTCCCTGTCCCTGTCCCTGTCCCTGTTCCCGGGGGACGCAGAGGGACAGCAGGGGACGCGTGTCGGGTGTCACGGAGCATCCAGGTGGATCCCGGAGCGCCTCCGGACTCTGCCCCAGGGATTTGTCCCGCGGGAGATCCGTGGGGAGCTGGGATCGGGTGTGCGGGCAGGGAACGGGGCCGGGAGCTGCGGGCAGGGAACGGGGCCGGGAGCTGCCCCTGCCCGCGGCTCTCAGCGCTTCCCGGGATTTGCCACGCCGGGATCCGGGCAGGGAGGACGGGCCGGCCGAGGCCGCTCTGCTCGGTGGCCCTGAGGGTCCCTGCGCCGGGCCTGGGTGACACCAGCTGGAAACGGGCACCCAGACGTGTCCTCAGGGAATGGGTGGGACTGGGAATGGATGGGACTGGGAATGGATGGGACTGGGAATGGCTGGGACTGGGAATGGATGGAGCAGGGAATGGATGGGACTGGGAATGGATGGAACAGGGAATGGCTGGAGCAGGGAACGTCTGGAATCAAGGAATGGCTGGGGCAGGGAATGGTTGGATCAGGGAATGGCTGAGGCAGGGAATGGCTGGGACAGGGAATGGTTGGATCAGGGAAAGGTTGGATCAGGGAAAAGCTGGATCAGGGAAAGGTTGGATCAGGGAATTTCTGGGATGGGGAATGGCTGGATCAGGGAATGGCTGGGGCTGGGAATGGATGGCACAGGGAAAGGTTGGATCAGGGAAAGGTTGGATCAGGGAAAGGTTGGATCAGGGAAAGGTTGGATCAGGGAAAGGTTGGATCAGGGAATGGCTGGGGTGGGGAATGGTTGGATCAGGGAATGGCTGGGGCTGGGGATAGATGGCACAGGGAAAGGCTGGATGAGGGAAAGGTTGGATCAGGGAAAGGTTGGATCAGGGAACTGCTGGATGAGGGAAAGGTTGGATCAGGGAACTGCTGGGGCGGGCCCCTTGCGCACAGCTCCGCTCGCTGTCCCGTCCAGAGGTTTTCCTGCTGGGATGAGAGGATCCCCGGTCCCCGCAGCTCTGGGAAGCGGCGCTAGAGGGAGCCTCCAGGCTGCCAGCGCATTCCTGCCTCTTTTCCCGGATTTTTCCCTCTTTCCCCTCTCCAGGTGACTTCCCAGCCAAGGATTCTGACACCTGAGCTGTGCATGGAGGCACATCCTGCATCCCACTGGAGCCATCCCAAAGCTTCTTCCCAAAACCCGCCCAGCCCTGAGGAGCTTCTTTTCCTCTCCCAAACTATTCTGAAAGGAAAATTTTCTTTCCCCTCTTGTTTTAAACATGTAAACCTTTGCTGAACATGCACAGCTGGGGAGCAGCGCTGACAATCCATAAATATTTCTAATTTTGTTCTGACCAACTTTATCTCCATTCCCAAATTTCAGATCTTTACATTTCCAGGAATGACAGCTGACAGGATAAAGGTGCCTCCCTCCATCTTTCCATAAATCCTGTAACACTTAAAAAAAAAAATCCTTCAGGTAAAAAGCTGCATTTTTACACCTGAAAATACCGATTTTTAAATGTAATTTTTTGGGTTTTATTTTTGTTTAAAGTAATAAACAACTTCTCCTGCTCATGCTTGACGCCAGCTTGGAGGGGGCCTGGAGCAGCCTGGGATCGTGGAAGGTGTCCCTGCCCATGGAATGGGATGAGCTTTAAAATCCCTCCCAAAAACTCGGGGGTTCTGTGGGGATTATCCGCAGTGTCCTGCTGAATCCCAGAAGCTTTTTGGGAATTCAAATGCACTTTATGCCAGGAGCTCTTCATGGAGCAGCTCCACCTCTCCTGCCGCCTCTGAGGACCTCAGGTGTCCCAGGAGCTGGCACAGGGACACAGCCGGGTGCCGTTCCGCACAGGGAATCCAGGAGGGATTTTTCCATGGAATTTTTTCCATGGAAAGGGTTCTCAGCCAGGCACCTCTCGCTGCGGCGCTTCTGGCACAACCGGTTCCGCTCGGCGCGGAGATTGGCATCGAGTGTGAAGTTCAGGCGCTGTTGACAGAGATTCTGTCAACAAGGAGGTGTTGAAGGACGGGATATTTGTGGAAGAAGTCACCAAGAGGTGAAAGATATCCCCTTTGGGGGCCTTTTCCTGCTCGGCAGGCCCCTGCTCGCCGGGATTTGCCTGGAAAAGCCGGAGGCAGGGAGAGGGTGACTCTGAATCCTGGGCCTGAGAGGATTTTCCAGCATCCAGCCAGGATGGAGCAGAACCGGCGCCCTCAGGGAGCAGATCCATGCTGGAAAACAGCCTTGGAGGCTCCCCCCAGACGGTGTTTGGGATTCCAGTATCCAAAATGAGGGATGGGGAATTGCGGCTCAGTGTGGAGATACAAGGGGCTGGTGGGAAGGGAGGTTCCTTGTGCTCCCTCCGGCTCTTTTTCCTTTCCCCCCATTCCAAAGTATCCTGGGATGTTTGCTCACCCTTCTTGGGCTCATCCTCCCTCTTTTGCAGCCTCCGGAAGGGCTGTGGGGAGCACCCAGAGGCAGGATCCTGGCCCAGCCCTCTCCAGAGAAAATCCCGCTGGGCAGATGGACAGGCTGCCTCTGGAGCCCTTTCCCATGTGCTGGTGGCTCCTGAAGGGAAGCAGTTCCTCGGGATGGGGACATGGCCCGGGGTCACCCCCAGTTCTGTGTCCTGCAGCGAGGAAATGAAGAGTTTTGGGGTGGAGATTTGAGATGGTGAACAGGGTGGGCATGGAGAAATGGGGATCAAAAGGATGGATGGATGGATGGATGGATGGATGGATGGATGGATGGATGGATGGATGGATGGATGGATGGATGGATGGATGATGGATGGATGGATGGATGATGGATGGATGATGGATGGATGGATGGATGATGGATGATGGATGGATGATGGATGATGGATGATGGATGGATGATGGATGATGGATGGATGGATGGATGGATGATGGATGGATGATGGATGGATGATGGATGGATGATGGATGGATGATGGATGGATGGATGATGGATGGATGGATGGATGGATGATGGATGATGGATGGATGATGGATGATGGATGGATGATGGATGGATGGATGATGGATGGATGGATGATGGATGGATGATGGATGATGGATGATGGATGGATGATGGATGATGGATGGATGATGGATGGATGGATGATGGATGGATGGATGATGGATGGATGATGGATGATGGATGGATGGATGGATGGATGATGGATGGATGATGGATGATGGATGATGGATGGATGATGGATGATGGATGATGGATGGATGATGGATGATGGATGGATGATGGATGATGGATGGATGATGGATGATGGATGGATGATGGATGATGGATGGATGATGGATGATGGATGGATGATGGATGGATGATGGATGGATGATGGATGGATGGATGATGGATGGATGATGGATGGATGGATGATGGATGATGGATGGATGGATGGATGGATGATGGATGGATGATGGATGATGGATGGATGGATGGATGATGGATGATGGATGGATGATGGATGGATGATGGATGATGGATGGATGATGGATGGATGATGGATGGATGGATGATGGATGATGGATGGATGGATGGATGGATGATGGATGGATGATGGATGGATGGATGGATGGATGATGGATGGATGGATGATGGATGATGGATGGATGATGGATGATGGATGGATGATGGATGATGGATGGATGATGGATGATGGATGGATGATGGATGATGGATGATGGATGGATGATGGATGGATGGATGATGGATGGATGGATGGATGGATGATGGATGGATGGATGGATGATGGATGATGGATGATGGATGGATGGATGATGGATGGATGGATGATGGATGATGGATGATGGATGGATGGATGATGGATGATGGATGATGGATGGATGATGGATGGATGATGGATGGATGGATGATGGATGGATGGATGGATGATGGATGATGGATGGATGGATGGATGGATGACGGATGGATGATGGATGGATGATGGATGGATGGATGATGGATGGATGATGGATGATGGATGGATGATGGATGATGGATGGATGATGGATGATGGATGGATGATGGATGATGGATGATGGATGGATGATGGATGGATGGATGATGGATGGATGGATGGATGATGGATGGATGATGGATGATGGATGGATGGATGGATGGATGGATGGATGATGGATGGATGATGGATGATGGATGGATGGATGGATGGATGGATGATGGATGGATGGATGGATGATGGATGATGGATGATGGATGGATGGATGATGGATGGATGGATGATGGATGATGGATGGATGATGGATGGATGGATGATGGATGATGGATGGATGGATGGATGGATGATGGATGGATGATGGATGATGGATGGATGGATGGATGGATGGATGATGGATGGATGGATGGATGATGGATGGATGGATGATGGATGGATGGATGATGGATGGATGGATGATGGATGGATGATGGATGGATGGATGATGGATGATGGATGATGGATGGATGGATGATGGATGATGGATGATGGATGATGGATGGATGATGGATGGATGATGGATGGATGATGGATGGATGGATGATGGATGATGGATGGATGATGGATGATGGATGGATGATGGATGGATGATGGATGATGGATGATGGATGATGGATGGATGGATGATGGATGGATGGATGGATGGATGATGGATGATGGATGGATGATGGATGATGGATGGATGATGGATGGATGATGGATGTCCCCTGACACTCTCACTCCCTCAGAAAACTGCAGGAGCCCCTCCAGCTCTTAAGGGAGATGGGAAGGGATCCCAGAGCATTTGAACCACTGAGCTTTTTGAGGAAAATCCATCTCGCTCAGGTTTATTGTTGGCTTTGTTAACGCCAGGGAGAGGAATTTTCCGCAGGAGAGCAGATCCCGTGCAGGTCACCCCCTCTGGGCCTCCTGTCCTTGCTGCTGCTCGGGGCTGGGCGGGAGGAAGCGCTCCGGAGCCGTTCTCTCTCCTGGAACGGGGCTGGGCCCCTCTCTCCTGCCGAGATACGGATCAGGCAGGCTGCGGTTCCCACCCTCAGCCCGCACCGGGATCAGGTAACCTGGCACCAACCCAGGCTTCCTTCGGGCTCCTCCTTCCTCCGGGTGTCCATGCAAGGTCTCCTCCGACTTCCTTTTTTCCCTCTTTCCGCCCAGATTTCTGAAAAGGTTTTTTGTTCGGGGGGAGAATGGGGAGGATGGACCCGTCCCCTTGGAGCAGCATCCCCTCATCCCACAGCGCCTTCCCGGGCAGGCTGAGCCCCAGCGTTCCCGCTTCCCGATCCATCCCGTCCCTCCAATGCCGGCGCTTGCCTCGTCTGAAGAGGGCAAAAATGCCCCTAAAACCCCAAAACCTTCGGGCCCTGGAGGAGCTCCGGGGCTGCTCCATGATGTTTGAGCGTTCCCAGGGATTCTCTGGCTGCCGTCCCACCCTGCCGCACGCAGCCGGCCCCTAATTGCATTGTTTCCGCTGATCCACGAGGAAATTATTTATGGGCACGAGGAGCCTGCTCGGCTTCCAGAGCCTTTCAAGTTTATAGGAGTTTTCCATGGGCTTGTTTGCAGGTTTGGGTTATTTTTACCCTCCAATTAACGGGGGTGGCTTTCCCTCCCTCCTTCCCCCCTCGCTGGGGGCTTGAGTCTCTCCCTCTCTGCCGGTGGGATGGGATGATGGGATGGGATGGGATGGGATGGGATGGGATGGGATGGGATGGGATGGGATGGGATGGGATGGGATGGGATGGGATGGGATGGGATGGGATGCCTGGAGAGGGGTCAGCTTTGGCCTCAGTTCATTTCTCCCTGCCCTCTGCAGAACCGGATCCCGCTTGTCCTTTGCTCTCCCATCACCATGTCCCTGTCACCACTGATGGATTCCCAGCCCCCCACAGGCACATCCATCCCCAAAGCAAATCCGTCAGGAGAGGACAGTGCCCCTGGCACGGTGCTGGAAAGGCACATCCCCAGCCAAAATTCCCATTTCCCGGGAATCCGAGCTGCTGCTGGAGCTCCATTTCCTCTGGCTCCTTTTTAATGGGTACCTGAAACCCAAAGAGCTTCCACATTGGGGAACTTGCTCCAAGACGTGGAACTGCCCGGGATGAGCCCCTCCACCAGCAGCTTCTCCACCTGGGAAGCCTCTCCAGGCTGGGATCTGCTCCCATGTCGGATCCTCCCGGCCCCCCAGACCCTTTTCCAGGCCACGGGAATGGCTGGGCACCCTTGGGAACGCGGCCCCATCCCGCTCGCCTCACGCCTGGAAGTTGTTTTCCTTGCTCCCGCTCCGGTGGGTTTAGGCTGTACACAGAGGACTTTTTGGGGAAGGGAGCAGCCTGTGTGGCAGGAATAAAGCATCTGAGGTTGCTTTAAGCAGCCCTTGGAGCGGGGCCAGGAGCCCAGGCAAGGAAACGCTGGGAGCTTGTTTTAATTTAGTGGTGTTGAAGTGCTCGGCTGCAATTAAGCAGCTGAAAATTAAACAGAACCAGTCATTAGGGCTGGTGGGACAAGCCCGGCAGACCAGAGGATATAAATTATTTCCAATGGGGAACGCCGGAGCCAGGCTCAGGGTGGGGATGGCTCCTCTCCCTGGCTGCTATCTCCTGGTTTAAACTGGAGGGGTTCCATCCCGAGGAAACGGATCCCTGCAGGTGCTGGATCTGGGAGAGGGTGAGGAGAGGCTAAAGAAAGCCGTGGCAGAGGGTGTCCCGTGCCCTCCCAGTCCCTCCATCCCGGGGAATTCCTTCCTCTCCCCGCCTGGGCTGGGTTTGGAGCTCCCAGCGCGATTCCCTGATGCTGACGCTCCCTTTCCCTGGAGGAAGGATCCTTTCCTGGCTCCTCAGGGAAGGATCTGGAGCCACCAGGCTCCCGCCCCTCGCTCCCAGGTGTGTCCCGGGGGACAGTGACCTGACCCAGGCCACGTCCTGGGGGAATTTCTTCCCCGCCTGGGCTGCTTTGGAGGAAGGATTTGGGGCAGGAATTGGTGCCCTTGGAGGAGTGAAGGTGGAGAGGGGCAGGAGCGGGAATTTGGGCTGGAAATCCCTCACTTTTCCCGTGGGGAAACCACGGCTGAGAGGGGAAGGATGGGGCAGGCTCTCCAAAAACTGCTGGCTGGGCATATCCATGGTGTTTATCCAGCTAATTCCGGGATACCAGAGCTCCCAGACGACGCAGGGGATCCATAAAACTTCCAGCATCCTGCAGGATTCTTTTACGAGCCCAGAGCCAGGTAAGCCCAGAAATGCTCCCTTAAATCCCTCGCCTGTCGGCAGAAGCGAGGCCCAAGCCTGGCTTTAAAGCCAAGCCCGGCTTTCCAGCGCATTCCTGGGATCTGTTGACGTGAGTGGGAAGCGTCTCCCTGGGCTTCAGCGGGATTTTCCCGGCCTGAAGTGGAGTCCAGATCCCCCGAAACAAATGCCCCCGGCTCTGGAGCCCCGGGAACGCTCGTTCCCAGGAAAGGATCCAGCTCGTTCATCTGCCCGCATCGTGTGTGTCAAATCCCGCCGACACCTCCCAGAATTCCAGGAAATCCATGGGAAGCGGTGCCCGGGGAGCGCTGGGCTGGCGGTGCCACGGGATGAGTGGCGGGAGCATTGTTTGAGCGCAGCCTTTCCGAAGGGAGCTCCCGCTTCCCTCTTGCCAGGACAAGATGTGGAATTTCATTCCCATTTTATCCCAATTAGCGGAATTCTGGCTCGGAGCACTTCTGATAACGCGCAGTGACTCCGATATCCCGGGTGCTTTCCTTGGATGCAAGGAAATCCATCCAGTGACGGATTTAGCGGGGGAATCCCACTGTATTCCCATTTATTATGGAATATCCCCATCCCGGATATTCCCATTCCAAGGGAATCCCACCCCACCTCTGCTCTAACACAAGAGCAGCACGATTCACCTGATCAAAAACCATCTGAGCTTTTATCCAATGAAATTAAACTTTCCCAGTCTCTTTCTCTTACCTGGGGGGAAAAAAAACCCCAAAACCCCAAACAAGTCTGAAACCCCGAATCCTTCTCAGCTCAAAATCATTTTACTCAACCCCACACACCTGCAAAAAAAAAAAAAAACCAAAAAAAATACCACCCAAAAAACCCTGGAAAATCCCATTTTCTTCCAAAGAGTTTTTTTGTTGGTTTTTTTTTTTTACTCCTGGAGAAATTAGTGACAACAATTTATAAGGCCGTAAATAATTATTTTCTGGCTTGTTTGGATGGTCTCCCTCAGATCCAGGGAGGCAGAGCAGGGAGGAAAAGTTCTTTTTTATCCCCCTCATCTTTAATTTTAAGGGCCTTGTGCAAGGAGGAGCCGCCAGGCGGGAATGGGAAGCGGAGGGAGGGGGATTTTTGGGATGAAAGAATCGGCTGGAGCGGACAAGGCAGCTCTTCCCAGCTTTAAATCCCGTTTTACATCCCCCATTCCCACACGGGGAGAAGCAAACAGGGCTTTGCTGTGGTTTTTCGGGGCCTTTAGGATGGTGGTGATGTTCTGTGCCGCTCCCCGGCCCTGCGTTTTCACGCCGAGCCGCGTTCCTGCTGGGAAATGAGCCCTGAACGGAGTTTACCTGCCGGCAAACAGCTCCAAAGGCCGGGAAAACCCTCTGGATTGCTCTGGGATGGCCGGAATGGCACCCTGGGCACAGCCCTGGCTTGGTGCCCTGGCCAGGGGACGCTGGAAAACCCCAAATTCAGTGTTTATGTACCCAGAACTGGGCACCATGAAATTCACCCAGCCCTGTTAAACCTTGGTGGGAACCCAAAGGACCTGGAGGAAAACCAGGGGGAATTGGGGGCTTTGCTTCCCCCTCTTCCAGCCGAGCAGCCGGGCGTGTCCAGAGCCATCCCTGGGGAAAACTCGGGATTATTGATGCCGCTTTTCAGGCCACCCCCCTGCACACCCCACCCTTTTTCCTACGAGACCCTGCCGGGCCCGGGGGATCCCGATCCGAGCCCTAAAGCCCGGCTTTGGCACCACCGGATCCCGGCGGATCCGCTCCTTTCCAGGAGCAGCGCGTTCCCTGCTCCCAGCCCGAGCCCAGCCCGCCGGGCTCCCGGAGCTGTTCCAGCCTCCCCGAGGTGTTTTTCCAGCAGCACAACCCAACATCCCGCTCCTGGCCGAGCCCGCGGCCTTCCCATCCCGCCGGGAAAACTCCGGGAATGGCTTCAGCAGCCCGGGGTGGTTTGCAGAGCCGGCCCGGGGCTGGGGGCGATCCCGCCTGGATTTACACCCGGCTCGGGCTCAGCCTCGAGCGGGACCTCGACCCCAGGGAAAATATTCGGGAGGGAATCCTGCTGCTCTTTCAGAGCTCCGGAGGAGCCAGGGAATGACCCCCAGGCTGAGGGAGCCGCCGGGGCTCCACGGTCCCGGGGGCTTTTCCAGCCTCTCCAGGATTCCCGGGGATTTCAGGAGCAGACGAGGGCTCCCCACGGGAAGGAGCTGGCCCAGGATCCCCCTGGAGGAGTTTCCAGCAGAGGGCTGCCGGTTTTCCCGGGAATGAGGGCAGGGAGAGGCGGGATCCCGGCTCTGGCCTCGCTCCCTGCGGGATCCCGGCTCTGGCCATGATCATTGCGGGATCCCGGCTCTCCAAGCCCGGCTCTGGTCATGATCCTTGCGGGATCCCGGCTTTGGCCATGATCCTTGCGGGATCCCAGCTCTCCAAACCCGGCTCTGGTCATGATCCTTGCGGGATCCCGGCTCTCCAAACCCGGCTCTGGCCATGATCCTTGCGGGATCCCGGCTTTGGCCATGATCCTTGCGGGATCCCAGCTCTCCAAACCCGGCTCTGGCCGTGATCATTGCGGGATCCCGGCTCTGGACATGATCCTTGCGGGATCCCGGCTCTCCAAACCCGGCTCTGATCATGATCCCTGCGGGATCCCGGCTCTGGCCATGATCCTTGTGGGATCCCGGCTCTCCAAACCCGGCTCTGGCCATGATCCTTGCGGGATCCCGGCTCTCCAAACCCGGCTCTGGCCATGATCCTTGCGGGATCCCAGCTCTCCAAGCCCTTCCCAGAGGCGGCGGCTGCTCCCGCTCCTCTCTCCCGGATGCTCCGGGCAGGATTTTTAGGGAACAACCTTCAATCCCCCCGCTTCCAGCCCCAGAGGCCGCTGCCAAGCGGGATTCTCCCCGAATCCGGGGTGTTTGTGAAATATCCAGCCCTGGGAGGGAGCGGCCACCCCGGCACATCCCGAGCTGCGGGATGCGGCTGGAGCTGAGCATCCCCACGCTCCGCTCGGGGCTGGAACCGCATTCCAAAGGCACCGGGACGCTTCCCAGGCAGAGCAGGAGGAGAAAAATCCCGATAAAGAGAAAAGCAGGATGGACCAACGCGATTTATTGCGGATTTTCAACGCTCCGTGCTGCCCTCGGATCAGCAACCTTTCCCACCAGGAATTCGTTTTATTTTTTTTTATTTTATTTTATTTTATTTTATTTTATTTTATTTTATTTTATTTTATTTTATTTTATTTTATTTTATTTTATTTTATTTTATTTTATTTTATTTTATTTTATTTTATTTTATTTTATTTTATTTTATTTTATTTTATTTTATTTCGTTTCGTTTTATTTTGTTTTATTATATTTTATTTTATTTTTTATTTTTTATTTTTTATTTTTTATTTTTTATTTTTTATTTTTTATTTTTTATTTTTTATTTTTTTATTATTTTTTATTTAATTTTTTTTTATTTTTATTCATTTATTTTAATTTTATTTTATTTTATGGGTCCAGGATCCCGCTCTCGTTTTCACGTTGAGAATCTCTGATCACAGAACGCAGAGGGGTTCGGGGGTTGGTTTTTTTTAGGGGGAAAAAACTAATTCGGAAAAATCCAAACGTCCAGACTCCCGGGGGGTTTGGTGCGGTTTTAATCCGGGTGGGTTTGAGGAGCCTCTGGCAGGGAGGGATTTTGGGGAGGACAAATTGCCTTTGACAGATATTCCTGTTAATTATGGAACCTGTGGCCTTGGCAGAGCCGGCAGGGGCGCTCGGAGCTCTGCAGGAGGATTTTATTTCTCTCTTCCTCAGCAGCCAGGAAGGTTTCCTGGGCTCCTCCAAGCCCTGCGTTCGGGAGAAAGGCCGCAGGAAAAAACCCCTTTGCAGTGAATTTTGCCGTGAGCCGGACACGGGGCACAGGCTGAGGCTCCCAGCGCTCACCGGGGGCTCTCAGCGCGTCTCTTCCCACGGCATTTCCCAGCTGGGATCGGTCCCGATGGAAAAGGAGCTCCCTGAACTCCCGGGAGAGCCGCAGCATCCCTGAATCAGCGAAAAATTCTGATAATAACAAAATAATGTAGCTCGGGATGGCGGCATTGGATAACAGCACAACAACAGAATATCGTTATTATATGAGAATTAAACCAGCGTTTTCTATTGCGGTAAAATGATAATGATAATAATGATAATAATGATAATAATGATAATAATGATAATAATGATAATGATAATGATAATGATAATGATAATGATGATGATGATGATGATGATGATAATAATAATAATAATAATAATAATAATAATAATAATAATAATAATAATAATAATAATAATAATAATAATAATAATAATAATAGTAACATTATTATGTAATAAATAAAGGGGAATAAATACCGGTGGGACACCCAGGACCCCCTACCTTTAACTATTCCAATCTCCAGCTGCTGCAGCAGAGGAACACCCTTGACATCCTTCATCTCTCCATCCAGTAGTCATTACATTTCTATTTTAAAATTAAAAAAATAAGAAAAGAAACAAACAAACAAACAAACAAAAAAAAAGCTTCCAGAGCTCCCTGCTCCTCTGGATTTTTATTCAGCAAAATCAACGAGGTAAAATCGCGCCTCTGTCACCCGAGGCTCAGCCCGGCACAAAAACCCCCGCAAAATTCCAGCAGCTTCGGCAAAACCAGGGGAAATTCGGGTTTTTTAATGTTTTTTTTTTCACTCCGGCTGGTGTTCAAGCGGGGAAAGAGGGGCTGGAGAAGGGAAAGAGGAGCCGGAGCAGATGGAAACCATCGCGGGCAGGGCAGGGAATGGCCGGGGGGAGCAGCTCTGGGGGTCCGCAGGGAGCTGGACAGGGAGCAAAGGGCTCGGGGCTTTCTGCCACAGCTCACCTGAGCAGCCGCCCCTTTCCTCTCCCTTCTCTCTTCCCCTTTCTTTTTAATTATTTTCTGCTTTCCCTTCTTTTTCCTTGCTTATTTTTCTTTATCCCGATTTTAGAAATTATTTTCTTCTCGCTTTTTTTTTCCCCTTCCTTTTTCATTTCCCCCGCTTGACTTCCCTTCGCCACCTACATCTCTCCCCCCCTCATTTTCTTTCTTCGTTTCCTTTTAATTTTGATTTCCCTCCGTCTTCCCCTTCTCTCCCTTCGTTTCCTTTCCATTATTCCTTTCCCTCCCCGTTTCCCTCGGCTCCCTTTCCAGGCTGTTTCCAGGCGCGGATTCCTGCGGGAAGGACGCGGGGAGCAGGTGGAGGATCCTTTCCTACCTTTTCCCTTGGAAAAGCCTCATCCCCAGGGAGCGGGGGATGCTCCAGCGCCGCGGCTCCTCCGCCCGAGCCCCCCTAAAATCCCCCAAATCCCCCAGGAGCCGCACCTGCCTTCCCCGGCCGCTCCGGACGGCGCTGCCGGGGCCGGGCACGGCGAGCTCCTCTCTCCGGGGCTGCCGGGGGGCAGCGGGATCCCCAGCCCCGGCCGGGCTCCGCTTTAACCCCTCCGCTCCCGCTCCCGGGGCTTTTCCCGGCGCTCGGGCCCCGCCTGGACTCGGTGCCGCAGCTCGGCCCGGGGGTGCCCCCTGCCCGCGGTGACTCTGTCCCCCCCGAGCCCCCCGCTTTAACCCCCCAACAGCTCCCCCCAGCCCCGCTGTCCCCCCCGAGCCC
The DNA here is from genome assembly GCA_032357785.1 of Periparus ater. Taxonomy (NCBI): domain Eukaryota; kingdom Metazoa; phylum Chordata; class Aves; order Passeriformes; family Paridae; genus Periparus; species Periparus ater. The sequence goes on along the minus strand of CM063610.1, from coordinate 115,123,680 downwards.
CCCGCTTTAAACCCCCCATCACCCTCCCCTCAGCCCCCTCTGCTCCCCCCCGAGCCCCCACCCTGGCTCTCGTTCGCGGAAAACACTCACGGTCTCCCCGGCGAGCCCTCCGTGAGCGGGGATAAAACTCCGGGATCCGGATAAAACTCCGCGTTCTCCGGGACCGCTCCGGCCGGGACTTTTTGGGGCTGAAACCGCGGATTTGGCCTCCGGGGGCCGGGCAGCAGCGCGTCCGCGGGGGAGCCCCCGAAAGTGAGCGCGTCCCGGGGGTCCCGTCCCGGGGGTGCCGAGGGGGCGGGGGCAGGTGCTTGTCCCTGTCCCTGTCCCTGTCCCTGTCCCTGTCCCTGTCCCTGTCCCTGTCCCTGTCCCTGTCCCTGTCCCTGTCCCGCCGTGGGATCCCCTCGGGGAGGGGGCGATGGCAGCCCCGCCGTGTCCCTGCCGAGCGCAGCCGCGGCCCGGGGGGCTCGGGGGGTCCCGGTGCCCGGGGGTGCGGGCAGAGGCGGTGGCGGTGCCCGGGGGGCTCGGGGGGTCCCGGTGCCCGGGGGGGCGGGCAGAGGGGGCGGTGGTGCCCGGGGGGCTCGGGGGGTCCCGGTGCCCGGGGGGGGCGGGCAGAGGGGGCGGTGGTGCCCGGGGGGCTCGGGGGGTCCCGGTGCCCGGGCGGGGCGGGCAGAGGGGGCGGTGGTGCCCGGGGGGCTCGGGGGGTCCCGGTGCCCGGGCGGGGCGGGCAGAGGGGGCGGCCCCCCGGCCCCGCCGGCCGCGGCCATTTAGGAGCGTTCGGGAGCCAATGGGCGGAGGCGCCGCCGCCGTGACGGCCGCGATTGACGTGATTCCCACGTCAAATTGATCCCGAGGAGCTGCGGGGGCTCCCCGCGAGCGGGGCTCGCTGCCGGCACCGCCAGGACCCCCGGCCCCGCCGCCCCGGGCTCGCTCTCTATGCCGCGGCCGCGTCCCCCCCGCGCCGGGCCATGGGTGAGTGCGGCGGCTCCGGGACGGGCTCCGGGACCAGCAGGGCACCGGGAAGGGGCAGGAGGCGGCCGGGGGTCCCGGGGTGTCGTGTCCGGCCGGGAGGGCTCCGGGCTGCCCCGTCCTCCCTTCGCTTTCGCTCCGCTCGCTCCCTGCGGCTCCTTCTCCCTTCCCGTTCTGCTGCCTTCTCTCTTTTAGTCCCCTTTTTTGCTTTCCTTCTTCTCTCCCCTCGTCGTTTCTGACTTTTCTTTTTCTCTCGTTCTTTCCCTGTCTTTCCTCCCCCTTCTTTTTATGCTGTCACTTTTATCTCGCTTTTTTTTCTGTCTCTATTTCTCCTTTCTCTCTTTCCTCCTTTTCCCCTTCCCTTGGGCTCTTTTTTCTCTCTTTCTCTCTTCCCTTCTTTGCTTTTTCTTTTTCTCTTTTCCTTCCCCCCCTTCTTTTTCTTCTTTCTTCTTTTCTTTTCTTTTCTTTTCTTTTCTTTTCTTTTCTTTTCTTTTCTTTTCTTTTCTTTTCTTTTCTTTTCTTTTCTTTTCTTTTCTTTTCTTTTCTTTTCTTTTCTTTTCTTTTCTTTTCTTTTCTTTTCTTTTCTTTTCTTTTCTTTTCTTTTCTTTTCTTTTCTTTTCTTTTCTTTTCTTTTCTTTTCTTTTCTTTTCTTTTCTTTTCCTTTCCTTTTCCTTTCCTTTTCCTTTCCTTTATCCTTTCCTTTATCCTTTCCTTTCTTTTCTTTTTCTCCCCTTTTTCCCCTCTCCCCATCCTCACCGTGATCTGTGGCGTGCTGTACTGTGCTGTACTGTGCTGTACCGAGCCGTGCCGTGCTGTACCGTGCTGTACCGTGCTGTACCGTGCTGTACCGTGCTGTACCGTGCTGTACCGGGCCGAACCGGGCCGAACCGCTCCGTGCCGCCCCGCAGAGCACACGTACGGCGAGGTGAACCAGCTGGGCGGAGTGTTCGTGAACGGGCGCCCGCTGCCCAACGCCATCCGGCTGCGCATCGTGGAGCTGGCCCAGCTCGGCATCCGGCCCTGCGACATCAGCCGCCAGCTCCGCGTGTCGCACGGCTGCGTCAGCAAGATCCTGGCCCGCTACCACGAGACGGGCTCCATCCTGCCCGGGGCCATCGGCGGCAGCAAGCCGCGGGTCACCACGCCGGCCGTGGTCAAGCACATCCGCGACTACAAGCAGGGCGACCCCGGCATCTTCGCCTGGGAGATCCGCGACCGCCTGCTGGCCGACGGCGTGTGCGACAAGTACAACGTGCCCTCGGTCAGCTCCATCAGCCGCATCCTGCGCAACAAGATCGGCCCGCTGGCCCCCGCGGGCCCGCCCGCGCCCGCGCTGCCCTGCGCGCACCTCTACCAGTGCCCGTACCCCGGAGCGGCCAAGGCCGGCCCGCACCCCCCCGCCGGCCTCGCCGCTCCCCCGGTGCCGCTGCCCCGCTCCTGGCCCTCGGCGCACTCCGTCTCCAACATCCTGGGCATCCGCAGCTTCGTGGAGCAGGCGGGTGGGTACCGCCAGCTCCGCTTCTCATCCTCCTCTTCCCCCTTTGCTCGCTTTTTGTAGCCGACTTTTTCTGTCTCTTTAGGCTCCGCTTTATTCTGTTTTTGTTGTTGTTGTCGGTTTTTTTCTGTCTCTTTGTGTTGGCGGTCTTTTTGTTCGGCTGGGTTCTTTTTGTTTGTTTTCGGTTTTGTTTGTTTCGAGGGGTTTGTCGCTTTCATTTTTTTTTTTTATTATTTTTTTATTATTTGTTTCGGGGGTTTTGTTTGTTCCGTGCCTTTTGGGGACTTTTTGCTCGTTTCGGCTTTTTATTTGCTCCGTGCCTCTTTGCTCGTTTCGTGCCTTTCTGCGTCTCTCCTTCTTTTTTATTGGTTTCAGCCTCTTCGTTTATTTCCAGCGCTCTTGTTGTTGTTGTTGCTGTTTCTTTCCCTTTTTACTGTTTCTTGCAAATTTTTTTTGTTGTTTTTCCGTACATTTCCCGTTTAAATTTTGGGGTTTTCCCCCCTATTTCCCCCCCTTTTTTTCTCCCAAGGGCCTCCCCCAGCCCCAGCAGCCCGTCGGGGCCAGATGCGGCCTCGGCTCAGCCACATCTTGAACTTTTTATGAAAAATGTGGAAAATATTTTCCTAGGGATGATAGATTGCCGACCGCAAATTCGGAGCCCTGAATTTCGCTCCGCAAAGGGGGGATTAAAAAAAAAAAAAATAATAAATTTTATATGTATAAAAATGTGAAAAGGGGGGGAAAAGAGGGAAAAATCAGAGGAGGGGAAAAACCAGGGAGAAAAGGGAAGAGAAGGCGGCTCGGATGCGGCCTCCTGGATTCTCCCGAGGAATCTGGGAATTTCGGGGCTCCGGGAGCGCCAAGGCCGAGCCCCGCCGGCTCCAGGGGGGCAGAAGCGGGGCCGTGGCGGGGGCTGCGGGTCCTTTCATCCTCCCAAAATCCCGAGCAAACCAAGCGCGTGCGTTTCCCCCCGCGCAATCATTTATCCTTCAAATTCCGATGTCACTTCTCCAAATCCCCTTCGTCGGGAGAGAAATTTGGGGCCCTAAATGATGGGGGGTTGGGAAGGGGCGGAGGGAGGGGGGAGAGGGCGGGAGGGTTTCGGGGGGGACAGCGCAGCCTCTCCCCGCCGCGCGATCCCGAATTTGGGGGTGCCGGGAGGGAACGGCGCTCCCGGTGCCCCGCGAGCCGCGCGGGGTGATCGGAAAAGCGGCAATTCCGGCTGTTTCACCCCAAAAGCTGCTCGGGCCCGGCGCGGGGGGGGCTGGGGGCTGACGCTTTGCTTCCCAGGGGCTCTGGCTGGCACCGAGGGGGCCGCGTACCCCCCAAAAATGGAGGAGTGGCCCAGCGTGAGCAGGAGCGGCTTCCCCGGGCCGGGCCAGGCGGTCAACGGGCTGGAGAAAGCTGCGATGGACGGCGACATCAAATACCCGCAGGTGGGCCTGGGGACACCAGGGGACACCAGGGGACACCAGGGGACACCGGGGGACACCAGGGGACACCGGGGGACGCGGGAGGGCAGCGCTGCCACCCCAAATCCCCGCTGGGGACACGAGGGGACAGGGGAGGGGCAGGATCGGGGCGGCGGTGGGGCAGGGGAGGACAAGGCGGGGAGGGGCCAGGGAGGTGGGGGGAGAGGCCGGGGAGCCCCGAGCGGGACCCCGTGGCCCCTCTGAGCCGCTGTCGCTGTCCCCAGCCCGGCGCGGGGCTCTCCTCCATGGGCACCTTCCTGCCGGCCTGCGCTTACCCCCCCTCCAGCCAGCCCGGCGTCTACGGCGGCTCCCCCGGAGCCTACATCGGCCCGGGACCCCCCTGGCAGCCCCAGGGGACCCCCCTGGGCCACCACGGCCACGGCGTCACCGGCCCCGGCGGCGAGCTGGCCACGGCCTTCAAACAGCCCGGCAGGGAAGGTGAGCGGGGAGGGAGCGGGGGCAGCGCCGGGAGGGACCCCCGGGCTCGGGAGGGACCCCCGGGTTCAGGAGGGACCCCCGGGCTCGGGAGGGACCCCCGGGCTCGGGAGGGACCCCCGGGTTCAGGACAGAACCCCGGGCTCAGGAGGGACCCCCGGGTTCAGGACACATCCCCGGGCTCAGGAGGGGTCTGAGCCGTGCATCCCCCTCCCCACCCCGGGATCCAGTCCCGGCTGTGCTCCGGGATTCCCATCCCCGCTCGCTGGGAGCCGCCAGGGAACGCCGGAGATTCCCGGGCAGCTCCTCCTTCCCCCCGGGAATGCGGCCGGAGCCTCTCCCCGAGCTCCCAAAAACCGACACCGGCCCCAGGAACCGGGAGCTCGTCCGGGAAAGCAGAAGCCTTGACCGGGAATCGCTAATTCCTAGGAATTCCCGATGAATTATCAACTGACAGCAGAGATTTAGCGGTTTGGTTTAGTTATTAGTTATCATCAGCAACTGTCATTTGATTTAATCGCTTCCCGGGATTATTCGGGAATCCTTTCCCCCGAGCGCTCCGCCGGGAATCCCACGGGAGCCATTTGAGGCTGTCGGAGGGGGAATTGCTTTGATCTCCCGTTAATTATTTCTCTTCATTAATAGAGCTCGAGTCCCTCGTTTTAAAAACCCCGATTTTGCCGCCCTGGCTATAAAATCCCCTTCGATATTTTTGTCGTTCTCCCCGCGGTATTTGACTTCCTATTATTTTAATTCCTATTTGAGAATTATTTAATTCAATTTGAGAGTAATTCCCGCTTTATTCGCCCTTTTATTTTTAATGTTGTTTTTTATGGGGTTTAAAATTTTAGTTTAGTTGATTTTCCGTTTTTTTTTTGTTGTTTGTTTGTTTCTTTGGGGTTTTTTTGTTTGTTTGTTTTTTAATTATTTTACCATTCCTGACCTGCTGCGAGTTGTAACTTCAGCTGTGCCAGGGAGGGGCGATTGGGGGTGAAAAGAAATAATTTAAAACGAGTATATAAAGATTAAAAAAAAAAAATAATAAGGAGAGAAGGAGAAAGGAAGAGAAGGAAGAAAAAGGAATTATAAAAAAAAAAAAAAGTAAAAAGAAAAAAAGGAGGAAAGAAAAAAATAAGGATATAAAACGACCACCTCTGCGTATTTAACATATTTTCCAGGTATTTTAAGTTATTTAGAACCCGAATTATGATTTCCCCATTTTTAAGCTGTTTTGTCCCCAGACCTTCTCTAAACCTCTGTAGGTTTTTGATTTATTGGGGATTTCTTTGCGGGTGGTTTTTAAATCGGTTTTTATTTTTCTCTTTAGAGTTTCTTTGAAATTTTTCTTTTTTTTTTTTTTTTCTTTCTTTCTTTTTTCCCCCTTTTGGATCCGTTTCCTGGTCATGCCACCGGGAGCAGGAAAATGCTGGATTATCCCAAAAATTAGCTGCAGGAGGAAGGGTGGGGGGGTCTGCGGGGGTACCGGCGGCGAGTGGGAAAAATGGGAAAAGGCTGGAAAGAAGGAAGGAAGGAAAAGCAGAAGGCAATTCCAGCCCTTCCCCACTTTCCCGGGATTGTCCCGGAAAGTCTCCCGGTTTATCCCGGTTTATCCCGGTTTATCCCGGTTTATCCCGGTTCATCCCGGTTTATCCCGCTTTATCCCGGTTTCTCCCGGTTTCTCCCGGTTTCTCCCGGTTTCTCCCGCTTTATCCCGGTTTCTCCCGGTTTCTCCCGGTTTATCCCGGTTTATCCCGGTTTATCCCGGTTTCTCCCGGTTTCTCCCGGTTTATCCCGGTTTATCCCGGTTTATCCCGGTTTCTCCCGGCAGCCGCGGGATGAAGATCCCGCTCTGGATGAAGGTGGAATTCCCGAGGGCTGAGCTGGGGCCGGAGCCCAGCGGGAATTCCGTGAGCCCGGGAAGGGCGGGGCGGTGCCGCCCCCTCCGTGCCGGGACACCCCGGCTTTGGGGAGCCCCTGGGGACACTCGGGGCCGCGTTTTGGGGCTCGGAGTCCCTCCATGCCCTGCCCGCTCTGTGCTTTTCCCTCTCCCCTCCCTGCAGGGCTGGACAGAAAACCTCCCAGCCCCGTGGGGAAAGCTGCGGAGCCCCTGAGCGCCATCCACGGAATCTCCATCCCGACCTCCTCGTCCTAGAGCCGCCAGCGACAGCAGCTGCCCAGGGACTCCTGGAACTCCTGGAATGTCGCCGCCAGCTCCCGCGGCCCGGGAGCGAAGGCCGGAGCGGGGACACGGGCACAGCCCGGGCGGTGACAGGTGACATTCCCGGAGGGACGCTCTGCCTCCCTTGGACCGGGAAGGGACGACGGAAGAGACTCAGACTTCCTTCTTTATTTTATTTTATTATTTTATTTTATTTTCTCCCCCTCGCTTTCAGTTTTCCCTTCTCCTGCCCCGTATTCCCGAGGACTGTTGGATGCTGTGATCCCACCCCCGCCCCCCAGGCACTGCCGGGAGCATTCCCGGCTCTGTCCCAGCCCAGGGGAGCAATTCCTGGCTTCCCCGAGGAGCATCCGTGCTGGAGCCTCCTCTCCAGCGCCCCTGCCCCGGGATGGGGCCGGACCGAGAGCGCCAGGACGTTTTGTGGGATATTTTTATAGCAAGGAACCTCAATAAAAAGTGACAACGGCGGGCACGCCGCGGTGCCCTCCCTCCCTCCCTCCCTCGGGGAGAGCCTCTCCAGGGCTCTCCGGGATCCCTCGGAATCGCTCCCTGCGCTTCCTCCCGGCCTTCTCCCGCATCCCGGGGCTCCGTGTCCCCCCCGGTCCCGGCAGCCGCCTGGGATGCGCTGGGGATGGGGTTTGGCATTCCCTGGCTCCCCCGGCCGCCGCCGCTGGCGGGGATCCCTCCATTGTGTGGGCAGGGAGGGAATATCCTGGCAGCAGAAAACACACCGGGATTTCTGCGGAGGGAGGGAGGGAGGGAAGGAGCCGGGAGGGAGCCGGGAGGGAGCCGGGAGCTGCCAGCCGCAGCCCAGCCCGGGAAATGATTTCTTCTCCAGCCTCGGCGGGGCAAAATTCGGTGCTGCCTGTGCTGAAGGCAGGCTGGAATTCCATCCCCGGCGCAGAGCTCGGCGGGGAAAGCCGGGAAATGCAGGGAGGGGAGAGCGCGGTGCCAGGGCAGGATCTGCGGCCGAGCGGATTTCAGGGATGTGAGGATGGAGGAGTCACCTGAAGCAGAGGAGGAGCCGCGTTTATCCATTAAAAACCGCATTCCAGAGAGCGGAACAGCAGCTTTGGGAATGACGAGGGACAGCAAAACCCTTCAAGTGCCGGCTCCCAGCACCGGCTGAGGCTCCTCGTCCCCTCATTCCAGGCAGGAATATCCCTCTGGATGTGGGACTGGGGGCTCTGGGATGAGCAAGGCTGGAGTCCCACCCTCTCCGTCCCTGTCCTGCCGGGATGGTGCATCCGAGCTATTCCCTTCCAGGACTGCCATGGACCTGCCAAAAGCCTGGGAAAACGCCTGGATGCCGAGCATCCATCCCCCCACAGCCCCTGTGGGGCATTCCTGGGCACTCCCTGGCCGGGGTTAAAAACGCCCTGTCCGTGATTTCCAGCGGGGAAGGCGTTTCCTCCTTAAACATCCCCAAAATATTCCCGGGGCAGGCAGAGCCACCAAAATCCCCAGTCCAGAGCTCCTGAAGCTCCTGGAACCTGTGAGGAGGCTCCGGGGCACGGTGGCTTGGGGAGCCCAGGGAGGAGGGACAAAGGGGGTGGGAAAACACCCTCGGGACCTGTATTCCCATGGGAGCACTGGGAATATCCCTGGGGGAATTCAGCGCCTGCCCGGGGCACCTCAGCTCATGGAAAAACCGCTGGGAGCAGAAATTCCCCCACGCAAACAAAATGCAATCGGGTTTTCAGGCAGGGCGAGGTGAGGAGCTGCTCCGCCCGGCCACAAACCAGGCGGCCCCGCAGAATCCCGGGAAAATTGGACTTGACGGGAGCAGAGCTTTGGGAATTGATGGGAACAGTCAGCTCTGACACTTGTGTAGCCACGGTCCTGTCAAAGTCCATCCCGTCCCTCGGAACGCGGCAACTGGGATGGAACGGGGTTCTCAGTCAGGGAAAAACCCGAGGCTGGACCCGTTCCCATGGGGCTCTACCTGCTCCAGGTGTCTTTAGCACCCTTTGGAGAGCACGGAGCAGGACGGGGAATGCTCCTGGAGACTTGCTGCTGGAGCCCAGATCTCCTTCCCGGTGGGTTTGGAATCCCACGGGTTTGATCCCATCCCTCTGCTGTAGGAACGGGCAGGGGGAGTGGGGCTGGCAGATGTTTGGCAGCAGCACTGGATCCGATTTCCCGGGATTCTGGCGCTCCTCGCTCCGGGTTGTGGCTGGAGAAGCTGGAAGGGGCTGGAGGGGGTTCCCTTGGAGATCAGGGATGGCCCAGGGATGATCCAGGCTCGTCATCCTGCGGATGATCCCGAGCTACCAAAGACCGGGCCCTCACACGCCCAGGCTGGAAAAGAGCCCATCTAAAACTCCCAGAGTCGGATTGGTGCAAATCCTTTGGGTTCCTCGGAGCTAAATCCCCCTCCTCGTGCAGGAACTCAGAAAAATCCGTGCCCAGCTCTCCGGAGAAGCTGCAAATCCCCCCCTCATTTGCAGGGTTATAAACCTGCCCACAACTCCTTCAGCTGCGCTTGGAAACGGGAATTTGATTCCCAGCTCCCTCAGGCACTTCTTAACATTCCCTCTTCATAGGGAGTTTTTCATTTCCAGGGGAATCCAGCAGGTTTTTACCTCTGGAAAACTTCACCCCCAAAGTTTTCCGCTGCTCCCAGCTCATGGGCAGGGAAAATCCCAGCTCACTTCCCAGCTCGAGGCTGGAGAAGGGACTTTTATTCCCTGGAGCTGCTGGGAGAGGTCTGGAACGGGAAGGTTTCGAGGGAAGGCAACTTGACAGAACTCTCCATAATTAGCAGAAAACTGGGGATGATAAACGGCAGGAAAAATTCCCCGAGCTCCAATCACGGTTTCACTCTGCCACCAAGCAGCTCTGTGGGTTCGGGGCTCCTGGTGGAAGCTTCCAGTGGATTTTGGAGGAGTTGGGAAGGAAGATTCACAACGGGGCTGACAAAGCTTCTCTTCCTTCTTGTTACTGATAAGAATTGAATCATTCCCACGGGGAAAACCTCCCTGCCATCCTTTTTCCTGCAGCAGGGATATGAAAGCCCTTCCAATCCCAAAATTCCGTGGCCCTGGCGAGGAGCAGCGGAGCTCTCGCTCCCGGAGCCAGCCCCGTTTTGGCACCGCGCTCCCAGAAAATGATGTCATGCGGGATTTCTGTGCCAGAGCTTTTCCCTTTCTTCTTCGGATCTGTGGCGATGTCAGAGTTCCTCTCTGGAGCAGGTCTGGTTTTGATATTCCGTATTTACGTTTCTCATTTCGGGGCTGGCTGGAGCCCCCGCCGGTCCCGACCTCGCCGCCGCCACCGGAAGGAGCGAGGAAGAGGAGCTGGGATGGATTGATGGGCGCTGGTGGATTCCTAAAGCTTGGGAAGAGGCCCTGGGACAGTCCCTGCTCGTTTCTCAGGAGCTGTAATTCCCTCTGCTCCGCTCCACTGCTTCTCCCCTGCCCCTTCCCACAGGGAACACCTGCCTTGGCCAGGAAGGAGCTCGGAGCTGATCCCACAGCTGCCAGGCTCCAGGAATCCATGGAAAAATCCCTGGGAAGTGAAAGACCAAGGTCCCACGGTATCCATGCCCCGTGGGATGGTGAGGAGCACAGTTTGCCAAAGATTTTCCCGATCCCAGGAGGAGACGGGAGGCTCGTGGAGGTGGAACCACATTCCTTGGGCGGCTTGGTGCTCCCGTGGGATAAAGTGGGAATAAACCAGGCAGCTTTGGAGAACCCCGGCTGCCCAAAACTTTTCCTGCAGGAACGCTCCGGAGCCAGCAGGGAATTTGTCTTTTGTCTTCCTGGGATTGGCTGGAGGCAGATTTTAAGGTCGGGAAGAGTTGTCAGGATCCAGGCGCGGCCAAAGGCAAGGTCGGGTTACGGATGAGGCCGCTCCAAAGCCTCTCCTGGAGAGCCAGAGGCTTGGGGAAAGGGGTGAAAAAAACTCCCGGCAAAGTGCTGGAAATCAAGGGAGAATAAGATCCCCTCTGGCAGGAGCTCGGTTGGTTTTGGAGGCAGCCGGAGAATTCCAAAGCCACGTTCCCTCAAAGCCAACGCTCCCTTTGGAACCGGCAGCAAAGGCTTGGGAGCGCTCCCACCAGGGATTCCCAGGGCGGATCCTGGGGGAACTCCATCCCTCCAGCACGGCCTGGAGACCTCAAGCGAGGCTGGAGGGGGAGGTGAGGAACCACCGAGGGAGTCCATGGAAGGGTGGTGGGAATTCCCTGCGTTTCACCCGCTTTTCCTGCCCTGTGCAAAGCTCCCAATAAAAGCATTTTCAGCCGGGATGGTGTTCCAGGTGGATCCATGGATCCCTCCCTTAATGGCTCTCTGCGTGATCCCTATGGATCCCTCAGCTTTGTGGTGGGATTCAGCCCCAGATCATTCCCACTGCATCCCCAAAAATTCCTTTTTTGGGGAATTTTGGCCAGGAAATCATTCCCTGAAGGGGGAGGTGAGGAACCGCCCAGCGGGTCCATGGAAGGATGGTCAGAATTCCTCGTGTTTCACCTGCTGGGTTGATCCCATGACTCTTCCAAGGAGTTTTCCAGCTCTGGGAACTTCCCTGCCTCGTGAGCATTCCCTTTCCTCCCTTCCTTCCTTCCACCTCGGATGAGGCGGGGCCACCTGGCTCAATCCAGTCTGGGAATCACCTCCAGGAAAAATTCCCTGCCAGCAAGAGCTCCCAGAGCCAGAGCTGTCAAACTCCATCTCGCTCCGGGACTCCCAAAGCAGCAACAAAACACCAAGGTTACGGAAAAGCCGTCGGGAATCCGACTGTTTTCCAAATGCCACGGATCCCTCTCCGTTTCAAGGAAGGAGTGGGGTTGCTTTTGGGACTGAGCGAGCACAAAGATTCCCAAACAAAACTCCGTCGTTGCAGGGAGCGGGGAAGCAGCTGTGGGGCAGGAGCGCGCCCCGAACGTGGAATTTGGGCTTCAAAAAAACCCCAGCCCCAAAAAGAGTTAAAGGAGCAGCGAACGTTTCATCCCGAGTAACGCGGGGCTGGAAAGGGATCGGCTTTTAAGGGAATTGCCCATAACCACAACAATATTTGGGGGCTGAGCAGCGCCTAGATTGGGTGCAGATGTTCCGCTGGCATTCGCATGCATCCCGAAGGAAAGAAAAAATATCCCTTTTTTTCCTGGAGTGCCTGGCGCTCTGGAGTCGCCTGAGCTTTACAAACTGATTATGGACACCAATTACCTGTTGGGCCGAGCTTTACAAAACCCGGGCTCGGGCCTGCCCCGCTCCCGTTCCACATCCCGGCGTTTTTTCCGGGAGCAGAATGGGCTGATTTATCCAAAATCCCAGCTCCTCTGTTAACCCTCCCGCTCCCGTCCCAAGCATCCCAGGCCAGCTGAGGATGGAACATTTTGGGGGTTCCCTGTGCTTTCTCCCACTTCCATTCCAAACATCCCAGGCCAGCTGAAGATGGGATATTTTGGGGGTTCCCTGTGCTTTCTCCCACTTCCATTCCAAACATCCCAGGGCAGGCGAGGCTGGAATATTTTGGGAGGTTTCCTGAGCTTTTGTTGCTGTGGAGGAAGGAGATGCCTTAACTCTTCCCTTCTCCCTCTCCCAGTGATTTTTTCCATGGAATTCCCCGGGGCTCAGGCTCTGGATGAGGCAAAGAGGGTTGGGATCACCTTGACAGCGCCAATGGGTTGTTTCCAATATTCCTATTCCAAGTCTTTTCCCTGTTATTCCTGCAGGGGATAGTGCCAGAGTAACGCGATCCAGAGGAAATATTCCCATTGAAACAGAGCCCGAGCTTTGGGAATGAGGGACCCAGGCAAAAACAGGGAAAATCCAGCCCGAGGGCTGCTCAGGGATCTCTTTTCCGGGAGACATTCTGCAGGGAATGGCTCTGGAGCAGGAGAGGGATTTTTCACTCTATCCACGGCATGAACTCCGAGGGCTGGGAGCGGATTGGAGCCTGGAATGTGCCTCCCAGGTTAATAAATCTCCACAGGTTTATTGTTCGGGATAAAACCCATTTTCCCCAGCAAATAACCAGGATCATTCGGGGTTAGAGCCATTCCTCAGGAAATGCTTCATATCCAACGTTTTTATTGGTATCCAAGGAAATTCCTGTTCCAAGGAACACGAGCCCGGAACTTTTATCTGCCTTTAAAACAAAATCTGTTATCTTTTATGGCCACTTCCAGAGAGTCCCACCATCACTTTCCATAAAATTCAACAACATTCCTCCTCCAGCCTGGAAAATCAAGACCAGAGATGGGGGAACAGTGAAAATGTCTTTTTTTTGGAGGGGGGGCGTGTGGGGTGTGGAATATTTTAGGAATTTCTGAGTCGTTTCCATTTCAAAGCCTCTGCTTTCCCCCAGCTGGGGCCTGGCAGAGCCCCCTCGGATGCTGCCGCTGATTCCTCTGGAATTGCTTTAAAATGGTTTTGGAGGATGAGTTTTCCACAGTATCCTCAGCCTGAACTGGGATCCCGCTTTTCCTGCAGTGTGCAAAGCTCCCAATAAAAGCAATTTCAGCCTGGATGGTGTTCCAGGTGAATCCATGGATCCCTCCCTTAACGGTTCTCTGCGTGATCCCTGTGGATCCCTCAGCTTTGTGGTGGGATTCCGCCCCGGATCATTCCCACCTGTTTTTTTGGGAATTTTGGCCAGGAAATCATTCCCTTTCCCAGTGCCACAGGAGCGACGCTGCAATTCCCTGGTTTTTTTCTGTCACCCCCTGTTTTTTGGGATGGGAAGAGCCCAGTATCCCATTCCCACACAGCTCCAAGCACCGCAGGGATCCCAGTCTCCTCCAGAGCCATTTCTCCGTATCCATTAGCCAATCCTTCATGGAACCACCCCATAAATAACCGGCCCTGGGGAGAGCCTGGGAGCTCATTAAATCCATGGAAGTTTCCTCCGGGAAGCCAGGATTTTTTCCCCTGGGCTTTTGAAAGTCTTCGGGAATGGCTCAGGGATGGGACACAGTTAACGACAAACCTCCCAAAATGTTCATTTTCCTTGTTGGGATTACCCCACCCAGCTGGAGCCTGGGTTGAATCCCTCGGGAATGGGAAGAGGGATTGGAGCCTCGAGTTTGTTTATTCGGGCAGAGGTTCGGGGAGCACTTCCCAAAATCAGGCTCAGAGGGCTGCTCCCTCTCCACACTTGCTTCCCCCCAAAAACATACGGAATACTGAGCAAGGATCAAAAAATCCAAGCAGTTGTTGATGGAATGAAGATTATTTTCAGGAAAGATTAATCCTTAATTTACTTCATGCTCCAAAGGCCGCTGCAACCTCCGGAACATCCCGAAAATCCTCGGACTCATCGCTATTGGACGTAGCGGTCCAATATTCCACAGAAAATATGGAGCCTCCGAGAAAGAGATGAGGGGTGTTTTTATGGAATTGTGAAACACCCGGCGTTTCTCCAGCCAGGAATGTGATTTATGGAGTGAAATCTGGGATAGATGGGAAATAGGTCATTGATAAATCAGAAACCAGCCTGGGCAGGACATGGAAAAATGCTTAAGTGGGATGAACTTTCCCAAATTAAGCCAGGCTCCTAGATTTCCTTGGATCCTGGTTAATAAAACCGATATGCTGGATATTCCAGGGGGGGATGGATTCCCGAGCAGAGCGCGCTCCATCCGCTGGAAAATCTGACGGAAGGCAGCACCAAGGCCCTCAGCCCTCCAGAGGGATAGGTCAGCCTTCCATAGGGATAGCCCCTGAGCCCTGGAATTCCCTGCCCGCTGGGAAATGAGGGATCCAAAGCACCAGAATGTGCCCACAAATCCCAGACACATCCTGGATTCTCTTCCCTCCGGAGCAGGGAAGTCGGAGCACACCGAGGATGAGCGGGGCTGTGGATGGGATGGGATCTGTTGGGGTGCGCAGTTATTGCACCGTTCAGTGCTAATGGTTTATTCCAATGTCCCCCACCTTGTCCCCAAGTTGGTACATCCCGAAGTTGTGATCCAACCCCTTATTCCGGAACCTTCCCTGCCTGTCACTGTGACCCCGCCCCTTCCTGCAGAGCCTTCCCTGTCAATCCCCAGCTGGGCCAATCCCTGATTGTCCCGCCCCCCTGGAAATCCCCACACTTCGAGGCCCCATTGGCCCACGTGACCTGTTCTCTCCTCCCCCTTATCCCTATTGGTCCACGTACCATAAACCCCCCTCACGCTCCTCCCCATCTCATCTCTGATTGGCTGAGAGTTTGTGCCCGCCCCCTGACCTCCCTGTATTTAATCCCAAGCCAGGCCCGGGGTTTCTGTCCCTGTCCCCTTCAGCCTGGATGAAGCAGAGGTGCTGGAATCCAGATGGAAATTTGTGTTATCGTGCCCAGGTGCTTGTGGAAGCCACTCATAAATCCTGGGAAAAAGCAGTGGAATTCCAGTTGTTTCAACTGGCAACATCCCGGTTTATGTTTTAACTGGTGTAATTCCAGAATTTATTTTGGTACGGGTATATATTAAACTGGAATGAAATCAGACTATATTTAAATATTAATTAATCTCACGTAGTTTAATAGCTTTCCATTAATTTTGGGATAAATTGATTTAAACATTACTGGTATTGACTCACCTGGTCCAGCTTTTCCCTACAAACTTCCCAGTTTGGGGGGAGAACCCAGAAATGCTTCCTAGAGCTTCCTGGGAGGAAAACTGGGATGGGCTGTGCATTCCCGGGTTCCAAGGTGTCCAAGGAGCGCTGGAGCTAATGAAAGCACCTGGAAGGAGCCAGATCTCCAGATATTTCCTTGGAATCCCTGGAAGCCCTGAGAAATGCCAACAGCAAGTGCTGGCAGGAGCCGGGATTCATTATCTCTTGGAAATTAACTCCCACATTGATTCATGTGGGAGCAGGGCCAGGATAATTCCCAAATCCTGGAGCAGGATAATTTCCGAATCCTGGAGCAGGATAATCCCCAAATCCTGGAGTGGGATAATCCCTGAATCCCGGAACGGTGACATGGGGGCAGAGCTGCACTTTTAGGGAAGGATCATTTTCCACAGGAAGCTTTCCTGGCAAAAGGAGCTTGGGAATTGCGCTTTGGCTGGGCTGCGTCTCTTCCCGCCTGGAATGGTGCAGATTCCCGGGAACGGCGGCACCTCCAATCGCCACAGTGGTTTGCAGGGAATCCCCAGAATGGGGAATGGGAAGGACCTTAAAGCTCATCCCATCCCATCCTGCCACAGACACTTCCCACTATCCCAGGTTGCTCCAAGCCCTGTCCAACCTGGCCTTGGACGCTTCCAGGGATCCAGGGACAGCCACAGCTTCTCTGGGAATTTCATTCCAGTCCCCCCCATCTTCCCAGAGAAGGATTTTTCCTTAATATCCCATCAAACCCCGCCTCAAGTCTCCTTCCTCTCTGCTTCCATGCGTTGTCCAACCATCCAAGAGAACTCCTCTCCCTCTTCCCATGGAAGGAATACCGGGATCTGCCCGGCTTTGGAGAGCTGAGCCCATCGTGGATTTTTTGGCCAAAACATCTCAGCACATTTGGAATCCCAACTTTTTTTCTGGGTGGGGAAAATCTCCAACCCCAACTGTGCCACGCTGGGTCAGCCCGAACCATCCTGAGGGCTCTGTTTGGTTTTCCCGAATTATTGAACTCTTTTGTTCCTTAATTTGGGTCAAACCGGGAATAAACAAACGCTTTTGGGAACAAAAGGTTTTGCTTGGGAAATGTCAAATGTTTTACCGAGCCTGCAGTGAAATGTTTTGACATTCCCTCAAGAAAGAAAGGGAAAATCCGTGCTTTTCCCGAGCTGGAATCAATAGCTGAGTTTGACCCTGAAGTGTGAAGAGTTTCTCTTTTCTTCTGCAATTCCGTGTTTTTTTTAAAATGGAATTGCTTTCATTGAAAAATGAGAAAAATATCCTAAGCCTAAGTGTAATTCTGCTCCAGCGGGATTCCAGGTGGGATCTCACCAGAATTCAGGATCAGCCCGGGATTGGGGGATCTCTGGGCAGCCAAAAAAAATTGAAAATCCTCACTGGTGATATATTCCAATCTTTTTTCCCCTCTCCCTGATTTTCCCCCTGAGCTTGACAAGTGGACAGAAATTCTGGGATGAAAGGGAAGGACGGAGGGAGAGAAGGGAAAACAAGGAGAGCGTTAGGGATAACAAAGGGAATAAATCTCATCAGGAAACAATCAAAGGGAATGTCCCTTGCTCCAGATGCCGGAATGTTTGGCAAATCCCATGGGAAAGGAAAGGTATCCTGGACTGAGCTGCCTTCTTCGGGATGCTGGGGCTTCCCAAGCTGCGGAGATGGACTTGGGGCTGGAAAATCGTGCAAGCTCAGAAAGCCGGGGTGCAATTCCCAGTGATTTGGGATACGATCCCGTGCCCCAGTGTTTCGCCGCTTATGGCCGCAGCAGGTGGAACCGAGGGTGATGCTGATGGGTGTTTTCCTCCCCCCAAAACCCCACACCCGGATTCGGTGACATTCCCTGGAAAAGCCCGCTGCGAAGGACCAGCCCCCATTCCCAGCCATCCCGATTTCCCCAGCAAAGCCGGGAGTGTTAATTGGATTTTTCCAAAACTTCATTTTTCCCAACCATGACATCATTTCCTCGCTGCTTTCAGCAGACCGATCCAACAAATGTTTCCTATTTTTCCTCGGGATTCAATCCCGAGATGGGCTCCGGCCTTGGCAGGAATTGAAATTTATGGCATTTAGGGACATTTATTTTCATTTCCAAGGAAAGGCCGAGCTGCACAAACATTTTTCATCCCGTTTTATTTTCACTCCGTGCGCCGCTTTTCCCTGCTGTAGGAATTATGAGATGTCTGCTTCCAGAGCCAAGGGAAAAAGGGAAAGAAAAAACAAAATAAAAATCCCTGGTTTTTTTTGTTGGTTTTTTTTTTTTGTTTCAGGGGGAAATGTGTACAATTAATATCAGTTTACACATCTGGAATAACATCAAACATCTGCATCCCGGGGATTCCTCGGGACATAAATCCTGGAAGGGCCATAAAGAGCTGTTTAAGGACCCCGTAACAGCTTTTATTAAGGAAAAATTATCCCGTATTAAAGACTTGAGGGAATAAGAGCTGTGGAAGCGCTGCTGGAGTTTCCTTCACCCAGGAAACAAATTTTCCCAATAAAAGCGGAAAAGCTGGAGCAGATCCTTGACCGGTTCCAATCAAGAGTGGCTGCTCCAGTTTATCCAAGCTGGATAAGCTCTGGAAGAGCCGAAGGAACATCTAAGGAGGGCTGCAAACTCCAGGATGAAAAAGCAGGAGGTGCTTTTTTAATCCCAGAGAAAACACCTGGAGGTGTTCCAGGCCAGGGTGGACGGGGCTTGGAGCAACCCGGGATAGCAGAAGGTGGAACTGGATGGGATTTAAGGCCCTTTCCAACCCCAGCCTTTCTGGAATGCTGGGATTGCAACCCCCTCTGCATTGGGAATTCCCGTCTCCAGCCAAGGAATTTCCCTTCCCAGCCCCTCCAAGCCAGGACTGACTCTCCTCTAATCCCACCTCAATTCCTGAGGCTCCGAGCCGTCAAATCCAGGAGGATTTACCTTCCCAGGAGGAACCACTGAAAGTGCTCTCAGCCCTCCCCCTCTTTTCCAAAGGGTTTGTTTCCCCCTCTCCTCCCTTCCAGGAATTGGCTCCCTGAAAGAAGGGGGTAGGGATTTTTAGTGCCGATAAAGTTTTATGTCCTTTCCCTAATATTTACTTTTTCTCGTGGAATTTGTTCCCCAGCCGTGGAGTACCTGACCCTGCAGGGGTGTAAAGGATTTACTGGCCAATATTTGGGATGGGGGAAAGAAATTCCCCCTCCTTTTGTCTCCTTGTAAAAGTTTTAATAAAATCAAATGATGGAGCATTTAGAGGGAAATGAATCTTTAATTTCACTGGAATACCGGAATATTGCCAAGCTGGCTCAGCATCCCCAGGAATCAAGGAGCGCACAGAGGGATAAATGGATTTAGCCAGGCAGGATTCCTGAACTTCCCACTGCCCAGGGGGATGGGAATGCCAGCCCCACCTTGAGCCAGAGCCAGGAAAATCCTGGGATGGGCTGAGGCAGGGAAAGCTCCTTCCCCTCACCCCCTTCCCGTTGTCTCCGTCCCAGCTATCCGCGGATCAGCATTCCCAGGAGCCGCGCTCCAGGTGCCTCTTGCTCCCTGATCCTCTCTCATGGTCCTGGAGGCAGACCAGCATCTCCCGAGGGTGATTCCAGCTGCCCTAGGCAATCACCTTTTTTCCCAAACGTTTCAGGCCGATCCGAAGGCAGGTGGGGAGATCCAGAGGATTGTGGGAATGGGGAGCTGGGATTTCAGCCCCAGGCAGGAAAAGGCGGATAGCTGAGGGGATGGATCACGGGGAGCAAATCCCCCCAGACGCGGAGATTTTACCCCTGCTGGAGGAGACCTCTGACAGAGAATTCAGGGGTTTCCATCCAGGACTGGGATTCGGGAATTGCGAGGAAGCTCCGCTGCACAGCCAGCGCTGAGGAGAGCTCCGGGAGATCCCGGGGAAAAGATCTTCCAGCCGGGAGAGGAGACGGAATTTCTGTCCACAGGCACACGGCAGGGATGGAGAAGGTCCAGAGGCAGCTCCGGGCAGGTGGAGACGGGATCATGGAATCACGGGATGGGTTGGATTCGGAAGGACTTAAAGCTCATTTCATCCCAGTCCCTGCCTTGATATTCCCTTCATCCCATGGTTTTGGGACAGCAGGGACTGGGAGCAGCCCCTGCCAAGCACTGCCTGTGGGTGCTCCATCCTTCCGGCCCAAACTCCCTCAGCCGTGGAAAAGGGAAAAGCTGGATCTGCCTCCTGTTTCCAATCAAAGCCTGTTTTGGTTTGGGAAATCCCGGCAAAAGCCATTCCTTATTTATGGACTGCAAACAACTCGCTTGTGTTATGATCCCAAAGTCATTAGGCGTCACATTGGATATTCAGATGGATTAATTCCATATATTCCATGTATTCCATAAAAACCAGGGGGGTAGCAAAGGGGCCCGACTCCAGGCTGCCTTCGGAGATATTGGCCGCAGATAATCCAAGCTTTTTTTGATTAAAACGGAGGAGAATTTGAATAGGAATGCATTGTTTGGAATCCATTTCCATCGGGCTCCGGAAGAATTCCCGCTCGGAGATAGATGTGGTTCCACTTAACAGGCGAGGGATTAAAAAAAGCCCTGGGGTTGGGGCTAATTCCTGTCATTATGTATTTTCGGGGAATATAAATGGATTCGGTGTAATGGGGCTGATTGGAAAATGACCTGGTTGGGGATGGGGAAAGGACAGGGGCAGTTGGAAAAGCGTCGGGATTCCGCGGGATGCCGAGGGGCTGCCTCCATCCAAACTCTGATTGGAAAATTGTGGCTTTTCGCAGGCCGCTATCCGACCCATTAGAAGCGGATTGTTCTCGCTCCCGATGTTTTCCTCGTGCCGGAATAGCGTGAAATGAGCGTGTGCCGGGCGCTACCCGGGATGAGCACGGGAAGAAGGGAACAGGGCAGGGAAGCGGCGGCTCAAATTGGGAAGAGAGGCCGGAACAAGCCGAAGCCGTGCCACGTCACCCTGGTGGCACGGGGAGGAGGATCCGGCCCCTGGAACGCGGAGATGGAAAATCTCGGCATTACGAGCGCAGGATTGCTCCGCAGGGAGCGGGCGGAACGGCTTCGTCTGGCCCGCGTTTGCGTTATCCCGAGGACAGGGATCCTCCGGCTTCCCTCCGAGGACTTTTCCACGTTCTAATTGTTCGGAAATTGTTCATAAAATTAGGGAAGCTTGGAAGTGAGCGGGGGAAGCCGGGCGGAGGCGCTCCGTGGAAGGAGCTGCGGCCATGTGGAATCAGTTAGGCCGGGAAGGCAGCGAGGGGCACAAATGAGTTCAAGAGACATCCCGATTTATTTCTGGAGAAGGGAAAGCCACTGGGAGCGTGGAGAGAGGCGGGAGCTGGCTTTCACAGGGATTTAGGAAAGGCAGGGAAGCTTGGAGTGAGGACATTTACGGGGAGCGCACCCGGAGGATGTCCTTTTCCAAGGATTTCCTGGTTTTATCGACTTCTGTAGTGTGGGACAATCTCTGAAGCACAGAATTCCAGGGAAAACTTAGCTGGAAAAATGCTTTACCCACTGGGAGCATTGCTGTTATCCCACTGCTATCCCACAGCACCGTCCCGGCTGCCGGCAGAAATCCTGGGAATTCCCAGGTCACCACAAAATCCTTGACACTGAGGACTGGGACACCCCCAGCCATTCCCGGTCTCCAGGAGGCCACTTCCAATGTGGTGGGAGCCTCCAAAGGAATCCCTGCCACTCTCCTTCCCTGCAAAATGGTGGCACCGGGAAAGGGTGGCGGGAAAGGAGCCGGAGTTTTCCCAAAATCCATGGACTGCGGCTCTGTGGGAGCATCTGGTAGTGGCCAAAAGATTCCCGGGGATTCACCTGGGAGCGGCTCCTCCCTTCACCGTTCCCAACATTGCTCGGGAATCCTGAAGGATTGGGTGGGAATGTCCCCTTTTCCGTTTTCACAGGATAAGCAGAATTCCAGCAGGTGGGGAGGGATTTATCCCGGCCTCAGGAGAAGGCACTGCTGGATAACCGTGCCTGGAAGGAGGAAGGGCTGGGATGGCTGAAGGGGAGTGTAAAGGGGATCACGGCACCTCCTGAAAACTGGGATGCGTTGGAGCTGGATTAAAGCGGGAGCTGATGCTGCCCCAGGCACTTCCCGGCCTCCAGCCTCGTTCCCAAACCGTCCCATTCCCACTTAGACTCCCCACAAAGCGGAGTAACTGAGGATTTTCAGCCCCTCCAGGTGAATCCGAGTGATTTCCGCTCCCTCCGAATGTTGCCCGCGATCTCCTTGGAAGGAATTCCAAAAAAACCCCGAACAATGGCACCTTAGGCTTTAAAATCCTTGGGATGGTTTCCTGCCAAGCCTTTCTCCAAACAGCTTCTCCTCCCGTTGGAAACGCGAGCCGCTGTTTACCCGGGTAAATAAAGCATTTCCCACGGATCTCCCGGCAAACAGATTAAAGGATTACGCTGAAGACCTTTCCAAATTTTCCTATCGGGGTCCCGGAATCTCCGTATTTGATCCCAACCCAGGTTGGAAGGGGATGTTTTTTTCCCCCATCCCCAAATGCATCCTAAAATAGGAGATTCTGAAAGATTTTTTTTTTTTTTTATCTTCCCTCTTCACACAGCATTCAGAGCACAAATGGGACTCGGCCTCGAGTCGAGGAATTCCCGTTAAAATTCCCAATCTGGGAAGAATTTATTGGATTTCTAATGATAAATAAAGCATTAATAAAGCAGAGGAATAAATTTCCCTCCCTGTCAGGGGCGTTTTGACACTTGGTAATTTGGGTCCATAAATGGCTTTCCAAATGATTAATGGGATGTGGACGTGGAGAAATATTCCTTGGATTTTCCAGGAGCCGGGATATTGATGTTGTGGTGTTTGAAGAGCTCCATCCCGAGGCGGGATTGTCCCATTTATAACCCCTCCAGACAGGAATGAAGGAGCTTTGATGTGAAATGTTCCTTAAATGCTCTCCTGGATGGAAAAGCGGCGTTTCTCCCTCATTTCTGGCTGCGGAATTCCTCCCCGGAGCTGTTGGAATGGGCAGAGGAGGAATCTGGATATCAGAGGCTTGGTTTGCCCCCCAGTATTTTAGGATTTTCACCATTCCCGATAACTTTGGCTTCCTTCGGATTAAAGGGAGATTCCAAACAGTTGGATTCAGCTCTCGGATTATGGAGCCGTGGCTGCCCCATCCCTGGAATTCTTCAAGGCCAGGTTGGATGGGACTTGGAGCAATCTGAGAGGGTGGAAGGTGGATGAAATTTAAGGGTTTTCCATTAAAATTCCCTCAGTTTTCCTGGATAAAATTACCCCAGTCCCAAACATATCTCCCACAGAAAGTTTTTGTCCTTTCAAACAGATTTAAAGAAATAATTTCAAATAAAAAACTCTGGAGTGCAAAACCTGCCCTGAAAATAATCAGCTCTTAAGTGGCACTGGAAGCAGTCCCTAAATCCATGGGAGACAGGATTTTTATTGGAATTTGGATAAAAAGATGGAATGGTTTTTAATCCACGGGAGGTTAAAGTCACCATCTGAAGTTGGTTTGGTTTTTTTTGTTTTTTTTTTTTCATATCCCAGGGTCTTTTTGGGGGTTTTTTTTTCCTCCCCTTTAAACCGATCCTGCTCGTTTAAAAATTCATAAATAAGGGAAGGTCGTCAGAGCCCACTCCATAAAATATTTGGGTCACCTTCCAGGGAGCTGCTGGAGCCTTTTCCAGGGTTTTTTTGGGCAATATTTTACGGGGCTGTCAGCCTTATTATGGAATGATGGCCACTGGAATTTCTTCATCCATAAATTCCCCTCGCCATGGACATTTCCACCTTCATTAGGAGGAGAAGAAGGAACCGCAGGGGCTTTTGATGAACTGAGGCTGAAGGGGGAAAATTCCACTGGGGCTGGGCTTG
Source organism: Periparus ater (assembly GCA_032357785.1). Lineage (NCBI taxonomy): Eukaryota > Metazoa > Chordata > Aves > Passeriformes > Paridae > Periparus > Periparus ater. Next base: position 115,100,719 of record CM063610.1, on the reverse strand, counting down.
GGATGGTTTGATCCCAGATTTTCCGTGCTGGAGAAGCTCAAAGCGTGTGGGAATTTATTGGCTGGGTATGCCAGGGATTTTAGGCTGGACTTAAAGCCTGGGGCTTGGCAGGGCTGGGCAGTGCCAGGGGAATGAGGGGAGCCACTCCAATCTACAATCCTGGGATAATATTCCAAATATTCCAGAGGATCATGTATCCATGCTTATTTATCCACATACCCATGGATTTGGGATCGCAGTTTGGCCTCTTTGGGTCACAGTGCAGCGTTCAAGGCTCCAACAGTAAAATAGGAAAAGAAAACTTCCCAATCCACAGAATTATCCCTAAAATCCAACACCATTCACTTTTCCCAGGCAGGAAAGAGCCTGAAACATGAGGAGCTCCCAAATACGATGCAGGATATCTTGGAGAAGCTGGAATTCCATGGATTACGTCAATTTGCCGTGCCAAAAAGAAAGTGACCTCCTTTGTTCCGGCTGTGTTCCCGTTTGGCCGGAATCCCACGGTCCGGAGAACCCAACCAAGTGGCCTTTTACAATTCTTTTAAGTCCGTTATTCCGGGCTTTTTAAGATAATTTGGGGAAAGTCGGGAGGGGAAGACTCTGGGAAGTGGATGAAAAGCTGGAGGCAGGATGGAAGAGTTGTTACTGCTGGAAAACCAAGGAAAACAACGAAATTCCCACAAAAATAAGTGATGACATTTGCATCCAGCACTGGGAATTTGTCCGTGGAACACGTGGCTCTGCTCCAGCCTGGAACGTGCTTGGGAAGGATGGAGTCCAGGATTGGGAAAGATGGAATCCACGGCTTGGGAAGGATGGAATCCATGGCTCGGGAAAGATGGAATCCATGGCTTGGGAAGGATGGAGTCCAGGATTGGGAAGGGTGGAATCCATGGCTCGGGAAGGATGGAATCCATGGCTCGGGAAGGATGGAATCCATGGATTGGGAAGGGTGGAATCCATGGCTCGGGAAGGATGGAATCCATGGTTCGGGAAGGATGAAATCCATGGATTGGGAAGAATGGAATCCATGTCTCGGGAAGGATGGAATCCATGGCTCGGGAAAGATGGAATCCGTGTCTCAGGAAGGATGGAATCCATGGCTCGGGAAGGATGGAGATACCTTGGAGGGACTGGGAAGGAACAGGCTGAGATCCAGATCCCTACCCTGCTCCATGGAAGGAACAAACCTGGATTAAATCTCCGGAGATGTGAGCGGTGGACACGGAAATCCCTGGAATTGTTCCAGGACAGGCTGGATAGGGCCTGGAGCAACCTGGGATAGTGGAAGTGGGCATGGAATGGGATGGTCCTGAAGGTCTCTTCCAGCCCAATCCCAGCGTCTCATGGATGACGGAGAGGGATTCATCCCTAGGGAAGGGGGTTTGAGCTGGGATACATCCAGCCACTTGTCGCTAATTCCTTCCACTGGCTCCGGAGGCAGGAATTCCCGGGAAGGGGCTCTGCGGTGGGGCTGGATGAGGAGACCTCTCCACACCCTTTCCAGTCGGATTTGTCAGGGATGCCTCCCGCACAGAGAGCCGGCCTTCTGGAATGTTTGGATAACTCTGCAATTCCCCACCTTGGCAGGCGCTCCCGGCCGAAACACCCACAGCTGGATCCCATTTCTCTGGGCTGGGAAGAGGAGAGCCAAGTCGGAAGATGGATGGACGCGAAAGCTGGGATGAAACGAGTCGTCGGGATCGACTGGGAATCGGCCAGAGCTGAATTAAAGTCACTTAAAGCTGATTTAGGGCAACCTCAGGAATATTCCTGATTTGAGGCCCTGGAGGAGGGATTGGATTCATCCAAGCCGAGCCCTTCCAGCCACAGAAGTCTGGGATTTGCAGAGGGACAGGGAAAGCTCTGGGAGCTAACCACCCACCCCAGTCCAGGCCTTTCCAATGATCCCGAGGGCCGGATGGGATCGTTGGGCCATTCCAGTGTTCTGGCAGGAAAATATCCTCTTTATTGCCTGGTTTTCCCACTCCTCCCGAAATTTTCCCACTCCTGTGGATCCTTCAACTCCCGCTTAAGCAGCAGCTCCAAACGTCCCAAATACCACTAGATAAATATGGAAAGGGAGGATTTTCCATTCAAATTTCCTTGGAAAAGCCGTCCCTTTCATTCATGGGATCGCCAAACCACTCGGGATTCTGCCCAGTCAGTCTGGAATATTCAGAGGCAAGGGATACCTTTGGATCTGTTGCACGTCCCAGGGAGCTGCCATTCCAAGGGGAAAAAACCTTGGGATGAGGCGTTGAGGGAGGGGAGGGAATTTAACTTTCCGAGGGGTTTGTATTTTTCGGGAGTTTGGATTTGGGTTGTGTTTTGGAACAGGCTCCCAGAGGAGCTGTGGGTGCCGCATCCCTGGGAGCGTCCAAGGCCCGGCTGGACAGGGCTTGGGGCACCCTGGGATAGAGAAAGGCGTCAGGGTTGGAATGGGATGGGAATTAAGGTCCCTTCCAGTGCAAACCAGTGTGGAATTCCATGATCCGAATCCTCCAGTTTGCCACTAAATCCCCAGATTCCTGGGGGAATTCTGCCCATCCTACACCCAGAGCCCCCCACCATGTGCCTCACCCTCCGGGAATGCACTTCCATGCACTGCCCATTCCCAAATCCCTTCTCCGTGTTTCCAGGCGCTGTCTACCTCGGGATCAGCCCTGGGACCGTGTGTCTGGAATATTTCATCGCTCCGGCACAGCTGAAAGCACTCGCTGCTCCCTGGGATTTTCCTTGGAATTGTAGCATGGGAGGGAGCGGCTGTTTGGAGGGAAAGGGATCCCACTGCCTGGTTTTACCCCTCGGATCCATTTCGGGAAGATGCCCCATCGTTTTCTGGGACAACTCATCTCCACGGCCGGCTGGATACAAGTGGTGCCGGACACCCGACATTCCCGGCACGGGAATTCCTGGGAAAGTCGCCTTCCCGTGGCTCCAGCCCACAGGACTGTGCCCTCGGATGATTTCCTGAAATCCTGGGACGTATTCCATCTTATTTTCCCATTCTGTTCTATTTTGACTCCGTGTCCAGCTCCCAAATAAATGTTAAAAAATATTCCCAGGTCTCATCTTAATCCATAAGGAATCCCATCCCTCATCCCCTCATCCCACAATGATGCCCAGCATCCCGCAATCCACCCTCCCAGATGAGGGGCATCCCAAAGGGAATTCACCCCCTCCTGACCACGGGTTTAAACTTCCAGAGCAGCAAATCCCTCTCTTTCCCCGCAGTTTTCCACCGCCCCACCAGGAATATCCCAAATCCCATCCAAAGCTGTCAGCAAAGCGAACGTTCCCGGTGGGATGGAAACTCCGCTCCCATGCCGCGTCCCCAGGCAGCTCCCAATTCCCGGGACACCTCGGGAAGGTTCAGGGAGCCGGCTCTGCCTTCCCCTCGTCCCCGTGTCCATCTCCTGGAAAAGGGCAGGGAAAATCTGTTCCCTCTCCAGACCACACAAGTGCAAAAGGGGCTGGAAAACAGCTCCCTCTGCCCTCTGCCTCCGCTTTAACAGCTCTCCGAGGAAAAAAGGTCAGCAGTTCATGGATGGCAGGAAAGACCTACTGGGGACTCGGCTTATCCCAAACATTCACCGCCCCATTCCCGATTTATAACAGCCTCCAACAGGTTGAGCTTTCCCCCCTTCGGAGCTGGATGAGTTTTCCATCTGGGATGTATTTTTAGTGCCTGGAACTGTCCTCTCCTCACTCCCAACATGTGTCGGGAGCTGCTCCGCGCTCCCAGATCCCGATAATTATTTTAGCGGCTGTTTGGGAACATGGGGAGACGTTGTCGCTTCAGCCCAAATTGATCCCGGGCAATCAAACGCCTGGAATAAGCTGTGGATAAATCCATGATTTCATCGCCTCCAGCCCGCCGACCCCCAGGAGCGGGAGTGATCTCACTCCACGTGTTGATGTGTCCCGGGAATAAATGAGCTCCCGAGCCGTGCCTCTGGAATAAACTAAAACAATCGGAATGTGCAGGAAGGAAAACACTGCCCGTGGCGAGCTCCGCTCCCCCGAACCCACGGCTCGGCTGCTCCGGCCATAAATTATCCCTAATAAATCTCCTTGGATGTTTCATGCCATCGCTCTCCTGCCAAAACGGGGGATTCGGGAACGGGCTGGATGAGGGGCTGAAGTTCCTGGGGAATGTGGAAGCCTTTATTTGTTTTCCTTCCAAGCCTTTCAAATATCCCCGCGCCGTCCTTCACGCAGATGTCCAGGGAAAGGCTCCTGACCCATTTAAACCTTTTTCCTTCTTTTTTTTTTTTTGGCTGTGGGAATGAAGTCCGGTTTGGGGCTGGATCTGCTGGCCAGCACCTGACAAAACTCGGGAATGGGAACGCGGAGCTTTAATGGCTCCGGGGTGTGACTTTTAACGCGGCAAGGCCAAGGAAACGAAGATAAATTAAAGCCTAATTGGGGCCGTTAACGGCTTTCCCAGCCCGCACATCTGGAGCCCAGGAGAATCCTTGGAAAAATGCTACAGTCGGCTCCTGTTGCACAGCCCGGCCACCTCCAGACTCGTTCCATGCTTTTTTAGGGATAAAAAAAATAAATAAATCCATCTTTCAGTGTGCAAAGCCAGCGCAAGGACGGAGATGTTGATTTTAATCCTCGGCAGATTTGCAGGTTTATTAAAGTCATCCCAAAATCCCCCTTTCCCAAACTTCCAAGCTGCCCCAGAAAGGAAAGGCCACAGGAGGATGCTTCCCTCTCCTGAGGCTGGGAATCCATGGAAGTAAAATTCCAATCAATGCGGGGAAGTGGTTACAAATCCTGGTTGAGCCCTGCTTAGTGACTCCCATGAAAAAAATTCCAATCCCTGGAAAACCGATGGACAAAAACTCCTGCGCTATATCCAGGAATAGAAACATCCCTCTTTTCAAGCCACGCATGGATCCCATCTGGAATTATCCGGTGGAAGTGCAGCAGAATCCTGGGATGCTGCTCCCCTCCAAGCTGGGCTCCTGGCACAGGTGGGTGCGAACGGCCCAAATCCTTCAGATTCCAAGGAAAAGGCCGAGCCTTGGAGGATGGGAAATGGGAATAAAAATCCGGGAAAGGAACAAGAAAGTCAGGGAAAATCACCTTTCAACGCCTCCCCAGATGTCTCAATTAATTAATTAATGAATCGATCCATCAACATTCCCTCCCCCTGCTCATGCTCCAGTGGCTTTGGGGAGCCACGGCAAATAAATCCAGGGAAATATTCACTTCCTGGGAAGCGAAAGAGGGCAGCAAAGGATAAACGAGGGCATCTCTGACACTCTCCCAGAGCAGGAAAATTTAGGGACTTCCAGGCCAGGAAATGGAGTTTAGGATAAAGTTTGGGATAAGCCCAGCACATTCCTTCCTTGGGCTTGGGATTTCCTCCTCCAAAATCAATCCTTGGGAAAAGGGAAGATCCTTTTCCATCCTCTCTTATCTCCTCCCGCTCCAAGGATAAAAACTGGGCCCTTCCACCTTCCTGAAATTTTGCTGAACTTCCAGAGCCACCGGAAACCCCCAGCCCGAGGTTTTCCAGTCCTGTAATCCGTGATTCCCAACAAAAGCACCGGAGAAAAGCCTTGGATTTTCTGATTTCTCCCCCTGTCCCTGGCGGGTTTGGGAATATTCTGTACTTTTGGGATCAAGTCCAGATTAGTTGGTGCTGAAAAGGGGGAAAATGGGGATTCATCCCAAAATGTGAGGATGAGGAGGAGCAATCCAGTCCCCCCTCGCTAGACGAAGGACACGGAGGGGCTGGGGCACCAATCCCGGGAAGGGGCTGGAGCAGCGGGAGGGAGCTGGGAAAGCTCAGGATGGAGAAAAGGAGGCTCCAGAGGGACATTCCCGCTTCCCACAGTCCCTGCCAGGAGGGAGCGGCCGGGCAGGACCGGGATGCGCTCCCAGGGAATGCGAGGACAAGAGGGAACGGCCTCAAATCACTCCAGGGAAGCTCCAGGTTGGATATTGGGAAAATTCCTGAAGAAACGGCTGTCCTGGCCTGGCAGGGGTTTCCCAGACATGGATGTGGCAGCTGGGGATGCCATTCCATGATTATTCCCATGGGAATCTGCCCGGCAAAGCCAGGCACGGCCCAGCTGCTGGGTAATCTGGGAAGAGCTCCAGGCTCCGCTCGCTCATCCCGCAGAATTCCTGGCTGGCTCCTTTTGGGGTTAAGGACTGTTGGTTTAGCCCCGGCAGCCCCAGGACTTCCAAAAGCATCGCCTGAATCCAAGGAAAACACGAGGCAAGCCTGGAATTCAGGCAAACTCAACACTAAAAATAGCAAATCCTTGACTCTTCCCTTCCCATTTTTTCACTCGGGATCTCTCCAAGTTTTTCCCTGCAGTGCTGCTTCCCAGGGGTTCGATGCTGCTAAAACTGGCCATGTGTGCAAAAACGTGACCCAAAATCCAGGGATTTGACCCAGAATCCAGGGATTTAAAGCCTCCCCAAAGACTTTGCTGAAGTGGCCAAATCTGGGATTGTGACATTCCCAGGAACACTCTGGCATGGGAAGGGGTTGGATTTATAGGATCAGTGTTTGCAGCCATCTGGGCAATCCCGATTTCCCTGGGCCAGCATCCCAAGAGTTTGGGATGCTGCAGAAATCCCCTCGGAGCAGCCATGACCATTCCCTGTGTTCCTGCTCCACAGAACCTCATGGATGATGCCAGCAATTTGGGATCCATTCCCAGCTCCTGGATGACTCTGGAGCACCCGATCCATCCCTGTCAGCATCCTGGGTTCCTCCACCCGCAGCTCCCGAGGGAATGGGAGCCTTCCAGACAGGCACTGGGACACATCCCATGCTTCCCAAAAAAGTAGGAAGGAAGGAATGCGGGAAGGAGCTATTCCTTGGCTCTGCACTCCCGCCTTCCCCCGAGCAACGCCTGCTTCCCGGAAAAACACAAATCCCTTGGCATGTGCGTGTTGGGGATGGATTTCCACTGCTCCCGGGAGCCAGGGAAAAGCTCGGCATCCTTTGGCACCGGCATTCCCCAGCTGCTGCTTCCCTGGTTCCATCCCGTTGGATCAGGCTCTGGCTTTCCCTGTGGAAAGCGCCTGTGGAAATCCCTGCGGAAATCCCTGTGTCAGCCGGGATTTCGGGATGCGGAATGCCGGAGGGACAACTCGGAAAGGACCTGAAAGATCCTCTCATTCCAGGCCCTGCCATGGCCAGGGACACGTTCCACCGTCCCAGGGTTTTTCCAAGCCCTGGAATTGGACACTTCCAGGGCTGGGGCATCCATAGCTTTTCCAGGGCCTCACAGGGAGGAATTCCTTCCCAATATCCAATTGATTAGAACTAAGGGATATTTAATTCCAGCTACGGAAAAACCTCAGAGCTTCCCCTCCTCCTCCTCCTCCTCCTCCTCCTCCGCGATCCATCCGTTGGCGCTCCCAAATTCTTACGGACAGCAGCCAGGCAGAGGGATCCGCCTGGAATCCCGGGAAACCTCTCCGCCAAGGAAAGATCAAAGGCCCCATTTCCCCCCGGATATTGGGCTCCGCGTGCCGGAGGCGGGAGAGGACGGATTTACAAGGACAGGGATGAACTCCAGCCCCTGGATAAATGCAGCACTCAACTCCAATGAAATCCCGGAGCGGGAGCTGACACATTCGGGATAACACGTTCGGGACGGGCTGGAGGAATTCCAGCTGCCAGAAAGAACAACCTGGGAAAACAACGGGAATTTCGGGAATAGACCAAAATAAATTTAGGATGAGGCATTTTTTGAGCTGTTCCTTTGGGAATTTTTATCTGCTCCTGAGGATTTTAGGGAATTTTGGGCTCTGTTCCCCATTTTTCCCTGTGTTTTCCTTTAAGGAGATCCATCTGGAATGGTGTCCCCTTGACCCTGGCATGGACCGAGGCCAAGCACAGACCGTTTTCCAATAGAAATGCAATTTTCAAGGAAAAATCCAATCTATTCCCATCCAGATGTCTGATCCTCATTGTCCTTTGGGCAACTCCTTTTTTTTGGTCATAAAAATTCCAGGAAAATCCAAGGAAACCACGCAGGATTTGCTCCCAAATCCCATTTTGTAGTTGACGCATCCCAAACCCTTTTTCTTTTTAAGGCACTGGAATTATTTTGTCTTTAAATTCCTTAAAAAAAAACCCAAGAACTTCCCAAAATCTGGGTTTTAATCCAGCCTATCCCGGGATTCAGGGAGGATCAGAGGATGCATGGACGTCCCATCCCTGGAATATCCCAGGCTGGAGAAACCTGGGATAGCGGAAGGTGTCCCTGCCCATGGAATGGGATCAGCTTTACGATCCCTTCCAACCCAAACCGTTCCATGATCCCAAGATTTTTCCAACTCCTCCATCATTCCTGGGGTGCAGTACCGGCCTGCAGGTGGACACAGCATTCCAGAGGGATCCACCACCACCATTCCCAGCCCTGCTGTCCGTGGTGGTTCTCTCCTCCATTCCCAACAGGGGCCTTTCCCAGGAATCTCCAGGAATCTCCAGGAATCACTGGTTGTTCTGGGAGAGATGATCCCAGGGAATCATCCTTAAACCCCCAGACTCCGGCTGCCCTCTGGCTTTTCCACAAAAATCCATTTCCTGGGATTTGTGCAGTTTTCCCAGCAGGCAGGAGGGAGATCCTGGATTCCAGCTTCCATTGGAGGAAGGGTAGGGATTCAACAAGGAAAAATTCCAGTGACCTGGAAGCAGGGAGGCAGGGCTTGGACTCGGGAGTGGTTTTTAGCAGGAATGCTCCCAAAAATCCCAAATCCCTGAACGTGGAAGGCATCTGCAGCCCTTCCTCCCAGCTTCTCATCCCAAATCCAGCTTTTCCCATCCTTTATGGAGTTAAGGGGAGCTTTGCCTGTCTGGAGCATTTCTGGAGCAGAGGAACATTCCGGCTTCCCACCGGCTTTCGGGAAAATCGGGAGAAGGAGGAAAGCCAAGGGCTCGGCAGGGACACAACCCCGGGAATGCTGGGACTTGGGATGGATTTACACCCTGCCAGGAGCCATTCCAGCTCCAGGAGATCCAGGAGGAGCCAGAAATCAGGGAAAAGCCGGGAACAGCCACCCTCCGGAGTCTGGCACCTGAGAATTCCAGAGGCAGGAAAAACCCCCAGCTCCCATTCCCGCGCCAGGAGCCTGGAGCTGGAGCCGATATAAATCAGTTTTCCCTGCCCTGCTCCCGACACAATTCCAGCTGCTGCCTTGTTTGGATTTGGATTCCCCCTCCTTCTCCTTATTTTTCCAGCCGAGGCGCCTGGAATGAAAAACAAAGCCCAATGTGCCATGACGGAGCTTCCAGGCATTGCTGCCTGGCGAAGGAAAAATCCCAGGAATAACCCCCCTTGGATCCCCGGCCCAGGGGGGCGCTGCAATCCCAGATTTTGCTGCGAGGCGGGGAGGAGCCCTTCCCAAATAAATCCGGGATGCGTGCGCCCCTCATCCCGCTTCCTTTAGCGTGGCTGAATCGAAAATCCCGAAAATCCCATGGAACGGAACCGAGTCCACGCCAAGGAAGCTGGGAAATGGGATCACCTGGGTTCTCCTCTGGATTAATCCCTGGATTAAACACACCTGGATGCTAAAATTTGGGAAAAGGGAATTGAATGTTCCGTTTTCTGAGGGATATTCCTGTCCCCGGCCCATTCCCTGTCCCACATCCCTGATCATTCCCAGTTAGGAAAACCAAAGGGGTTTGGGTTTTCCCAAAGGTCTGGGAGCTCAGGGTTTGCTTTTGTTTGTTTTTTTGGAAAAGGGAATAAATGTCTGCACCTGCACAAATACGGGAATAACACCTGAAAACGGGGAAAATCCAGCTTTTAACGTTTGTTTGGATTTTTTTTAAGTGAGATCAAACAATTCCAGAAGGGAATGGAACAGTTTTGGAACACAGGTGGATCCCAAGGGGGGGATTTAGGGATGTGTTGGAGGCCTGGAAAAGGGGGAAAACCACATCAAATCCCAGCTTGGAGTTGTAATTCCAGCCCAGTTCCATTCCCCATTTTTCCCAGATTCCAGGATCCCGGAAATCTGGAGGAGCTTGGGAAAAACCTGTTGTAGCCGAGCAGGAAGGGAAGGAATTCCTTTGGCTCCCAAAAAAAAGAGGAAAACTTTGGCTCATGGAAATGTGGAATAAAACCAGGAATTGTTTGGCATTCCCTGCAGCATTCCTCATTTTCCCACCCTATTTTCCCTCCGTTCCAACGGCAGCAGTGGAATTCCCCGTTGCACATCGGGAGCATCCGATGGAAATTGTTACCCAGGATTTTGGGAACATTGAGGGGGGTGAGGGGAAGGAAAAACCGCCACAGTTTCCTGAGGCGGGGATTTTGGGAATGCGTTCTGCATTTTCCCAATTTTCCACACTTTCCTCTGGTCTCCATTTCGGAGAGGAAAGAGCGTTCCAGAGGCGCCGGGAAGGGCGAATCCGGAGCGGCCACGAAGTGGGGGAGGCACTTGGGTGCTGGGGATCCCAAATTCTGGGATCCTGATCCTTAAATCCCGGCACTCCAAGGGGATGGAATGGGGATTCCCAGGGCAGACAGAATCCCAGTATTGGGATTATCCCATGGCTGGGGTGGGAACATCCGGATCCAGGATTTTGGGGCTCCTTTGGTTGCTCAAGCAGAGATCACTTGGTTATTCCCAGAATTTCCCCCCTCAATCCTTGGACACCTCCAGGGATGAGGACTCCAAACCCATTCCAATGTTTTTCCCTATCCCTCAGCTCCAGGGTGAAAACGATGCCCGGGATTTTCTTTCGCTGCGATCCCAACGCTTGGCTGGGCTTTTCCTTGGCTTTTTTCCTGCTTTTTATTTTTTTTTTTTTTTTTAATCCAAGCAGCTGAAAAACCCGGAGAGAAATAAATAACATTCCGAGGCCATCCATCAGCCGGGAATGAGCGCGGGGCTGTTCCCTGGAACTCCCACTCCTGCCGGTGGCCGAGGGAAACCGGCGCTTCCCATCAATCCCAAAGTCCATTTTTCAGCTTTAATGAAGACGTCGTTTTCATGGAAGCGGAGGGAACATAAACAATCCGAGCCACGGAAAATGAGGAATGAACTGCCTGGAAAACCTGGAGCTCGTTTGGGCTTCTCCAGCTGAACAGGGCCGGAGGCTCCCGAGTTTTTTTGGCTGCGGTTGCACGTTGAGAAGGTAAAAAAAAAAAACCAGTGAATTTTTAGAAATGGAGCTTGGAATGAGCTCCAGGAGCGTTTTCCATTGGTTTCGTCCCTCTGGAGTCAGGAATTAATTGGCTGGGTGGGCAGGGGGCACAGGCGCACACGGAATTCCTCGGAAAGGGAGGCACTGTCCCAGAATTAGGGAATTGTTCGGGTGGGGAAAAGCCCTCTGGGATCAGAGCCCAACCTGTGCCCAATTCCCGGATCCAGACATTCCTTGGACATCTCCAGGGATGGGGATCCAATGCTTTGCCACCTTTTCCATGAAAAAATTGCTCCTGAATCCAAGCCAACCCTCCCCTGGCGCAGCCTGAGGCGCTTTCCTCTCATCCTGCCCCCTTTTCCCTGGAAACAGAGAGACCTCATGGATCTGCTCCCGGATGTATGGAACACATTCCAAGGGGAGCCGTTCCAAGCTTTTCCTTTCTTCCAGCTGAGGAGCTGAGAACCAAACGGGATCCGGGCCTGGGAAAGCATTCCCGCTGTGCTGCGGTAGCACAACCCTACAGATCCCATCATTCCCAGGAAAAAATCCCCACAATCACCCAAAACAGGGAAGCAGAGTCGTCCTGAGGTTTCCTGGGTGAAGGATTCACCATCCCGAGGATTCCCTGTTGATTCCCTCCCACCAAATCCTCAAAGGATTCACGGAAATGTCGCAAACCAATCCATGCCCGTGTTTCAAGAGGAATTTTGGGGTTCGGAATTTTGGGATTCCCGCCAAATTCCTCCATGGAAAATGGGAATGTGGCTGCCAAAACTCTGTCCTGTGCTGTTCCCACCAGCCTGAGCTGCACCTGGAAAAAAAAATACGGACAAAATATGAGTGGGATACTCAAAAATTCCCTGAATTTAGATCAGGATGGGTCTGGCACCACCCGAGCCTGGAATTCCCAGGAAAATCCTGGAGATGTTGGCACAGGTGGCAGCTCCAGGGGCTGGGAATGATTTGGTTCCACGTGGCTCCCACACACTTCCAAGGATTCCCAAATTCCCCAAATTGCTGCCAGGTGTGGGAGCCTCTCCTTGTATCCAGGGCTGGCTGGGAATAAACGGGATTGGGAGCTCTCGATCCCGGGAATCCAGAGAGGTCTGTGGGAAGCTCCGGAGCAGGAGCTCCAAGCCAGGCAGAGCCGTGTTTTCCATCCGGATGCTGCTTGTCCTTCTTTTCCCAATCAATTCATGGATGGAATTCCAGCAGGAATCTCCATCAGTGCTTCCCTCTTCCGGCTCCTGCCAAGAATTCCAGCTCATTTCGTTTGTCTCTCTTCCCAGCCTCACTTTTCCCTGCTCCCAGGAGCATTCCCGAGGCAAACATTCCCTCCTGGAAAGCCTGAACTATCCCGGGATTTCACTGCTCCTGTTGGGAAGCTTCACCTCATCCCAAGGGAAAAGCAATCCCACATTTCCCTCTCCTGATGGCCGAGAAATGACGGCACAAAGAAGTTTTTGGGGATAACTTTGCCATCCAAGCCTTTTCCCATCCCTGGAATTCCCATCCCTTGGACGGGGCTCGGAGCAGCCTGGGAGGGTGGGAGGCGTCCGTGCCCATCCGCACGGGATGATCCTCGGGATTCCCGTTCCTCCTGGAGCACCGGGCAACAAACGCGAGGATCGGGAGGGAAAAATTCCCGGCTCTCCGTCGGCCTCGGGAGCAGGAGGAAGGTGTGGAAAATTCAGGAGCTGCTTTATGGCTTCGCACCTCGTAAACGCCGCCGCCGGGAATTTTATGGGAGCTGTGGGGGTTCCGTTCCCTGGGAAAAGGGAATTCCAGACCCACAGCACTCCGGTGCCTTCCCAACCCGGGCTTATTCCAGGGAATGGCTGGAATCAGAGAGAAAATCCAGGATTTTAACGAACTGAGGGAAACCAGAGGGATGTTAAGGATCATGGAATTCCGAGCGTTCCGTGGCTCTTCCACGCTCCCGGCAGGCATAGCCACGGGATGAGGAAGTCCCTAAGGACAGATCCAGGATGTTCCCAGTGCACCTCGGCCGTGTCCAGGCGCTCTCCTGGGATCCCTCTCTCTATCATTCCTTCCTTCCGTGCCGGGATCCATTGGAATTCTCCTTCCCAGCCCTGTTCAATCCCAGAAATCCCCTCCTGCCGTGCTCCCACCATCCTGGAACGTCCCTTCCCTGCCCATCCCACAGGAAAGGCGGATCCCACCTGGATCCATCCAGAAGGACTTTCCCGCCACACCCTCCCTTCTCTCCCTTTGCTTTTTCCATCTCCAGCAGAATTTTCTGGAAGAATTTTTGGGGTGCTGCTGAGTGGAATGGATTAATAAAGTCAGAGGAAAAAATGGGATTGAGCCCAAAACATTCCCAAACTTTATTCCCTGGAGATGAGGCACCAGCCCCTTCTTCTCTCTTCCCATCTCCCGGGTTTTTTTTTTTTGTCAGCCTCTTCCAACATATTTTATCCTGTATTTTTTTCCCCCTCCTGTATATTTCCAGCACTTTTTCCCCTCGGCTTTTTTAATCCCAGCCTAGAAAATTCGGGATGACCTCACTTGCCCAGGAATGTTGTTGTTACCCTTGGAAAAGCTCCTCGCCTGGAGCTTGTATATTTGCCTTGGCTACTCCCGGCTCGGATCCGACTCGGAATTCCAACCCTCCCAAACCTTCCCGAGCCGGATCCGTCTCCCGAGCACGCCATATATCTCCTGCTTTTCCAAACAGAGATGGATTTCTCCCAGATTTGCTTGATGAATCCCGGCCCACATTCCCGGTTGGAGCTGTCGGAGCTCCTACCGTTCTCTCCGTGTTGGTGGCCGAGCCTTAATCACCCAACGCTTCCCGGGAGGCCATAAATCCCGGGAATGAGCCGGGCCTTTGTGCGGGATTTGGACAGGGCTGAATTCAGGGAAAAGCGGCGCCGGGATTTACGACCCTCCAGGGCTGGAGGCTTCCAGCATTCCCGGCCGTGTGAGAACAGATGGATGCGCGGACACTCCGGCACATCCCGCCCGGCCCGACATTCCCGGCGCTGCTTCCAAACGGGAGCCGGATGCCCGGAGAGGTCTTGGTCACCCGGCTCCTCCCGCAGGATCCGTTCCCAAGGGCTTCCCTAGGAAGGAACCGTCCCATTCCAACCCCCGTGGGGCGCCTGGGAATGAGCTCGGAAAAGCCCCAGCCCTGCCAATCCCACCCTGATCCATCCCTGCTTTATCCAAAGGGGATTTTCCATGCGGATTCCGACGTCCGAAGGGATGTGGCTGGACTTTCCCGGAGTAAAACCCCGCTCCCGCTTTTCCCTGACAAACAGGATCAAGGCGCCTGGAACAACACTTGGAGCCTCCCAGATTTCCTCGCGCCGGCGGAAAACCACGAATGGTTTCGGCTGTTATTCCCAACAATAAATCCCGGAGGATTTGAGCCAATGAATCCCAAGTTTCAGCCCAGCCCTCAGAGCAAAGCTCGGCTTCCCAAGGGTGGGAATTCCACACCGGGAATTAGGGAAAGGACAGGTGCCTGAGGCTGCGGCACCCTCTGGAATGTGGGAAAGAGAAAAGCGGGAAGCAGAGGTCGTTAGCAGGTTCTTCCTTCCATTCCTTCGTTTTCCAGTTCTTCCTTCCATTCCTTCCCCATTTTCCTGGGTTGGATAAATTAAATTAATTAATTCAATTAACCACGATGGAATGCACCCATTATTTCATCTATCTTGTAAAATAATGAGTATCCAATATTCCAATAAAATCTGCCTAATTAATGTTCCAGTGGAATAAAATGGGATTCGATGAAATAAAATTTGTTCCAAATGTCATTTAAATTCAATTTTGGTTGCATCTGGATTCAATGGAATTTATTGAAAAATGGTTTCAAATTTAATCTCAATTTAATGTCAATTCCATTTGAAATTATTTCCTCTCAGTTTGAGTTTAATTTGAATTTAATTTGACTTTAATTTTACTTTGACTTTAATTTGAATTTATTTTGAATTTATTTTGAATTTAATTTTAAATTATTTCAAGCGGAATTCAAAGTTAATTTGAATTTATTCAAATTTAAGTCCATTGATATCCTTTATAACCAAACTCCTCATTAAATTATTTATTATTTAATAATTAATTTTTAATTATTTATAATAATTTATTTTTAATTAAGATTTCCTTGTTTTATTCCATTTTCCCATGATTTAAAGGAATGTCAATATTAAATCCCTAATTAATAATCCTGAATTAATTTTCCTTCTTTCCTTCCATTTCCCCCATGTCTCAAAGCAATTATTAATCAAATCCGGTATTAATTACTCTATCCAATTCAGGTATTAATTATTTCAGCAAATTCCCATTTCCTTCTCCTCATTTTTTTAAGGGTAAATCCTGAAAATTCCAACTATTCCTTGATTTTCCTGATTTTTTTTTTCCCCCCTCTCCCTGCCCATCTTCCCAGCGATTCCAAACCTTGGCATTCCTCTCTCTCCATGATTCCAGGGATTTCTTTCCCTTTTTTTCCCTTCTCCAATCTTTTCCCTGGAGCTGCTGCATCCTAAGGAAGGAAAGGATGGAAAAGCAGCAATAAATCCCTGTGTGCATTCCCCTTTTCCCGTCAGACGAAGGTGAAGATCATGGAATTCTTGGGATATTCCTCTTTTTACGAGAGCCTTTAAAATCCATCTCCAGGGCCGGTTCCAGATTGGAACCAGCGCTCGGGAATGGTTTTTTGGGGGGGAATTATTGGAATTTTTATTGCGAGAAATCAAATCCAGGTGGGTCCCTGGGCTGGGTTTTAATAAAAAGGAAAAGTTCTGGCACATCCCGGACTTTTTTGGGGGGATTTTTTTGCTTTTTTTCATTTCCAGCCTCTCTTTGGTCAAGGATAGGACACAACTTTATGGGATTGTGCCAGGAATGGGATCGGGAGCCGCTTCCCTGCGGATTTGGGAGTGCCGAGTTCGTCATCCTGGGGTTTGGGAGCTGGGTGTCCAAGGGAAGTTCTGGAATCGTGTGAAATCCCATAGGAAAAGGCAATTCCAGGCTGGGAAACAGTGTTCCCTCAGGGAATGGATATTCCAGGTACACGAGGAATATTCCCCCAGGGAATGGATATTCCATCCCTCCAAGGAATATTCCCCCAGGGGAATGGATATTCCATCTCTCCAAGGAATATTCCCTCAGGGAATGGATATTCCAGGTACACAAGGAATATTCCCTCAGGGAATGGATATTCCATCCCTCCAAGGAATATTCCCTCAGGGAATGGATATTCCAGGCCTAGAAGGAGCCGCCCTTCCCGAATCCCTTTCCAGGGAGCGGGAGGATCCTGCCCGACATTCCCAACCACACTGGGAACATCTGGAGGGAATCAAAGCTCCACAAAATCCCAGCAAACGACGGGAAAAAATTGGGAGAAAAATATCCTCCCTTTCAATCCTGGCCGTTTTATGGGATGCAAGCCCCTAAGGAATTCCGTGTTCCTAGGAAAGATCCTTCCCTCTGGAAAAAAAAAAATAATAAATTCCTCTTTAAAAAAGTCCCCAAACCTCAACTAAATAAAAAAAATCTGCATTTGCAGAGAATTCCAGGGAAAAGCCCCGGGAAAGTTCCCACAAAAATGGGCAAAGAATGAGGGAAACCCAGGAATTCCCAAGAAAATGGCCACAGAATTCCACAAGCTGGCTCAAATCCGGGAATTCCAGCCTTTTTTACAGCTCGTTTCCCAGCCTCAGCCAGCGTTTTCCGGGAAATCTCCTCATTCCTGGGATTTGTGGCCACTGCCCACCTTTGTTCCCGGACACGATTCCCGGGAAGGAGCAGATCCAGGGGCGCCCCGCACCCTGGGCCGTCGGTCTGGCAGAAATTCGGGATTTCAAAAAACACCGGGAAAGGCCGGGGCGAAATTCCCAACTTTTCCAGCGCTTTTCCAAAGGCAAAGGATGCCTTAGGCCGCCATCTAGCGACCGTCGGGAAGAGAGAGCGCTTCCAGAGGGAATTCCAGGTGCCGGAATTCCCAAAAAGCGCATCAAAAAGCAGGGAGCAGATCCCGATCCATGACCTCCTCTTCCCAAATCCCGCTGAGCCCGGGATGATCTCGGGAAACCAAACATCTCCCGATTTTCCGGAGCCCTTGGAATGCCCCCCATCCCTGTCCTCTCAGGGAATCCCTGGATCTGCTTCCCGGGGAGCGGGAGAGAACAGCGGGAAGCAAAGCCCGAAAAGCAGAATCCAGATCTGGGGAAGAGATTTCCCTTTGGGAATCTCCTCCCTTTGTTTTTCGGGAGCTGGAATCCCGTGGCTCCGAGCACCACGGGCGCCGTTTCCATGATTTTTTTTTTGCGTGGGGAATAACGTGGGAAGGAGCAGCGCCGGGATTTTCCCGGGAGGCTCCCCCTGATCCCGCTCGGTTATTCCACGGCGCCGCTGGATTCCGCCCGCTCCATAAAGCGGCCTTTATTCAAATCCCGGGATTTTCCTGGATGGACTGGGGACAGGGACGCGTGTCCCCAGCAGCCCATAACTCCCGGCACCCTCCGCTCCCGCTGACAGCCGGAGGGAAAGCAATTCCCGAGTGGAATTCGCCTAATTCCAATGCTTTATGGGGCGCGGGTGACGCCGGGGGTGACACGGGGGTGGCTGCGGCCGCGGGAATTTCCCTTCCCGGGATAATTAAATCCCGGGATCTGCTGTAATGAGGCTCATTAGGACGCCCCATTTAAAGCCCCATTTAAGCCAGGCTCTAAAAAATTCCTTAAAAAAAAAAAAAAAAAAGCAGGAGCGGCTCGGGAGCCCCAATTAGAGGTGGCTGCTGACGGCTCTTCCCAAAAAAAACCCAGGAAGGCGGCTCCAAAGGCACCGGGAAATGCGGGGCCAGGGAAGAGGGCGGGAATGGGGGGGGGCAAAGCGGGAAAAAACTGCCGGATTCGGGAATGAGGAGCCCTGGGAATACAGGGAAGGGGCCGGGGGTTGATCCGGGGGATTCCAGGCAGGTTTCAGTTCCAGTTTCTCTCAGGAATAGCGGGAATGGGTTTTGCTTCCCGCCGGGATCAGGAGGAGCGGTGGGAATGCGGGGAAGGAAAGGGGGGGACTCGTTAATTCCCTGGATTCCGGTTGGATCCCGGCTGGAAACCGCGTGGATCCACAGGGGATCCATCACCCCAAAAAGCATCCAACGCGTCACGCGCCTCTTCCCGAAAAAAATGCCGGGAAAAAAAAAAGAGGAGCCAAAGTATCCCGAGAGAAATAAAACCTTGGATTATTCCCAGCTGGAGCGCTGAAATCCAAACCCCTGGAATTCCGCTCCTGGGATGCGGCAGGAGAAGGAGCCGGGGGTTTTTTGGCAGGAAATGAAGGCGGGGTTGAGGAGCACCTGATTCCCGCTGGTCACAATTCCAAACTCCCGAGAAGGATTCCTGGCTCTCCGCTGACAAAGATAAACGGGGGGATTAAAATCTCTTGGAGAAATCCTGGCAAAGGAGCGGGAAGAGGGGAGGGAGGGATGGATGTGATTTCCCTCAGGTAGCGCGGCCCAGACGGGCGGGATTAGCGGGAATTTGCTGTGGGAATTAGAGGCGATCAGGAGCCATCAGCGGCCGAGGCCTTCATGGAAATGATGGAAATGATGGAAATGATGGAAATGATGGAAATGATGGAAATGATGGAAATGATGGAAATGATGGAAATGATGGAAATGGCTTTTTTTTCTTTTTTCCCAAAGGAAAATTCCTGGCCCGGGAAGGGTTTGGGGCGGGAGAACAGGAAAATTCGGGATGGTCAGTTGTGCTGGGATAGGGAATGAGAAATATTAGAGGGGATGAGGGGAGGAAAGCACGGGATTATTCAGGAGGAGATTCCAGGATGGATCCCAAGCTGTGCCCGATCCGCCCCGGAGTCCCGGGTGCCACATCCTGGGCAGCCCCAGGGTTGGGATCCGTCCCATTCCAACTCCTGCCTCCCTTTCCCTGAGGAAATTCCTCCCGATGTGCAGTCCTGGCCCAGCCCGCTCCCTCCCATCCCAGCCCTTTTTCCTTGGAGCCAGGAATTCTGCGGGATGCTCTTCCCAGATTACCCAGCAGCTGGGCCGTGCCTGGCTTTGCCGGGCAGATTCCCATGGGAATAATCATGGAATCGCATCCCCAGCTGCCACATCCATGTCTGGGAAACCCCTGCCAGGCCAGGACAGCCGTTTCTTCAGGAATTTTCCCAATATCCAACCTGGAGCTTCCCTGCAGCGATTTGAGGCCGTTCCCTCTTGTCCTCGCATTCCCTGGGAGCGCATCCCGGTCCCGCCCGGCCGCTCCCTCCTGGCAGGGACTGTGGGAAGCGGGAATGTCCCTCTGGAGCCTCCTTTTCTCCATCCTGAGCTTTCCCAGCTCCCTCCCGCTGCTCCAGCCCCTTCCCGGCTCCTTCCCTTTCCTGCCCGGATAATGGGAGTGGAGCTTCCTCCTCATCCCGCTGCATCCCGATGATTCCCAGCCCTCGCGGAGCCTTTGGGGCTCAAACCCATGGAATTCCGCTCCTGCTTTAAAGCACAATCCCTGTTCCAAGAGATCCCGCGGGAGAAGGGAGTGGGATGGGTGCGGAGCGGGGGGTGGGAAAGTCGGGAATCGCTCTCGGCGTCTCCTCACATCCAGAGTTTCTCGACAACTTCCCGGGTGTTGTTCCGGGAATTGTTTTGGGACACCGGGATAGAGAGATGGGGATGTTGGGAGCGCCTCTGGCTGCTTCCCTCTCCAAGGATTCCCTCTTTTCCCCGCTCCTTAAGGAGACTCCCGAGGCGCGACCCTCGTCTTTTAAGGAACCGGTGGTGGATGTTCCCAAAGGGTTTTCCCAGGGAATCCCATCCCCTCACAAAACGGGGAAACTGAGGCAGCCGGGGCAGTGTTTTCCCACCGGACCGCTGGGAGCAGGAGCCATGCCCCTTCCAAGAGGGAGGAAAATTGTGGATCCGCCCCAAAATTAGCGTGGAAGCGGCCGAAAGTCGGGAGCGAGCCCGCTGGAAACCCTTGGATGCAGCGGGAGCGGTGGCGGGGCCCCCCCGCCGCATCCCGGCACGCTCGGTATCAGCATCCCGCCTTCCCCGAGGGCCTGGAAAACAATCCTGGAAGTAATCCCTTTTGATCTGCCGCTAATCCCAGATAATTGCTCGCGGGCTTAATGGGAAAGCGGCGTTTTCTCGGGAAGGGGGGGATCGGGAAGAAGCCGGGATGGCGCTCCTGGAGCAGAGGGAGCTCCATTGTTCCCGGGAATGCGATGGCGGCAGGAATGACAGAGGCCGTGATCCCGAATTAAACCCGTCTGGCGCAGCCGTCCCGCACATGGACGCGGCATTCCCGGGAAAAGCCTTCCCGAGGCGCTCCGAGCTGGGACAAATCGGCTTTTAGGGAAAGCGGAGGGTGAGAGGGAGGTGGGATCGATCCCTGCATAAATAAATCCATGGATGACGCTCCCCACGCGCACCTCGGGCTCGGCCCGTCCCAGAAATGCCCCCCATTCCCAGGATCCACGGATTTGGGATCGATCCAACCTCCTCAAGCACCGTGACCCCACCAGGGCCGGTTCCAAGCGCTCCATAAATCCCGAATCCGGAGGCCGTTCCAAGCGCGCTTGGCACTTTAATGGCAGAGCCGCCTTTGGATGGGTCACGGCGCTCTCCCGGTGTTCCTCCGGAATCCTGGAATGCTGCTGAGCCCGGCCATTCTTCCCGCTTCGCTTCCCAAATCCCAAACAATGCCTTTCCCATTGTTCATTAACCAAACATTCCCACTTGGCAGGTGTTGGAATTCACGAGGAACAGCGGGAGCCGCGGCCGCTCCGAGGTGGCAAATCCAGGATTTTCCGTGGAATGTCGGCTCTGAGAGGGGAATTGGCTGGGGGTGGATTCCTTAGGAAGCGAAATTCCCGGTTAGGACTTGGAGGGGATCACAGAATTCCCAGATGGATCGGGTTGGAAGGGATGATAACGGGAATCTTATTCCAGCCCCAGCACCTTTCCCTATCCCAGACCGCTCCAAGCCCCTCCAGCCCGGCCTTGGACATTCCAGGGATGCTCCAGCCGCGCTCCCATGGGAATGGGCGGGCGGGAGACCCTAAAAAGGGGGAATTTTCACCTGGAAAATCAATCCCAAAGCGCTCCCAGCCGCTTTCCTGCTCCGCCATCCTTCGCCCACTGGAGGGAGCATCCGGCAAACCTTTGGATCCTCGGGACGCGCGCTGGAAAAGGGTTGGGATTTAAGGAAAGCTGAGGGGAAAAAAAACAAACCTCGCTGGATCAAAGGAATACGGAATCAATCAAGAGCGGGAGAGAAATGCGAGTTATTGAAGGCCGGGCTGGGATTCCTTCCCTTTCCAAGAGTTTTCCAACCGGGAAAATACTCAGCAGGGAAAATCCGTGGAGTTTTCCCTGGATTTATTTCCAGCTCAGTCATTAGGAGTTAATTATTAATAAATTAAAAGTTAATCTGGTTTAAAACTCCTCACTTTGCACAAATAAAATCCGCGGAGAGAAAAGGAGATCCACGGAAATCCTGGAAGTTGCTGAGTGGGAATGGGAAGGAATTCCGGTATTTTGCTGAGCAGCTCCTCAAAATCTGCTGGAGAAAAAGGGAAAAGAAGGACCAGAGGAGCAGCATTCCCTAATTCCCGCTCTCCAGGAATTCCTCTGCTGCTCCAGCGGTTCCCAAATTTATGGATCATCCCTAAAATGCCAATCCTTGGGCACGGGGAAGAGGGAGCAAAGGGAAAAGTTTGGGAATCGTGACCTTCACGAGGAAGGATCCTTCCTCAATCCCTGCTTTTTATCTCTTCTCTTGGGAGAGGAACACGGAATACTGAATCCCAAGGATGCACCGGCGATCCCTGTGCATCCAGCAGCATTCCGTGATTTTAGAGACGGAATTCCCGCTGCCTCTGTCCATCCCTTCCTTCGGAAGTTTGGTTTTGGCTGTGGCCAAGCCAAGGGGGAAAAAATTCCCTCCCACCTGCTGCAGCCACATCAGAATTCCAAGGATTTGCCATTTTCCTGAATAGTTAG